>JARGCU010000044.1:3185535-3819642 GCA_029227775.1 Morpho helenor
TAAATACTAATCTACTTTACACATGTGTAAATACTAATCTACTTTACACATGTGTAAATACTAATCTACTTTACACATGTGTAAATACTAATCTACTTTACACATGTGTAAATACTAATCTACTTTACACATGTGTAAATACTAATCTACTTTACACATGTGTAAATACTAATCTACTTTACACATGTGTAAATACTAATCTACTTTACACATGTGTAAATACTAATCTACTTTATGTGTAAATACTAATCTACTTTACACATGTGTAAATACTAATCTACTTTATATGTAAATACTAATCTACTTTACACATGTGTAAATACTAATCTACTTTATATGTAAATACTAATCTACTTTACACATGTGTAAATACTAATCTACTTTACACATGTGTAAATACTAATCTACTTTACACATGTGTAAATACTAATCTACAATACACATGTGTAAATACTAATCTACTTTACACATGTGTAAATACTAATCTACTTTACACATGTGTAAATACTAATCTACTTTACACATGTGTAAATACTAATCTACTTTACACATGTGTAAATACTAATCTACTTTACACATGTGTAAATACTAATCTACTTTATGTGTAAATACTAATCTACTTTACACATGTGTAAATACTAATCTACTTTACACATGTGTAAATACTAATCTACTTTACACATGTGTAAATACTAATCTACTTTACACATGTGTAAATACTAATCTACTTTACACATGTGTAAATACTAATCTACTTTATATGTAAATACTAATCTACTTTACACATGTGTAAATACTAATCTACTTTATGTGTAAATACTAATCTACTTTATGTGTAAATACTAATCTACTTTACACATGTGTAAATACTAATCTACTTTACACATGTGTAAATACTAATCTACTTTATGTGTAAATACTAATCTACTTTACACATGTGTAAATACTAATCTACTTTACACATGTGTAAATACTAATCTACTTTACACATGTGTAAATACTAATCTACTTTATGTGTAAATACTAATCTACTTTACACATGTGTAAATACTAATCTACTTTACACATGTGTAAATACTAATCTACTTTACACATGTGTAAATACTAATCTACTTTACACATGTGTAAATACTAATCTACTATCGTCAAAGTATAAAGGCTGATTTTTTGGTATAACGTTCAGAATTATATTAAAATCATATATTAAATTAGTAGATTGATATCTTACACATCTTGAGTACCGTTTATCTCCCAAAACTACGATGATCCAAATTCCATAATGTACCATTGCCTATATTGGGAGCATGCGCTGACAAATTATCAGCTTTTATAAAATGACGAAGGTCTGGGGATCACGGGCTTTAGCTCTATAAGGGAACTCTGCGCCAAAAATCGCATTCATTGTGAAAGCGTAACAGACAGACATTCACGTTTATAAAAGTTTATTATGGATATAATACTAAAACTTTATTTGCAGATTGCAGATGCTGATATTTTAGATAAATGTCTGGGAGAGACTTGCTTGTGCGATCGCAGAGAATGCTAAATATTTGTTATTGCGTGTGATATATATGCAAAATAAATAATTTATGACTTACGTTATTGTTTTGATGCTAATCTGTCTATATCAGTTGTTTCCCAACGTGGGATCCACGACCCAAAGGGCAAATTGATTGTTAAGGGGGGGGGGGGGGGTCACGATTAACACGAGTTTAAGCAATTCATAGAATTAGGCGTTACTTTGCGGAGATCCATAATACAAAAGTAATAATAAAATTATTTTGCTATAATCCGCGATGAAGTAAAATAGAAAATAGTATAATAAATATAGACCAAAACCACGCTTTGCGATTTTGGTCGTGGAGTCTATCTCCTGATGATGCTTCGGTTGCGGGGCGAAACGATTGTTGAGTTTGTGATAGTGAACGTATGTAGTGCTTGTGTATCGTGGTGGCGGTGGTGGAGGTTTGTGCATGTGATTTTACGAATCCTGCATGTATCAGGTATGATAACCGATTGTCCACTCTACATTTAGCATTATATATATTTTCTATTTTACTTCATCGCGGATTATAGCAAAATAATTTTATTATTACTTTTGTACTAATTTAAGCCTTTCGCTCTGGGCCATTTTACTATTAAAATTTGTGTATGTTACTTAGGGGGGCAAAATAATTTTTAACGTGGGGCATGGATCAAAAAAGGTCGGGAAACACTGGTCCTTCCTTCTATTGAATACTCTATAGAATCCTTTTATAGAAAATGTTGGCTCTCGGTGGGAATAAAAACCGCGACCCGCGGAGTTGAAGGAAGGATCACTACCCACTGCGTCGACGGGCTAGTCAAAAGCTTTTATTATATTTAACTTATTAAATATAAGCTCCCTTCACTCTTCTATAAAAGCTCTAAGTACTCCAAAATGCGACGCGTAATATTTTAAAAAGGAGTACCAAATTTACAGTAGGGACACGAAAATTTAATAAAGCTTTTGTTAGAAGCTTTTTAAAAAAAATTACCGAGCAAGGCTCGGTCACGCAGGTACTTAATATTATTTCAACATTTATTTAATTCAATAAAAAAATTCTGAATTTATATATTCTTCTTAGAAATCATATATACGAAAAATTTTGTAGATTTTTTTACACCTTTTAATAAAAACTTGATTTAATTACGATAAACTCGAAGGATTTATATAATATATGAAGCCATAAATATTTTTTGTGCTACAAAATTTTAAAGTAGACAATACAGTTGAAACTTAAATCTGTTAAAAACTTCACATATAAGTACATTAAGAATTGATTGCGCGAGCGCGTGACCGATGTGTGAGAAGGTCAAGGATTAAAACAATTACTTGTGTCACGTGTACTCATTACATTTACTCATGAAAGTAACGTGTATGTTTCTAAATAATTTATAGAATTAGGCGTTACTTTGCGGAGGTCCATAATACAAAAGTAATGAGAATGTTAAAAAGTAAGTAGCGGCCTGTTACTATCAAACTGCTGAGATTAGGCCTCTTCTCTCCGTTTTTGGAGAGGATTGGAGCTAAGACCTACCACGCTGCTCCAATGCGGATTGGTAAGTTACACATATCTCCAGAATTCTTTAGAGAAATGCAGGTTTCCTCACGATGTTTTCCTTCACCGAAATGCGTGTGATAAATTGCAATTATCAATTAGACACACACAGAAAAACTCATTGGTGTCTGCCCGGGTTTGAACCCGTGACCTCCTCGAAAGAGTCGCACGGTGTTACCGCTGGGCTACTACAGCTTCGAGAATATTATTTTGCTATAATCCACGATAAAAGAAAATATATGTAATGCTAAATGTAGAGTGTACTATTCGTTCATATACATGCGGAATTTGTTGCTGTTGCCAGGATTGGCTCCAGACGAAGGAACTTCTTAACGGTTAAAACCTTTTATTTATAAAGTCTTTTATTATGTTTAACTTATTTATACTAATATATAAAGCTGAAGAGTTTGATTGTTTGAACGCTGTAATCTCAGAAACTACTGGACCGATTTGAAAAATTCTTTGAATGTAAGATAGTCCATTTATTGAGGAAGGCTATAGACTATATAACATCACGCTAAGAAGAATAGGAGAGAGGCAGCAATAAAAAATTTACAAAAACGAAAAATTTAAAACTTTCCTTGCGTGCGCTGAAGAAACGGTAATGGTTATTCAAAAATTATGTATTACAAAATTGTACCCCTCTATCTATCTTCCTGCCCTTATCCCACACTAAGTGGGGTCGGCACAACATGTTATAAACATGCTGTCGCATGATTTGGCTGCGTTATTACGACCGGCCGCCTGCCTGACGTCAACTTACCTCAGTCGTATTTTACGACACCTCGGTAAGAGAGAGGGTGGTCTATTATACTAAACCGGATACCACACGGTGGGTCAACTTACCTTAGTCGCCTTTTACGACACCTCGGTAAGAAATGAGGTTGGTCTATTCTACTCAGCCGGATACCACACGGCGGGTCGACTTACCTTAGTCGCCTCCTACGACACCTCGGTAAGAAATGAGGGTGGTACTATTCTATTCAGCCGGATACCACACGGCGTAAAATTGTACCCCTCTAAAAGTTCTAAATAAAAGTCCACCACTGCATATGTCCTGATTTTAAGGTAAACCTACTTAAAGCATTATGATTATCAGACTACTATAATTACGATTTTGATCTTTTCACTCGGGTGGAGCCACTGGCGATTGCTAGTGTAATATTATAACCTCTCTTCATTTCTCTATATAAATTAACTGTACAAAATATAATACTCGTCCGTGCCGCGTAGTATTTTTAAAAACTACAAATTTTAGCTTAATCTATTAATATGAACAATAGCATTAGAAATTGCGTGTTTAAATGCTATTATAAGCAGCTCAATTAAAATGTACATTTTTACTTATAATATTGACTCGTATCGAACAATAGTGTAAAGCATTTTAAATATTTAATTAATAATGTACTTATAAATGTTTGCGTGCGTTAGAGAAAGGAATAATGAACTTATAAATTCATTAAATACTCCAAGGCTGCCACGATACCACGAGCTATATTATAAATTGTAATTTGTTCTTCTCACAATAACGTAAAGTAGCGGCCTTATTCTCTCCCACTGCTGGGAATAGGCCTCTTCTCTCCGTTTTTGGAAAGGATTGGAGCTAAGACCTACCACGCTGCTCCAATGCGGATTGGTAAGTTACACATATCTCCAGAATTCTTTAGAGAAATGCAGGTTTCCTCGCGATGTTTTCCTTCACCGAAAAGCGTGTGATAAATTGCAATTATCGAGTAGACATAAGTTTTAAAAACACTCATTGGTCATTTTAAACTCGTTGGTGTCTGCCCGGGTTTGAACCCGTGACCTCCTCGAAAGAGTAGCACGGTGACGCTGTAAAAGCCGTTAGGGCTAACAGCATTCAATTCGAAAAAAAAGGGTTATATACACTGTCCATTATATTAACCGTCTTTTGACAGATTGACGATAGTGATGTCCTAAAGATTCTCGTATGCGATACCATTCCGATTATAGTACCTACTATCATTAATCGAATTACGTACCTAAGTAATTCGATTAATGATAACCTACGTAAACTAGATTACTACTTGAGAAAAGAAATTCCAACTTTGAGAAAACTTATTGTTTCTTTGAAAAGAAGTGGTCTATTTCATGGTGAAAAATCTTCTTTGGTCAAAGTTTTGAACACAATTGGCTTTTCATATAAAAAGTTAAATAAAAGAAAATTATTAATGGAACGCACAGATATAGCTATAGCACGTTGTGATTTTTTAAGAGAGGCAAAGAAAATACAAGATTGGGCAAATATTGTTTTCACGGATGAAACATGGCTCAACGCTAACCACACACTATCTCGTTTCTGGACTGATGATACTGCTGATTCCACTTCCTCAGTACCAATGGGAAAAGGTGAGCGCCTAATCATTTGCCATGCAGGTACAGCAAAAGGATTTGTACAAGACGCACTGTTGGCATTTAAATCGAAGAAATCAAATGACTACCACGAAGAGATGAATGCAAATGTGTATGAAGAGTGGTTCAAAAAAATGCTCATTTCATTGGAAGAACCATCAATAATTTTTATTGATAATGCGCCCTACCACTCCCGTCAAATTGACAAAATGCCAACACAGGCTAATAAAAAGCATGAAATAATTAATTGGCTTCGGGACAATGGAGAAAATGTGGACGACTCAATGTTAAAAGTTGAATTAATAAAAATATTAAAAACCAAAAAGAGAGCAAAACGCTATGTAATCAATGAAATGGCAGCAGAATATGGCCATACTGTTCTTCGGATTCCTCCATACCACTGCCAGTACAACGCAATAGAACTTATATGGGCACAAGTAAAAGGGCATGCTGCGAGATGCAATACAAGCCCCCCATTCACAGCGAATAAAATGTTGCAATTGCTAAAAAATGCTTGCACCCACGTAACGGCCGAGAACTGGGCAAGTGTGGTGGAAAGAACTAAAAGAGTAATATTCTCTGATTGGGAACGTGATATTGCGTTTGATAATATATTATCTACACAAGAGCTAATAATAACTGCTACTGAAGACTCCTCATCGGAGGAGTCTAGTGTTGATTATCATTCCGACGACTCGTGCTAATAAAATAAATTAAAATATCTTGATTGTTTTATTTGTATTCATGTATTAACTAAGAAGAAAGTAAAACTTTATATAATGTTATTAAATGTCTTTTAATACTCGTAACATCGATTTCTACCGATTATTTTTAATCTGTGGCATAATCGTAGTAACCCATTATGTGTGACATCACTAAGTGGGCGGTACCCATCCATAAAGTACAAATATTATTTGTATGATATTTGTACGTAAGCAATACAAAACTTAATGAGCGTGAGCTGTCAAAAGACTGATAATATGATGGACGCAGTATAGTAAAGTTAAACACAATTGATTCAACAGTCATTTAATCGCTTATAAATTTCCAAACATATACTACTTTATGTGACCGAAATTTGGTTATAAATACTGACAAAATTAAAACCGAGACATTAAGATCCTGTTTCACAAGTTAACAATAAACTGTCAGTTAGCTTATTCGGAACATATCTGACACATATCTCGGAATTTTGCATTTCTCAGGTTTCTGATAGGCTTATTCAGCACTTAGACCCTAATAAGTCAAAATGTTATGTCACGTGACTGTTATTTTGTTTATCTGCTGGATAGCAAATACCTAGGTATTTTAAAAGGCCACGATTTTATTTTTGATTAATTTTTCACTTTTTAGAGACATTTATCTGCTGCTCAGTTTATTTGTCGGTTAACTATCCGACACTTTATCAGTAAATTGTGAAACAGGCCTTAAAGGTTGCAAGGATAAAAAAATAAGCATTAAGCACATACAAATATAGCAACACTTCCAGTGTTTACGTATTCAAAGAAGTCAATTGACTTTCAGGAATTATTTCGATATAAAGTCGAGTATTTTTATACAAGAAAATTAAATAATTTATAAATATTTTTTGTTTCATCACATCCTGTTTACAACTAAAACGTGTTAAAGCAAAAAACCATGTTTTTCAGCGTTTTAATGTTTTAAGTGTCTGTATTTTATTTTCGGTTATTTAGATTAGCGGAGATTAGAATTTTAATGTTTTATGAAATCAATTGCCTATTGATCTTCTTCTTCTTCTTTCTCAACCGGTGGACGTCCACTGCTGAACATAGGTCTCCTTAAGGGATCGCCACAATCCACGATTTTGTGCCGCTTGGATCCAGCGGCTCCCCGCGACCTTTTTGAGGTCGTCAGTCCACCTCGTTGGGGGCCTACCAACGCTGCGCTTTCCAGTGCGAGGTCGCCATTCCAGCACCTTAGGACCCCAACGCCCATCGGTTCTACGTACTACGTGCCCCGCCCATTGCCACTTCAGATTTGCGATACGATGAGCTATGTCGGTGACTCTGGTTCGTCTACGGATCTCCTCATTTCTGATTTGATCACGTAGAGATACTCCGAGCATAGCCCGTTCCATCGCCCGCTGAGTGACTCTGAGCTTTCTTATGAGGCCCATAGTCAGCGACCACGTTTCCGATCCGTAAGTCATCACTGGCAACACGCACTGTTCGAAGACCTTGGCCTTCAAGCACTGAGGTATTTTGGACGAAAAGATCTCGCGTAGCTTCCCAAACGCTGCCCATCCGAGTTGGATACGGCGACTGACCTCTTTCTCAAAATTGGACCTACCTAGCTGGACCGTATGTCCCAGGTATATATATTCGTCTACAATTTCTTGTGCAGAGTTCTCAACGATGACCGGGTGGAGCGGAACTTGGGAGTTTGACATATTGATATAAACTTTATATAATACTAGTTTTTACCAGCAACTTCGTTCGCGTGGACTGCTATCGCATGATAGGTTGATAATAGATGGCGCTTTTCAATGTTAACCTATTTCTGTAGAATTAACAGGATTCCTAGAGCCTACATGTTACCTCGGTGTATAAGGAATAATTGTGCCAAATTTAATCGTTAATGGTTTAGCGGATGAAAGATTAAGAAACATACATCCATACTCACAAAACTTTCGCATTTATAATATTAGTAGGAAATAGGATATAATTACAAGTATGTCCCCAAAGTAGTAAAACTTAATACTCGTGTTATAGAGTGACAAATGGTAAAAATATACATATTTTAATAAATAT
This sequence comes from Morpho helenor, assembly GCA_029227775.1. Lineage (NCBI taxonomy): Eukaryota > Metazoa > Arthropoda > Insecta > Lepidoptera > Nymphalidae > Morpho > Morpho helenor. Next base: position 3,193,760 of record JARGCU010000044.1, read on the forward strand.
ATATTTAAAAACCGCAACTCGAAGAAGCAAAAAATTGTCCATTACAAAACCTTAAGAGTCAAAAGTAGTCACTACCACGCCAACAGACCAGGCAAATGATATATGCTAAATAAAAAAGGGAAGTGTGGTATCCGGCTGAGTAGAATAGACCACCCTCATTTCCTAACGAGGCGTCGTAAAATACGACTAAGGTAAGTTGACGTCAGACAGGCGGCCGGTGGTAAAATACGTATCAAAATGATGTAACATGTTATGCCATCCCCCCTTAGAGTGGTATAGGGGCAGGAGAATGATAATGATGATGAAAACAGGGTAGATAAAAGAAGAATAACCAAACATCATATTAACACGTTCTAGTTGAAAACAGGCGTTATATTAAAAAAAATCACAACATAAAATACGCTTTTATAAATTACAATTATGAAAATAATTTTTATTGATCAAACACAAGATTATACAAATTATAAATACAGTAGAACCTTAACCTTTCCATAAACCGTGACTTTGGATCATTAACCTCTCGTTATATTATAACTACATCTTCTAAGGAATCTTTTAAGGAAGTTAACCACCTTACAGTTGGAGGCGGTCACTATAAAAGGATTAGGGTATGGACGCTTTCTCGAAATAAGACTTCGAGAATCGGTTGGAAAAGAGATTTCAACTGCCTTAATATCCAAACTTTTATCTCGCCCACGAGCTATCTAACCATCGCGATTTGAGCTTTCCGAATCTAAAGATAGAAGATTAGAATAATTCTTTTACAGATCTCATTTCTAATTTGATCAACTAAAAGATGGGCTAAGAGTTGCTATATCAATGCCCGCTTATTTAGTTGACTTAGGTCCATTATATTAACTAGCGAACTTCGTCCGCGTGGAAACTCAGTGTCACAAAGTTTAAGCGCGCCACGTAATCCACATCCCGCGGGATTTCTTGTATAAAAAGTAACCACAATCTTCTCTATCTTTCAGTGAAAGTTCCAACAACAGTTTAACCTTTCCGGAATATGTACTATTAACATAAACCTTCAGTAATACAGTCAGCTTTTGGGGACCTTGTTTTATCTTTAGGATATGGGTAAATGAGCTGTTCTCGGTATATTAATTTGGAAAAGAAAAGATAAAACTTGAGTATAAAGAAAAAATAATTGGGCTAGCAGGTGGGACTCCATCCCAGGTATTTCCATTTTGAAAATAACGAATACGTCACGATCCCGAGTGATATATTATATCTTTTAACACAAAGGCGAAATTTACCATCCTATTTTTGATAATTTTGAAATAGTTTGACAATGCCTGAAAACAGGGACAATACCAAATTTGTATGGACCCTCTCTATAAAAACTTTGGTTTTCCAACCTCTGAGATACTATTATCGAAAAATTTTAGTCTCAACTCACTATCTGTCCATTTGACATAAAATATTTAGAGCATAATAAATATCACGCATTAATAATTAATAGCCTCACCAAGAAATAAGTAATAATAAAATATACTATAAAGTAAGAAAAATATATATTTATCGACGTTATAAACAAGTAAAAGAATTATAACGACAACCATAAATATTAAAGCAATACATAAGCAATACATAAGTACAATATAAAAGCAACGTACATAGCATGTCCGAAAATATGTGCGAGATTCAAATTTAGCGATAAGCAATATTAACTGCCTAGCCAATTAAATAAAAAAATACTTGGACTTGAAATCTTTCGTAAAAGATTTGACCGTATAGCTGCTTCTTCTAAGTAAGAGCAACTATTTTTGTATTATGTTGTAATATCATGTGAAGGGTTTGCCAGTAGTGCCTCTGAAACGTGGTTCTGACTATGAGCCTCATGAGAAACCTCAGAGTCACTCAGCGGGCGATGGAGCACGCTATGCTTGGAGTATCTCTGCGTGATCAAACCAGAAATGAGGGAATCCGTAGAAGAACCAAAGTAACCGACATAGCTCAGCATGTCGCGAAGCTGAAGTAGCGATGGGCGGGGCACATAGTGCGAATGGATATTGGAGTCCTAAGGTGTTGAAATGGCGACCCTACTCGGGGAAACGCTATGTCAGTAAACATTAGATTTCACTCCAAGAATTGAATAGAATCGACTCCAGTACGTACTGATTTGAATCACAAATGCCTTATATCTGAATATAACAAAAAAGACGCATACAAGTTGTATTACTTTGTTTTTTTTATATCAAAAAAACTTAGTACACGTACCAGACTTTGCAATTAACAAAAACATCAAGATTAACATATTATATTAATTAAAATAAAATTTCATAAATAATGTACGCATAAATCTTAATAGACGTTATGACAAGTCGACCACCACCAACTATTTAAATCTAAATTTATCCAAACACTGAAATTAAACCCTTACATAACCCAAACCGGAATTTGTTCTTTTGTTGTTAAATTATTGTTCGAACTATAAAATTGTTATAATACTATAGCTATAAAATTGGAACATTCTCGAACTAAACTATATCTACTTAGAAGTAAACTATAAGTATTCTTTTTACCGTATGCTTAGACAGAACTAGCTGCTACAAATGTAGGATAAAATATTTCTTTGTTACTCTTTAATAATATATTTATTGCTTTTTGAAAGCGTGAATATTTAAATCGTAAAGGCAACATGCGTCAAACTATCTATTGTGCACTCTTATTTCACTAAATCACAATAAATATCACAATTAATAAAGCTAATGAAGGAACTAATATAGCTCTAAAAAGTCCTCAATAATATTGACTATATTTTCTGGAGCATTCAATTGGACATGATGAGTACCTTCCACTTCTACATAACTGACTCTGGCGGTCCGTTTTAACTTCTCTATCACGTCTAAATAATAATCAAGCCTTTCCCATTTCTGTCCAGGTATGGCCCTTATATTTAAAACTTTGCAAGTAACCTTACCCGCGTACTCTAGAGCTGTTTCAATTGACATCATAGCGAGCCCAGATACTTTCAATCTGGGATCCCTTTTAAAGAAATACCCCCTCTTTCTTGCGTACGGAGGCGTTGGAGCCATTCCTCTTTTCATTAAAACCTTGCAATTCTCCCTTGAAACAGAGCCCTTGTATGCATCGCAAACTATATCTATCATTTCGTCGTAATCATAACATGGTATTTTATCTTCTGTCAAATTTTCATATTCTAGATTCTTATCTATTATTGAACCGGTTGCTTTGACCATAGTTTCAGGCACTCGAACCGCCGGACTCGCTATATCTACGCATATTATACTGTCCACATCATCAGGAAATGAAGCAGCGTACATAAAACTCAATGCTCCACCAAGCGAATGCCCCATTAAGGATATTTTATTCCATTTAAAGTATTTCGTTATCCGCCTCAAAACAACGATTCCGTCCCAAAATACGTAGTAGACCATACCAGGAGGGTATTGACTTGAAAGTCCGTGGCCGGGTAAGTCGATACAAAGGACAGAGGTGTTTGGAGGCAGAAGGGGGATTAAGTTATCCCATGTGCCAGCGTTATCCTGCCATCCGTGGATAGCGATCAAGGGTTGCTTGTTCCGAGGACCCCACCATCGCCCCGCTATGTGACCCCATGGCACTGGTATCTCGATTTCTTCCACCTGAACACCAGGAGGTAAATCTGGAAAACAATATGAAAATGAGATGTAATTTATAGAAATAGGCGTTACTTTACGGAATTCCATAGTTCAAAAGTTATGATAGAATTATTTTATCAGATAGGCTCAATGACAAAGCCTAATATAAATATCGATTAAATTTGGCACAATTATTCATATAGGCGATAGAAACATAGTAACATATAGGCTATAGAAAACCTGTTCATTCTACAGGAATAAGGTGACATTGAAAAGCGCCATCTATTATCAATCTATCACGCGACAACAGTCCATGCAAACGAAGTTACGGGTAAAAGCTTGTATAATATACGTCTTATAGTCTTACTATATTATCGAAGGTAGATAAAAGTAAATTGCGTTTAATCGGCAATAAATGAATATCATTCATGATTAGAAAATAGATAAGCGTATTTTAAGATTAAAGTTCAACGGGCACGCACTTAACACGATATGCGTTCACCTATTGTATCTATAGTATATAATGGGAACCACATTGTGCTTTAGGTACAGATGTTCATGTGGTAAAGAGGTACATAATTTTGGCATACACGGGCTATCATGCCATAGAAGCTCTGGTAAGCTTTTCCGTCATGATTCTCTTAATGATACAATCTAAAGAGGTCTTGCCACCATCGACATTTCTGCTCTTCTCGAGCCTTCGGGGGTATGTCGGGATGATGGCAAAAGACCAGACGGCTTGACGCTGATTCGTTCGAAACGGGGACGGGCCCTAATGTCGGACACAACATCTGTGATACGTTAGCCTCGTCCCATATCAGGGAAACAGTGTCAAGACCTGGAGCTGCGGCGGAAATGGCCGAAGCCAGCAAACGGAGGTATGCATTTCTCATCGAGAGTTACATATTTGTGCTGTTTGCAGTTGAGACCCTAGGGCCATGGAGTCAAATTGCAATTTTTTTTTATCTATAACATTTCGGTTGATTGTCTCTTCAGGTGACAAGAGGGCTGGTTCCTTTTTCGCACAAAGAATCAGCTTAGCGATTCAGCGCGGAAAAGCTGCCAGCATTCTTGGGGCCATTCCACGTGGGAATGATTTGTATAGTCCTAGCGTGTAAGTTTAAGATAGCAATAACTTGTAGATTTTTGTTGTAAATTAAAAAAAATCTATAGTATATGGTTAATTATTTATAGTTAGCTTTTACTCGCAACTTCGTTCGCATGGACTGTTTTCGTGTGATAGGTTGGTATTTGATGGCGCTTTTCAATGTCATCCTATTCCTGTTGCATTAACAGGATTTCTATAACAGGTAAGTGGACGCCAGGCGGTCAGTTGTAAAATACATAGCTAAATAATGTGACATGTTGTGCCAGCCCCACTTAGAGTGGGATAAAGGGAGGATGATGATTGGATACATAAAAAATCTCAGCGATGATAATTACAACCACAAACAAGTCTGTTGTTAAAACCAGAATGCAAATTAAATTTTATTAATAGCACATATTTTTGAAATATTTATTGAATTTAAAAAATAATAATTACTATACTCATATTTAATGTTTAATTAATACAGAAGTTACAGTAATATTATTTTGCTGTAATCCACATTTGTTAAGAGAATATATGTAATACTAGGTCTATGAAGCAAACAACATTCACATATCTTATACATGCAGGATAAGTCACCACACATATCACAAAACGCCGCCAACACTAACACAGCACTTAAGCACTACACACACTCACTACCACAATCTCCGACCGCACCGAAACCTAAATTCATCAGGAGGAATAGGCTCCACCAACAAAAGCGATTTTGTTCGATTTTTTTTGTGTGTTTTGTTGATTGATTTTTATCTCAATTTCTGTTCGTAAAATATCATCATCCTCCTGTCCTTATCCCACTCTAAGTGGGGTCGGCATAACATGTTATAAACATGCTGTCACACGATTTGGCTGCGTTTTTACGACCAGCCGCCTTCCTGACGTCAACTTACCTTAGTTGTATTTTACGACACCTCGGTAAGAAAGAGGATGGCCTATTTTACTAAACCGGATACCACACGGTGGATCAACTTACCTTAGTCGCCTTTTACGACACCTCAGTAAGAAAAGGGTGGTACTATTCTATTCAGCCGGATACCACACGGCGTGTTCGTAAAATAATAACGAAGTAATGCTATTGTAACTTTTGTACTATACAATTCCGCAAAGTAACACCTGCTTCTATAAATCAGTTTAATAGTAATAAATCAATCAGTTTATCTGTTCACAGTTTTTTATTAACTGACTATTAAATCGAAGATCATTAATAATTATTATTCGACTAAGTTGCTTAAAGACAATATAAAAGATTATAATGGTCGTTATAATCAATATAAAATACATTAATGATTGTAATAATCATTTATTTTTTGCACTATCAAACATTTTTACAATTACAAGTAGCAGAGAAACAATATAGGAATTTTTTACCTCACAATTTAGTAATAAATACGTCGTGTGGTATCCGGCTGAATAGAATAGTACTACCCTCATTTCTTACCGAGGTGTCGTAAAATACGACTTAGGTAAGTTGACGTCAGGCAGGTGGCCGTTAGGTCGTAAAAACCCAGCCAAATCATGTGACAGCATGTTTATAACATGTTGTGCCGACCCCACTTAGAGTGGGATAAGGGCAGGAAGATGACGAATTTAATAATAAATGAGAATATTATAAATAAATAATAGTAAAAATTAAAAAAAAACATAGAACATTTACATAAATTTGCTGACCTCAGTCACATATAAAAAATTTACATAAGAATTAAATACTTTGTTTCATGACCTTATTTGATCTCAACATACTTCATAATGTATTGTTATATATAAAACATTGCCTGAATTTTCAAATAACTGAAACTAATTATCATCCTCTTGCCCTTATCCTACTCTAGGTGGGGTGGGCACAACATGTTATAGACATGATTCGGCTACATACTTTATGACTGTCTGTCTGCCTGATGTCAACTTACTTTAGTCGTCTTTTGCAACACCACAGTAAGAAAGAGGGTGGTATATTGTACTCAGCCAGATCCTACCTGCCATCTGCATGTCAACCTCAAAGAACTAAAACTAATCTCAATATAATATTAACCTTATTAAATTAATTATTGCATGACCTATTAAAAAAACTATTAAATTTTCATTGGAGGTCTGACTTCAGAAAAGTTTAAATTAACTGTAAGAAATATGCTTAGAATTGAAGATAATTTGAATCATAAGAATGCATGGATCTAAAAATCTTTTCAGCTTCATATAAAACTGCAGTTTAATTATGTAAAATTGAAAATGTTTAAGAAATTGATTGCTAGGTTTCTTTCTGGTTTTTCTCAGTAATAGCAACATTAAAAACTAGTTGTAGCTTCATTAATCATATTGATCTTTGACGATTCAAAAATGCCGGTCACCCAGTTACTATAATAAGAAATCTGTAACTGAGGTGGAATTAATATGGAGGTGCAGAGATAGAGTTTATATATAAGTACTTTTGTTAGTAAAAGATTATTGTAAAATGAATAGAATGTGGACCTTGTTATACTCTGTAACTAATATGTGGTAAAGTAACGGCTTGTTAAAATCCCACTGCTGGGCATAGGCCTCCTCTCTCCGTTCCTGGAGAGAAGAGTTGGAGCTAAGACCTACCACGCGGCTCCAATGCGGATTGGTAGGTTACACATATCCCCAGATTTCTCTAGAGATATGCAGGTTTCCTCACGATGTTTTCCTTCACTGAAAAGCATGTGATAAATTGCAATTATCAATTAGACACATAAGTTTTAATGTAGAAACACATTAGTGCCTGCCGGGGTTTGAACTCGTGAGCCTCTCGAAAGAGTCACACGGTCACACCGCTGGGCTATCACAGCTTGGTAAATATGTGGTAAATACATATATGATAGAACAATCTGAAATATATGCAACCCTTATATTATCCTTTTAGAAATCTATTTTTATTTATGCTGCCAACATTAATAATAACATTATTACTTGTTTTTTTTTAACTTTACTTATAAAAATAGCTTTTTAAAAAAACATATGTCAAATTTAAAAAATATAAAAATTCAACTAAAATTTGAAAAAAAGTTTATAAGTTTTTTTTTATTATCATAATATTTTAAAATTTATTTATAGATTATCAAAATGCATCACATATACCGAAAATACCTTATTCCAAGGTCACATTTAAACTCTTAAATTAAATCTTTATGTATGTACTTCAAATTGATTTTTGAGTTTCCAAAAATATATATGTAATCGGTTTAACATAGGCTATAATAATATCTATATTTCTATAGCATTCTATCACAACAAAAGAAAATTAATTAAGGTAATTATCTACTATTGCTTTCACAAAATTATCAACAAAACAAACTTATACAGATTATTAAGAAATATTTTTATAAAAATGATTTTTGACAATGAATATATTTTGAAGAACTCGAAATTACCTTCTTTGTAATGTCCATTTAACTTCGTTTCAGCCATCCTCCGTATTCAATAGCAATGTTTAGAGAATATTTATATAATATCAACTGTTCGCATTAGTCACACTGCGCAAATATATAACGTTATCACACACGCAATATCACAATTTATAGATATGGATCTACTCGCGCATCTAACTAGTGGCTCAGGTTAAACTAATTAGAAATAAGAACGACTAAATAAATAGACCAAACAGTTACTTGCAAAATTACCTAAGCTAAATAAAATTATAGAATATTTTTTAATATTACAGAATTGTAAAATAATTAGATACACGACAAGTATTGTTGGACTAAAAAGATAAATTTAAACATTTGTAATTTATTGGATCTTTAACTATAAATACATTTATAGTATACACATTTATAGTAGTTTATACATTTAATTTTCAGTTTATACGACCATTCTCACAGATGTACGCCACAGACTAGTCAAAACTCAAAGTTAATCATGTAAGAAATACGAATATATCAAGCCTTCAAGGTCACCGAAGAAAGATTAAAAAATGTTATAACTATTTTATAAGTACTCTGTGGTACAAAACAGACTAATATAGGTGTTGAGAATACAACATTGATGAGAATAACGGGCTAAAAATAATTAAAACAAAAAGATAAGCTCTCATTTTGATTCAAGCAATACTCAATACATAAGAAATTAAAACAAACAATAATTTTAAATGTTACTCATTTCTTCAAATTATGTACTTCATCCATTGCCACTTTAGCTTCCGCTATTCGAAGCTGATTCGACGATAAATTTCCTCATTCTTAATGTTTTAGACGACGAAATAGATGAGATTTAAGAGCGCTTCCAAAATCTTCCGCCTGTATAGTATCTATACTGCGTCCATCATATTATCAGTCTTTTGACAGCTCACGCTCATTAAGTTTTGTATTGCTTACGTACAAATATCATACAAATAATATTTGTACTTTATGGATGGGTACCGCCCACTTAGTGATGTCACACATAATGGTTTCTACGATTATGCCACAGATTAAAAATAATCGGTAGAAATCGATGTTACGAGTATTAAAAGACATTTAATAACATTATATAAAGTTTTACTTTCTTCTTAGTTAATACATGAATACAAATAAAACAATCAGGATATTTTAATTTATTTTATTAGCACGAGTCGTCGGAATGATAATCAACACTAGACTCCTCCGATGAGGAGTCTTCAGTAGCAGTTATTATTAGCTCTTGTGTAGATAATATATTATCAAACGCAATATCACGTTCCCAATCAGAGAATATTACTCTTTTAGTTCTTTCCACCACACTTGCCCAGTTCTCGGCCGTTACGTGGGTGCAAGCATTTTTTAGCAATTGCAACATTTTATTCGCTGTGAATGGGGGGCTTGTATTGCATCTCGCAGCATGCCCTTTTACTTGTGCCCATATAAGTTCTATTGCGTTGTACTGGCAGTGGTATAGAGGAATCCGAAGAACAGTATGGCCATATTCTGCTGCCATTTCATTGATTACATAGCGTTTTGCTCTCTTTTTGGTTTTTAATATTTTTATTAATTCAACTTTTAACATTGAGTCGTCCACATTTTCTCCATTGTCCCGAAGCCAATTAATTATTTCATGCTTTTTATTAGCCTGTGTTGGCATTTTGTCAATTTGACGGGAGTGGTAGGGCGCATTATCAATAAAAATTATTGATGGTTCTTCCAATGAAATGAGCATTTTTTTGAACCACTCTTCATACACATTTGCATTCATCTCTTCGTGGTAGTCATTTGATTTCTTCGATTTAAATGCCAACAGTGCGTCTTGTACAAATCCTTTTGCTGTACCTGCATGGCAAATGATTAGGCGCTCACCTTTTCCCATTGGTACTGAGGAAGTGGAATCAGCAGTATCATCAGTCCAGAAACGAGATAGTGTGTGGTTAGCGTTGAGCCATGTTTCATCCGTGAAAACAATATTTGCCCAATCTTGTATTTTCTTTGCCTCTCTTAAAAAATCACAACGTGCTATAGCTATATCTGTGCGTTCCATTAATAATTTTCTTTTATTTAACTTTTTATATGAAAAGCCAATTGTGTTCAAAACTTTGACCAAAGAAGATTTTTCACCATGAAATAGACCACTTCTTTTCAAAGAAACAATAAGTTTTCTCAAAGTTGGAATTTCTTTTCTCAAGTAGTAATCTAGTTTACGTAGGTTATCATTAATCGAATTACTTAGGTACGTAATTCGATTAATGATAGTAGGTACTATAATCGGAATGGTATCGCATACGAGAATCTTTAGGACATCACTATCGTCAATCTGTCAAAAGATGGTTAATATAATGGACAGTGTATAGGTATAGTTTTCGACTTATTAAATAAATTTTATATACTGGCAATAACGCAAATGCAATGCGTCATTTAAAATCTGAACAAATATTTCGAGATTTCAGTGAACAACAAGAATTGCAACGTTGACAAATTCCTATTATAATGGCAGACAAAAGGAAGGCTAAAAAACGAAAAGAAGTACGTATAATAATATCTTAAGTATTAAAATTAATCCTCGAAACATTTATTTAATTTTAAATATTCTTAATTGTTTTGCTTGCGTTTCCCCTTGCAAAAATCCCCTTTTCTAATGAGTTTGGTTTTTTATAACATCATTTTAATGTCCAAGAATGTTTCGTATATTATTTATTAAGATTCTGAGCTAAAGGTGTCATGTTTGTCTCGGTAGTGACGCAGTTTATAGGATTTATATCATTCTGAAAATCAAAACAAGACAACCCAATAAATTTGATTCGCCGATCGATTCTACGTAAATAACTGAGTGAACTAAAAGAAATGTGTATAAATTTCTTCGTCATGATGCGCAATATTGTTCAGTTTATAGCACGTAAGATATTAACATTTTAAAAATAAACCACAAACCTTACGGTTCTTTGTTTGCTCTGTGCCAACCGATTCATAATTAATTTATTTATATTTGTTTTCAGCGAAAAAAGGTTTGAATTCGTTTATATTTACACATGCAAAATTTTTACACAATGTGTGTTTAACATTATTATTTATATTTAAACATCTTATTGGGAAATTGTGGGTATTTGGTAGATTTTACTAATTTTATAAAATTTGGTATTTATCTTTATGGAATTAAAATAATAAAAGTATATGCCTACTTCAACAATTAACTAATTGGTATAAAGTTTATAAAAATTAACATTTGTATATTTTATGTTCATATTTATTGAAGTTTGACTTAAAATAACTAACATTAGCCTGTGAAAACAATTCAAATTTATTTACTCTGGTAATTATTTGCTGTATAATTTATATGAAATAAAATTGCATATGCCAAAACTTTTATTAATATGGGATATTATAATCCAGGAATGTTGGGTGTTGTTAAGGTCAATGTCCCTCTCCCTAAGGAGAAAGGAACTTCTTGTTCTGGAGAGTGATGAGCTGTAACTAGTTACTGCTGACAAATTTCGCTGCTTTAATAGATTGTTTAAATTTTCATTGCTACTATAAATAGAAAAAATTGCATTTGCAATCTTAACTTATTCCATGTCTGCTGAACCACAAATGAATCAGGAAACTTGTGCTTGTAAAGCATTAATAAGTTCCTGAGCCATTAGTGTTTCAAAGAGGTAATACCTACTTCCGTTTGTATCTATATGTTTTTATTTGGATTTTCCTCTAACAATATAAAAACTATATTTGTCTAAAAGTCTATTAAACTTGTGGTTCAAACTTTTATTTAGAACTTTTAGAGGGGAATAATTTTGTAATACATGATTTTTAATAACCTTCACTGTTTATTTAGCACACACAAGTAAAGGTTTTCATTTTGCTGTTTTCGTAATTTTTTTTATTTTTGCTCCTCTACTATTCATCTTAGCGTGATGTTATATAGCCTATTCTCGATAAATGGCCTATCTTACACTTAAAGAATTTTTCAAATCGGTCCAGTGTTCCTGAGATTAGCATATTTAAAAAATCTAACAAACAAACTCTTCAGCTTTATATATTAGTGTATATAGCAATTTAAAGTAACATGTAATGTTAACTATATACATAATTAGTCAACATTGGTAGTTGATTCTATCTAAGTTTGGGGTCCTCTGATGGTGCAGGACAGGTGGTCAGTTCCTTTCTTGGACTATTCGACTGATTTCCCCATGTAAGGATATGGGTTTTACTGCTGTCCCCATAATGTCACCTGCTTTAAGTTACCAGTCGATTTAACGCTCTTATCCCAGCGCTAAGACCATGCGACTGTCTAGAGACGATTATGGATTCACAACCCCGATCAAGCACCAATGAGTTATTCTATTAAAACTTATGTGTCTAATTCATAATTGCAAGTTATCACCTGCTTCTCGGTGCAGAAAAACATCGTGAGGAATTTTCAGGATATGTGTAACCTACCAATCCAATTGACAAAAAAGGCGACTAAGGTAAGTTGACCCACCGTGTGGTATCCGGTTTAGTAAGTAGGCGTATTTTACGACACCTGGGTAAGAAGGAGGGTGGCTCTCTTACCGAGGTGTCGTAAAATACGACTAAGGTAAGTTGACGTCAAGCAGGCGGCCGGTCGTAAAAACGCAGCCAAATCATGTGACAGCATGTTTATAACATGTTGTGCTGACCCCACCTAGAGTGGGATAAGGGCAGGAGGATGATGATGTGTAACCTACAAATCCGCTTTGGAGCAGCGTGGTAGGTCTTAGCTCCTTTCTCTCTAAAAACGGAGAGTGGAGGCCTATGCGCAGCAGTCATCTAGTAACAGGCCTTTACCTAACGCTCCAGTTATACGTATGATGTCAAACAATATATACTTTCTATCTACTTACTACTAATAATATAAATGCGAAAGTTTGTTTGTGAATCCGCTGAACCAATCTCGATGGAATTTGGCACAATTATTACTTATACACCGGGGTAATATATAGGCTGTAGAAATCCTGTTAATTCTACAAGAATAGGGTGAAAATAGAAAAGCGCCATCTATTATCGACGTATCACGCGATAACAGTCCACGCAAACAAAGCTGCGGATAAATGCTTGTATATACGTCTTATAGACTTACTATATTATCGAAGGTAGATTAAAGTAAATCGCGTTTAATCAACTGTACACGCGAACGAAGTTGCGGGTGAAAACTAGTTGCATATGTTTTAGTTTTTACCGCCGATTATAATAATATTTTCATAAGTAATGAGAATATTATTTTGCTATAATCCGCGATAAAAATCGCGGAGAAAAACAATTTATCGCGGATTATAGCAAAATAATATTCTCATTACTTTTGTATTATGGACCTCCGCAAAGTAACGCCTAATTCTATAAATTATTTAATAATATTTTTTAACCGTGTGGTATCCGGCTAAGTAGAATAGTACCAACCTCATTTCTTACTGAGGTGTCGTAAAAGGCGACTAAGGTAAGTCGACCCGCCGTGTGGTATCCGGCTGAGTAGAATAGACCACTCACATTTCTTACCGAGGTGTCGTAAAAGGCGACTAAGGTAAGTTGACCCACCGTGTGGTATCCGGTTTAGTAGAATAGACCACCCTTTTTCTTACTGAGGTGTCGTAAAATACGACTAAGGTAAGTTGACGTCAGGCTGGCGGCCGGTCGTAAAAACGCAGCCAAATCATGTTATACCATGTTTATAACATGTTGTGTCACTTGGGATGGGATAAGGGCAGGAGGATGATGATTTAATAATATTTTCATTACTTTTGTATTATTTGACCTCTGCATAGTAACACCTAATTCTATAAATTGTTCCACAAGTCTCAAATCATACTAATACAGTGTTAGAGATTGTCCCACTTTCACCTGTAGCGTTATTCACAACCGTAGAATTGTCAACAAGAGTGCTCGTGTGCACGAGGTCTTATACTTTCGATTCAAAATGAGAGATTTTGTAAGTGAAAATTTATTATTTAAAAGCTTTGATCAATAATAAAATTATTTTGCTTTAATCCGCGATGAAGTAATATAGAAAAAATATATAATAGAGTGGACAGAATACAGAGACACTACTATACAATTGGGGGTAACTTAGATGACATAAATGCGTGCACATAGCTGCTCTTCGACCCTGTACAAGACAGTAATAACTAAATGCAACTAGTAATAAGAGATATTAAAGAGCAACCGCAGAGTTTCTTGCTCGCTCTTTTCGGTAAGAACAGCCTACCGAACCAGCAGTAGAGTTGACAATTCAAAAGCACTTGTTTACAAGTTTATTGATACTTGATCCTACTTCGGAGATCCATAATACAAATGTAATTATAAAATTATTTTGCTATTATTAGGACTGGATCAGTATGCAACATTTCAGCTCAATCGGACACCGTAAAATGAGTCAAATTTAACTCGCAAAATTCCACCTTTACACGCATACACTGCAAGTGATTAAAATCCTCACAGAATTAGGAGTTACTTTGCGGAGATCCACAATACAATAGTAATAATAAAATTATTCTGCTATAATCGGCGATGAAGTAAAATAGAAAATATATATAATGCTAAATGTAGAGTGGACAATCCGTTTTATAATCTGATACATGCAGGATTCGTAAAAACACATGCACAAACCTCTACCTCTGCCACCACAAAAACAAGTAAACAAGTCATTGTTTATGACTTCAATTAATAAACATTTGTATAACTACTTGTATGCACAGTTCTAAGAAATTTACACAGTACTGGAGTGATTTAATTTTGTGTTAACAGGCACTTTATATAAATATAAATATATGGGATACTTACACACACGGTCGTCCGTCCCCAAACTAAGTAACTTAATACTTGTGTTATGGTAGACAGATAACCAGTGAATATATACTTATATATTTTTTAAATACAAATATCCATCCAATTTATCAAACTAATGTAATCAATAAGGAATGCAAAAAATAATTAAAAGTTCATTTTAATTTATCAAAAATATCCATGTTCTTATGCATATAATAAAAGTATATATCATGATTCTCCTGCCCTTATCCCACTCTAAGTGGGCCGGCACAACATGTTATAAACATGTCACATGATTTAGCTACGCATTGTACGACTGGCCGCGTCTCTGACGTCAACTTACCTTAGTCGTATTTTACGATACTTTGGTAAGAAAGAGGGTGGTCTATTCTACTCAGCCAGATACCACACGGCTTATATAATAAAAGTATACATATAAGGTCTATTTTATTGTAACATAAAATAGACTTTAATCGATTTTACTTCGATTTACTAGACTTTAAATCGATGTTTATATCACAACCGCAGCCTGCGGTTATTCCCGCGAATGGGTAATTAATAGGCATATAGATTGAGATAAATATGTAGTTTGTAGAAAAAAATCAAATTTTCTTATCAATTTTATCGGTACTTACGTATTTGATGCCAATAGCTACACATTTATTACTTATTTATACTAAATCGAAACTAATTGATTTATCATATATAGTTTTACCAGAAATGCCGCGTGGTATCCGTTTGAGTAGAATAGACAACCATTTCTTACCGAGGTATCGTAAAAGGCGACTAACGTAAGTCGACCCGCCGTTTCGTATCCGGTTGAGTAAAATAAACACCCTATTTCATGGTGTTGTAAAATACGACTAAGGTAAGTTGACGTCAGCCAGGCGGCCGGTCGTAAAATACGTAGCCAAATCATGTGACATGTTTATAACATGTTGTGCCGACTCCACTTAGAGTGGGATAAGGACAAGAGGATGATCTAGAGATTGCTACGACCCAGAAAGTAATTCTACACAAAAGAAAACTTACCAAAGTAACATAAATTTTCCATGAATTTTTCTTTTGCATCTTGATATGTGTTTGGGTTAGTAATGGTCAAATGACAAATATTTACTAATAAAATAAGTTCCAAATGCATTTGTAAATCATGTTTACATAAAGCCAATTCATCACAAGCCGATATGACGTCATCGTATCTTATATGAAGATAAAAGTGCAATAGATCGTGATAGAGTGCTACTATACAAATATTATAAAAAAGTTCGTCGCTGTATAATACGTTGTATAATACGTCACTATCACTTCATAGTATAAAACAAAGTCGCTTTCTCTGTCTGTCCCTATGTATGCTTCAATCTTTAAAACTACGCAATAAATTTTGATGCGTTTTTTTTAAATACATAGAGTGATTGAAGAGGAAGGTTTATATGTATAATAACATTTCAAATTCAAATTCCGTGATGGTATATGTCTATCTCTTATGGATAACCCATTATAGCATTTTTTTGGCATTTTCTTTTTACAGCAATTTTATACAATTATTCTTATCCTTAAATATATTGTTTTATTTAATATAGATCAATATGGCCGTTTATAGCTTGTAATTGAAATGAACATTTTCGAAGATATTACAGATTCAAAATGCAGGGGCATAGCGATTGCGGTAGCGCGCGGCGTGCCTATACATAGCGCGTCAGTTGCTGCGCTTCGCCCTGTAAGCACTTCGAATTTAGCGCGTTTATGTGTTTCACTTGGCCAACTATATTTAGCTTTTTCAAGAGTAATCTCTAAAAGAAAACATGTTTGTATTGTCTAATGACTAGAAAGCTGTAAACGTTGTATATAAATACATTCTGTAATTAATTGTAAAAATAAAATACATAGTGAAAAATGCAGTATATGAATTTAGATATTCCAAAGATAGCAGGGAAATCTTCATGGTATAGGGAAAGGGGAATTGTTTTACTCCAAATTTAACGCGTTCGGGCCACGGGCAGTAATTAATAAATCAAAACTACTGGTGAGATTTTAATCATTTTTGTCACTGAGTGACATAGGCTATATATTTTATACCCGTGCGAAGCCGGTGCGGGCCGCTAGTTCTTGTATAAAGCCTGTTAAAAACGTGTTTTTATCAAAATCACCCAATTCCTCGCTAATTATATGTAATCTTTGGCTTACAATTTCATGAATTTTTGTAATACAAGAGTATAGTTAGTAAGGTTATTGTTGGTTAAACAGCGGAATATGTCGAAAGTCTGTTCGGATCTAGAGTGTTCACAGTGTATGATTAAGGTCTGTTTATTTCTGGAACCAATATTTGACCTTTTAAAGTTACCAATAACGAGTGATAGAAGGGTTGTATTGATTTAAAAGGTACATAAATTTACATCAAATGTTTTGAATCGTTATATCTCAGAAACGGAACTTTGGAGAAAAGTACTGTTACCTTTTTAAAGTTAATTTGATGATCTACAATTTTTAATCAGGTAATTTTATGATAAAACTTACAGTTTCGGTAAAAATCGCAATTTTTTTTCGCTGACCTTGATTAATTTTATTTTCAAGTACTGGAATGATGGGGAATTTTATGTGTATTTTATGTTATTTTTAATTACTACGTTTTGAATAATTTTCATGTGATGTTTATTTATGTACCTTCACTCTTATGTTTTGGACTAATTTGACCGGACTACTTCGGCTGAGAATTATTCTTTTGAGTTAAGAAGGAAGATGAAGCGTTAAGGATTTCTTTTATGGCATATTGTGTGCAGATCTGCAGTGTAGTATCCGACAGAGTAGAATAGATCACTCTCCAAGGCGTCGTAAGAAGCGACTAAGGTAAGTTGACTCCAGGTAGGCGGTAAAATAATAAGTCAAAACGTGGAACAATATGTTTATAACATGTTGTGCCAACCTTGTTTAGAGCTGGGATAAGGGCAGGAGAATAATGATGATTGTATTCAGATCTGCAGTATCAATTAATGTGTCGTTTACAGGAATTCGGGGAACCCCCTGAGTCTGAGAAGCCGACGAGCGAAGAGTACTCAGTAGCAAAATGGCTGAAGGCCAACGTTCCGACAAAGAAGACAAAGTTTCTTAATCATCACGTGGAGTATTTTACTGGTAAGGGTTTTTATATGTCTTTTGTAAAGATCTCAACTTTTTGGACTATATTAATTAGTTTACCAGATCAAAAACAAGTGTAATATAACAATGTGGATATGTAACTAGAGGGAGGCCGAAAACGCGATGATTGGATTCTGTTAAGTATGACATGCATTTAAAAGTAACAATGGCATAGTTGTTGAATGATAAGACAAACATATATTGTACCCACTTAGAGTGGGATAAGGGCAGGAAAATGATGAACGCTAAAAAAAAACTTCTCTGTTGTAAAAGGGATAACAAAATCGCATCTATCTATATTAATGGCTGCTATGATATTAATTGTATGACGAAGACAGTGGACTATATTAGTTACTAGCTTTTACTCGCAACTTTGTTCGCGCGGACTGTTGTCACGTGATGGGTTAGTAATGGCGCTTTTCGTTGATAATAGATATCATCCTATTGCTGTAGAACCTATATTTTACCCCAGTGTATAAGGAATAATTGTGCCAAATTTCATCGATATTTATTCAGCGGATTCGCCGTGAAAGAGTAACATACATCCATACTTAAAAACTTTCGCATTTATAATACTAGCTTTTACCCGCAACTTCGGTCGCATGGACTGTTGTCGTGATAGGTTGATAATATATGGTGCTTTCAATGTCATCCTATACCTGTAGAATTAACAGGATTTCTATAACCTATATATTATCCCGGCATATAAGGAATAATTGTGCCAAATTTCATCGATATTGGTTCAACGGATTCGCCATGAAAGAGTAACAAACATATATCCATACTCACAAACTTTCGCATTTATAATATTAGTAAAAGTAAGTAAAGTAAGTAAGTAACGGCCTGTTACTATCCCACTGCTGGGCATAGGCCTCTTCTCTCCGTTTTTTTTTTTTTGGAGAGAAGGATTGGAGCAAGGACCTACCACGCTGCTCCAATGCGGGTTGGTAGGTTACACATATACCCAGAATTCTCTAGAGATATGCAGGTTTCCTCACGATGTTTTCCTTCACCGAAAAGCGTGTGATAAATTGCAATTATCAATTAGTCACATAAGTTTTACTAGAAAACTCATTGGTGCCTGCCCGGGGTTTGAACCCTAGACCTCCTCAAAAGAGGCGCACGGTGTTACCACTAGGCTACCACAGCTCATATAGTCATAATATTAGTAGGATAGGATATTAGTAGAAAGTAGGATAGGATTATATCGCGATGCGATATCAATTTAGTATTACAGTTAGTCGTTAGTGATCTTAATAAAGATAACCACACTTACTCCTGCCCTTATCCCACTCTAAGTGGGTTCGGCACAACATGTTATAAACATGTTGTTACATGATTTGGCTGCGTTTTTACGACCGGCCGCCTGCCAGACGTCAACTCACCATAGTCGTATTTTACGACACCTCGGTAAGAAAGAGGGTGGTCTATTCTACTAAACCGAATACCACACGGTGGGTCAACTTACTTTAGTCGCCTTTTACGACACCTTGGTAAGAAATGAGGTTGGTCTATTCTACTCAGCCGGATACCACACGGCGGGTCGTCTTACCTTAGTCGCCTTTTACGACACCTCGGTAAGAAATGAGGGTGGTACTATTCTATTCAGCCGGATACCACACGGGTCTTAATAAAGATAACCACTAGGCTAATATGAGCTAGCCATAAAAGGTTGACCTAAATTTTCGCAAATGCAAAGTTATGAAATTTGTAAACATTATAAATGTTTTATATTTTTGATATGCTGGTAGTTTCCAAGCTAATGCGTGTCGGATGTGATTCTTCATGCAGTATGCTGCAGCTCATAATATCACATCCATAATCATATTATAATTCAAATGTATATTTGCTTGTTTTTTCTTCTATCGCGTCTTAACCGAACGCAGGATCAAAGTGACATTCGTTATGCGGATAGCTATAGAGTTATTTAACTCTATAGTATATATAGCCTATTTAGGCTATCATATCTTTAAGTACATATATTTATATATTTATATTTGTGCCCATTACAAAAAAGATGGGAAGTGCGAGACTAAGATGGTATGGTCATGTAATGAGGGATGAAAATTATGTGACGAAAAGACTTGAAATATGAGACGAAAAGACGAAAATATGAATGTGGATGGATATATGGCTAGGGGGAGGCCGAAAAAAAGATGGATGGATTGTGTGAAAAATGATATGCATGGTAAAGGAGTGGCACCAGAGTGGACGAATGATAGAGGAGAATGGAAGAAGAAGACATTGTGTTGACCCCACTTAGAGTGGGATAAGGGTAAGAGAATGATGATGATGACATCTTTAAGTACGTCGATTTGAAGGATAACATGTGGGGACTAGGTCAAAACCTTTTTTAAGGTTTTCAGTTCTAAATTAAGCACATTTTAATTTGTGTCCATAAGAATATATGTATATCGTTCATCATCATTATTTTCTTGCCCTTATCCCGCTCTAAGTGGGGTCGGCATAACTATTTTACGACTGGCCGCCTGCCTGATGTCATCTTACCTTAGTCGTATTTTATGACATATCGGTAAGAATGAGTGTGGTCTATTCTACTCAGCCTGATACCACACATCGGGTCAACTTACCTTAGTCGCCTTTTACGACACCTCGGTGAGAAAGAGGGTGGTATGTTCTACTCAGCCGGATACCACTCAGCAGGTCAACTTACTTTAGACGCCTTTTACGACACCGCGGCTAAAAGTGAGGATGGTCTGTTCTACTCAGCCGGATACCACACGGCTTAAATATAGTTAATTAACGTATAAATTTATATTATAAATGTTTATTTTCTGTTGTTTATTATGTATATACGTTTTGGTTATATCTGTAAGTGTACATGTGAAGTTTGATAAAGAAATAAATTTTTAAATGGTTTTTTCTAGGCACGAAAGCAGTGGATGCCCTTCTTACGTCAAAATGGGCGACAGGCAAGAATCCAGTGTTCACCACACGCCACGAAGTCACAGATTACCTTCATCAAATGCTCGTGCACAAATTGTTTCATAGAGCTAAGAAGGTGCGTTAATTTTTCCTATTTCTTTTGGTGATTTTATTCTTACAAGCTAAACTAGATATGAGAGCAGCACTGAATGCTGTCTTAATGCTGGTCCATGAAAACTCCCTTAGTAATTCAGAAGTTACAATAGAATTATTTTGTGGTTAATCTTTCCACGCGGGCGGAGCCGCTAGCGATTGTTATTACCTAATACATGCAGGACAAGTACACGTATCACAAAACGCCGCCAGCACCAACACTCTACAGAAGAATTACATAGACTTACTACCACAATCTCGACCATCGCTTCGCCCTGAAACCGAAGCATCTTCAGGAGTATGGCTTCACAAAATCTTAATGCATTTACGATACATACACTTAAAATTACATAGATTATCTTAACAAACGCAGATTACAGCAAAATATTTCTATTGTAACTTCTCATCATTTTCCTGCCTTTACATGTGACAACATGTTATAGATATGTTGTCACATGATTTGGCTACGTATTTTACGACCAGCCGCCTACTTGACATCAACTTACCTGAGTCGACATCTAGGTGGTGGTCTATTCTACTCAGCCGGATACCGCACGCGTCAACTTACCTTAGTCGCCTTTAACGACTTTTTTTTGTTCTATTGTAACTTCTATACTATAAAATTCCGCAATTTAACGCCTGCTTCTATAAATCATTTTGATAGTATTCAATCAATCATATAATCGTATTTTATATAATCAATCAGTATTACATCATCTGGATTTGAAAATCCTTTCAGCTTCATACGAGACTGCGATTTAATAATGTAATTGAAAATGTTTAAAAGATTGACCTCTGTGTCCTTGAGCAACCTTCCGATGTGATCATTTTAACGAGACAAGTTTTAAAGCGACATATTTCATTTTATAATTTTTAATTCCAGGTTCCAGTTACCGAGCAAGAGTTGAAAGGGAAATCGAAGAAGAAGGACCCAGAGAAATCGAGCAAGAGTGGGGATGAGAAAGATGGAGACAAGGCCCAGACTAGTGCGTGTGAAAGCAAGGTAATCTATTAATAATAATTAGTACCTGGGTGACCGAGCTGCGATCACCCTTTTTTTAAAACATATAACAAATACGCCGTTTGGTATCCGGCTGAATAGAATAGTACCACCCTCATTTCTTACCGAGGTGTCGTAAAAGGCGACTAAGGTAAGTCGACCCGCCGTGTGGTATTCGGCTGAGTAGAATAGACCAATCTCATTTCTTACCGAGGTGTCGTAAAAGGCGACTAAGGTAAGTCGACCCGCACTGTGGTATTCGGCTGAGTAGAACAAACCAACCTCATTTCTTACCGAGGTGTCGTAAAAGGCGACTAAGGAAAGTTGACCCACCGCGTGGTATCCGGTTTAGTAGAATAGACCACCCTCTTTGTTACCGAGGTGTCGTAAAATACGACTGAGGTAAGTTGACGTCAGGCAGGCGGCCGGTCGTAAAAACGCAGCCAAATCATGTGACAGCATGTTTATAACATGTTGTGCCGACTCCACTTAAAGTGGGATAAGGGTAAGGGCAGGAAGATGATGATAACAAAGACGCAATATGAAAAAAAAATCGTTTTATCCTTGTTTTAAGGCGTTGAAAAACTGCTAAAATATAAATAGAATACGAAGGTTAATTTTGCTGACATTTGTGAAGCTGCAGTACCTCAGTTGGGAACTGACAGATTAAATAAATGAAAATACCTGGGATCAAATCCCAGATATCATCAGCCCTTTTTTATTTTTTTGTTAATTTTTTTTGTATATTAAAAAAAGTAACGAACAAAGCAAATGTAAAAATAAGGACATCAATTCCCTTAAAGTCTTTTAATATAATAACAGCACATTAAACCTAACTCTTTAATAGCCCAGCGGTAACACCGTGCGACTCTTTCGAGGAGGTCACGGATTCGAACCCGGGCAGACACCAATGAGTTTTTTATTAAAACTTATGTGTCTAATTGATAATTGTAATCAGGCTTTTCGGTGAAGGAAATGATCGTCAGGAAACCTACATATCTCTAGAGAAGTCTGGAGATATGTGTAACTTACCAATCCGCATTGGAGCAGCGTGGTAGGTCTTGGCTCCAAACCTTCTCTCTAAAAACGGAGAGAAGAGGCCTATTCTCAGCAGAGGGATAGTAACAGGCCGCTACTAACTATAATATAGTATAAAAGTACAAAAGTAATAATAAAATTATTTTGCTATAATCCGCGATGAAGTAAAATAGAAAATATATATAATGCTAAATGTAGAGTGGACAATCGGTTATCATACCTGATACATGGTCGTGGAGTCTATCTCCTGATGATGCTTCGGTTGCGGGGCGAAACGATTGTTTAGTTTGTGATAGTGAATATATATAGTGCTTGTGTATTGTGGTGGCGGTGGTGGAGGTTTGTGCATGTGTTTTTTACGAATCCTGCATGTATCAGATAAGATAACCGATTGTCCACTCTACATTTAGCATTATATATATTTTCTATTTTGCTTCATCAGGGATTATAGCAAAATAATTTTATTATTACTATTGTATTATGGATCTCCGCAAAGTAACGCCTAAATCTATAAATTATAGTATAAAAGTAGTATAAAATAGTATAATATAGTAAAAATCTATATATATAAAAGAAAGTTGGTCTCAGTTACACTATTTATAACTCAAAAACAGGTGAACAAATTCGGCTGAAAATTGGTGGAAAGGTTGCTTAGAACCAGGAGACGGACATAGGATACCTTTTATCCCGTTCGACCGCATTTATTTTATCCCGTCAAGTCACTATAAAACGTGGTATAGCAAAAACGACTATGACATGGAATGACAAAACATAAATGACAGCTAAACGTAATTTAATCTTTGGATAAGTATGGTAAAATTATGACAATTATCAAAATAGTAGTAGCTATAAACGTTACTACATAGTATAAAACAAAGTCACTTTCTCTGTCTGTCTGTTATATCTCTATGTTTGCTTAAATCTTTAAAACTACGCAAAAGATTTTGATGCGGTTTTTTTAAAGTATATATAGTGATTGAAGAGGAAATTTTATATGTATAATAAAATTCAATATAGAGTAGCGAAATACTGTGATTATCACTGAGTGACATAGGCTATATGCTTTATACCCGTGCGAAGCTAGGGCGGGACTCCTAGTACTACATATTAATAAGTATTCTCTTGCAGGACACAAAAGAAGGGAAAGAGAAGGAGAAAGAAAAGGAGAAAGAGAAGAAGAAACGCAAGATACGTCTAGAGATGCACATGGAGCAGCTATTCTTGGACAGTCTGGACGCTTACGTGTGGATATACGATCCAATGCCGTGGTACTACTGGCTGTGTGGGGCGTTGGTGGTATTTGGTACTATTGGAATATGCATGTTCCCATTATGGCCGGCTACTGTGAGGTAAGAAAGAAATAAACTTTTTTTATGGCATTTAACGTTTATAGTATATATTTATTTAAATATGTTATACATATTCATATACTTTTATTTAATCGGAAAGCCTTCAAAAATTATTGAAAATTAAAATGGAAAAAATGTTACGCACGTCCCATAATTGTATGTTAATATATAAATGAAGTCATATATATATATATATATATGCAGTGCAAACTCTATATAATGATCCTCAAGGGACTGTGCAACGTTATAGAGAGTCGTTTGTCGTTAAATGGAGAGAAGAAAAAAAGTTTATTTTAGACTAGTTTTAGTAATTAATTAAAGAACAATTCTTATTTGATCGCTATTGCGTATAGTCCATTATTTTTGTGTGACGTCTTTTGCTGCACCAGTAATTTAGTTGTATTTTTTTTGCATATTTTATTCATACCTTGCGATATTGAGGCATCTTGGTGATAAAGAAAGTACTTTGTTTGTAAAGTACATAAACAAAAAGTTTGTAAATAAAAGAATGGATTTCTTGGAAAGTTTGGTATGTGTAATGCCGACAGTCGAGTTTATTACGGGCTAGGTTAATAAAGCGACAAAATAACGCAAACAGCTGCGCCATTTTTACTAATTTAGGCAACTTAAATTACTTTATATTATTAAATTGTTGTCGATATTGAGAGTTGGTGTAATGCTATATAGAACGTATCATTGTATGGGAAACAAGCTAAACCCAAAGCCAAGTGATATCGACGCTTTAGGGAGTTTGTCGTTAAATCGAGTGACGTTACGTGGAGTTTACACTGTAGCTAAAGCTACAGTGTAAACCCATGTAACGTCCATGTAGCTTAATTTGATTGTGACTTTGTCCCAAATTTATCCCAAAGTCACAATCAAATTAAGTTAATTTTAAATATTTGTATTACAGTTTGCAAGAAACGTAAAGATTGATATTACTTAAATTCACAGTGATTAAATCTGTGTTTAATATTTTTTGTCTACTCTGATACTATAATACAAAGATAAAGTTTCATTACGATACAGGTCTTGTATGGACACCTGTATCAATATCTGGGTGACCGAGCTTCGCTCGGTAATTTTTTACAAAAAAAAACTTTAAAAAAATAAAAAAACAATTATTTAGTTGGGATCGATCCTTGGCACTCACATTTCTCGAGGCTGCCCGCTAACCGAATAAGCTACGTCGACTTGACAGTTAATGGCGAAAATTCAATTCAATATAAATGTTAGTGTTTTTTAATTCCCAAAAATAGGGATAAAACAATATTTTTTTTTACATAAAACCTAGCTAGATCAATTTTTCTCCCCCAAAACCTCCTACATGCTGAATTTCAGGAAAATCGTTGGAGCCGTTTCCGAGATTCGGAAAATATATATATATACAAGATTAACTCATTTAAATATTAAGATAATATAACTTTTTAATCATAACGATACACCTATACAACCTCCAGCTTGACCAAGGAGGTTGAACCTCTACCTTAAAAAAAGGTTTCAATGAACGAGTCCGCGGCGACGCAACACGCATGCGCAATCGATGTTTGCGCCTTGGCGCTAACATTTGACATTTAAAAAATCTTTTCAATATTTAGTGGTTTTTATTAGTATTGTTTCACGTATTATAGTATATACTATACTAGTATTATAGTATACTATATATATATTATATACTAGTATTATAGTAGATAAAGTAGTGTATTACACTGTACATAACTTGGTCTTATAACACTTGTGTTATAAGAACCTTTATTATGCAACACTGTCATAGTCTACTATTATTAGTTTTTGTATTTTTAAATACTACCCTTAATATTTTCTAGTGCAAATTAGCGCATAAATAAATATTAATAAGAAACTTTTTTTGAATTTAAACTATTGTGAGTGGAATTCATAATTAATGTATAGAAACCGCCTATACTCACGTGTTATTTTATTGGATGAGCCCGACTAGTTTCAAGCCCATACGGGGCTCTTATTCATGAGCTCTTTACGCGGCGTTATCGCGGCGGGAACTAGTGGGGCTCATCCGATAAAATAACACGTGAGTATAGCCGGTTTCTATACATTAATTATAAACTATTTTTTTTCCAGAAAAGGCGTATACTACCTAAGCATCGCGGCGGCCGCGTTTCTCGTGATGATCATAGCTTTGGCTGTACTCAGAGTGGTGGTGTTCTGCCTGGTTTGGATGTTGACACTGTCGCGACACCATCTGTGGCTGTTGCCCAATTTAACCGAGGACGTTGGGTTCTTCGCTTCGTTCTGGCCGTTATATAAGGTATAAAGTACCATAGAACTAAATTTCCACGTGTACAGATGAGTGTACCACATGTGGTACACGCGTAGTTTTTTTTGTTTTTGTATCAGTGTACAACATGTGACAAATGCGGTATACACATATTAATTTTTTTTTTCGTTACCTCACCAGTGTACTATATGTGGTACACGCATTGTAATTTTACTGTTGTTAAATGAGTGTACAGCACGTTCTATACAGTTCTTTTACAGCAGTTTTTAAACACTGTTAAAGAGAGGCTGATATAGAAAGCCTACTTACTATACTGTTGAGGATTACTTAGATGATGAGAAAGTGTGAATATAGCTTCCTTCGAACCTGTACAAGGCAGTTATGACTAAATGTAACTAGTATTAAGAATTATATTTTTAAAAGAACCGCCAGTTTCTTGCTGGCTCTTCTCGGTAGGAACAGCTTTCCAAAGCAGCATTAGTGTTGACGATTCAAAAGCACTTGTTTACAAGTTTCTTTGAATAAAGAATATTTTGAATTTGAATATATCCGGTGTCTGTCTTAAGTTTATTTGATAACGTACATACGCACGTACTCACATACACACGTATTATCCTTTTCGTAGAGTTAACGTATCGGTGTACCACGCATTAAAACAACATGTTCTATAACATGTTGTGCCGAGCCCACTTAGAGTGGGATAAGGGCAGGAGAATGATGAACGTATTAGGGTACCACTCATTATAAACGCGGTGTCTGCTTTTTACGTTAATTTGTTTACCAGTTACAGTGTACCATATGTGGTACACATATTGTTTGAGTTTTCGTATCGTTAACGTATCAATGTACCACTCATTGCCATTTTCATGCCGTGTGTGTCTGAGTAGAATAGACCCCCCTTATTTCTTACCGAGGTGTCGTAAAATACGACTAAGGTCAGTTGACGTCAGGCAGGCGGCCGGTCGTAAAATACGCAGTCAACTCATGTGATAACATATTGTGCCGAACCCACTTAGAGTGGGATAAGGGCAGGAGGATGATTGTTAACCTATTTTCGTTTATTTTCAGTACGAATACCGTGGACCGGGCTCCGATAGCGATAAAGCTGCAAAGAGCAAGAAGAAACGCAAGAAAGACAAGTTGTCTGATGATGAAGAAGACAAGACTCCCCTCCTACAGCCTGAGAAGGTTCAAAGCACCAGCGAAACATTACCCGCTGCACAAGATGTTGAAACTGTGAATCCCAAGTAAATATTTCTTTATTTATTTATGTACCATAATTAATATTGGAAAAAACATGATTGGTAAAAAAAAGTGTACAAAGGTCAACTTGACTAAGGACAGATATCTCTGCCAGCTAACCTACGAAGTGAGACAATTTATAGTTAAGAAAAAGTTGGTACGCAAATATCAAACATTATGAATTTGAATTACCTTACTAATAATTTAATTTATCAATAAATAAAAGAAACACGCACGCACGCACGCACGCACGCACGCACGCACACACACACACACGACCACTTCCACAAAAAGTCCGCGACAGCATGTCTCTATATCTGATGATGAACTCGCAATCTTTAATATTTAAATGAATAATTTTGTATGTATATATATTTTCGGAATCTTGAAAACGCCTCCAACGAGTTTCCTGAAATTGAGCATGAAGGTTTTGGGGGAGAAAAATCGATCGAAGCTAGGTTTGATTTAAAAAAAAATCGTTTTATCCCTGTTTTTGGGCGTTAAAATACTAACATATACATTGAATATATTAAACACATTTTACCGTTAATTGTCAATTAGCGTAGCTTATTCGGGGAACGGGTGGTCGCGAGAAATGAAAATACCTAGGATTGAACCCCACCTACCCTATATATTTTTATTTTGTATAAAATTACCGAGAAAGAGTCAGTCAACCAGGTACCTACTAACTACTGTTACATATTTTTAATACAACCTCCTTCATAGAGTTGGTCATTAATATGAAAAAAACATTGTGGTTGTCATATATGTCATTGAGTTGTTGAGTAAGAGTAAATGGGTTGACTTTGGGAAAATTTTCTATTTATTTATTGCATAAGAATAAATGAGAAATATCGTCGTTTGTTATACTACTTATATGTTAAAAATTTCAATTCGGGAAATAATTTGTTACTCACAAATAACATAATTATAGTCAGGCGAAGCCGTTGTCACTGCTAGTAGGGTATAAAAATTACCGTACTTCATCCAGGAACGTGAAAAAACAATACAAAATTGAGGGGAATTTTAAAAAAACTGTAAACGCAGGTATAAAATTGGTATTATCGTTTCAGAGATGAAGCACAAGAGCCAGTTCAAAGCACGGACAAACTTTCGGAGTCAGAATCCGAGAACAGTCAAAGGTCATCAACGGACCGTGACTTTGAGATTGTGGACCCGGGAGACGTGGAGGACCCTGGAGACGTGGAAGACCCTGATCTAAAGGAAGAAGGTTCTGACACTAAGGACGAGGGATCTGATACTAAGGAAGAGCCAGGATCTAAAGGTAGCACCAATACTTAGGTATAGCGAATTTTAGACTGGCAATACACGTACTCCACGGGACAGGTGTTAGAAACTAACACTATTTAATATAATAAATTAATTAAAAATAACAAAATGTTTTATTGAAGTTAATATAATATCACGTTTAATACATATTTCAAATATATATCAAAGTTTGATAAATTTAAGTTAGTGATGTGACGTATTTATTGATGTTTTCAATCAAACTATTAAGCCGCGTACAGACATAGTGAGGCGTCGCGAATAGTTGACGCATGCCTCGATCTGAGGCTTACGACATTTATAAATGCGTCCCGAACGATACATGCTCAAGCCGAGCATACAAACAACCACGCATGGTATTCGTTAGTAAAATGTCTTCGGCAAGGCGGATGCAGATTGCCTTATATAGTAATTCATAAATATTAAAAAGAGATAAGAAGAAAAGACGCTGGACATAACGATTTTTTTGTTATTTAGTTTTCATACACATAAAAAGACTTGGAAATCATCCGAATCAGTTAGCGGTGCAATTGACATTGCCACAGACGATTCGCCGGTTGAAAAGACGCGTATACTTGACCGAAACATGGAGTTCTTCCCATTGGGGTTGTTAACTCTGAACGATAAATTCAGACTAACACATTTGCTTATAGTCTGTCGACTGATCGCATGATAAACAACCAAAAAAAAAATAGTTTTCATACAGTCTGACAAGTTAACGTATTGATTCGATATCGGGCTTCATGACTCATGAGCGTGCAACGCAAACAAAACGTCCGTCTACACGGAGCGCACGGCTCGCACTGAGGCAGCGTTCGCAACGATCGTATGACGCGAATATTTACTTTGAACACACACGTCGACACAGCATGAGTCGTGCGAGACGAATCATTCGGAACAAACGCCTCGTGATGTCTGAACGCGCCTTTAATTTATTCAAATACACTTTTACAGTTTTTAATCGATTTTTAGTCGATTTTGTTTTACTTATTTATTTTACGTACAGATGATATCTGTATTTGTCTTGATATATGAATTGACATAATTTTTAATTTCATATATTTTTAACTGATTTTTAATTGACCCTTAAATATAGCAAATATAAAATGTCTATATCGATCATAAAATTCATCAGTATTTACTCACTAGATATAATTGACACATATGAAAATAAAAATCCAATAATTGTCTATTAATATTTAAAAAATATAATAGTAATAAAATGTTAGTATAATAATAGTAATCGATATAAAATATATTTATATAATTTCCCTAATTAAATTTCATAATGAATTTTAGTTTTTAATAAAACCAGTATAAAAAAAGACAAAAATTTTGGTGACAAATTTTTATTTTGTCAATTTGTAATTTCCCAAAAATATTTTTAATTTTATTAAATTAACATTAATTCAGACAACTTAAGTGAATTGTGTAAGCGAATGTGTTATTTATTGTGTGCATTTTTAAT
The DNA here is from genome assembly GCA_029227775.1 of Morpho helenor. NCBI lineage: Eukaryota > Metazoa > Arthropoda > Insecta > Lepidoptera > Nymphalidae > Morpho > Morpho helenor. The sequence continues at coordinate 3,224,430 of JARGCU010000044.1, forward strand.
AATTAGAAAGAATATTTAATTAAACCAAAAAATATGTTTAGGTATAATAAATATTATTTTTGGGCAATTCATTTAAAATTATCGGAACCTGTCCCAGTGAATAATATAGTTCAGTTATTAGGTTACACAAATCATAGACAATCTTTAAGTTTTCTAACCGTACGAGCGTATATAATATTGTCAATTTGGGGCATTGAAATATATCTATTTCATCATCCTCCTGCCCTTATTCCACTCTAAGTGGGGTCGGCACAACATGTTATAAACATGCTGTCAAATGATTTGGCTGCGTTTTAACGACCGGCCGCCTGCCTGACGTCAACTTACCTTAGTCGTATTTTACGACCCCTCGGTAAGAAAGTGGGTGGTCTATTCTACTAAACCGGATACCACACGGTGGGTCAACTTACCTTAGTCGCCTTTTACGACACCTCGGTAAGAAATGAGGTTGGTCAATTCTACACAGCCGGACACCACACGGCGGGTCGACTTACCTTAGTCGCCTTTTACGACACCTCGGTAAGAATTGAGGGTGGTACTATTCTATTCAGCCGGATACCACACGGCGTTTTGAAATATATCTATTTGTACTGTAATAAATATTGTAAACTACAATTATTTGACCATTGACAATTTTATTCACTTTAATTTCTTACCGAGATTTCGTAAAAAGCGACAAAGGCAAGTTGATCTAACGTGTGATATCTGGCTGAGTAGAATAGACCACCCTTATTTCTTACTGAGATGTCATAAAAAACGACTAAGGTAAGATAACCCGCCGTGTGATATCCGGATGAGTAGAATAGATCACCCTCATTTCTTGCCGAGGTTTCGTAAAAGGCGACTAGAGTAAGTTAACACGTGTGGTATCCGGCTGATAAAAATAGACCACCCTCTTTTGTTACTGTCGAAAAAGGCGACTTAATTGACGCCAGGCAGGCAGCCGGTCTTAGAATACCTAGCTAAATCATGTGACAACATATTTATAACATGTTGTGACGAATCTATTTAGAGTGGAATAAGGGCAATGATGATTCTTTACTTTTTATTAAACAAATTGTACAAAAGTAATAATAAAATTATTATGCTATAATCCGCCATGAAATAATCATCACCATCAATATAAAATAATTTTATTATTACTTTTGTATTATCGATTTCCGCAAAGTAGGCGTTACTTTGCGAAAATCTTTACTTCTATAAATTATTTTAAAAAAATGTAGCTATTTAAAAATTATTGTAATAAAATACATATATAAATTTGTAACTTGTCTATTCGCATTGGAGTGGGTTGGATCTAATTTCCTCTCCATAGAATTACTTACCCAACTTTACCATACTAATTAGGGTTCTCTTTATTTATTATTTAGTACTTAATATAATTACATATGTTTCAATGTCCTTTATAAGCAAATGACATAAATAAAATAGAGAATTCTTAGATTATAAATTTGTGTTGTATGTACACATTATTCGCACATAATAGCGTTTATATTGTCTTGTGATTTAAATTTTTTGGTGCTGTCTTTATTATTTTTACGTTGAGACCGGAATATTATTGACAGGCATTTTATACTAATATCTTAAAGGTAGACGCTCACTTAGAAAATAATGTTCTTAACAAATTGTATACTTGTATAATTCAAATTTATATTATGCTTTATTTAACTATTACAACCGTTTTCAAAACCACAAATTATAATAAAGCTACCACTGTTTCGGAAAGCGATTACCGACATGAATCAGCAAGAAACTTGGTGAACGTTATTTTGAAAAAAAAAAAATAATCGTTGTTTCATATTGTCCTATCGTACATCTAAGCGCATCAATACGCAAAATATAGTATGCTGTCATTATTACAAGTTATAGAAACTAATTTATCCTCTTGAATAAAGTCAAAGCTTCTGGTAGAATCAAATTTTATATACTCTGTAGTCTTTGATTATCTGTTACTAAATATTGACCAATGCCAAGCTAAGTTCGTCGTACTACTATAATATTTATTACTATATACCAGAGCGTCCAACAATTATTTACATTAAAATGCTGATGGGTTATTAATTATTTATAAGAGGACTGTTGCTTCAAATTCTAATTATTCTTTATTCAAGAAAACTTGTAAATAATTGCTCTTCAATCCTCCGTAAAGTAACCACAGAAAAAAGAAACATACTTTCCCAATTTCACGACTTAAAATTAAAAATGCTTTGTATAAAAGATATTATACAAAGCATTCATTTAATGTAATGTATACAAATGAAAAATTATACTTATTTGTTACTTTACAAGTGAGCGTGTACCTTAATAGATTTTTATTTCATCAGTTAATATGGCTGTCATATATATAGGTCTGAAATGATTTTAACTAAATTATATTATTATTTATGTTTTATATGTGATTGATTATGGTTTTATCATAAAATTTACCGGCTTGTCAATTATATTTGTGGCACTAGATGTTGGATTTTTGCGTTTGTTGTACTGAACTTAGAGGCGGAGTTTGGTTTGAGGTCGAGACAAGAAAAGATGAAAAAAAAAGACAAGAAATATATTCAGTTATTTTGATACAAGACTGTATCTGCTTAATATATAGTAACGTGTGACCGAATAAAAAAAAAGCGCCGGGTGACATGTGGGAATCGAACCTAGGAATCTTTCTTGGTCCGCGCGTTACCATAAGGCTGTGACAGCTTTGCATTTGACAGCTCAAATTGTGTCTTGGTAATTTTATTTTCGTAGTTTTCAAAACTAATTTTCTACAGCATTTCTACACTTTACTGTTTTTTAATGCCCATAAAAAAATAAAAAATAAAACGAAATTTCTTTCTTTGACTTTGGGGAAAATTGTTTTTTATTATTGCATAAGTATAAAGGAAAATCGTTGTTTGTTATATAAATAAAGTTCTTTTGCAAGCCTTATAAAGTGTCACTTTGTTGAGAGTTGTCGATTTATCAACTTATGAGCGCTCTTCTAAGCTTTCTAAGCTTAACTTTGCTATGCCCATGCTTTTTGTTTTGTCTCGATCTACCAAACTCAGTAGGTTTTGTAAATACTTGTCTCGTTTTAAGATCTTATCAATGTTACGTGACGATGTACTTGGTCTATGACACTGTGTTGTGTTAATTCAATAAAAATATTCAATATTATATTTTTGATTTATTTAACAAACCTTATACCTAGATAAAATATTCTAAAGGCGTTATTACACTTGATTTTTAACGTCTGACATATACAAATATAAACACAAATGCAAAAGATATATTTCTCTATTGAGAACAAATCATTTATTAGAAACATTAATTCAATGTTTCTAATAAATGATTGTACACATTGGCATTTTACTATATGAAAATAATGTGACTTAGAAATACAGTAAACAACTTCTCCGCTAAAAAATAAACGTCAAATATATTTAATTTAACCATATTATTTATTCTACTTTATAGTAGATATATTATACACAAAAAACGTAGAAAAAATCTTTATCGATAAATTGCAAAAATAACACCTATATCTAACGCCTTCTACAAATAAAGGCAGTATTAAATATAAAGTCATAAATGATGTATATCTTAAATTATTCCGGTTGATGTGAATATTATTAAAAACATTAAATTAATAAAATCTGCCGTTTTTTTAATCATTATTTTGAATCCAATTAAAACTTATAAGTTACCACGTTTGTCTTGTTCTAATTCGATGGACTCGAAAAGGGTCTTGAAGTTTCCAGCTCCAAAGCCCTGTAAATAACGAGTTGATCATTAATTGGTGAATAGATTATTACGAGAATGCCTAAGGTATCACAATAATATTAATATCTATGAACTTTGTGAGAACCAAGAAGTCTTTTGATAACCATAAAAATGGCTGGAGTGGGTTAACCTTAAAAGCTAGACATATGCTGTCGCGAACTTTTATTTAAACCATTTAGAGGGGAACAATTTTGTGATACATGATTTTTGAATAACTTTCACCGTTTACTCAGCGCACGCAAGGAAAGGTTTAATTTTTGCCGTTTTCGTACTATTTTTTATTGCTGCTCCTCTCCTATTCATCTCAGCGTGATGTTATATAGCCTATAGCCTTCTTGGATTAATGGACTATCTTACACTGAAGGAATTTTTCAAATCGGTCCAGTACCTGAGATTAGCGCGTTCAAACGATCAAACAAACAAACTTTTCAGCTTTATATATTAGTATAGATTATCTATTACCCAGCTTCTAATGCATATAAATATTAATAATTTTAATTAGAAACATTATTTAGGATACAAGGTTAACTTACATTATGATTTCTTCTTTGTATAACTTCTAAAAATAATGTAGGTCGATCTTGAGTGTTCTTTGTAAATATCTGGAGTAGGTAACCGTCATCGTCATAGTCTATGAGAATATTCAGCCGCTCTAGTGTGTCTATGCTCTCAGCAACGTTCACTTTACTAAGCTTGAGCTTTTCTCGAATGAGCTTGTAGTATTTTGAGGGTATTGACAGAAATTCTACGCCGCGCGCTCGTAGATTTTCAATCTGTAATAGTTGCAAAGGCGATAGGAATTAATATAAAATACAATACAATACAAGGAATTTGTCTTACAAAAACACAAAAACAGAGCCATACGTGGTTGTTACAAATTCAGCCCACGCGATTCCCTGCGAGAAAAGTTTAAGGATATTTCCTACAACTACAAATGTAAGGATACCTATTGGTATCCTTAAATTCGCTTGACAGTATATTTTAAGCAGTTTAATTTTTGTAGGTACATAAAAATATAAGGAATTATAAAACGATAATAGACAAAGTAAGAACCGACATTAAAAGCTTACGGTTCCTGCTTTGCGCCTTGTAAAAGAAAGTAAGTCGTTTGTGGTATTTGGTATAAGATTCTATAATAAAATTCCGCAATAAATTTTGCCGTTACAGCAGTTTAAAAACATTGAAAAAATGTTAATACAGAAATACTCCTACACTGTTGAGGATCACTTGGATGACAAAAATGCGTTGACATAGCTACTCTTCGACCCTGTATAAGACAGTAATAACTAAATGTACCTAGTAATAAGAGTAAGATATTAAAAGAGCAACCGCCGAGCAAAGGGTGTTTTGGGGGACAAAAATCGATCTAGCCAGGTTATATATAAAGAAAATAGTTTTACCTATCTCTATTTTTGGGCATTAAAAATACTAAAATTTAGATTAAATTGAATTTTTGCCATTAACTGTAAAGTCAGCGTAACATAGGGAACGGGCAGTCTCGAGAAATGTAAATATAGGATCGATCCCCAACTACATAATTTTTTTTTTTCAAAGTTTTTTTTATTATTTTGTATAAAATTACCGAGAAAAGCTTGGTCAACCAGGTATCTACCTATAGGGCGTATCTACAGATGAGCTAATAGTTCACGAGCACTTACTGCAGTAATAATATCCTCCGTGTTCATAGCAATGTGTTGGACACCGGCTCCGCCGTGGTACTCAACGTATTCTTGAATCTGACTCTTCTTTTTTCCAACTGCAGGCTCATTTATTGGCACCTTCACTGTCTCTTCCCAGTTGGCCATCACTATAGATCGGAGTGCCGAGTACTCTGTACATACTTGCTTGTCATCTACTGACCAGAATCTAAAACAAAGAATGTTGTAACGAAACCGACATTTGCGAGAATTTCGGTTGATTCTTAACGTTCTTCAATTTGCTAGGCATTCGTGTATAGGACGTTCGTGTATAGCGATCGAGTGGCCATAAGCTTTATTTACGCACGTAGACACTTGCGAGGCGACAAGATTGGCGAGTGTCGTTACAATCTCTACATATAGAAAGAAAGAAAAAACATTTATTTATCTATTCATCATATCTATTCTTATTATAAAACAGTCCCCAAAATCTGGCTGTCTATTGATTTTTTCAAAAACTACTTAGGTTAATAGTGCATTGCGGTTGTGTGTCAATTGTGTCGAAGAGGTCGCGTCATTATAAAAAAAACTCGCCTGTTGGGAGCTTGAGGCGTGTGCGGCGCGTAAGCCAACAGAGATACACTCAAGTATTACAGAATTGTTGATCTACAAAAAGTCCGCGACAGCATATCTCTTATGGCTAATAACTACTTTTATGTTTAGAATTTCAATTAAAGACACTGATATCCACGCGGGCATAGCGTATAGTATAGGCATAGCTAATCGGCAAATAAGAAAGAGAATTGCTGAGAGAAAAAATATTCACAGAAATAAAAAATAATCAATATTTACGAGAAGGTAAAAAGACGACTATATTATTAAAAAGTTGCCATTTTTAAAACTTTGCGTACCTCCAAACAGAATTAACTATTGTTTTATTTTTTCCGTTTCGATCTTGTTTTTATAAAATTTATAAAAACTTTTAGATAAACCAATATGTTTGCAAAATTTTCAATGAAACTTTGCGGTAGGTATATTTAAAGGTCTTGTCTTGCCTTGATAAAGCAAGCGATAAATGATGATGGTAATTTCCCTCATTTTTTATCAAGTACAATGTCCTTTCTGCTATTCTTCTTCTTAAGTAAGCAAAGGACCATATCATAAATGATAATGTATAAGAATATCATTTCTTACCTATGGAATTTCACAAACCCTTCGGCTATTCTTTTTTGTCAACACCCAAAAGACTTTTAATAAATGCTTGAATATATAATAAACATGTTCTTACCTATGGAATTGCAGACAACGTTCATACCACGACGCAGCTGTCTCCATTCCACCATCTGGCTGATTGCCTACCACATGGTCTATGAAATTAATCTCCACTTTGGGCCTAAAAACGAGAAAGTTCCTTTAAAATAGGTTGAGGATTTGTTAAGGTGCTTTTAAACATTTTGCGGTTTGCGTTAAAAAAAGGATGTTCTGTGTAAGTCACTGCTAACTTTGCCTTTTTAGATACAGCTAGTCTTTCATCCTCTACAAGATAAAAAAAGTAAGTAGCGGCCTGTTACCATCCCACTGCTGAGAATAGGCCTCTGCTCTCTGTTTTTGGAGAGAAGGATTGGAGCTAAGACCGACCTACCACGCTGCTCCAGTGCAGATTGGTAGGTTACACATATCTCCAGAATTCTCTAGAGATATACAGGTTTCCTCATGATGTTTTCCTTCACTGAAAAGCGTGTGATAAATTGCAATTATCAATTAGACACATATTAACAGAAAAACTCATTGGTGTCTACCCGGGTTCGAACCCGTGACCTCCTCGAACGAGTCGCACGGTTTTGCCGCTGGGCTACCACAGTTTCTCTACAAGATAGAAATGAATTATGTTGACAAATAACACATTTTGAAAAGAGCAGCCGCCGAGTTCCTAGCTGGCTCTTTTCGGTAGGAACAGCTTTCCAAACCAGCAGTACAGTTAACGATTCAAAAGCATTTGTTTAAAAGATTAGTAAAGTAATTAGAATTTGACAACAAGAATTCTTAAAAAAAAGTAAGATTCTGTCTACAATTAATCAAGAAAACCGTTAACTTACAAATATTTGTGAATTGGATCACCATCCAATATCTGCCAGCCAGGGAGAAAAGCTCCAGTGTATTTTGACCTGTCTATAAGAGTATGGGTGTTGTCACCATACTGTTGACAGAACAAATGAATTTTCGTATCAGATAATACTTTCAAAAGTATTTTTGCTTTATTAATACAAAGCAAGGCGAATAGTAGTCTCTTATATTAGATTGTTTAATATTTGATATTTGCCCCATTAAAATCCGAATCGAACTGTTCATATTTGGTAGAATGTAGATCAGGCGATTGATCATCTATCCGATGGTCTGATGATGACAAAAGTTAATGTTGACAAGACTATCCACTATTACGTCATATCCTTATATCCGCCAGCTGATTCTTTGCCAGCTAACTAAGAGCACTCTGTTTTGAGAACCCAAATCGACAATTTTAGCAGAACTTTTTATCATTTAGTATTAAGTAGATAATACAGTTAATGTTAGTTGGCTACGTTAACGAGGCTGGAGGGTTGGATTTGCCTAAAGTTCAATAGCGTTTTCGTTAATATACAGAAATTACACATAGACCTTTAAAAAAGAAGGCGAATAAAATAGAAGGAAGGAGTTTAAAAGAATGACTAAAAGGAGATAACAAATCAAGAGGTAAATGTATTTTTAAGTTGGTATTTACCGTTTTCAATGTTGCCATCCTAACGACACCAAACTCGTCGCTGTCCTCCCACACATCTCTAATAATCACGGCACCTTGTTTCTTCGCATACTCTAATATGTAGTCTAAATTTTCTACTTTGAAAGCAACGTCTTTTACAAAGTCACCATGGTAAGCCACTTCGTTAACAAACTCAGTTTCTTCTGGTTCATATTGCGATTGAAATACGAAGATAATCTACAAAAAAAATTGAGTCACATAAATTCAAATTCAAAATATTCTTTATTCAAATAAAATTGTAAACAAGTGCTTTTAAATCCTCAACTCTACTGCTGGTTCGGAAAGCTGTTCCTACCGAGAAGAAGCCAGCAAGAAACTCGGCGGTTGCTCCTTTAAAAATATAATTCTTAATACTAGTTACATTTAGTCATTACTGTACAGGTTCGAAGAGAGCTGTATCAACACTCTTATTATCTAAATATTCCTCAAGAGTATAGTAGGCTTTTTATATCAGTCACCCTTTAACAGTGTTTTTAAACTGCTGTAATTGCAAAGCTAAAATTGATTGCGAAATTTGATTATAGAATATTACAAACGACACGTACTTTTTCAAGTCGCTAAGGAGGAGCCGCAAGCTTAAGTTGGTCCTACTTTGTCTATTTATAATACAAATAGACGATATAATAGGTCAAGTAAAAAGTAATCCATTATTTTTCGATCATGCCGTTAGTAATCGATAACTCGCCTTGCATAAGTGCTATCAATATACACTAAACGGTGTCAGAAGCGTATGCTTTCGTACTAAAAGCAGACAGACAGACATTTTTGTGACTGCTTGATTGAATATTGTTTGCACGTGCCAAAGATGGGCACCAAAAAGAGAAATTTTTCCTTTTTTTTAGTTTTTCTTAGATAAAGGCGAAAATGTAAGCTAGGTGGTTGAAAATTTGAATAATGTCTATGGTCCTGATACTGTATCAGCTAATCATGTGTAATTTTGGGTTCGTCGATTCCGATCCGGTTATTTTGATGTTGAAGACGCACGACGTACCGTAGGACTAGTGGTCGAAAATGTCAATAAAATAATGAAAATCTTCAATTCCAACCGTCATACCAGCACTTTTTCGATTGCGCAGGAGCTGTATATTGCACAAAAAACTTTTTAGAACCACTTTAATAGGCTGGATATAAAAAAATGCTCTATGTAAGGGTGCTACATGAATTTTCGTAGAAAAAACCACATGGAACTAATTTCCATCTGCGAATCACTGCTGAATCGCAACAAAATCAACCCATTTCTTCAGTGGATGTTGACTGAAGATGAAAAGAGGATCACTTACGACAACGTTAAGTAAAAATGGTCGGGGTCCAACTGCGGTGAGCCGGCGCAATTGGTAGCTAAGCCAGGATTAATGGTCAAAAAAGTTCTTCTGTATGTTTGGTGGGATAGGCTCTATTATGAGCTGTTCTACTAAGGCCAAACTCTTAATATGGACCTGTACTGTCAATAATTGGACCATCTGAAGAAAGCAATCACCCAGAAGCGGCCAGGTTTGGCCAATAGGAAAGGCATTATGATTTATCAGGACAACGCTAGACCACACATTAATAGTGCCTCGCCAAAAGTTCCTAGAGCTTGGTTGGGAATTTTTTTTGCGTCCATCTTATAGTCTAAACCTAGTTCCAGATGATTACCAACTGTTCTTGCCACTGGCAAATGTTTTTGTTGGTGAAAAATTCGTCTCAAGAGAAGCTTGTGAAAATCGACTGTCCCAATTTTTTGCCAATAACAAAAAAGATTTCTGTGAAAATGGCAAAATAAAATTACCTTAAAAATGGCAATAAGTTATCGAACAAAACGATGCATAGATGAACCAAATCGGATATGTTTAACTACACTAGATGAAGCCGTCAATATTGTGCAAAAATAATGGATTACTTTTTACTACACCAATATAATACATATCGTTTATCACACACAAATCGTTATATAATTTTTTATATTTTTATGTACATAAATTAAATTGCTTCAAATATATTGTGAAGCAAATGTAAGAATACCTGTTTCCTTAAACTTCTCTCGCAGCTAATCACCCGGACTTAAATTAATATGTAGTTAATGCTTCAAAAGTGGATATTTTAAAAGTATAACATTGTTTTAGTACAAAACTTTTTTCACTCTTCTATGATGTATACAGTCCATAAAATAACCTAATAAATATTGCTTTATTTATAAAATAGGTATTGAAACTTGTTTCGTCTCATTAGCATAAAATATTTGTTGTATTTGATTTGTGGTATATTTGTTATAGTATCCTATATAATCACATATCTTTTCTTACTGTTTAATTCACAGAAGTTCAATAAATAAAAAGGATATGAAATTATTCACTGTTATAGCAACTCAAGGGACTTGTGAGTTCCTCAAAGAAAAATTTCTGGAATAAACGTCTCCCTACTTACTAAAAGATTTTTTGGAATTATATTAAATTCAAATTTAAATATTCTTTAGTTAAGTAGACTTACAAACAAGTGATTTTAAATCGTCAACTCTATTGGTCCTATTAGAGTATATGAATACTGTACCTTGTTCATTCGAACAGCATGTGATGCCACTTTTCTGGACCCAGTTTCTAGGCCTTGGTAAGCTAAAGGTTGAAATCCGAACCGCGTTATGTAGTAGCTGGCAGCCTGAAAGGGTAGAGTCATAACCAATTTGCGACGAATGTTTGGCACTCAATAAACCATTAACAACATCCATTTAATGTTCTACCGCTGGGCAAAGACATCCCTTCTCGTAGAGAAGTATGTGGTATTTACACACACGTTATGCTGGTATTTGTGCGGTTACGTAGACTATATTATAATAGTTGTCGAGGCAGAAACGGAACGCTTGCTAACAGCGATTGTGATTGGCCATCCAGAGTCGGCTGATTCTCAATCAACTGTCAAACCGTTAGACGTTGTATTCAAACCTTGTATACTAGCAACTGTACTACTTTGTAACATTACTCGCAAATATAACCAGTATTTGATATTTCTGTTGTTTTTCATCGCTGCGATAAACCTGAAGAGGCAGATATACACGCACTTCGTGTCGGCAACGACAATAGTTTATCATCATCATTCTCCTGCCCTTATTCCACTCTAAGTGAGGCTAGGTATTTTATGTGCCGGCCTGACATCAACTTACCTTATTCGCTTTTTACAACATCTCGTAAGAAATGAGGATGGTCTGTTCTATCCAGCCACAATATATATACTATATATCCAATACAACAATATTATTATCTTATCGTATTGGATTTATATTCTAGAAACTCTTTATCCATGTTTAATCAGAATGTTTTCTTAACCCAAAAGTGCATAATGTACTTTTTATTGTACATTTTAAATGAACGTTTTACTAATCTTGCATGCATACAGTAAGTACGGATTTTCTCCAATAAATCATAATTTAATATCGAAATTGTATTAGTTTAATTGAAATTTTATATTTATAAACTACAACTGAAAGGTATTTACATACTTGTTTTGCATTAGACACCCAGAAAGTGAGGTGATCGAACGCCAGAAACCTCCCTTGTTCAGGTTTCTTGCCTTTATCAGTGTAGGAAGTCTGAAAAAAATATATGATTTATACTTTCCAGAAATAGTATTTGTAATGAAGGTCAGCTAGCTAACTTGATTTACTCATATACGAGAGGGTATACGCAACTTTGTCTGCGTTAAATATTATGTTGGTTAGTCCATACTAATCTCTGAGGTCCGATCTAAATCTTTATCAAATCAAAAAAAAAAAAAACTTAAAACAAAAATAAAATAAAACATCAAAATCGATTTGGAAGTGAATAACCTAAATAAAGGGATACAAGTTTGTAAGGGAACGATCTATTAATATTGTTTTACTGAGCAATTTCTTTGCACCTAAACACGAAGGTTTTGAGTACAAACACCTACTGATATTTCAATATGAATAGACAGCTGCACTTATTATGGAATTTCTCTAAGAATATGCAGTAATATGCTTTAACCCACTCTATTATTAGTGTCTATCCCACTTTATTATTAGAATTTAATAGAGATAATTATGTGATTATAACATAAATAAGAACAAAATAGGTAATTTTCGGTTTTTAGGAGTACGAGTCTCCTTTTAAATATACATCACAATTGCCAAAGGAATTTCTTTCGATATTCTGGTAAAAATCTAGTTTTTTTCTATCTTTTCTACGTTAATCCAATAACTTATAATGTAATTCTTAGAATTATATGAATAAACAAGTCATAGATATTAATATTTTCATTAAATTCAAATTCAAAATATTCTTTATTCAAGCGCACTGTTTTCAGCACTTTTGAATCGTCATATGTTTTAAAATAAGCAACCACTTATTTGAAAGTTTGCTCCTACTGAGAAGTTCCAGCAAGAAACTCGTCGGATATTTTTTGCAACAAATAATAACAATTTGATTGACGGTTATAAGTTAATCATTGCAGCTTGGTAGCTGAATGCAGTTATGCTGCTATCATCATATTATATTCGCTATGTATTTAACTTAATTATTTTACTTACCATTTTAACTATAAGAGCGTATTATATTAATTACTTTTGAATGCAAATCGACGTCCTTCTCGGTATAACAACTGTCTTGGAATAGTTCCAGAAAGGCTTATATTGTCTAATATTATGGATTCGATTAAAAACAAGTCCGCGTAAAGGCGCATTTACATTGTTAGTCTACGAATGGATACTTGTTTATGACTTTTTTTTTTTCGAATCGACTATATGCTGTTAGCCCTAACGGCTTTTACAGCGTCACCGGGCGGGACGGGCGAGCGCAGAAGCATCGCCGAAGTTGCGAAATGCAGAGAGTGTTTTATGACTTTTATAATAAGCACCTTTGAGAGAAGTAAGCTTATAGTAGACTTGAAATATCCCGCGGTGTCACCTGCGTACATACCGATACTCATGGCAGTGGAAAGTCTACTAAGTCGGAGTATTGATTTATTTTTGTTAAATATATCATCAATAGTTTCCGCAGCGTGTGCGATGACAGATTTTTTACACCTTATTACATTTTTATTACGTTAATAATATTTTTTAAATTTAATATAGCCTATGTTGCTTAGCAAAAGATGCAGCTTTTCAATGGCGAAAGAATTTTTAAAATCGGTCTAGTATTTTTTGTGTGAAACATTACAAACATACATACAAATTTTTCCTCTTTATAATATTAGAATAGATTCTGTAAGCTTATTTCGTAAAAGAACAAAAATTATAAAAGATAAGTGATACTCTTGATTTAATTTACGTCAAGTTTAGTATTAAAATACCCTCAATTATGCACTATATGCATGCAGCTGTGACTGCTCAGCGGTGATACCATGCTATTCTCTCGAGACGGTCGCGGGTTCAAACCCGGGGTAGACATTTATGAGTTTTTCTGTTAAAACATATACGTCTAGTTGATAATTGCAATTTATCACATGGTTTTTGTTGAATGTTAACATCGTGAGGAAATCTATGTATCCTTAAAATTCTGGGGATATGCGTACCAATCCGCTATTATCTTCTCTACAAAAACGGAGAGAGTAGGCTAGTAGTAGGAAAGTTTATGCATTATATTGTTATATATAGCCTTCCTCAATAAATGGACTATCTTAAACTAAAAGAATTTCAAATTAGCCCAGTAGTTCCTGAGAATAGCGCGTTTTAATAATCAAACAAACAAACTCTTCAGCTTTATATATTTGTATCTAATTTAGATGTTAGTCCTGCAGAAAGGTAGTTGCGGAAAGCTTTACTTAGCTAGCTGTTTTATCTATTACCGGTGCTTTTGTTATAGAGGCAAGGGATCTTTAGTGTATAGAGTGATTTTTGACAAAGAAATATATGCAAATGGGTGCAATTTTGTTGTACTATTTACGCTGTTCATATAAAAATCATGGACCAAAAAGGTCTGGAGTAATACATTTCTGCCTACAAGTGTGTGTCTGGATTGACAAATTACTTCATTAAATTAAGGACGCAGAAATTAACTCGACTATGAATACAGCCTTAGTTTGTGATAGCAATAGTTGATGCGAAGTATCCAACCGGTTAGGAACGAGCCTCCTTAGCATAGTGGTCATATCACAATTTTGCGAACAAAACTTTATTTATTAATCCTTTATTACAAATTGTTATGAAATAGTTAAAATAGTTGTCATTAAACGGGTCATAAAGGTTATATCATCATAACCACAATATCATTAGTGCGTTTTCTACCGCATCTTTCACAGAGAGTGTCCCATTGAATTGCATGACCTGATTCCTGCTGCTAAATTCCATTACCGCACGGTTTAAATATCATCCTTACCATCTGGATGCATGGCGATCTACTACAGTGCGGTTTTTAACTAATTTAATTCCGCGCACCACCGTTTTATAGAACGATCTCCCTTTGACAGTTTTTCCAGATCGGTACGACGTAAGCACCTTCAAAAAACGTATTTTCCACATTTTTTAAAGGACGGCAACGCACTCGCTCTGCGAGAGGTGGTGGGCGGCGGTGATTACTTGAGGCGCACTACAACACCTATCACTACAACACTTCTCTCCGCGCCGCACCGCACCTTTCCACCCGTCACCAGACCTCGTCATACTCGTAGCTATCTTCATATCTCTACACTTTCGCTCTCCTCCCTTTTCTTCCGTTACAAATGTAATCTGCGTCGATAGCCGAAGCATAATGGGTTAGGTTAGTAATAGAATCGGTACGACGCCAGAATTTGGTCTGGCTTTAACAAGAAACAGTTATACAATCGTAGATATCGCTTGAGCATTTCTCCGGACTCAAGTCTCGGCTTTAGTTGCTCTTCCTATTGTAAGGAGAAAATTAAAAATGTCTTGGACATTTTGTTCGTTAGCCGTGTGGTATCCGGCTGAGTAGAATAGACCACCCTCATTTCATACTAAGGTGTCGCAAAAGGCGACTAAGGCAATTTCACCCACCGTGTGCTATCTAGTTGGGTAGAATAGATTACCCTCTTTCTTAACAAGGTGTCGTAAAATACAACTAAGGTAAGTTGACGTCTGGCAGGTAGCCGTACGTAAAATACGTAGCCAAATTATGTGACAATATGTTTATAACATGTGCCTACCCCACTTGGAGCGGATAAGGGCAGGAGGATTAGACATTTTGTTCGTCCCAATTCAAACCTGATGCACTCTTAACAAACCCCTCACGACTCAATAGCCACTAAGTAAATTATTGTTTTGTTGTTCACGTGTTTGTCAACAAGTTGTTATGAAGTTATTTTTTCGAGGTGTACTGCGTCGCACCAGTGCGCAGGATATAAGCAATATGCTAATATTCGCTCTCGACGAGGTAAACATGTCTGCGCGCTCAGCACAGAAACGGGGTGGCGTGGCGTCACGAAAATGACCAACGTATATGAATATAACGTAGCTTTTTTTCTGTCTGTTATATTGTGGTAGGTTGGTAAAATGAGGTGTGAATACATTCATGAACAGAATATAGCTGTAGTTAAGAAGGCTTTGAAACATAGCCGTGTGGTATCCGGCTGAGTAGAATCGACCACCCTCATTTCTTACCGAGTTGTTGTAAAGGCGACTTAGGTAAGTCGACCCGCCGTGTGGTATCCGGCTGAGTAGAATAGACCAACCTCATTTCTTACCGAGTTGTCGTAAAAGGCGACTAAGGTAAGTCGACCCGCCGTGTAGTATCCGGCTGAGTAGAATAGACCACCCTCATTTCTTACCGAGGTGTCGTAAAATACGACTAAGGTAAGTTGACGTCAGGCAGGCGGCCGGTCGTAAAAACGCAGCCGAATCATGTGACAGCATGTTTATAACATGTTGTGCCGACCCCACTTAGAGTGGGATAAGGGCAGGAGGATGATAAAGAAGGCTTTGAAACAGTCCCGAAGAACTTTCAATCTGTATTTGACAAAATATTCAACAATAATGTAACGCACGTGTAGTGTATGCGGGTTGAGATGTCACATTGTATATTTATGTACAAGAAACATATGTAATACATACATGAATGAACATACACTAACAATAACACTAACAATAACACTAACATTGTGTGGCGGTGAAAAAAAAAACTAAATAAAAGGTGAAATTGTGGTCATTCTCTATTGAATTACATTTAATGACTGGATTATGATAGCCATGTGCCATGTCAATCCAATAGCTTCCGACGGCCATTTATCAATTTCCTTTTCATATTGGAAGGTCTGATGCTGTGTCTGATGATCTTATCATTCTAAAACTCTTTGGGGCTTCAATTTCTTAATGTTTTGCAACTCGAAGTTAATCGATGTCTAGTTTTCTACAAATGTTTTCATTATTTAACAGTTCCCAAACAAAGAACTTAAAACATCCAGAATGACAGTGTTTTCTTAATATCCTATAATTATCATATAATTCTTTGCTGTAGCGAATGTTGATAAAATTCATCATTTACATATACTTTTACACAATATATACGAGTATGTAAATGGTATGATACTATTACTAGTTTTATTATCAAAGTTGATGACGATATATTATTGTTGTTATTCCAGCCATCATTATTGTCAAGTTATCTTTTATTCTAAAACGCAAAAGAAACATATATACAACAAAAGACATACAGAGACAAGGAAAACTTTTTTAATTTTAAAAATAAGTAGGGAAGAACAGAAAATAATATTTGCTCCAGCTTGCTTCTTAATTCTTTGTTAATAATTAGACAATGAGTTATTAAATTTGTTAGTGAATACAGACTATTGAAATTTAAACGTCATCTATTCTCCTGCCCTTATCCCACTCAAAGTGGGGTCGGCACAACATGTTATAAATATGTTGTAACATGATTTGTGCGACCGATCGCCTGCCTGTCGTCAACTTACCTTAGTCGCTTTTTACGACACCTCGGTAAAAATCGGAGTTGTCTCATCTCATCAGCCGGATACCACACGGTGGGTCAACGTTTTAGTTATATTTGTTTCGAATCGAGACCGCTGTCAGTCAGTCGCCAGTGCCTTGTCAGTTCGGAAGAATAGCTCATTTGTGTATCGCTTGTTAATTTGAGAGCCTTGTCTTACACCCGGTTTATATATCAATTATATTATTAGAAATTATTTAATTATTTTCTATGGCATCTCTACCCCACGTCGCATTACTGCCAACTAAAAACAACTTGACATTTTATATACCTGTTTTAATATAAACATGTTCGAGAACTATTTTTTTTATTTAAATAATGTTATTTCAAGGTTATGTAAGATATTCGACGGGTTGTTATGGAAAATTCTTATCGACAATGATTCAGCGTTTTTTAAAGTTATAGATTGATGGTAATTTACAGCGGGCCGTCGTGTGGTATCCGGCTAATAGAATAGACCACCGCCTTTCTTACCGAGGTGTTGTAAAAGGCGACTAAGGTAAGTTGACCCACCGTTTAGTATCCGGTTGAGTAAAATACACCATCCTCTTTTTTTACCGAGGTGTCGTAAAAAGCGTCTAAGGTAAGTTTACATTAACCTAGCGGCCGGTCGTAAAATACCCAGCAAAATCATGTGACAACATGTTCAAAACATGTACCTAGTCCCGACCCCACTTAGAGTGTGATAAGGACAGGAGAATGATAATGATAATATTATGTACTTCCATTGGGATTTTATGAGAAAAACCAAGTGCAAATAATATCTAATAAAATTTTTAGTTATTGTAAAAAAATTATTATTAATTAGGTAATGAAAATATAAATTTACAGAATGGAAGTGCTTTAAAATATTGTACAGGTTAATTGATTGTGATTTTTTTCAATTCCAATTTCAAACATGGAACAATTTTGAATTTAGATTTAAAGATGACATAACATCGTTTTTCCTCAGGCTTTTTCAGAATTTTCTAGACGTTCTATCGCTTCGAACACCCATTTATAGTTCATGGCGCCGAAACCCTGAAAAAAAAAACAAATAGATTAAAAAGATTAATACCGTTTTTTATTTATTTATATTAATTATTATTGCGCTAACTTAACTCTTTTTAACATAGAAATAAATAGTTTAAGATAATAGAAATTTCAAGAAGAATCTGAAGAAGCATTGCCTTTCACAGACGCTTTTATATAAAAATTATTAAAATATATTTTCGAATGAAAAATGTTTGAAAAAAGTTTTATTTACTAATTTAGAAATCAACGGCGTATATTTTGGAAAGAAATTTTATTTTTTCGACCTGGAAATAGTACAAAAAAAAATTTCGCCAATGTCCGCTATGAACGAAAAATCTATATAAAGTAGTATGTATTTCATACCTATTCATAGAGGATTTGTAAAACGCATGCTCTAGATCAACAATTGAAATTATCATTGCACACATTCACTAACACGATCTCAATAATCTAGTAACTGAAGTATATGAACCATAAAGAAATAAAAAATACTTAAAAATTCAAAGTATAATACTTTAAATGCAAAAGTTTCTTTTAATAATGAGTGATTGCAAAACTTACTCTATGATTTCTTCTCTGCAAAATCTCTATGAACAAAGTAGGGCGCACTTGAAGGTGTTTAGTGAAAGCCTGTAGCATGTATCCTCTGTCATCAAAATCAATAAGAATATTCTGTTCTTTTAACTCCTCAATAGTTTCCGCTACATTAACGGGGCTATCCTTTAGTTTTTCCTTTATCATGTCGTAATAAGTCGATGGCCATGATAATATTTCCACGCCTCGAGCTTTGAGACTTTTAATCTGAAAAATAAAGAAAAAAAGTCCTTTAATATACATTTGAAATATATGCACAGTGTATTAAATCAAATCAAAATAAACTTTATTCAAATAAGTTCTTTCAAGCACTTTTGAATCAAGTATCAATATTAATGAAACTACAACTGGTTCGGAATGTTGCTTTTTACTAGAAGAACCAGCAAGAAATTCAGCGTTCAATCTTTTAAACATTTTCAATTTTACATTATTAAACCGCAGTCATGTATGAAGCTGAAAGGATCGTCAAATCCAGGGTTTTGTATCATCCAAATAATCTTCAATTTTGTAATATGCTTAACGTATAAGCATATCTCTTATACTTAATTTAAAACCTTTCATATGATTTCATATGATTTGTTATAAACAATGTTGTTTACATCTTTCAATTAGCTGACTCGTTTTACCTCCTTGCCCTGGTACCTCGCAGGCGAAGTCGGAGTTAAACGGTTGGTCTATAGTTGAATTTCCTATGAATATCTTATATTATTTTTTGATAGCTTTTTGCCGAGCTACAGTAATGGAATCTTATATTTGCACTGCTTTACACTTCTTATATATTATTTTACCCTCGCTAATCGTTAAACGTTATATTCTTCCTAACCTAAACGTCATAAACGTTCCTATACATAAATTTTGAGCTTCCGTTGGCTGGCTTTTTGGTGTAGTTGGTAGTGACTCCGGACCTAGTGGAACACAGCTCCGCGATTCGCGGGTTCGATTCCTGAACATTTTCTATAAACAATTTATTGATTCTTCGAGCCTGGGTGTATATTTGTATTTTAGTATGTATTTAAAATTATCTATGAACTAGTAATCGCCAGCGCCCGCGTGGAATGATTAAAACCGTAATATAGTCTTTTGATTGCCATAAAAATGATTAAAGTGGATTAATCTTAAAAGCTAGATATATACAGTCGCGGACTTTTATTTAGTACTTTAGTACTTTTAGAGGGGAGCAAATTTTGTATTATATTATTTTTGAATAACTGTTACCGTACTTAGCGCATGCAAGGAAAGCTTTAAATTTTGCCGTTTTCGTACTATTTTTTATTGCTGTTCCTCTCCTATTTATCTTAGCGTGATGTTATATGGTCTATATACTTCCTCGATAAATGGACTATCTTACACTCAAAGAATTTTTAAAATTGATACAACTATTCAACTTACAGTGGAAACTATATCGTCAGTGTAGAGAGCCACATGTTCCACACCTGATGTGCCCAATGCCTTAACGAATTCGGTGGCTTTGCTTGTAGGACGGAGGCCTTTAGCCGCTTCGTTTAATGACAACTGAAATTGAGAAAGATTTCACAACAATTCACATTATAGTTAGAAGCAATATTTGAAATAAAGTTTTTTATAAATCAAAACAAATAAATAATTTAAAAAACATTAAATTATAGAACCGATCATCATCATCCTCCTGCCCTTATCCCATTCCAAGTGGGGTCGGCACAACACGTTATAAACATGCTGTCACATGATTTGGTATTTTACGACGGGCCGTCGGCTTGACGTCAAATTTTTATTTATTTTTTTATTTATTTATTTAATTTAATTTACCTCGGTAAGAAGAAAGATTCTCTTTTACTCAGCCAGATACCATACGGTGAGTCAACTTACCTTAGTCGTCTTTTACGACACCTCGGTGATAAATGAGGGTGGTCTATTCTACTCAGCCGGACACCGGATCGGATAGTATCGATATTTATTTGTTCAAATTCGATCAAGACTGATAAAGTCGTCAGTTAAAAATCGCTCACATTCAGACAGACATCTTTTGAACTTTGTTTTAAAATATGTATTGATAAAAAAATTAAGATTCTTGTGGGATGTAGGATGTGGCCGTCTAAGATATATAAATACCTTAGATCTTGCCTTCCCTAAATGCTCCTCACTGACTTACCTACTTAAGTCAGTGAGGAGCATTGAAAGCTAAAGCTTTCAAGATGTTAAGCTGTGGAATGATTTACCAGTATCAATCCACAAATCTTCTTTTCTTTCGGTATTCAAGTTACAGATTAGAAAATATTTATCTTAAGTAATTATATATTAGTAACATCTTTTCATCTATTTATTTTAACACAATTAATAAATAGATTAAATAGTTCTTCTCAGTCGCAACACTCTTGACAGAGTGGTCGTGGTTAACACTAAGTACTTTTATGGGTGGCAGATGTTGCTCGCCTCACGATGTCTCGCCATTTCTCCCTGTTCCTGCTCATTCTGGTGCACTTGTGTACAGATTAAATAGTTACATTTATTTAAAAAAAAAATTCTTTTCTATATGACCCGTACTCTTTTTTTCTTCACTTCTTGTCCTTTTCCTTCTATTACTCAAAGATTGACTGGAAGAGATCCCTTTTAGGGATACGTCCGCCTTTATACATGTGCTTTTTTGCTTTTTCTTTCTCTTTTCTAACTATATGTATAAAATGAAATAACGCCGTGTGGTATCCGGCTGGATAGAATAGTACCACCCTTATTTCTTACTGAGGTTTTGTAAAAGGCGACTAAGGTAAGTCGATCCGCCGTGTGGCATCCGGCTGAGTAGAAATGACCAATCTCATTTCTTACCGAGGTGTCGTAAAAGGCGACTACGGTAAGTTAAGCCACCGTGTGGTATCCGGTTTAGTAAAATAGACCACCCTCTTTCTTACCGAGGTGTCGTCAAATACGACTAAGGTAAGTTGACGTCAGCAAGCGGCCGGTCATAACAACGTAGCCAAATCATGTGACAGCATGTTTATAAATGTTGTGCCGACCCCACTTAGAGTGGGATAAGGGCAGGAGGATGATGATGTATAAAATGAAATAAATAAACTATTGCTTACAAGAACTGTTTCGGTTTGGTTGATGACAGAATTGGAGTTAATACAGGAGTACGGTACCAAATCATGACTGTAGTCAACGCACCAGAATCTGGGAAAAGAGATATTAGATGAAGAGCGGACTAACAGACATGTCCCAGCCACTTAAGGGTGCGTCTGAAAATCAGCGCAAACATCATAGTATTGCAGCAAAATGCTGAGACGCTTTTTTCTGTGGTGTGCTTTTATATAGTTTCCTTTTTTTTTGTACCAAACAGAAAATAAATGTTTATTATTACGAAAAAACAACAGAAAGTAGAGAATTTTATTATTTAATATATTTACACTAATAATATCCAGCGGGTTCACCCGCGTAATTTTTACTTTTTTACACCTTATTACATATATATAACGGATCCCTATTTTTTTGTAATATAGCCTATGTGGCTCAGTAAAGATGCAGCTTTCTTAAGGTGAAAGAATTTTTGAAATCAGTCCAGTAGTTTTTGCATGAAACATTACAAACATACATACAAATTATTACTCTTTATAATATTAATATAGATAGCACAAAAAATTAATGATAATTTTATTTTACTTTAATCCACGATTAGAGAAATCTATGCTTAAGTATATAGTAGTAACTTTAAGCGTGCAGGATTTAGGATTTGCCTCATTAACTGATGCTGCTTCATTTATTTTAAGGTGAAACGATTGTTGATATTGTGGTAGTGAATATGCGCAGTGTTATTAGCATAGTGTAGTGGTGGTGATTTATAGTGCATACAGCTAACTGAATGGCTTATGAAACTGAATTGAATTGGATTGGATGGATGAAGTACACTCTTCGCTTATCATTAGATATTTTCTATCAGAGATTTTCTATAATCGTGAATTGTAGCAAAATATTAACGTTACTGTAGAAAAATAATACCTGTGCATATTAAGATTTTTCTCGTACCAGGATACGGAATCTTCAAGAGTACCGTCGGCCATGTTGCCTTCGACGTGGTCCACAAAGCTCAAATTTGTATCAGGTCTGTCAAATCAAAATAAAATATTTACTTACATACTCTGTTGTTTAAATTCTTTCTAAAGACCGGGAAAGATAAAAATATAACTAGAAGTCTTATAGTTATTTATTTATTGTATATATATACTACGATTTTATTATCTATTCTGAGAAAAAAAGAAAAAATTACATATACAAATGCGGACTTATCCCTTAAAGGATGATTCACGCTACACCGTGTCGCGACCGGGCCGTGCCACGGCCGGGGCACGGCCACCATGCGCCGGCCGTGCCAGTCATTCATGTTACACCGGGCTGTTTGGGTTTATTATTTGCACGACTTATATCTATGTTAAGTAGCTTTTGTCAGCAAGTGATTTCATCTATCGATAGACTTGACGCCTAAGTAAATATGCAGTTTCACAATTTGAATTAGCAGCTATTGCAATTGCCATCGATGATGAAGTATTGGAAATTATTTTATTTGTTATCTAAATACATAGGATGGCTCATGTCGTAAATCACAGAGCAAATTACACACATTCTAAACAATTTGCATTGTCCATTTTGTTAAGCTGCTAAACTCACTAAGATTTGACGTTGACTGCCCGGGCGCATATGTTTATGTTACAACGTGTCGGGGCCGAACCGTGCCGGAGCCGGGAAACAATACCCACCGACATATCAACGCCGTGCCCCGGCCGTGCACGGCCGGGACACGGCCGTGGCACGGTTAGGCATGAATCACTTCATACCAAAAGTATACCATAAAGTTCGACCGTGCCCCGGACGGGGCACGGCCCGGTCGCGGCCCGGTGTAGCGTGAATCATCCTTAAAGGGATCTCTTCCAAGTAACCTTTAAGTATCTAATAAGAGGAAAAAAAACAAGTTGTGAAATACGGGTAATATGTAAAAAAAACAAAAGATACAAGTAAATTTTTATTCCTAAGGTTCGACTATTTATTTATTTAAAAATTTAAATTATTTTGACGCCTTCTTTTGTTTATTATTTTTATATTTATCATTAAAAAATATATTATCTCATAAAGGTTATATGGTAAAGTGTGTAATATTAGTTCTTGATTTTAAGTAGGTAAAGTCTTATAGAGCGAGACAATACAACAACAACATATACCTATATAATAGCAACAACAACAACAAAAATAGAATAACCACCTAACTCGTCAACTCGCTCGCACCTACCTATTTGTATACCTCGCCCTCGCTCCTATAACTACCCTAAATGCTGGTCTGGCAGAGGTGAGAACTATTAAAAATGTCTGGCTTATGAAGAAACATTATCTTAGTATTATTCAAATAATATATTATATTAAAATCAGCTTTTATTTCTAATAATAAATTATATATTTTAAAATATAGGCTGTGTGGTATCCGGCTGAATAGAATAGTACCACCTTCATTTCTTACCAAGGTGTTGTAAAAGGCGACTAAGGTAAGTCGACCCGCCGTGTGGTATCCGGCTGAGTAAAATAGACTACCCTCATTTCTTACAGAGGTGTCGCAAAAGGCGACTAAGGTAAGTTGACCCCGTGTGGTATCCGGTTAAGTAGAATAGACCACCCTTTTTCTTACCGAGGTGTCGTAAAAGGTAAGTCGATATCAAGCAGTCGGCCAGTCGTAAAATACGTAGCCAAATCCTGTGACTACATGTTTAAAACATGTTAGAGTCGGAGTTCCACTTAGAGTGGGATAAGGGCAGGAAGATGATGATACTTATAATAAAATATATCCTAAGGAACTTGTTACCATATTCAAGCATAAACGTTTAACCTATTAAGAGTTTAGAAGATTGCACTTACAATAAATTATTTACAGGATCATCACATTCCACAGCTACATATCCGGGAAAAAGCAAACCATTGTATTTCGAACGATCTACCAGTGTATGGGTGTTGTCGCCATACTAAAATAACAAATAATTATCATTAAAAAAGAGCAAAGTAACGACCTGTTACTATCGCATTGCTGGGCATAGGTCTACTCTCTCCGTTTTTAGAGAGAAGGATTGGAGCTAAGACCTACCACGCTGCTCCAATGCTGATTGGTAGGTTACACATATCCCGAGAATTCTCTAGAGGTATGCAGGTTTCTTCACAATGTTTTCCTTCACCGAGAAGCATGTGATAAATTGCAATTATGAATTAGATACATAGGTTTTAAAAGAATAACTTATTGGAGGTTTGAACCCATGATCGTCTCTAGAGAGGCGTACAGTCTCACCGCTGGGCTATCACAGCTTTTTATTTATCATTTACTACGTACTATATAAGAGCTGTGTTAGTTTAACAGTGAGACTATGTGCCTCTCTCCAGCGAGATTACGGGTTCAAACCCCATATGACATATAAACATATATGGGACATTTAAACTTACGGCCGTCGGTCCCTAAAGTAACTTACTTAATAGTTGTGTAGATGACTAAAAACTGGTAAATACGCTACTTATATTTTGGCCCTATATTTTAAAAAATTTCGTATCGGCTATGCGTACCCCAAAAAAACAAACTGCCACGGCGAATCCGATGAACCAATATCAATGTATTTAGCACAATTATTGCTTATAAACCGGAATAACATATAGGTTATAGAAATCCTATTATAATCCTCAATTATAATCCTTAATAATAAATATCCTTAATTCTACAGGAATAGGATGAAATTGATAAGTGCCATCAAACTATCACGTGACAACAATCCACGCGAACGAAGTTGCGGGTAAAAGCTAGTCATCATCCTCCTGCCCTTATCCCACTCTAAGTGGGGTCGGCACAACATGTTATAAACATGTTGTCATATGATTTGGCTGCGTTTTTACGACCGGCCGCCTGCCTGACATCAACTTACCTTAGTCGTATTTTACGACACCTCGGTAAGAGAGGGTGGTCTATTCTACTAAACCGGATACCACACGGTGCGTCAAATTAACCTTAGTCGCCTTTTACGACACCTCGGTAAGAAATGAGGTTGGTCTATTCTACTCAGCCGGATACCACACGGCGGGTCGTCTTACCTTAGTCGCCTTTTACGACACCTCGGTAAGAAAAGAGGGTGGTACTATTCTATTCAGCCGGATACCACACGGCGTACGGGTAAAAGCTAGTATGACATAGAAACAATAGTTCTAAAATAAACATTACTTCGCTTTAAAAGAAATGCAATAGATATAATTTAATTAAAGAGCATGTAAAAGTGACTCACAGTTCTCAATATAGCGTATCTGATGACGCCATTTTGATCGCTCTCCTCAGTAATGTCTTGAACTATTTCCGCTCCTTCTTTTTTAGCTTGCTTAACTAGAGCATCAAGATTACAGACCTCGAATGCCACGTCTTTTACAAAGTCGCCATGTTCTGATATATCATTTGATATTACACCCTCGTTTGTTACAGGCGATTCGAATATTATTGTTATCTGAAACAAGTTAAAAAGCTTTTAACACAATCCTATGTTCCATCCAATGTTCCTACTGTTAACCGTTGAGTTCCCTCGTCTGGAGACAATCCTGGAAGCAGCATCAGGTCATGCTTATTTGATACATGCATTGTCATCGGGACTGGACCAGTATGCAAAATTTCAGCTCAATCGGACAACGGGAAGTGGGTCAAATTTAACTTGCAAGATTTTATTTATTTATTTATTTATTTATTTATAAATTGGAAAACAAACAGCACTTAAATTATTACAAAAAATTATAACATAAAATTAATACGCATGCCAACAAAGTTTCCACAAATGAGAGAAGGAAGTGAACAATACAATAAATATAAATATGAAAGTAAGATAGTAAATAAATGTAGAAAATTAAAATTAAAAGTATAAATTAAAAGAAAAAAATATAAGTAAAAGATTAACAAATTAAACTATTTCACAAATTAAACTTTTTATATATTATTTCTTCAATAAAGATAGATAAGAAGATTCCACCTTCACATACATACACGATAAGTTAAATAAAAGCTTTTAAAAGGAAAAAAAATAAGAAGTTTTAGTTAAGTTAGAGTCGTATAATATGAGCAAGAACTTTGTCTTTTTTATTAAAAAAGTCTCATTTTTATTACACTAAAAGTGTGTCTGTCTGTCATGGTGTCACAGCGAAACCATTGGACCAATGGTGATGAAATTTGGTACAATTAAAGCTAGTTTTTAAATTTTTTTAGCTCAGTTAGTTATTTATATGTTAACTTTGTATCAAAAACAGACTTTATAACGTTTGATAATCAAAAAAATACTTACTTTATTGAGTTTAACAGCATAAGAAACTACGGGTCTATCTTCAGTACATTGTCTTTCAGCGAATGGCTTGAAACCAAATCTTGTCACGAAATAACTGGAGGTCTAAGGAAAAATTATTATAAATTATTATAAAATTCTAGCAATGTTAATATTTCCAATACACAATATTATAGAAAAGAACAGTATTAAAGAAAAGAACTATTTTCCTTTGTAGATAATGGAAATGGTCATGACTCTAAAAAAATTAAATTTAAAATAAAATAAAAATTGTATGCTGTTAAAATTATATATTATATAGTGACAGATCAGGCTAACCTAGTACTATAAATGGCGTATCAAAATATTT
This sequence comes from Morpho helenor, assembly GCA_029227775.1. Classification (NCBI taxonomy): domain Eukaryota; kingdom Metazoa; phylum Arthropoda; class Insecta; order Lepidoptera; family Nymphalidae; genus Morpho; species Morpho helenor. Next base: position 3,251,750 of record JARGCU010000044.1, read on the forward strand.
ACATCCTTACCATTAACCTAAAAAAATATTTTTAATCGAAAATGGCTTATCTTTTTCGTGAATTATTGAAGTAACTTCAATAATTTGCGTGAAAAAATAACTTTATTGCGAATTAGACAAGAAATAGAGACATGTTGTCGTTGACTTATTTGAAGTATTTTTGTAAATCTACAATTTTCTTTTACGATTCTTTAGTGTATCTCTTTTGATTTACGGGCGTAAAGCTCCCAGCATGCGAGTTTTTTTCACAGGGCGACCTCTTCAATGGTTTACGTAAAAGCGTAATGCACTATTATCTTAAACCTTCTGAAAGAAATGCACTACCTTCTAATAATAGCCGTACATTAATCCGTTCAGTAAATTTTGAGTAAAGCGATCACATATAGACAGACAGCTTTTGGGGACTTTGTTTTACAATAAGTATAAATTTCCTTTCTGCATTTTGCAAATATTTTTCACTCCCTTTCAGTCCCTTACGTCCACTGTACCTGTAAAAGTCGTTAAGTCTATTACCATATTCACAATTTATAATGTATTACCGTTTTTGCATTTGCAACCCAAAACGTAAGATGATGGAAGTTCAGCACTTTGCCCTCCTCTGAATCGGTGATACGATCAGATTTTGACATTTCGATCTGAAAAAAAACGCAATTAAATTAAAAAAGTTATTAAAATTTTATCGCACATAGCAAAGAATTTCTAAACACATTTAAAGCTTGTAAAGGCGTTCCTTTTCCTAGGGTCACTGAGGATAGAAACTCAAAATATAAAACAGGCATACATGTACAGAGTATCAAAAACAAGATTCATTTACATACAAGGGAAAAGTTATAATAAAATTGCTGTTTTATCGATCTAGCTAGGGTTTATTAAGAAAAAGTTTATTTATCCCTGTTTTCGGGCACTGAAAAAACTGCTATAATTTTACGAGAAAAGCAAAAGATAATTTTGTCTAAAAAGTTGTTTAAAAAGCAAAGGGCAATAATGTGGCTACTAGTTATAACACAAAAAGCACACACACCAATATCCAAGCTTTTGCAGTCAAAGCTCCAAGCGAATGACTTATATTGGTTATTTACGTGATTTTATGGTGTCTGTATGTTGTAATTAAGTTATTTAAGCACAACATTCAGCAATATACCTACCTTGTTTATATCAGACGCATTTCGAATATCAATAAGAGACCTTATTAAAGAACTTCATAACGATTCAGTAACAATCATTATTGTCTTAGGAACGATGTTAAGTGATATTGCTATATTGCGTGGTAAATCAAAATATATGGTATGCTATATAGAATAAACATTGTAGGTTTTTGTAGCGTATCTATAATAATATATATATAAATCTATACTAATATATAAAGCTGAAGAGTTTGTTTGTTTGATTGGCTGAACGCGCTAATCTCAGGAACTACTGAACCGATTTAAAAAATTCTTTCAGCGTTTATTTGAAAAACTATGCCTGAACAGTTTGGTTACAGATTTTTTTCACCTATCTAAAGGTCCAAAATAATCCGATGGGGGCCGTGTGTGACATTGACATGACTAGAAGCTCACATAGTCAACATGAGTTTTTCTATTAAATCTTACATATCTGAATTGAATTTATCACACACTTTTTGACGAAGGAAAAAATGAAATTTTGTAATAATATTCATATCTTAAAAGATTTCTTAAACTTTGTAAAGTAGCATATTGAGATAGTAACAGGCATTGCAAAAAAATCTGAAAAATATCAAAATATAAAGCTGAAGAGTTTGTTTGGTTGATTGTTTGAACACGCTAATCTCAGAAACTATTGGACCAATTTGAAAAATTCTTTAAGTGTAAGATAGTCCATTCATCGAGGAAGGCTTTATGCTATAAAACATCACGCTAAGATGAATAGGAGAGGAGCAACAATAAAAAATAGTACGAAAACGGCATGCTTTAAAGTTTTCGGTCGTGCGCTGAGTATACGGTTATTCAAAAATCATGTATTACAAAATTGTTCTCCTCTAGAAGTTCCAAATAAAAGTCCGCGACAGCATATGCCTAGCTTTTAAGGTTAACCCACTTTAACCATTTTTATGGTTATCAAAAGACGGTTTTAATCTTTCCACGAGGGCGGAGCCGCTGGCAATTGCTAGTATGCATATAAATAGATTGTAAAACAGTTTATTCGTTATTGTTATCATTATTATTATTTGTAATACGGGCTTAAAACGATCAAGGACAACTTGACCATTTATTTACATTTGTAAAGGTATGTTATTGAGGTTAGCGATTTAAATGTTTAACGTTATTATTAAAGTTTGTTGTAGTCTTATTTCTTTAAACTACCCGCATCCTGTAATATCGTCTGCGGTGCAAATTTGTGTGCCTATAGAAAATAATTTATTTTAGCCGTGTGGTATCCGGCTGAGTAGAATAGACCACCCTCATTTCTTACCGAGGTGTCGTAAAAGGCGACTAAGGTAAGTTGACCCACCGTGTGGTATCCGGTTTAGTAGAATAGACCACCCTCCTTCTTACCGAGGTGTCGTAAAATACAACTAAGGTAAGTTGACGTCAGGCAGGCGGCCGGTCGTAAAAACGCAGCCAAATCATGTTACAACATGTTATAACATGTTTTGCCGACCCCACTTAGAGTGGGATAAGGGCAGGAGGATATATATATAAAGTAAATAATTTATTTATATTAAGTAACTCAAGACGAAAAACGTTTTTTGGTTTTCACTAGGAACATAGAATTGTCTGGAATAATTAGCTTCTAAATAAGACTGTTCTGTGTTTCAATATAATTTATTCTACTGTCAAAGTTTTATTATGATATTATGAAAAAAATGTGCATCGAATTATCATCTAAGCCCTTAAACAAATTTAAGACAACCACAAGATAAAACGTCCAAGCAATAAGCATATATACGATTACGATGTTAAAATCTCTATTCTTAGTATTTTGCGTCCTCGACGATGCTGCTGTCTTTTCCCCTTTTTTGCCTTTTGCCCCTCTACCTGATGATTTTGTAAAAGCCATTAGCGCTAACAGCATAATGTCAATTCTCAAAAGAAAAAGAATATCAAGAACCACTACTAAATACAAAGTAATCAGATACTAAAAGATCTATTCTCTAATCTAGTCGATGCTAGCTTTTCGATTAACATTAAATAAAAGATATTACTTACCTTCTTCTTCTTTCTACCTTTATTGACTATATACTTCAGCGGACTGTTTCTTTCGCCACGTCAGTCTAATTTATATAACGTAAACAATTTTATCTCTCGATAAAATCTCGCCATTAATTACGAAATATGATTATTAATTAATAAAAATATTCTTGCATATACTATAACTAATATAAACTGGCTCAACTTTAGTATGTTTGTAAATAAAATCGAATAATAAATTTACATACATTGTTACTTGTCCCATGTATAAAAGCTGGGATATGTGACTTTATTTTTAAGATTGGGCGAAATAATCCTGTCATTTCTCAGTGTATGTTTTCATAACAAAATTCCACAAGCATATCTAGACTTGGTTTTATACAAGTTTTGAATAATCTCTTAATTGCTACTACATAAAGCTTATTCAAGTTGATTATTAGTAAATAGATGGCGCTAGTAGTCGTTTGAATAGAGCTTTTAAAGTTTTTTCTAGAACCGACTACACTCGGTTGCCAATATCAACATTTTGAGGTTTCTTGAATAGGTCCAAGGTTCTGGGTTGTCGTAGGGATAATTCAAAGTCAAGTTTCGTCTAATTAGTAGATACTAATTAGACGAAACTTGACTTTGAATTATAAAACGTCCAAGCAATAAGCATATATACGAAGAATTTAGATAAATTCTAAACGTTAAGCGTTCGATATAGGTAATTTTAGTATGGTTAATGCCAAATTACATCGTTTAATAGTAGTTAAGTACACTGCGCTGAGTTGAGTGAGTTCAGTCCAAATCAAACAAATCTAAACTAATAAATACCTATAGTTTAAAAAACTAAAAAACAACATTTTTATAATACATAATACTTTAATGTCAACAGTCAGTCAGTTTTACTCAGGTTTTATCCCTAAGTTATTATTATATGATACTGTTAAAAATCACAGACAAAACCGTAAGTAACTCCGTAACTCTTTATAGAAGCATAAAATTATAAATTCAAATACGATATTGAGATCTTATGATGCGATGATGAAATTATTTTTAACATTTAAATGACTTGTGACACTTCCTTGAGTTTGTTTTGATTGCATACAAATTTTAAGACAACATTAAATACGTGAGCATTTGGAAATTAACTGAAGAGCTCTCTGTAAAAGTAGTACTTCGAGAATAATCTTAAAGCGTGTTGCAGACCAATAGCTAAGCTAAGCTAGTTAAGTTTACCTAAAGGTCCCGAAGCAGTCGATGTATCGTCCAGCGTAGGGAGGGGCCACTTCTAGAGAGGCTCCGACCCAGAGGTGACGCACTCTGGGGTTCAGAGTTGCTGCTGGTGGGGATGGGGGCAATGTGAACGGTACCCTGTCCCCGCCACCAGCAGCGTGGTGGAGCACTGTCAGGTTTTTAGTCGGTGAGAGTCCGACATACCGGCCGCTCGTTCCCGTCGGGCAGTGACGACCCATAATGGGTTTTCCTGACATAAACAACACTCTCTGTGGTTGTTGGGAAACTTCGAGAATAATCTTAAATCGGGTTGCAGACTTAGGTTGCTAGTTTAGCTCGCATAGCTAACGCAGTTTTTATAACTGTGTGCTGACTGCAAACTACACAAACTATGTGACCTAAGTTAAATATGCGAAGCTAAGTTAGTTTTGAATGCCGATGCGCAGCTGCACGAACTAAGCTAAGCCCCTTCCGCTTATTTCGAACTTCCTACGTCCATCGAATTGATCTTCCCAACACTGATTGAGCCATCGCTTAGTTATTGGTGCACGGGACATATTTTAAGTTTATCTTTTCTTAGCTTTTTTTATACAGGAAAAAATCCCTTATAGGTACCACCGCCCGACAGGGACAGGCGACGGTTATGTCGGACTCGCACCAACTAAAACAACCTGTGTGCTCCACCACGCTGCTGGTGGCGGGGATAGGGTACCTATGAAACATTGGGCTGGCTTAGTTTAGCTTCGGAATAGCTTAGCTTTCAGTCTGCAACCCGCAAAGCGGTGGCGTAGCTACAGGAGAGCTAGACGTCCCCAAGCCTTCATAGTCCAGGGCCATCTGAGCTATGGGGCCCCCTGACCTATGGGGCCCCCTGACCTATGAGGCCCCTGGAGTACGTCGAATTAGGAACAGTTTAGTCCCGGAATAGTTTAGTTGGGGCACTACTTTGATTTTTTCTGTCCTGTCTTCAAGTAAACTAGCTGGGTAGCATTGTTCGGTAATTTTATTAGAAGATACAAAAAAATAAAATTAGCAACAAAAGGCTGGTGCTATCTGGGACTTGATTCCGGGTATTTTCACTTCTTTAGATCGCCCATTCCCCATCAACTTTGCAAGTGACAGCAAAATTAACCTTTCCATTTATATTGTAACAGTTGTTAAGTACCCGATAACAGGGTAAAACGGACATTTTTGAAAATAAATCCTACCTATTTATCGTGCCCAAAATCCCCTTCATGCTGAATTTCATGAGATTCAGAAAAAATATATAGACGATTAACTCATTAAAATATTAAAGTTTAATTTACAAGTACTAGAAATTCTTTATTCAAGTAAACTTGTAAGCAAATGCTTTTGAATAGTCAACTCTATTGCTGGTTCGGAAAGCTGTTCCTACCGAGAAGTGCCAGCAAGAAACTCGGCGGTTGCTTTTAAAAAAAAAATTTATAACTCTTTACTCTCTTGTATGGGGTCGAAGAGTAGCTATGTCCACGCATTTTTATCATCTAAGTAATCCTCAACAGTATAGTAGGCTTTCTGTATCAGCCTCCCTTAAACAGTTTTTGTATACTTCTAAAATGGCAAAGCTAAAATTGATTGCGGTCTTATTACTTTGCCAAACGTTAATATATGTATACTTTGATCTTTTATACATATTACGTATTCCTTTCCATTGAATTCCTTTGATTCGTAGCCTTAAAAGCAATTTCTTTTCAATAGTAAAAAATAAAGACACGTTTGTATAAAATAATTTCATTTTTATTCATTTCTTTATACATCATATATATTTACATTAAGTCGCAGGTATAATCATTAACACTATGGAGTATTTCACTTGCACCTATACAATAGAACATTTATAATATCACTTATAGGCTGCAATAGTGGCACAACTGAAAAAACTCGTATTTTGGACTAAGAACAGGTAAATGTTAAAATATACATTTTTTGTAGCAGCAATACCGGCAGAGCAAATAATTTAATATTAGCCTGTAGTCCTTTAAGCAAACTAAAGCATTTTTATGTTCCAAAGCAATAAAAACTTTAAACTCATTTATCTGAAAATATGATTTTTTTGAGTTGTGCCACTTGCAGCCCATAAGCGATATGTATATAAAACTTATGAAAAGGTAAGGCACCTTTAAGGAAGCTTATTGTAGAGTCGACCTCTGAACAGTGGTCGAATAAAAATTTTACTTATGGACATATTTAGATACAATCGCAGAACTAAAATGTATTTTTCAGGAAATCTAAATTGAGGTCTGTTATAAAAGCATTAAATACTTTAAATATATATACTTCAATACTAAAATCATAGTTCTATATGTAAAGCTTTATATTTGATTTGATGCCAAAAACAAAGAACCGATTTTGATTAAGTTATATAACGACTCATATATGAGTCCATCAGTACTGGGTAAGTACTAAAACAAATGTAATGGTATTCCTTTTTTATTTAAGGCAAAGATATGCAACATGTGCGTTATAATGTCATAAAAAATATACAATCATTAAAACCTAATACTATTTACAGATAAAATATGTTTCTTTTTGACATAATCTATTAATATTAATAATCAAAAAATTTCAGTGCCTTTGCAGAAATTGACAGATGGATATTTTCTAAAAACTGTAACGAAATAAATTAATTTACAATGCGATTGGATGTTATTATTATTTTACATAAAAACACTCAAAAGAATCCAATTAATACCAACCTTATAAAATCAACAGCTTAAGGATTTGAATTTAGAATTTGAATAATATCTGTAAAATAAAGTTTTAGTACCTACTGCATTTAGCAGCCATTGATATTTTACTTCAGTTTGTCCTTTTATAAACATTCGACCACAACCAAAATCTATTGTGAGTAATATACGTTAAAAAATTCAGATACAAAAGACTAGGCTTCTCCCGCCAATAGACTTTAATTATAGACCAAGAGATGATCATCAAAAAATGCATATAAAAATTACATTAAAATTTTTCGTGGAGACTCTTTTAATGGTCATCTCATGTGCTATTTCAGAAATCGACATATTTTAAGTAAAGGTAACTTAAGATTCTATATTTACAAATGTTATACATAACAATGGGTACAAAAATATTTTCTTTTCATTATTTAACACATCAATAGTTAAAACTGACGATAGCGTCGCATACTTGATGACACTATAACATTAAGCGATGCGTTTTTGTGTGCAAAACTTACCTAAGTTCAGGGGATGTAAACTAAGCTGTCCTTTTCCAAAGTCATTATTTAGAAAAGGATAGCGCTAATAATTCTTTTAACTTAGTTTTACTTCTATTCGATTAGTTGGTATGGTAAATAATCGTGTCTTATAACATTCTTCGTATTTATCTTATTGCTTTAAGGTATAGTAGTTGCTGATGAGAAAAAACGATTTTCTCTAACTAAGCCAGTGGTATTTTGAATAGATATAAATTGTTATTTAAATATTTGTAAAAAGTTATGCTTAAATATCATTAAATAATTGTAACACAATTTTTGTTTATAATAATAACAGAATAATTTGCTGGTTATCATCAATTTGAGTAATTATTCTAAAAATAAAATTTCCAGTGAAATTTCTTACAATTTAAAACAATTTATTACAGCTTAGAATAATTAGACAATTACTTATAATCAAATATTTACGTAATTATTCTTAAGACTTTCCAGTGATATGTTATTTTATGTTAATATGATACATTTTGAGTAAGTAAAATGTTATTTTTATAAAATATTCAGTGCAATATAGTTATATCAGTCATACAAGCACATTAAGACATTTTTTTCTAAAAGTGAAGACACTAAAAGAAAAATTCATAACTTTAAATGCAAAGTAATACACTATTCAAATTGTCATAGTCAACAGTATTAAATATCACAATGCACAGGGTATATTGGTATAAAACAAAGAATTATTGTCTATGATCTTAGATCGAAAAAAAGAAAGAAAGAAAGAAAAAAAAAGACTGAAGCATCTTTAAGTACTTGTATTCTTAATTTTCTTACAATGGCGGTCGGCTTAGTGCTCATATGTGCTTTTTTGTATCCGACAAAGAGAGCTAGTTTCATATTTCGCTCAAGAGTTGCATTAGTGGCATAACTCAAAACGATTTTAAAAATTTGGCATTAATGGGAATTTTAATAAAATAAAATCAAAATTATACACATTATTAATTGACCCTTTAGAGAAGGTGTCATTGAAGGTAATCTTTTGAAGCAAACTAAAGCATTTTCCTTAGTAATTAAAATTTTAAACCCTTTTTTTGAGTTGTGCATCTACCCATGAGCGATTAGTCAAATACTAAGCTGATGTATTGGTTTTTTGGTTTCGCTCAATCTTTCTTTTTTATATCCGTTTAGAGGGAACCAGTTTAGTAGCTGTCAAATACCAAGCCGATAAATTGATTTTGTTCTTTTTTTAATCCATCTTTTCTTTTCTTTTATCTAAGTATTATTGTAGCTGCTAATAATTTGGGTGGTTACGGTGGGGAGGGTAGGTCGACAGCCTCTCGAGTAATCCCAACTATTTTTTTTAGCTTAATATACATCCACCCACCCTAACTATAACCCCTCGGCGTACCTTTAAAAATTTATTAGCAAGATCTTTTCAATTGACGTTACATATAAAAGCCATTTTCTATTACTAAGCACATTATGATATTTTGTCGTAATTGTATATAAAATTGGTGAATGTAAATTCTATACATGATGACTTGATTTTAAGTTATCCTTATAAGTTAGGCCACCCTGATTTTTTACCGAGGTATCGTAAAATGCGACTAAGGTAAGTTGACACGCCGTGTGGTATCCAGCAGAATGGACCATCCTCTTTCTTACCGAGGTGTCGTAAAAGCCGACTAAGGTAAGTTGACATGGGGTCAGTACAACATGTTTTAAAAATGCACTATAAGTGGGATAAGGGCAGGCAAGGCTAAGACTGATAATGATAATGTAGCTCGCCCAAGTTTGTTTTTCCGTTTGCTATCGTCTGCAGTGATAAAACGAGACTTTTACGTCCGTTTTATAGTGGTATGAACATTTATACCAATCTACCCAAATACCAAGCATCGGTAACAAAACAGCGTTAGCAATGTAGTAGGGTATCAACAATGGACACAGCAAACTTCAAACAAACTATTGCGCTTAGTTTTTCTTGTATTGTAAAGACCAGCAAGCCCAATCAAGTAGCCTATCTTTGAACAACTTTCCTTTTTAGTCACTCGAAAGGTTCAGTTTTTTAAACATATTGCCAAGATAATAAACTTTCCCAATGATATTTTCTTTAAAGCGGACAATGACTGATGAATGTAAATATATATAATAAAACTACTATAAACCAAAAAACCTCTAGCAAGGATTATTTAAAAAAAATACAGAAATATACATTTACTCTAAGATCAAGCCGTCATAATTAATTTGTCAAAAAACAACAAAATCTCACAATGTGCGTTTTCTTAATGTTTGGTAACTTATAGTGTTACGTGTGTCAGTAAAATATGATCTCAAAGAGATAATGTCAAAAATTGATTACATTTACAAATAAAGGAACACAAAGCGCTTACAAAAATACAGTTAAATATACATTGTGGTAGATTTGGTATGCGCGCGCGCTGTACCGTGAAATGATGTGCAGACACTGAGATCAATTTAATAACAAGATTCTTATATGGACCAAATTTTCATACAACAATTCATACACCAAACTATGTTTTGGTCAATTTTAGTTTATCAACAAAAAACAAGTTTCAAAAGTATAACTCTTTTATTTTGGTGGAGAACAGAATGAGGACGTAGCATTTCGATTAATAATAATATTTTACTATTAGTTTGATTATGTGAGACACGAACTATTTAATTCATGAAAACTAAAAATACAGGATAATCTTTTGATAAAATGACTACTGGACAATCTAAAGAACAAAAAATGTTTTCTCGTTATTACGAGAATTGACAAAGTTACTACGTATATTGTATACGCATAACACTTTTTACAAAAACATGGAAGTTGCATCTAAACGGAATAGCAATAAAAGGTAAAGAATCTTTTAAAAAGCTCCGCATGGTTACAAAGACCACGCCAAAATTTCTGATAGCATTACCGGAATTGGCGCCATTTAATCTTTTGATATCAACAATTTTTATATGATTGTAATCTTGACGTGAAATAATTATCGATAAAAATGGCCAGATGCAAACAAACTGAATACAATGACCTTTTAATACTTAAACAATACGCGTTGTTTGCCTATAGGTTTATCACTTTTTGCAGACTATTGCACTCTTTTAAACATGACAATAGCAGTTTGTTTGAAACAATACACTTGGAATTTAGTGGAGCTGATAGTGATGTCATTTCCTTTTGTTCTCAAATCTTTACGTGTGGTGGTTATTATTTTTAAATTGTGATATCCATAGGATTCAGTTACGATACAATCGGAACGATAGACATTTCTTTATTCAATTCTTTACAAAGATGAAAATCTTTCGTGAAATTGATGTTAATTATGATATTGATTTATGAAAATACTAGCTTTTACCCGCGACTTCGTTCGCATGTTTTCGCGATTCTGTTGTCGTGTGATAGGTCGATAATAGATGGCGCTGTTCAATGTCATCCGATTCCTGTAGAATGAACACGATTTCTATAGCCTATATGTTATTCCAGTGTATTAAGTAATAATTGTGTCAAATTTCATCGATATTAGTTCAGCGGATTCGCCGTGAAAGAGTAGCAAATATACATTTATAATATTAGTATGATATTTTTAACGTGCTTTTAAACATAATTCTGAATTTGAATAGATAGTTATTTGTCAAAATTTTGTTGTGTACGAACAAAGCCTCACAAATTTCCGCATACTCCTATACTATTCACAGTCATTTCAAGGTACAGTGGGCTAAAGAGATTGCTCGCTCGTTGCATTGCAGTCTATCGTTGGATATCACAGAGCTGTTGGCAGCCGGGTACGTCGACAAGCTGCGCTCTTTCCACGGCGACGAGGCAGCCTCCAGACGTCATAAGTAGGGGAGCCGAAGAGTTTCCCACCCATACTTTCTTGACGTCATCTGTGCTGTGCTGCGGTGGCGTCATGTAACCACCTCTGAAATACAAACAACATTTATTACTTTTTATATCCAGTTAGAATCTAAGCGATTGGCGTTGATAAGATATTCGACGGTATAAAATACTGCACCGCAATCTTGATATAGATAAAAAACACGGATGTTATGATATGATATTTGCCAGCATGTATTACACTATTTTGATACAGATTAAAAATGATAGCGTTATTGCTATAGAGTTATTATTATACAGTAGGGGAGCAATGGGCTGGTCCGTAAAGGAGAAGTAAGTTTAAACTCTTATCTTTGCCTTATTACACAAAAAAGAGACGATGGACACATTTAAAGCTGACTCGCCTACTCTACCCTCTCTCACCATATGCTCCTTGCGCACATTAAGGAACAGAGTTAGTTTGTTAATTTATTTATTTATTATGACAAGCCAATAGAATTTGAAACATTATTAATACACTTTTTCATAAGGCAAGTTGTAGGTAAAACACTTTTTAAGGTGAGTACAGCATTATTATAATAAGTTAGGTAAAAAATTATTTATATTAATAAAAACAGAAAATTTATATTACTAATAGGAAATTTTGATAAAAACTACTACTAAAATATTTACTGTTACTATTAAGAATATTTAACACAACTTAAACCAAGCTAGTAAGTTTATTTTTATAAGTATTTCAATTTCAAAAAAATTTCGAATTCAAACTTTTCTTTATTCAAACATCAAGTTCTTGTAAACAAGTCAATCGTCAATTCTACTGCTGGTTCGGAAAGCTGTTCCTACCGAGAAGAGCCAGCAAGAAACTCTGTGGTTGCTCTTTTCAACATTATACTTATAACTAGTTAACATTAAGTCATTACTATCTTTTACAGGTTCGGACAGTAGCTATATCCACGCATTATTATCATATAAATAATCTTCAACAGTATAGTAGGATTTTTGTAGAAGCCTCTCTTTAATAGTGTTTTTAAACTGCTGTAATGGTAAAGCTAAATATCATGGGAATTAAGTGCTTTATAGGTGTTCATTAGCCGATTAAATGGTCGTTTTTACTTCATATTTACTAGATGGCTCTCCACTCTATTATTAATAACTCTATGGAAATAAATCACGATAGTGGTTAAACAGGGCCACAGATTCGCTATCTCTAATTTTTTAATTAGTTTGATCAAATTGTATATTGAAAAATTTCAATCTAATTTTCATCATGGTTTCAAAAAAAGGGCAGGCACCAATGAGTTTTTCTATTAAAACTTATGTGTCTAAATGATAATTACAATTTAGTACACGCTTTTCGGTGAAGGAACACATCGTGAGAATTTTAGGGATAATGTAACCTACCAATCCGCATTGGAGCAGCGTGGTAGGTCTTAGCTTCAATCCTTCTCTCCAAAACCGAGAGAGGAGGCCTATGCCCAGCAGTGGGATTGTAATAGGTCATTACTTTACTTTTATACATATAACAGTGCTGGTCAACTCTACTGCCCAATCTATGACCGCATGTTCAAACAGAAGTTTGCCAACCACATCCAAGCTCACGCAAGGAATGTCTAGGGTCGCCCATGTTAGATACGATAAGGAGCAATATATATAAGAAGCGGAAGAGTATTTATACCTTAGTTTTCTATCAGCTTGCAGCAGAGCATCAGCTCGCAGGAGTCTCACGGCGACCGCCACCAGCAGAAACAGTATGAGCGCACCGCAAACAGGCACCGCTATAGTGGCCGCTTTGAACCAAACTTCGCCGTTATATGACGCGCCGCGTTCGCTCGCAACGCTGTTCTCTGCGAAAGTAATAATAACATTCATCCTGCACTTATCCCACTCTAAGTGGGGTCAGCACGATATGTTACAAACATGTCACATGATTTGACTACGTATTTTACTGGGCGCATGCCTGACTTTAACTTACCTTAGTCGCCTTTTACGAAACCTAGGTAAGAAATTAGGTCTATTCTACTCAGCCGGATACCAAAAGTTGGATCAACTAACCTTAGTCGCATTTTACGAAACTTTGAAAAGAAATGAGGCTGTTCTATTGTATTCAGTCGGATACCACAAATTGGATCAACTAACCTTAATCGCCTTTTACCAAACCTTGGTAAGAAATGGGGTGGTCTATTTAACCGGATACCACATGGCGCGTCGACTTACCTTAGTCCCCTTTTACGACATCTCAATAAAAAATGAAGGTGATCTATTATACTCAACCGGATATCACACGGCGAGTCAACTTACCTTAGTCGCCTTTTACGAAATCTCAATAAGAAATGAGGGTGGTCCATTCTACTCAGCCGGACATCAGACGGCGAATCAACTATCTTTGTCGCCTTTTATGACATCTCGGTACGAAAGAGGGTGGACTATTCTACTCAGCCGGATACCAGACAGCGATTCAACTACCTTAGTCCCCTTTACCTCGGTAATAAAGAGGGTGATCTATTCTACTCTAAAATTGAATGAAAGAAAATGCTAGAATTGAAGCTTGCAACACGCACTTTTTTAAATTTAGTCTTTAAACACTCGTTCAAAATTCCTCATTGCTTAAATACCATTATTTTACACCCGAATTCTTAGTAGGGTACGGTATCGTATATTGTATCGTCATATTATACAATTAGCCATTCGATAGTACGAATTCCGACTACCCACATTGCCGGGTCACTCTTTCTGCGAATACCTACTGCATGGACATTTTATTGGTTCACTTCTGCTTACTGACGGACCTTACAGCGCAGTCGCGCTCGCCTTATACGAAGACCCGACTTTATTCCCGTTTTAACAACATCACAGCTAATGAACAACAGATGTAAAAATAATAAATTCGTTTTGCTATAATCAGCGTTTGTTAACAAAATCGCAAAGCTTTGCGATTTTGTCGTGGCTATCTGCTGACGATGCTTCAGCTACAGGTCGAAACGATCGTTGAGATTGTCGTAATGAATGTGTGTAGTGCTCAATGTGGCGGTGTCTTTTAATACGTGCGCTAACTAATGCATGTATAAGGTATGAGAACGGTTTTGCTTCTTACACGGATATTACAAGAGGATGCTGTTATCGTGCGTATTACCAGTGTAGTTGATGGATAGCGAACTCGCCGCGGCTTCCTGTCATCGAGCGTCCTACGAATACATCCGAGTGCCGGCTTAATGCGTAATAACAAATGGAGGTTGCGATCGCAACGGAATAACAAGCCATCTTGTGTGATGTGATGTTTGCTGATATGGTATTAATTACGAGTGCGGTAATACAATTTGAATTATAGTTCAGGGTTTAATTAATAGTTACTTGTGGACCTACTTTAACAATAGATTTTCTTAAAAAACGCGGATTATAGCATCATTATTCTATCATAACGGAATAATTTGAATTTGAATTTGAAACGGTAGCAGCAGTAATAATTGACGGAATCAATAAAATTAGTCTTAGATATACTAGCAAAATAACCATTATGTTATTAATATAGGCATTGAGTGTATTAAACAGCTCTTGGGCCTGACTCACTGTTTACATTAGATAAGCGAGCATAGAATAATATCTTTGTTCGCGGAAAGACTGTTTTATTGAATTCTCGTAAAATAGAATCAAGTATTTTATTATCTTTACGGAGAAATGTTTCTCACTGGGCGCAGTTATGCAAACAATGGATGAAGGAATATTCTACTATGATACTATAATACAAAGATTATAAAACTGAAACCAAAATTCTTATGACAAACATAACGTACAGGCCAAAAATTTAAAATTAAAAAGTTTTATTACGATACAGGTCTTGTATGGACAACTGTATCATATTATAACTTTATAATCATAACGATACACCTATACAACCTCCAGCTTGACCAAGAGGTTGAACCTCTACCTTAAAAAAAGGTTTCAATGAACGAGTCCGCGGCGACGCAACACGCATGCGCAATCGATGTCTTGGCGCTAACATTTGACATTTAAAGAATCTTTTTAATATTTAAACAAAGTTTGGTTTTTATTAATATTGTCTTACCTACGTATTATAGCATGAGAGTAGATAAAGTAGTGTATGACACTGTACATAACTTGGTCTTATTATGCAACAGTATTATAATAATTAATTTTATTGCTACTCCTCTCTTATTCATCTTAGTTTGATGTTATAGCCTTGCTCGATAAATGGACTATGTTGCACTGAAAGAATTTTTCAAATCGGTCCAGTAGTTCCTGAGATTAGCGCGTTCAAACAATAAAACTCTTCAGCTTTATATATTAGTATACATAGATTCTCTTAGAGCAAACGCGAATTATAGCAAAATAATTCTATTATAACTTCTGTAATATGGAGTTCCAAAGTAACGCCTGCTTTCTATAGATCATTTAAACATACCTAAGTCAGTGGCTGTGAGATTTCTCGTCCTGGCCAAAGGACTGTCCTCATGGTTGCAGAGATCCTTGAAGCAGCACAACAGGAGTGAGTATTCCCGTGGTGGTGGGCCGCCTTGGGACGGGGCATTTTGGCAGTGAGATAACGCTTCCTCCTCTCTGAAAATATAATATGAACTTGAGAATAAAAATCACAGCAATAATACGTCACGTATCTTTATACTAAACACGTGGATATTTTTCCTGAATTGAAATTTTGAACATAAAAGTAGTTTTTGTGAGTGATAAGAGATATTTGAATAACTTTCACCGTTTACTTATCGCACGCAAGGAAAGCTTTAAATTTCGTTTATATAGCCTTTCTCTATAAATTGACTATCTTACACACAAAGAATTTTTCAAATCGGTTCATTAGTTTCTAAGATAAGCGCGTTAAAATAATCAAACAAACTCTTCAGCATTATATACTAGCAATCGGCAGCGGTCCCGCCCGCGTGGAAAGATTAAAAGCCTAATATTATAACCATAAAAATGGTTAAACTGGGTTAACGTTAAAATCTACATATATGCTGTCGCGGACTTTTATTTAGATCTTTTTAGAGATTTTTTTACATGATTTTAAATAACTATCACGGTTTACTCAGCGAAAATCGATCCAGTAGTTCCTGATATTAGCGCGTTCAAACAATCAAACAAACTCTTCAGCTTTATGTATTTATGCGACTAACAAAAAAGAAAGATGGACAATCGAAGCGATCGAGTGATGCATTTTCATGTAATTAATTTTTAATGTATGCCTGTGATTTTTTTATTTATTTATGTATCATAAAAAAATGTTGGAAAAAATATTATTGGTAAAAAAAGTGTATAAAGGTCAAGTTATCCCTAAGACAGAGATCTGTCAAATTTACTGTCAGGGGCGGTCAGCTTTGACGTCTACCTTTTTTTTTTACTAATATAATAAGTATATGGAATAATTACATACACGGTAGTCCACAAATGACGTCACATGATTTGGCTACGTATTTTACGGCCGGCCGCTTGCCTGACGTCAACTAACCTTAGTCGTATTTTACGACAAAGGTAAGAAGATAAAGATTAAGAAGGTAAGAATAATTAGATATTCTACTCAGCCGGATACCACGCAGCTTAAATATGTACTTTCCATTGTTTAAAATTTAACTATAGTGTAGGTTTAGATCAACAAAAATCATTAAAAACAATTTCAAGATTTTCTTGCAACACGCACTAAAATTAATGCCAATAAATATAGTAGAATAATAATCGGCAATGTCAATCTAACGAGCTAGAGTTTGCGCAAACGGCGCCTCAAATGCCAGCGAGTCGACAGACACTGCGGTTAGCTTATCTTGTAAATAGCTTTTTATTGGCAGTTGCGAAGTATTTTGCTGTTATGTATGGTTCACACCTGCCGAGTGCTCGGTGAAGACATTGAATTCAGAATTAATTACTCTTTCACAGCTAATTTGTAGCAACAATAATTTATGAATAGTGTCGAAGCTACAGAAGAATTAGAATTATATTATTGTAAATCAAACGCGGGTTATAGCAAAGTAATTCTATTGTCACTTCTGTAATATGGAATTCCGCAAAGTAACGGCTGCTTCTATAAATCAAATGTAATATGTCACAATTAAAGCTTGTGCAATAGGGTAACATTATAAAAAATCCCAATTTCCTTCGGGAAAAATAAAAACGAACAAGATGTATAATTAATCCGTGGCTTCACTACTGCATATTATAAGTCACACATTTATCTATCAGTTGATTGGCATGTTAATTTTTTGAAAAACTTTTGCTCATTTGATATTAACATTTTTTCATAAAAAAGAAACAACAAGACCTGTGTAGACTCCAAGGAAGACTATTTTTGGCTAGTACACCCAAAAATTGTTTTAAATATCCACATCGTTACTTTGTTATACACCAAACAACAACAACGGTTAACAGTAGGGACATGAAATTTTATTAAAAGCTTTTTTTAACTTTACTTGTCTTGTCTTTCCTGAGTTTCTGATTCCAGCGTTTTAAGATTATTCTGAAAAACCGAAAAATTATTGTTATAATATCAAAAATAACTTTGACGGTTCGATCAAACTCGTTCTGTATAAACTAGGCCTTATAATAGTATATCAATTCAATATACTGTTGAAATTGCAAGGTACCTATATACTGCTTGCGAAAAATGTCAATAACTTTTAACTGCCTTATCATTTACTTTAATGCGTACTAATTGTATGAGAAATTTTCGTTATTTAAAACAAATTAGTCCTGAAAATTTTATGACATTAAAGGGTTGTAACAGGATTTTTATCTCGACACTTAAATCTGCGCAGATGATGTCGTAAATAAGAATATTGTTATTCATCATCCATCAAGTGGGGTCGGCACATGTTATAAACATACTGTCACATGATTTGGCTACGTCTTAACGACCGGCCGCCTGTCTGACGTTAACTTACGTTAGTCGTATTTTACAACACCTCGGTAAGAAAAAGGGTGGTCTATTCTACTAAACCGGATACCACACGGTGGGTCAACTTACCTTAGTCGCCGTTTACGACACCTCGATAAGAAAAGAGGTTGGTCTATTCTACTCAGCCGGATACCACACGGCGGGTGACTTACCGTAGTCGCCTTTTACGACACCTCGGTAAGAAAAGAGGGTGGTACTATTCTAATCAGCCGGATACCACACGGCTAAAATGAGAATATTGTTATTGTTCTCTCTATTTGCTAATATTATAAATGTGAACGTCCATCTGTCTTTATGGCTGTCAGTTTTTGTCTGCTTCCCCAGATACTTTGCTGGATCAATATTGAAGAAATTTTGTACAATCATCCTTCTTTCACTCTGATTTCTTGTTTTTTAAGATCACATTTGTATTGTTGGATGAAACCAATGTAGCCAAACTACATATTTTAATAGAATTTCACAAATAGCGCATTTGTCATTATTTATTGGTAGTTTTCCACTGTAATTAGCCTTTATTTTAATCAATTATTAACATAAAAAAGGGCACTTTTCAAATAATCAGAAAAAAATAGATTATTTTGATACGAAATAATCGATTTTTTTAATCGATTAATTTTAAAGGGAAAAAATCAATTATTTATTCATCAATATTCTTTCAATTGATTTTTTATAAATCGATTTTTTAAATCGATTATTTATTAATCGCTTTTTTTAAAGCGATTATTTATTAATCGTTTTTTTCTTCTCCAAGTCACATACTACTTAGCATTAGGATTTCCAAACTCAAACCATCCGCTACACCCGATCTCCGAGTAATTATTATAGGAGACGCCACGCTCAGTCAAGTTTACCTTTAAAGTAAGATAAAGTAACTTTCTAAACATCACATCTGTCTCCCAGTTCATAAAGTCACATTAATAGTAACAGTTAACCTTGCCTCACCGAGGCAGCTGGCACAATCTACAATTCAACTAATTTGAATATACGGCCTTTCTCGTGGGAAACGAACGGCCATTCCGAAAAATTTTATCAAACATTTTAATACCCGGCCATTTCAGTATTAAATTGCCGTCGTGCGAGTTTGGAATGTGGATGAAATATGCCTAAGGTTTTTGATTTTAACTTCGCTATTATGAACTGCAAGTTGACCCGCCGTGTGGTAATCCGGTTGAGTAAAATAGACCCCCCTCATTTCTTACCGAGATGTCGTAAAAGTCGACTAAGTAGACGCTCTGTGTAGTATCCGGCTGAGTAGAATAGACCACTCTTTTTCTTATCGAGTTGCAAAGGGTGACTAAGGTAAGTTGTCGTCAGATAGCCGTCCCATCCTAAAATAGACCGGTATTTTATTTTTACATTACTTTTATGACTGTATTCACAATATAAATCCAAAATCACAATTAATAACTTTGAAAATCGTTTAGTACATTGTGAAATCATATTTAATGTAATCCCCCCTCAAACGCTGCATACTATTTCTCTTGAATGCACCGAGTCTTAAAGGGATAATCTTTAGAAGTAAGTAAGAAACGGCCTGTTACTATCCCACTACTGAGCATAGGCCTCTCTCCGTTTTGGGAGAGAAGGATTGGAGCTTAGACCTACCACGCTGCTCCAATGCGGATTGGTAGTTTACACATATCCCTAAGATTCTCTTGAGATAATCAGCTTTCCTCACGATGTTTTCCTTCACTGAAAAGCGTGTATAAATTGCAATTATCAATTAGACACATAAGTTTAAATAGAAAAACTCATTGGTGTCTGCCCAGGTTTGAACCCATGATCGTCTCTAGAGATTCTATTCCGCTGGGCTATGACAGCTTCTTTCGAAACAAGTACTCTAGTACTCTTACTTAAGTTTCAGTACTCTAGTATCACACATATTGGATGCGACAAATCTGAGCTTTATAATAACGCGATCATATATTTAACATTCAATTTGTTTTGTATTTACTGGTCAGCAAGACAAACAAAAGTGGCATAACAAAAACCTCAATATAAAAAATAACGAACCAAACCAAAAGTACTTAATACTTCAGCAGTATAATTAGCGATGCATGGCCTGTGCTGTCTCTGACATTTAAAACTAAAACTATATACCAAAATATCACCATTAAATTTAATTTAAGACGAACAGAATTGAACGCAGATTAATAAAAGGAAGCAAAGGAATACAAGATATATAAAATGTAGAGTTTATTGACTAAAGGTAAGCAAAATGAACCTCATTAAATACGACTTGCGACATAATAAACCCGCAATCAACTGCGCCAGTTTTCAAATCAATTCTTTATTTCAGAAAACGACAAACAAAGAATAAATTAAATGTTGCATATAGTAAAGGGTGACTAAATAATAGCGTGACATGTCTTCCTCTAAACTAAAATTTAATTTATTACAATGTTTTGAACGCTACAATTCCTATTAACACTGTCAGTATACGAACAGAGCGTATTTTCAACAAAATATTAACACCTTATCAAATAACAGAATAATAGAACTGTCAAAGGGTTGCAATGTCCACAATCTATTGTGTCGAGATGCGAGTGTGACATTATCAATCACCCAGATTAAAAGGCCGTAACTTTTATCTACCATTATTGTATAAAGAGCCTTGTGTCATTTCGATAAAGGAGAATGTTAAATGTGCTTAATGGTTTGAATATGGCGTATTTTTAGGGTCGGCGTCCGAGCAGCCGCGCCGCTATCTAGGATCCTGACCTCCGACTGCACCCCAAGCTTCTACCGTCATCGTTATCTCAACAAATGAGGACAAAGATCCTACGTTCAATCGCAATTTATATAGACAATAAACTACAGACTAAATTAATTACCAATAAAAGCGTTGAATTTCAATTTAAAACCAATTGAAATCTTAACGAAGCAGACTGTGCGATCGTTAGCGAAGATAATGAACGACAGGAGATTGCCAAAAACGACCAAAAATAATTTAAAGCAAATAAAAGCAGGCATGCGTCCGTAGATGGAACCTGTTTTCTGAACGGAGCGGCGGTTGAATAAGATAATAAACCGAGCGGGAACGTGTACTGGCTTGTAATCAAGGAGTAAATATTAAAATTCAAAATTAATTAACTTTATCTTTAGATATCAGGGTGGCTTGTACTTTGATGTAGATAATGTAGAATTCATTAGAAATTTCCTTTATCTCTAATGGGCGTCATAAATTTCTATCTACTTGTAATAATTGTTGAAGCTGTCAACAATGATGAAAGAGCTACAAAGCAATTTCAAAATGACCGAAGACAAATTGATTGAAGATACTACGAACGCAACATGCGAGTTAGGCGAGCCACGGTATTTCGAGAATGATAAGCAGAATTGATGGATGACAATGCACGTCTTGGTATCTTGCCTAACAAAAGAATAGTTAATTAATTCTTAGATGAAAGTTAACAAGAAACACAGGAAACCGCATACAGTATCAATACAAAACATGATTGTAACATTATAACAATATATACAGGAACAAAAATCGATCCTATTAAAAATGGGTTCAGTAATTCTACTAATATTAGGGCGAAAGTTTTTGTGTATGAGTGTTTTGTACCGCTTCTAGGATATAATTATTAATGCAAAAAAATTGCAATTTTGCGTACAAGTAGGTTAAAACACGAATAACAGATTGCTTTTGATTTCTGGAAAATCCATAATTATAGAGAAAAGTAAAAAAAAATATTTTCATGTAATTAGTACGATCGTTACTTATACATATAAGTAAATTAATAAGTAAAGTAAATTAGTACCTACTAAAGGTATCTAAAGGTACCTTTTTGTTAATGTAATTTTGGTCGTTGGTGTAACCGCGGGAAATAGCTTATTTGAACATTAATATATTTTAATTTTAATAATATATTGTAGGGGCTATTAGTGAACTAAATATTCCAGAATATAATCTTTAATATTTAAATGAGGTTAGTTTTATATATACACACAAGACTTAACTCATCAAATATATATATATCTCGAATATATATATATTTCGGAATCCCGGAGACGGCTCCGACGATTTTCTTGCATTCAGCATGTAGGAGGTCTTGGGGAAGAAAAATCAATCTAGCTTGGTTTATTTAAAAAAAAAAAAGTTTTATCCCTGTGTTTGTGTTTAAAATTTACATTGAATATAAATTTTAATATAAAACATTATTTTCGCCGTTAATTGTCAAGTCAGTAGCTTATTTGGGAACGGGTGGTAACGAGAAATGAAAATACCCCCCACCTACCTAATTATTTCTTTTTTTTATTTTGTAAAAATTACCGAGCAAGTCTCGTTCAACCAGGTACTGTTTTATGCTCCACAAATTAGGAGCAGTAGAAATTTATCTCTGTTTGCGCTCTGTTAATTGTCTGTTAATATAATTATCGCTAATTAATCACTATTACTTACTTTTCAGCTAAATGGTGCAAGCAGCCGTGCCTTGCGTGGTGCCTCCTGGGTGGAACTTCACTATAACAGCCACCTCCTTTTCTTGATCGGCACATGTATCCTGTGCTGACGCATTGAGCCGTGTTGCAGTAGCATCTTACACCTTCTGCATCACCCTCTGGATTGGGATCTGGAATAGAAAATAGGATATTCAGTATATCATCCTCCTGCCCTTATCCCACTCTAAGTGGGGCCGGCACATGTCATTACAATGTGTGTACAAAGATGCAATATCCTAGCCTAGCATAGCCTGTCGAAACTATTTAAAGAGATAAATGACCATTGATGCATGATGCAGTATGGATATGACAAAATATTCGATTTCTATATTAATCAATATAAAAAATCGACTCTATTATTTAGCCTAAATTTTTACTCTCCTTTTTCTTGATTTCCAAGTTGTTATGCGTCGTTGGCTTGCACCTATAAAGCCGAGCTACACATATTATTCGAATTTTGAATTTTGAATCGAACGCAGACGTCAAAAGATTCAATTCAAATATTCTTTTTTCAAGTGGACTGTTTACAGTACTTTTGAATCGTCAAATGTTTTAAAGAAGCAACCACTAATTCGGAAGTTTCCCCTATCAAGATAAACCAGCAAGAAACTCGGCGGATAATCTTTTCAACAAAAAAAAATGTCAATTGGATGGCTACAAGTTTGAAAAGAGGTGTAAAATATAGTAATGTTTTAAATAACAATCTATCTATCTATCAGCAACAAAATTTGCATAAAATGAAACACTCAATAAATTTGTAACCACCAACAAAGTAAACGAACTCAGAATAATTGTTATGGCAACCATAAAATTAAATGTCGCCACAAATAAAATTTATTTATAGACCATTGAGTGGAGGAAATTGTTATTACGAATGCAAAGGGAACTGCAAATGTTAGTGAATCCAATCACCGGTGTCGACGCCGCGGCGCCTGGGGATCGTAAACTTTGATAGTTTTATACACAACACCTTGGTTGCCTAGTTTAAGTGCATAGGTCCGTATGAATCAGTGATAGCCATTTAAGGCTACCTGTCCACAGGAGCGGAGAAACTTAGAAATATTAACCGATAGGATTGCACAAAATCTCCGTTCCAAAAAAACGGAGAGGAGGCTCATGCCTAGGTATAGGCCTCCTCCCTTCTATCCCCTCTACTCCCTACTATTCCACTGCTAGATGTGGGATAGTAACAGGTCACTAATTACTTTAACTTATCTATTTATCTCTGTCACAAGTTTACTTTGACTCAATATGATAGGTACTAATGTGCAACTTTTTTGGTTCGCGCGTTACCATTAGGCTATCACAGCTTTGCATTTGACAGCAAATTCAAATATCATTTGCTTCCTATTTCAGTAGTTTTTTCAGTGCCCAAAAACAGGGATAAAACGAGATTTTTTTAAAATAAACCTAGCTAGATCGATTTTCCTTACCCTAAACCTTCTACATGCTCTATGAATAATAATCCCTAATATAATGTATAGTTTTTTCAACTACCAGTAATCCATTCCTACGAGCTGCTGAAGTTGAACAAATATCACATTTGGGTAGTGTCATTTATCGGTTACTAAAACGTAGACGTTATTTTAAACACGACTAACATATTATTTTATCATACACAGCACAAAAGGTTTTTCTTTTATTACAATGAAAATAATATCGGTGCATTGTTTAATGATATCAAAGAACTCGCTTCAACTCCCGAAGTCGACAAACCGGTAAAAATAATATACAGATGGTCCGGCGAGTATTTGTATATGAATAATGCGCATGTCATGCACAGAGGGCCCATACATAAATATCTAGAAGCGGGGCTCCAACCGCATTCAATGTAAATGCCTCGACTCCAGACGGTAAAACAAAAAGAAATTAATTTCAGAGGGACCGCTTTATTTGCTCTCGGCCTCAAGTTAAAACGCAATCAGACCCCCCTTGACTAGGCCCGTCGGAATTCCATCCATCCACGAAATCAGCCTCATCATGTCTAATTTCTGGATGATTTGTAAATAAGATTCGATTAAAAATTCCAACAACGTATCAACGTACGCCAAATATGAGTAATTAATGTGTAACGAGAAAGTTTATTGTAATAATTGTTGGAATAAGATTTTTGGTTTATATAACAAAAACTAAGCCCTTAAATGTCCAGGATACAGAAGAGCGTTTTAAAATTTCAATCGTGTCCCGTCCAGTTTGTGATGAAGTCTTTGAACTGCAGGAGTTCCGACTGATGATAAATAAATTATAAGCGAGCGTAAAAACATTGATAGGTGAAAAAGAATTAAGGACGAGAAATTATATTTCGTACAGAATATTAATCATTTCTCACAATCACATTATGTTTTTGTTACTACATTACAATTTGCTTGTACCACTGTTTGGTATCCGCTGCGTAGAATAGACCACACTCATTTCGTACCGAGGTGTCGTAAAAGGCGACTAAGGTATTAGACCCACCGTGTGGTATTTGGCTGAGTAGTATAGACCATCCTCATTTCTTATCGAGATGTCGTAATAGGCGACTTAGGTAATTTGACCCACCGTGTGGTATAGGGTTGAGTAGAATAGACCACCCTCTTTCGAGGTCTCGTAAAATACGTCTAAGTTAAGTTGAGGTCAGGCAAGCGGTCGACGTAAAATACGTAGCCAAATCATGCAACATGTTTATGTTATGCCGACCCAACTTAGAGTGGGATAAGGGCAGAATGATGATTATGAGTTACTTGTAATGAGTGCGTTTAATTTATGTTTAAAGAGTTAATATATCCGTCGAAGTTAATGAAGACCCTGCCTAATTTCTGAGTAATTTCAAAACTTCAACACAAATATTTACTCATTAGCATCACAATTAGCTTTATCGAACCATTATACATTAGATCGACGTCATTAGATCGGCTTTACAATCAATTTGGAGCCAAAAAGGAACAAAAGCGGGGCACCAAAGGATAAGGTAAATAAAAAAATAAACAGAAAAGAAAAGGTCCCGCCATGTTATTTGGAATTGATAAATGGCCCTCCGGAGGCGAGCGGGAGGGAGACAAAGCGAGACTAGAGAAGGATAGAAACACTAATGAGTCGCGAGACGGGATACATAAGTATGGGATAAAACAGTATAGTGAAGTGCTTCTTATCGTCTCTGAGCTTTTGATTTTGTTGGTTAGATTTATTATTCACAAAGTTGTTTAATGTTTGTTTTAAGTCTTTTTTTACATTC
Organism: Morpho helenor; assembly: GCA_029227775.1. Classification (NCBI taxonomy): domain Eukaryota; kingdom Metazoa; phylum Arthropoda; class Insecta; order Lepidoptera; family Nymphalidae; genus Morpho; species Morpho helenor. The sequence goes on from JARGCU010000044.1 coordinate 3,277,715, forward strand.
AAGCGGCGCCGGCGCACCTTCATGGCGCGTTTACCGCGAATATTCGGCTTTAGCTATATAAACTGTTTGATGATGTACGTTAGGAAATTTCATAGCGTTTATCACTTGCGAAACATATGTACTTTGCTTTGAATATTATAATATAAGTATTTTTTTATTGTATCTAATTTAAGTTTTACTTGTTTAGATGTTTTAAGTGGTTCTAGCTAAAATCTTAAATGTGATGTAACAGTTTACCGATTACAATACTGTAAGCTAAATCGCGTTGCGTTAAAATTTAACTGTGTTATGTCGTTTAATAAAACTAGAAATAACCTAAATATTGGGAATAATATCATTTGTGTGTCAATTCTTCACAGAAGTCATTGAAATAATAAATAAATATATGGGACAATTAGTCACACGGTCATCCGTCCGCAAAGTAATTAAATTAATACTTGTGTTATGAGTGACATACAAGTGTTAAATATATACATATGTAATTCAAAAAGATACTTATATACACCAAGAATCGAAGAACCAACAAATTTTATTCAGAAAATGTTGACTGGAAGAAAAGTAAAGTACAATGGAAAGATCTGCAATTTATTTTACGACGTAATTGAGAAATAGTGCAGCCTATTTCACAATCATATAGACATTATATTTAATAGATCCGATCGAAAAAGTAACTGTGATGTTAAAAGTGTAAACTACTTTCTAAAGTTAACAGTGTAAGGGAAAGACTTCAAAAACATTGGTTAAAAACCTTAAAGAATAACCAATTTGTAAAATGATTTGTTTCTTTTGAATAGAGCAGTTCCTGACGATGTGTTTATTACACACTAAAAAAACTTGATCGGATTGGGAGCCGGTATTCTTCAATCGCGATTAAAATGTTCGCATGCGGCCGCAGCGCCCGTCGGCCCAGATCACAAGAACAAGATAAATACAGTCGCCTCGCTTGCAACCTCTCTTCAATTCCATTAAATAACAGCGCAATGAGTTTAGAATCAAGTTCTGTTACCGTTTCGCTTGGCTTTTCGCTCATCTCAAACGGGAGATCCAATTTAGATTAACAGATACCGATATACTTACAGGATAGCTAATAATTTCTATTACAAGGGCTAAAAATACGTTCATGTGATTACTAGATAAGCTGCAGTCTATCTTGTAATGAAGCCTTAGAAAACTACAACAAATTATTTCTAAGCTATAAAAAACCCGGATCAATTTTAGTTTTGTTAATACTTACATATAAATATTACAGAACAAAAGAATCGAATAGAATAGATATACTCTTTATTGCACAAAAATACGTAAAAGAAAAAGAAAATTAACAATTTTTGTCTTTGTCTTGTTTTATATAGGTTAACCTATAAAAAACAAGAAAAGCTGTATGTCTGTCGATTGTCTCAAAATCTATTTGAATGGATTTTTGTACGTTTTTTTACTAAACGATGCAATTCTTGAGTAAAGTTTAAATTAATAGTACTTTCTCCAGAACAGCTAAAACTATTTTTACGGGACTCTTACTGGGACATAAAGGAGGTTTTGGAACAACTTTATCCTGGAATTCCCGTAAAAACTTTGAGGGGCTAATTACCGCGCTGGCGAAGCCGCAGGTACAGCTAGGGTTTTAACAAAAATAGGTAATTAGCACTAGATATTTCATAAAATAGAAAAAAGATACATACAATTGAAATAGGAAATACTTTAGGTATTTTTTTTGTGTTGGGTTGTTTAGGAAATAGCTTTTTAACGACTGATGTATTCTGTATTAAATGTTTTTTTCATTGAATTTTGAAGGACTTTGATTGTGAATTTCAATCAATTAAATATTAATGAAGAAACATCATTAAACTTATAGGGCCCAAATTTTATTATCCTAATGCATCGACGGCTATAAAAGATCGAATCCATATGAACGAACTATAACTATAAGTTTGTAATAAGGTTACTAATGTTGCGACAGCAGCTTTCTCTCGACGTTCACACGCTGTCTAACCAAGTTTTATCTAGTACTTTATTACGCTAATAACTTTTGTGGCGCGCGCCGAAGCCGGTTTTGCTATGCTGATTGGAGTCACCATACCAGTTATGGTATACAATTTGAGTTGATTGGATGACGCGGAAAAAGCAAGGCTGTGTGTCGACCTTGTTGGCATTCCGATATTCGAGTAACAGTGCCATCACAACACCGAAATTTTGAGACATTCACTAAGACCAGTACAGTTAAATATGCGACGTGGCGGCCAGAAGTTTGCTATCTTATAATCTTTTCTTTTATTATAACTGTAAATTTTTATACAATTCATAATTCTACTGTCCCCACTCTAAGTGGGGTCGGCACAACATGTTTTTCACTTTCATTCTCTCCTTCTATATCTTTTTATACAAGTTATATCTAAAGTAAAAGACTTACACGCTACTATTATACAAATCATTCCAAAAGGATCCTGATAGCTTTATGCTTTGAAACGCAAATCTGATTCTGAGCCAATCCTCTTGTCTTGAAAAGGAAATTAATGGAGGTGTTGAAACGGATTTTTTTTGCATTTTGACTCTATGGCCCTAGGGTTCTGAACTGTAAATGGTACAAATATGAAACAGTCAATGAGAGAAACATAAAACATATCCTGACTGTAGATAACTTCAACAATAGTATATCTGAATGTACTTATTTTAAATCGCAACAGCCAACAATAGTGTCCCAGCAACCTCATCCCAAGAGAAATTTATAGGCGAAGTTAAATCCGAAGATCTAAATTCGTTCCAGTTAGATACAGAACCGGACGCTTTAGCGCTTGTCTAAATAGTTGGGCTGCTTTTATTGCGTGTATTTCTATCTAGGTGGTTTATCATTTGCATCGCTAGAATCACGATTCATCTAATTGCACCGGTGAATTATTTGCGATAATGGATGTCCACGTGCAATTACCCGTTGCGTACGGCGCCAGTAAATTTACGCGCACGTAGGCAGTGGTTCAAATGTAACATTAATTATAACCGGCTTTAGTACTGTATATTTTTGTATGTAGTGTTTATGATTAAGAATTAAATTTGAAAACTTGTGAAGTACAAACTGTAACCGTGAATTTTATAAGCTTAACTGAGCCTAAATATAAAATCACCCTAAGTTGTCTTCTGTTTATTTTCTAGATAGAAAATGGGTTTCAAAATTTCAACTGAACTAAATTTCTTCAAGACAGACTAATATACATATGGATAGACTTTCATATTAATAAGTATGGATTTAAGAAGCGTTTATAAAAAAGCAATAATTTTCTATTAAAGTTATAATACAAATAATAATTATGCTAATTTCGTTGATGATTTTTCTTACAAATTTTGTAAAATTATAAGAGTCGAAAATAAATGTTAAAAAGGTCTTTCTTCCTCTATAACTAGAACTATTTTGAAATTTTATTAATATCAAAAAGAGTGTCAATTTTGAAAATTATTATTTTAGGCAAATAAGAAACTTAATAAATATCACTTAAATTAGTATTAGTAGATTTACGATGTTGTAAGTTCACATACTTAAATATATAACAGGAATAATTATATTCATACCTAAGTTGTAGTTCTAGATGTTTCTTCTCATAAAGTTAATTTAAAATCACTAAAAGTCTAACGTTTGAATAATCAATATGAATAGAACGTTATTACGAACCTGTAGGTCGAGTAGCGTTTCTGTTATCTCGCGATGATCTTGTATACCGCTTTAATACGCCGCTTGCACCTTGACAAATTGCAGCGATAGCTAAGTTATGTAAAATAACCGCGTCATTGTATGCCACTTTAAGGAAAACATTATCTATAATGGAATGTGTTGCGTTGTAATGCTCAACGATTTCTCTTAAGATATATGGAACTCTTTAATTGAGTGTCTAAGCAATGAATATCCGTTAAGTGTTAGAAACTTTTATAGATAGTAATAAATTTCTTTATTACTAGGTGTAATGATGTGGTCAGTATCGGCTAAATTCTCATACGCTCAACAAATGCCAATGTTATACACATAATCGGTGTGCTTTGAAGTTAATCATCTCTTCCTAAGAAATAAGCACAGAACGTTTATAACATTCTGCAAGTAGGATATAGTATGATGTAATTTCTTGCGGTTTGATTAACGTCGAGTTAGCTGAAGCGTCTCTTTCGCATCTATGCAATAGCAATGAGCTGTTCTATCCGCTTTAACTTGCACGTTGTTGATCCTTGTGTAAATTAGCGTAGAGCCGAAATTTGTCTGAATAGAATTACTTTTACGGGATCCATTTGTACGATTATCAGTCATTCCATCCACGTCCCGCCGTCGTCGAGGTTATCGAGGCGCTTTCACGCCACACGAATAACATTTGAATAATAAAACGCGTTCGTCGAACTTCTAAAACTGCAAATATAAGGAAGTGAGCCAACAATTTGTGCGCCACCTGTTCAACAATCGTTCGATCGCTTTGTTAAGTCACAATACCTGACCGCAGCGTAACCCTTTTTTTAAGCGGTTAAATCATTGTAGCCCGTCTCGATTGTGTGGGTGCCGTAAAATGTCATGTTCACAATGAGCTTCGTTTAGCTCTCAATAATGGCTTTAAATCATAACATTTCTGTCATCTACTGTTCATTGACGCGCGTGCCACTCGACCGCTTCTGGATTTCTACACACACAGCCACCGTCTGCGGTTTTCGACATGTTTATATCAGATTCACCGTTTCAATTTATTGTGTAAATGTTTGAAGAGCGCTACGTGACAGTCGGGTATATAAACATATTTGGATGCAAGCGGTCGCAGGTGGTAAATGAGAGTTTTGATGTGTGAATTGGCGTTGGAAAGTTGGCCTTCGGTTCATCGACACGTGTAATTATTTTAACGTATATATATGTATAGCGTAGTACAAAAAGCCAAATCGATATTTCGACACCGACCGCATTCCGCTCTTATCCGGAGCTTGTCTTTCAATCAGTTTAATTAGATCATGAAAAAAACATTACGAGTGGACCGAGTATATGTACCTTGGGTTTATTGTGATTTATTTTATTATTTTTTGTTGTCGTAGCTTAAGATTTTATCGTATCGTTTAAGAGCTTAGTGCAATGTAAATTAGTTCAATGTACATCATTTAATAAGATTTAAACATGAGTTAGAGCTGTGATAGCCTAATGGTGAGGCCGAGTGCTTTTTTCCAGGATGTAACGGGTTCTAGCCCTGGAGAAGCAATAATGAGTTTCCTGTTAAAACTTATGTGCCTGGTTGTTATTTGAAATTTCACACACGCTTTTCGGTGATGAAAACTCCATACCTATCTTTGGAGAATTCTTTGGCTATTGTAATCTACCAATCCGCACTGGAGTAGTGTGGTGGCTTAAAACTTCCTCTCCAAATATGAAATGGGAAGCCTATGCTAGTGAGTGGCTGTTAAAAGGAAAGTTACTATCCTACTGCTGGGTTTAGGTGTAGCGGAAAGAGGTTCCGTTTTTGGAAAGAGTATTGAACCTAAGACCTACCAGGCTGCTTAGTAAGTTACACATATCCCTAGAATTCTCTAGATATATGCAGGTTTCTTGACGATGTTAAATTAAAATTAAATTGCAATTATCAATTAAACACGTAGAAAAACTCATTGGTGTCCGCAAGGGGTTTGAACCCATGATTGTCTCTAGAGAGTCGTACGGTATTACCAGTAGGCTATCTGGGTGGCTGATTTGATCTTTTTTGTCATCTATTTATTTCATTTTTTTCGCCTTTATATTTAATTATTCTATCGTTCTAGTCAATAAATAATAATATTACATTACATAACCAACAAGAATTTCATTCAGTTTTATCTTAAAGTAAATTAAACGTACATTATAGTCTAGTTGAACTCACACGGGATATAAAAGCAGAACGGAATGCACTTGATCTTCGCGATGTAGGATGGTAAGAAGTCGCAGCTGGAATGTCAGTGCGGAATTCATGCGGGTTCTTTGTGGCAGGTTGTCTGTTACGGTACACTGGCTCTTTGATATGAGATACTTCAACAGTTATATATACTATGTTGTTTTAATCATGCCTAGATGGCAACACTAGTCGTATCTATCGCGCTAGTGTTTGTCCTATTTTAATTAGCATAAGTATAGGCTCACCAGAACAGTTGAGACTTCAGTTATGAAAGTTTTGTTGACGATAACTTCGCTCAAAGGACACACAAGTACAGTAGTACAGTATTATTAATATATTAGTATTACAGTATTATTTACAGTATAATTAGGACTGTAATTACAGTATTGTTTTTACAGTATTATTAATATATTAATATAACAGTATTATTGGGACAGTAATTACAGTATTATTTGGCTATAATCCGTGATTGGAAAATATTTATATAATGCTATAAGTACAGTGTAACCACGTTTATATCTCAAACATGCAGGATTCGTAATCCACATCAAACCACACCAAATACCAACACCGCAATTCATAGATTCACGCTTGGATGATCCGACTCATCAACCAAGCAATCTACCGTCTCCGTCACAATTGTATTAGTGAATGTGTTCAGTGCTACCTAGTAGTTCAGTATTGTAATAGCAGTGCATTTGCGAATTAAATTTTTTTTTACATTAATTACTTTTGTAAGATATGTCAGTTGATTGAAGTTTTTAATACGTTAATAAAGTCTCAGGAATGGATTGGTACAAGGTTGTCCCGATGCATCGTCCAGCTGGGGCGGGCCACTTTTAGAGAGGCCCCAACCCAGAGTTGGCGCACTCTGGAGTACAGATTGCTGCTGGGGGGGATGGGGACAATGTGTACAATACCCTGTCCCCGCCATCAGCAGAGCACTGTCAGGTTTTTAGTCAGTGCGAGTCCGACATACTCGCCGCTCGTCCCTGTCAGGCGGCGGTACCATTAAGGGGTTTTTCGAGTATAAAAAAGGTAGAAAACTAACGAAGAAACTTAAGTAAAGTGCTGGTATAAATTTATGGAGTGGCATTTGAAATTCTAATAAATCCAGTTAACCAATGATAATCGCTTAGTTTGGGGGCTATCGGAATCCATTTCCCTAAGCACCTCGAACATCGTATTCACTAGTTCAAGAATAAATTAATACATTTATTATACAGTTGTGTTTACTATTAGGGACACGAAAAGTATCGATATTTTGTAGTATCGAGTTCGTTTTATTTCAGCATCGATATTTTTAAACTCGATAGTTTGTATTCGATAATTGTAGTTAACAAGTAATTCTAAACAAGTAGTAAAGCGAAAAAATTACCATCCTAAGTTAGCCTTTCGGCTCACTCTTATATGATATATCTTATAAAAAAATAAATATCCCACGGTTTCACCCCATTTTTATTTTTTACACCTTATTACATTTTTATAACGGATCCTTATTTTTTTTGAAAATGTAATATAGCTTATGTTGCTTTGAATTTTCCAATGGTGAAAGAATTTTCGAAATCGGTCCAGTAGTTTTGTGTGAAAACATTACAAACATACATACAAATTTTTCCTCTTTATAATATTAGTATAGATATGAGATTTAAAAAATTATTGGGTCTTTGTAGTTGTCTTTTTTAATATCTTTATTTATTATATTAATTTTTTTTCATGCTTTTTCCACTGAAGCCACTTATTGAAAAATAGTATTCGATACTTTGAAGTATCGATTCTTTTTTCCCGATACTATACTCATGTTTGCTATTTTTAACACGCTTTTCGGTGAAGGAAAACATAGAGAGGAATATCTCTGGATAATTCCTGGGCTATATGTAGCCTACTTATCCGTATTAGAGCAGCGTGGCGACCAAACCTTCTCTCCACATATCGAGAGAAGAAGCCTATGCCCAGCAGTGAGAAAGAAACAGACCGTTACTTTTTTTACTAATGAGACATGATGAGTATGATTTCATCGATACTTTTAATTCGATACCGCTTCCCTATCCACGATTAATGAGTTGAATTAAAATATTTGTGGTATTCAAAGATATTTATTAGGAAATTAAAAATAACAAACCTCCATTTGCCGCTTCTACAAATGCATCGAACGAAATTTAGCTTTATTGTAATACTGATAAAGTTCTAATATAGATTCTGTATGGTAATATTTTGATAGAAGTCACTGACATTTGACCAGTGACAGTGTTTTGTAACACGCTTTATCTTAATATACTTACGGAGTTTATAATTATATAATGGCCGATTTACATCACACGAGCAAATACTCATTTTAAGCCGTGTGGTATCCGGCTAAGTAGGATAGAACACCCTCATTTCTTACCGAGATGTGGTAAAAGGCAACTAAGCTAAGTTGATCCGCTATGTGGTATCCAGCTGGGTAGAATAGACCACTATCTTTCTTACCGAGGTGTCGCAAAAGCCAATAATATAAGTCGACGTCAGGCAGGCGGCCGATCTTAAAAAGCCTAGCCAAATCATGTGACAACATGTTTATAACATGTTGTGCTGACCTCACTTAGGGTGTGATAAGGGTAGGATAATGATGATGATGAGAGAATACTCATTCTATCCCCACTCTATGGAGTTCGGTTAGTGTAAACAGACATAGAACATTGGTTCGTTGTTCTTTCTGCGTTTACAAAGATTTTATGGAATGCATTTGCGATATACCCCGAGACATGCCGAGTGCGAGAGTGTACAGGGTAGCTCTTGCGTCGCCTCGGTATGTGGCCGTGTCTCGTTCACTCTCGCTCTCCTGTCGGTTTTTCTGTCCGAGTCAAAGGGTTCAGTCGCCTCGCACAATCGACGAGCTCGTTTCTGTTTACTCTCGACAGTGTACATGGTAACTCCAAGCTCATGGGTTTCGGGCGAGGGGTTTCGGTTAGGACATAGCGAGTACTTTAGGGTGAGAGTGTAGAGCCGCCATTAGAATGCTCGCTCGTTTGAAGTGAAGGATACTTACTAGAGCGCGCGAACAGATCATTACAGCGTTCTTGCTTGTTCGGACGCGCTCGTTTCTAGAAAAAGTATCTTTAAAGTATTCGTTCAACTGGACTTATACAAAAATTCTAGTTCATAATTGTCCATTTTTGCTGGTTGATATTTAGGTGTAAACGCTATAAACGACATCTCGCTTACACTAAAAGATCGAGAAATAATACTAGTTTATTTACCAGCTTTATATTCGTTTAGTGTAAACCGGCCTTAATATATTCTCTTGCGAATAAAAGCCATATTTCATAAATATGTCTAAACTTTAGCTAAGTCATAAAAGTAACGGTGTAATCAATAATGATGTGGTATTTATTAAACTGCTTTGACACGGATTGAAAATTCCTGTGTAAATAATAACCTGTCAAATTAATACGTTAAACAAAAAGTTACATAAATTAAAAGAAAGGTATGTATTTGACAAATAGAAGTTAAAAATTATTTGTTTGGTTTGTAATATGATCTAAACCTTATTTATAATATCTGAGATTAATTTACGTGGGTGACCAAGACCAATATTTTTTTTAATTATAAAAAAATATAAAAGAAAAAAAAGTTGATAATAACAGGGGCTTGAATCCCAGGTATTTTCTTAATACTTATATGATAAAATGCGTGGACGTAGCTACTCTTCGACCCTGTACAAGACAGTAATAACTAAATGTAAGTAGTAATAAGAATTATATTTTCAAAAGAGCAACCGTCGAGTTTATTGCTCTTCTCAGTAGGAACAGGTATTCGAACCAGCAGTAAAGTTGACGATTCAAAAGCACTTGTTTACAAGTTTATTTGAATAAAGAATATTTTGAATTTAAATTTCACTTCATTAGTCAATCCGTTACCGACAGAGCTATCATGACTTTACCTATGACAGTTAAAATATCATATGTATAGTGCCCGAAAACAGGGATATAACGTCATTTTTTTTAATGAAACTATCTAGATTGATTTTTTTTAAAATCCCCTACAAGCTGAATTTCATGAAAATCGTTATAGCCTTTTCCAAGATTAACTTATTTATTAAGTTAATACAATATAAACACGTATAAATATTATAGATAGCAGAATTATGAAATTAGAAATAATAAAAATTGTGAGGCTAGGTATATTTATTTAAAATAATACAAGTTAAAATTTACCGTTTGTCTGTCACCCAAAACACAAATATTGAGTTACTTTGAGGACAGACAACCGTGTGTGCCATTGCCCCATATTTATTTTTATATTATTCCATATATTGTAAACACGAAAGTGTATTTTATAGCTTGTCTTTTTATGTCGTGATTTTACCATGGAGTTAGTTGAAGGGGTGAAGAACGACATAGGCTATTTCTTATCGCATTGTTTGAAGGTCATGGAGATAAGATAGCGGGCGCCAAAATAGTACCTAACATTTGCAATATTTACTTAAATAAATAAGCACGTATATTGTCAGATATTAAAAACGTTGGAACTATATTCAACCTACGTTAATATTTTTTGTTTTACTTAAATACGAATATGAAATTTATAGAAGCTGGCGTTACTTTGCGGAATTTCATAGTTAAGTTATGATATTTTGCTATAATCCGCGTTTTTTAAGAAAATTATGTGTTGACAAGCGTACGACGACAGACAACGTACGCATAACTAATACATGCAGGATCAGGTACCACATATATCACAAAACGCCGCCACCACACCACACCACGTATTCACTACGACAATCTCTACGATCATTTCGCTCAATAACCGAAATATCATCAGGAGGATAGGCTCCACGACAATATCATAATGCTTTATACCATTTTACTGTTTTTTTTAAAATTCAAATTATTCTTTATTTAAATTGTATTTGAATTTGAATTGTCGCACTTATTTCGTTAAGTGTCTAGCACGAAAACTGATATTTATTTACAGTGATATATATTTTATATTTCTAACGAAGAAAACTACATAGCCATATAGCACTATTACCGAATGTTAAGTATATTCAACAAGTAAAAACCAAACAAGACTCAAGTTTAACAAGTATTTAGAAATGGGCGGTAAGCGGTAAAGCAAACATTTAACATGCCCATGCAACTGGCTACCACTGTCTTACTGAATACTGCAAATATTTGACAACGCACAACAACAAGGCACGAGTGATAAGCGAGTTAGCGTTTGTCCATAAACTAGTGAGTTATATAACATTTTTTACAATGAGAGAATAATCATATTCCGTCATCATCTTCTTGCCCTTATCCCACTCTAAGTGGGGTCGGCACAACATGTTATTACATGATTTGGCTACGTATTTTACGGCCGTCCTCCTGGTTGACGTTAACTTACCTGATTCATTTTTTATGACACCTCGGTAAACAAGGGGGTAGTCTATTTAACTCACTTCATCAATATTGGTCCAGCGGTTTAGCCGTAAAAGCGTTACTGACAGAAAGATTTTCACATTCATAAAAAGACTTTCGCATTTATAAGTACATAAATGGTTTATGGATTTGGGTATGAGATTCTATAATAAAATACCACAGTTTCTAGGCTGTATTTGTGACACATTTCATAAATATTAATCTAGCGGTTTAGCCGTAAAAGCGTAACAGACAGAAAGACAGACTTTCGCAATTATAAACACGTAAGTCGTTTGTGAGTTTGGGTATAAGAATCTATGATAAAATTCAGTAATTAAATTACATTTGCCATTACAGCAGTTTAAAAACACTGTTTAAGGTAGGCTTTTACAGAAAGCCTACTATACTGTTGAGGATAACATAAATGATAAGAATGTGTGGATATAGATAGCTACTATTCGACTCTGTACAAGACAGTAATGATTGAATGTAACTAGTAATAAGATTTTATATTTTTAAAAGTGAATACGCCGAGGTTGTATCCAGGGATTTTGAGTAGGAACAGCTTTCCGAACCAGCAGTGTTGACGATTCAAAATAACTTGTTCACAAGTTTACTTGACTAAACAATATTGTGAATAAAGTTTTGCAGAGCGAAATATTATAAGAAAAAATATCCGTTTCCAGGCTAGTTTTAACAATTATTTTGAAAAGAGCAACCGCTGAGTTTGTTACGGCCTCTTGTCGGTAGGAGCGTTTTCCGTAACAGCAGTAGAGTTGACGATTCAAAGCACTTGTTTACAAGTTCACTTGAATAAAGAATATTTTGAATTTGATTTTATAATATTACTATGGATATACTTGTCACGAGTACTTCAACACACAATACACAATGTTAGAAGTAAATGTTTCATACAAATAGCTATTCCAAGCTATGTGTGGCCCGACAGCGCAGCGGGGAGTCTGGTAGTGATTTTAAATTTTTTTTATGGCCCTCTACTATTAAGATGTGATGGCCTAGCGGTGCGACCGTGTGAATCTCTAGAGACGATCATGGGTTCACACCCGGGCAGACACCAATGAGTTTTTCTATTAAAACTTATGTGTCTAATTGATAATTGCAATTTCTCACACGCTTTTCGGTGACGGAAAACATCGTGAGGAAACCTGCATTTCTCTACAAAATTCTAGGGATGTGTGTAACCTACCAATCCGCATTGGAGCAGCGTGGTAGGTCTTAGCTCCAACCCTTCTCTCCAAAAATGGAGAGAGGAGGCCTATGCCCAGCAGTGGGATAGTAACAGGCCGTTACTTACTTACTACTATTAACGGCTTGATGAATTCGAAACAATATAGAGATACGTATTTCGTGAGAGGAGTAATTCGTATATAGTTTTTAATATGTTTTGCTGTTGCATGATATACATTGGTACCTACCATATATCATTAATTTTATCTTTAAGTACCTAAACAGCTCAGCACCCTACATAAAAAACAGTTAATTTAGGACCTGTTTCACAAGTTACTGATAAAGTGTCGGATAGTTAACCGACAAATAAACTAAGTAGCAGATTAATGTCTCTAAAATGAGACTAAAATCTGAAAATTAAAAAAAAAATCGTGTCCATTTCGAAATAGGTATTTGCTATCCAATAGATAAACAAAATAACAGCCACATGATATACCTGTTAACTTATTAGGGACTTTAAGTGCTGAATAAGCCTATCAGAAACCTGGAAAACGCAAAATTCCATATATTATATCTGTATCATATATTATATATTATATCCGTTGCTACCAGTACCCTCCTTGACATGTTAAAGAAAAGCCGCACGAATATCGTACAAGGCTTTTGAAACAAGTCCGAAATAAAATTATAAACAAATAAAACAAGTCTCGAACATACGACGTATCGTTTTGTTTATAAATTAAAATCGTGACCGTAGAGTAAATTGCCGCGAACCACGACATCCCCCTAATTACGTACCGCACAAGCAGTTTGGTTGAGAAAGAAATTACCGAAAATTAAGTAACGTGTCCACTGGCCGTACATTGTTAGTAGCGGCCTGTTACTATCCCACTGCTGGGAATAGGCCTCTTCTCTCCGTTTTTGGAGAGAAGGTTTGGAGCTAAGACCTACCTCGCTGCTCCAGTGCGGATTGGTAGGTTACACATATCTCCAGAAACGGCCTGTTACTATCCCATTGCTGGGCATAGGCCTCCTCTTTCCGGTTGAAGAGAAGGATTGGAGCTAAGACCTACAACGCTGCTCCAATGCAGATTGGTAGGTTACACATATCCCTAGAATTCTCTAGAGATATGCAGGTTTCCTCACGATGTTTTCCTTCACCGAAAAGCGTGTGATAAATTTCGATTATCAATTAGACACAATTTTTTAAAAGAAGAACTCATTGGTGCCTGCCTGGGATTTGAACCCATGATCGTCTCAAATTTTTTTTAGAATTGACTATACGTTAGCACTAACGGCTTTTACAGCTTCACCGGGCGGGACGGGCGAGCGCAGAAGCATCGTCGGGGTTGCGAAACGCGGAGAGTAGAGCGCAGAAGCTCTACTAGCGTCGAGGAACGTCGTCCTAAGGGTGCCTCCTGTGAGGCCGGACCACGGCTTAGGACGACGTGTAGTGGAGGGCTGATGACTTTGATTAGTCAATACGACGAGGGAAGGGTGGCAAGAAGCCACGACCAACCGATGTCAGAAATCTGGGACCTCGTCTTCGCCGGCGAAGACGATGTATGTGTGTATTACGTGTTTCTGTGTTTGCGATCGTTATTTGATCGTCAGGGTCATATAGGAAGATTTTTGGACGCCTATATTTTCGGTGGTCAGACCTAACTAGGATGTAGGTGGAAGCAACTGAAATGAGAGGTTTCGGGTGTACCTCGGATTTCTCAAAGTAAGACTTTGAAAAAGGCTTTAAGAGGTGAGTAATGGTAGGGAGGTCGAGGTCTCTATGGAGGTGATCGTCTCTAAAGAGTCGCATATTCTCACCGCTGGTATACCGCAGCTTCTTATAAGTTTTTTTTTAAATTTATATATAGCTTCTTTCACAGAATAAAGTGAAGACTTCAAAATAGCATGATGTTATATACTGTTGAAAGTTTAATACATAATAAACGATCTCGATCGTAGAATCGCAATTCCTATACATGTTTTTACGTGCCTTCCCGGAGTTCCGCAATTATCGGCATATTATTGGCCGACTCGCCGACAGACTTGACTGGCATTTATTTATTTTACTCAATACTGTACGCTCGTTTACGTGTTTCTTTAAAATACACTGTAATTTAACAGCATTCCACGGAGATGCTTTGTTGATTGTTAAAACAAATTGCTAAGAATCTCTCTCTTCAAGCAACAGATATTCATGAAAAAATTAAACCGCTCCTTTAGGAAAGGGGTGGTTTCACTTTCGTTGTGAGACTCATCAGCGCTCACTTCATCATCTTCCTGCCCTTATCCCACAATATTTTGCCTTATGCCAGAGAAGGACAGCTTTAACAGAAAAGGAATTAACATAAAAAGGGAAGAATAAAGAAGGTATTATTAAGAAGAGCATTTCACGAGTACGAGTGGTATCCGGCGGAATAGAATAGTACCACCCTCATTTCTTAGCGAGGTGTCGTAAAAGGCGACTAAGGTAAGTCGACCCGCCGTGTGTTATCCGGATGAGTAGGATAGACCACCCTCATTTCTTACCGAGGTGTCGTAAAAGGCAACTAAGGGAAGTTGGCCCACCGTGTGGTATCCGATAAAGTAGAATAGACCACCCTCTTTTACCGAGGAGTCGTAAAATACGACTAAGGTAAATTGACGTCAGGCAGGCGGCCGGTCGTAAAATACGTAGCCAAATCATATGACAGCATGTTTACAACATGTTGTGGCGACCCTATTTTTAGTGGGATAAGGGCAGGAGGCTGTCGCTAGAAATTGGTATACATAATGTATAAAATAAATAAAATAAAAATATTGGTAGGTTTAGTGGTGATGAATTAATCACAAATTTGCTGAGTGCTGTTTTACAAGCAAACTTCATTCTTAGTACTAATTAAAGTATCATGTCTTCTAGAGAGATGTAAATAGGGTTAGAATTTTAGCACTTAAAAACCATGACCTCATGGTCTAAACTGCAAATAATACCAATTTGTATCTCAAAGCGAGAGCTATATTCGTGCCGCTTGCCGGAATCCTTTATTATTTAATGGCCTATAAACTAGGTTGATGCGTGAAGCACTAGCTTTAATAAAAATCATTCCCTCTAGTTTCATATAATGGTATAATGGCTTCTTATCTAATAATGCCCGCAGCAAGACCCTAATGTATAAAATTACCCACATGGATCATTTTCCATTTTTTTTATCTGTTATTTTAGTGTCATTAACTTATTACGTTGCTTTCTTTGTTCTTTACATTGTTGTTTCGCTTTCGAGCTGCGTGTTTTTTAATAATAAAATCTATCTATACCTATTTGTGGTATCCGGCTGAGTAGAATAGACTACCTTCATTTCAGGCAGGCGGCCGGTCGTAAAACACGTAGCCAAATCATGTGACAACATGTTTATAACATGTTGTTCCGACCCCACTTAGAGTGGGATAAGAGCAGGAAGATGATGATTATATTACTTTTACTTATTATATTATTCCTATTATAAAACAGCCCACAAAAGCTATCAAAGTATGTGATCGATTTTCTTTAAATCTACTGAACGAATTTTGTACAGTTTTCACTAAAATAGATTGCAATTTTTGAGGAAGCTTTAGGCTAATGGTACATTCTCCGGAACGACTAAGCTAAGATTTCGATAGGGCTTTCACTGGAATATAGAGGAGGTTAGTATAAGCAAAGCAATTTTTTATCCTGAAATTCACACGGAGTCGGGATTTACGCGGGAAAAACTTTGATACACTAATTTCCACGCATGCGAAGGAGTCAGCACAGTTCAAAATAAGAATAAGTTGATTCCTAGATACTATTGCTGAAGAGTTTGTTTGCTAATGAACTGATTTGAAAAATTCTTTCAGTGTAAGATATTCCATTTATCGAGGCTGGCTTGGCTGTAGGCTATATAACATCACGCTAAGATGAACAAGAGAGGAGCAGCAATAAAATATAGTACGAAAACGGCTAAATTTAAAGTTCTCCTTGCGTGCACTGAGTAAACGATGATAGTAATCTAAAAATCATGTA
This sequence comes from Morpho helenor, assembly GCA_029227775.1. Lineage (NCBI taxonomy): Eukaryota > Metazoa > Arthropoda > Insecta > Lepidoptera > Nymphalidae > Morpho > Morpho helenor. The sequence goes on from JARGCU010000044.1 coordinate 3,294,169, forward strand.
TTATAAAATTGTTCCCCTCTAAAAGTTCTAAATAAAAGTCCGCGACAGCATATGTCTAGCTGCTAAGGTTAATCCACTTTAACCATTCTTATGGTTATCATAAGACTATAGAATGAAAGAGAATAGAATATAAGAAATAGAATAGAATATAAATACTCTTTATTGCACACAAATACTACAAATACTCTTAAAAATACATAAAAGAAAAATATTTTTTTTTGTTATATAAAACAAGACAAGTTAATTAAACAAAAAAACTCAATAAATTGCACAAATAGCAGCCTTATCGCTAAGCCAGCGATCTTTTCCAGGCAACCTTAATAATACAATCAAGAATAAAATTGCAAAAGTATAGGCAAGGTTAAATTAAATTATTATTATGATATGTATTGAATCATATCCATCCATCCATCCATCCATCAGCCTTTTGCAGTCCACTGCTGGACATAGGCCTCCCCATGTCTGCGCCAGACATCCCGATTCTCCGCAATGCGCATCCACCTGGCCCCAACAACCTTTCGGATGTCGTCGGTCCAACGAGACGGTGGGCGCCCTACACTGCGATTAAATCATATACACTATATATATTTTAGTACTTTTAGACTATATTACGGTTCTAATCTTTTCACGCGGGCGTAGTTGCTGGCGATTGCTAATGTTTTATATGTGTAGCGTTCGCTGGTTTTATTAATACTACCCGACATTTTCATATTTCCATTTTTAATTCTATTTGGTTACAAGATAAAACTAATATATGATATCACTCTTCCTAATAATGCTCCTACTTCATCTTCTATAATAGTTTCGTGTTTATAACGAAGCCGACAGCTAAATAATGTCTTCCCATTTTTCATTCTCACTTTCTCATCTATTATTAAAAAAAAGCGCGGCTTTCTTCATTTTTGACATTAGTTTTTCCGGTCTGATTTCCCTTGTGACGCATTATTTGTGGGATTATCTGTGGGATATATTTGTGCTATTTTTGTGGTGATATTATTAAGTCTAACCACAAGATATTGTATTTTTGCTAACTTTTGCGTACTTTGCGGTTTCTGTTTCCATCTTGTTTTTTTCTCATTTTTCCCGCGCATATTTAAAGTCTTACAAGTATATGTTTTAACTATGTGAAGTGACATAAGTTTTAATGGTGACTCCGCATTAAAATGTAACGTTGGTTGGTGATCTTTGTGAATAGACCATCCTCATATTTCCGCGGTATGGCATCCGGCTGAATACAATAGACTACCCTCTTTCTTATCGAGGTGTCGTAAAAGATGAAAAAGGTAAGTCGACCCGCCGTATGGTATTCGCCTGAGTAGAATAGACCACCCGCATTTCTTATCGAGATGACATAAAAGGCGACTAAAGTAAGTTGACGTCAGGGAGGCGGCCGGTCATATAATAGCTAGCGGAATCATGTGAAAACATGTTTATAACAAATATACACCCAGGCTCGAAGAACCAACAATTTTTTATAGAAAATTTTGGCCTTCGGCGGAAATCGAATCGCCGAAGACCGCGAAGTTGAAGGGTTATTGCCAACTGCGCCAACGGGCCGTTCGAAGATAATTTCTAAACAATAAAAGAATATAATTGTAGCAATCTTACTTAAATTTTAACTATCGTGAGTAGTATTCATAATGTATAGAGACCGGCTATACCCACTAGTCGGATAATCCGCCAAGTTTCTTGCTCCTTCTCGGTAGGAGCAAACTTCCGAATCAGTGGTAGCTTCTTTAAAACATTTGACGATTCAAAAGTACTGAAAACAGTCCACTTGAATAAAGAATATTTTGAATTTGAATTTGGGCTAACACAATAGAATAAGACGCGCTTGTAGCCGGTTTCTATACATTAACTATCAATAAGGATTTTCAAGGAATTTTACTTAATGCAGTGAAATGTCACGCTAATACTGTAAGCTTTGATTTCTCTCTATTATTATTATTATTTTTATGTATATATATATATATATTTTCTCCTTTCACTATTATGGAACACTAACCCACTATACTATGTTTTATTTTTATGTGATTCCTTTGCTCAAAAGGGTTGTCTGGAAGAGATCGCTGCTTAGTGATAAGACCGCCCTTTGCACGCTTTACATTATTATTAGATTTAAGGTTTTCTGTTATTTGTTTTTGTTTTTATTTATAGTGTAATTTTGTGCAATTAAGATGTTTATCTATCTATCTATCTCCTTCTTCTTCTTCTTAGCGATGTCCCGAAGACCCGGGGTCCGCTTTCCGACTCATTTTCCTCCACTTTGTCCGGTCTTGAACGTCTGATTTTCGTAATTTATTTATCTATCTATCAATATTATTTATTAAATTTTTCTGCAAATTTATATTACTCCTTAGTTTCAGTAACTTTTTCAATAAAAACATATCTATTTTGGGAATTAGGTCGGAACATAATTTAAAATTAAATATTCTTACAAATTAATTACTCTTTTATCTATTTGCAAGGTGCAATTAATTACCGTTTTTTTAAACATTTAATTTGTGTAATTGCAAGGTCTTTATTGTTATTAGCAGTTAAGTGAATAGATAATGCTAATATTTAATGTTAATTCACAATAGCATATTCAGCATTCATAGCAGGAGTCGTAAAAACACATGCACAAACCTCCACCACCGCCACCACAATACACAAGCACTATATACGTTCACTATCACAAACTCAACAATCGTTTCGCCCCGCAACCGAAGCATCATCAGAAGATATACTCCACGACCAAAATCGCAAAGCCTTTTTTGCGATTTTGGTGTTGTGCTTGTGTATTGTGGTGGCGGTGGTGGAGGTTTGTGCATGTGTTTTTTACGACTCCTGCATGTATCAGGTATGATAACCGATTGTCCACTCTACATTTAGCATTATATATATTTTCTATATTACTTCATCGCGGATTATAGCAAAATAATTTGATTATTACTTTTGTAAGATTTATCAATGTTAACAGATAAGAAATTCTAGTACTACCCTCGACTTTGCTCGCGTCAACTTTAGTGTTACAATACCTTTAATAATTTACAATATTTTTTCAGTGTTTACACCGTGTGGTATCCGGCTGAATAGAATAGTAGAATAGTACCACCCTCATTTCTTAACGAGGTGTCGTAAAAGGCGACTAAAGTAAATCGACACGCCGTGTTGTATCCGGCTGAGTAGAATAGACCACCCGCATGTCTTACCGAGATGACATACAAGGCGACTAAGGTAAGTCGACTCGCTGTGTTGTATAAGGTTTAGTAGAATAGACCACCTTCATTTCTTACCGAGGTGTCGTAAAATACGACTAAGGTAAGTTGACGTCAGGCAGGCGGCCGGACGTAAATACGCAGCCAAATCATGTGACAGCGTGTTTATAACATGTTGTGCCGACCCCACTTAGAGTGGGATAAGGGTAGGAAGAAGAAGAATATTTTTTCCGTTTTCGAAGAATAAACGTCAAATTTTTACCCTATACTAGCACACGTTACTGTGGCTCAGTCTGGTTTCGAATTCGAAACAGAACTTAACTTACCGAACTATCGATGAAAGCGTAACAGACAGACTGATTTTTACATTTATAATATAAATTATGGATTAAAAAAAATAATCTATTCAAATAAGCTTCTCCAAGCACTTTTAAATCGTCAAGGATCAATTAGATGAAGCTATCACTTGTTCGAAATATTGCTTTTACCGACTTTTGCATTTTAATTTATTTATAACTATGCATAACTTGTTGTTTTAATAAAGAGACTAAATAGTACATAACATATGCTAGAAACATTGGTCTATTCTCTATGCTCATTAAGCTGTTATATGCCGTCATTATGGTCTTGTCAGTTAAAATGGCTCCTAAATTGCTTCATACGAGGCACTAACCTTAATAGAACTCGTCGTACACGGTAGTAACTTGTAACAGTGTAATGGACGCTTAACAAATAATGAAGAGTGTTTATGGACTAAGAGCCCGTGAACCCCAGACCTTCGTCATTTTATATAAGCTAAAAGTTTGCTCCCAACACAGGTAAAAACGATGGTACATTATGGGATTTGGATCATCGTGGCTTTGGGAGATAAACGGTATTCAAGATGTGTAAAATACCAATCTACTTTCGTTAAAATTTACATAATTATAACTTGAACAAATCTGTCAATAAATTTTTTCACAAAACTATACGTGCAAAGTATAAAAAAAAAACTGCGCAGCAAGTAACCTAATTCGCCATCTCGCTCGCACCTACCCGTATGTTTACGTCGTGTAACTTGGAACCATGGAACTTGGAACAACTTGGAACTGTCAAAAATGTCTGGCTAGTGAGGAAACATCACATTATTATCCAAGTTATATATATTAAAAACAGCTTTTATACTATGACGTAAATATATGAACTTTAAGGGTGTCTGGCACGGCTTTGCCACGATGCTAGGTGTCTGGCATTGACTGATGTGATTTTAAATATTATTCTGAAGGTAATACTAAAAAATCAGCTATTATGCTTTGACGAAAGTAGATTGGTATTTTACATATCTTGAGTACCGTTTATCTCTCAGATCCACGATGATCGAAATCTTACAATGTACCATCGTTTTTACCTATATCAAGAGCATGCGCTGACAAACTTTCAGCTTTTATAAAATGACGAAGGTCTGGGGTTCACGGGCTCTCGCTCTATTAGGAATATAATCTATACTAATGCATAAAGCTAAAGAGTTTGTTTGTTTGATTGATTGTTTCAACGCGCTAATCTCAGGTACTACTGGGCCAATTTGAAAAATTCTTTCAATGTAAAATAGTCTGTTTATTCAGGAAGGCTATAGACTATATAGCATCACGCTTAGATGAATATGAGAGGAACAGCAATAAAAAATAGTACAAAAACGGCAAAATTTAAAGCTTTCCCTTGCGTGTGCTGAGTAAACGGTGATAGTTATTCAAAAATCATGTATTACAAAATTGTTTCCTAAAAGTTCTAAATAAAAGTCCGCGATAGCATTTGTCTATCTTTTAAGGTTAACCCACTTTAACCATTTTTATGGTTATCAAAAGACTACAATACGCATTGCATGTATGGCAATTGCTTGTATTCAATAAACTCTTTTTGGGTATTAAGTAAGTAAGTAACGGCCTGTTACTATCCCACTGCTGGGCATAGGCCTCTTCTCTCCGTTTTTTTTTTTGGAGAAAAGGATTTGATCTAAGACCTACCACGCTGCTCCAATGCGGATTGGTAGGATACACATCCCCAGAATTCTCTAGAGATATGCAGGTCCTCACGATGTTTTCCTTCACCGAAAAGCGTGTGATAAATTGCAATTATCAATTAGACACATAAGTTTTACTAGAAAACTCATTGGTGTCTGCCCGGGGTTTGAACCCTAGACCTCCTCGAAAGAGGCGCACGGTGTTACCACTGGGCTACCACAGCTGACACTGACCTTTTTGGGTAGTCGAGTAAAAACAAAAAACAATGCGAACCTTTATTTTGAAAACATGTTATTCAGAGTTCAGTTCTATCATATCAGATTCCGTTATCATAAGTTGATTCAGTGGCCGTCAGTACCAGGATGCTGCGAGGCATCCCGATACCATCTTTAAACTGGTTCGACGCCGAACATATTTTATTGCTTCCCGATTATAACAAGAGGTTTTTCTGAAGAAATGTGACGACATTTCTAATTACACGTACATCGTCGAGATATGGATTTGATTGACATTATTTCTAACTAAAAACTCGGTGGATCGAGGAAATGTCTAGAGTGGGAAAAAATATTTGAATTGTCAATATGCTGTTAGGTCTAACGGTTTTTACCATAGAGTTTTTAATGCTAGAGTAGGAGAGCCATGGGATTGTAAGTGATAGTCATCATTATCTCATCGTCTTCCTGCCCTTATCCCACTCTGAGTGGAGTCGGCACAACATGTTATAAACATGCTGTCACACAATTTGGCTGCGTTTTTAAGACCAGCCGCCTGACGTCAACTTACTTCTGTCGTATTTTACGACACCTCGGTAACAAAGAGGGCGGTCTATTCTACTAAACCGGATACCACACGGTGGGTCAACTTACCTTAGTCGCCTTTTACGACACCTCGGTAAGAAATGAGGTTGGTCTATTTTACTCAGCCGGATACCACACGGCGGGTCGACTTACCTTAGTCGCCTTTTACGACACCTCGGTAAGAAATGAGGGTGGTACTATTCTATTCTGCCGTATACCACACGGCGTGGGATTGTAAGTGATAGTGACAATAAATAATTAGAGGGAAGATGAAACTCGTATACTTATCTTTGTCTAATCACACATAACAAAGAGAGACAGATATATACTGTCTCATTTGCTCTCTTTTTTTTTAATAATTTTTAGAATTAGGCGTTACTTCGCGGAGGTCTATAATACGAAACTAATGAAAATATTATTTTGCTTTAATCCGCGATGAAAGAAAATATATGTAATGCTAAATGTAGAGTGTACTATTCGTTCTCATACCTGATACATGCAAGGTAATGGTAAATCGCAAGGCTTTACGATATTGTCGTGTAGTGTTTTGCACGTGCATTCGACTGGCCCGTTGGTGCAGTGGGTAGTGACCCTGCCTTCAGCTTCGCGGGTCGCGGGTTCGATTCCCGCCGAGGGCCAACATTTTCTATAAATGAATTTGTTGGTCTTTGAGCCTGGGTGTATATTTGTATTTAAGTATGTATTTAAAAATTATATATGTATATATTCACCAGTTGTCTGTCTACCATAACACAAGTATTAAGTTACTTACTTTGGGGACGGACGACCGTGTGTGTAAGTGTCCCATATATTTATTTATTTATTTATTTATTTATTAGTGTATCTCCTCGCTTTGGTTCGAAAAAGAACGAGAACGGATATTACACTTTACATTTAGTTTTACATATATTTTATTTTAACGCGAATTGTAGCAAAAGTTGAGAGGTTACACCAATTTAGGGCATCACACTATGCAAGTTACATTCTGTACTGCGTTCTTGTTTTTTTTAGTTTTAATATATTGTTATGTGTTTTATTATACTTGTGTAGTGTGTTGGCACAAATAAAATTATTTTTCTTTTCTTTTCTTTTTTCTTTCTTTTCAAAATAAAATTTTCATTACTTTTGTAATATTCCTATATTCCTTTTGTAATATATTGTAATGTATATTATTATAAGGATTTTCCTGATATAAGGAATGCAGGAGGTTTTGGAAAATCGATCCAGCTAGGTTGTATTTAAAAAAAATACGTTTTATCCGTGAATAAAAAAAATACAAAAATTCAAATTTATTTATTTATTTATATATACATATATGCTACATTTGCAAGGATGGCATTGCGATAGTATAAAACTGTGTGCATATGCCATCCTTACAGTCTAAATTATTAAAAGAACATTAGATATTACTTTAAAAAAATTATATAATATATATTTAAATTAAGTAAAAGAAAATACTACTACTACTACTATTAAATAAATATTATAAAATGATAGTGCGCGAGGTGGGTGATTGAGTGTGACTATTGTGTGGAATTGTATGTCAAATTGAATATCATCATCCTCCTGCCCTTATCCCACTCTAAGTGGGGTCGGCACAACATGTTATAAACACGCTGTTACATGATTTGGCTGCGTTTTTACGACCGGCCGCCTGCCTGACGTCAACTTACCTCTGTCGTATTTTACGACACCTCGGTAAGAATGAGGGTGGTCTATTCTACTAAACCGGATACCACACGGTGGGTCAACTTACCTTAGTCGCCTTTTACGACACCTCGGTAAGAAATGAGGTTGGTCTATTCTACTCAGCCGGATACCAAACGGCGGGTCGACTTACCTTAGTCGCCTTTTACGACACCTCGGTAAGAAAAGAGGGTGGTACTATTCTATTCAGCCGGATACCACACGGCGTGTCAAATTGAATATATAAAACACTATTTTTACCGAAAACTGTCAACTCAGCGCAGCTTATTCGGAAAACGGGTGGTCTCTAGAATTGAAAATACCTAGGATCGAGCCCCACCTACCCAATATCCAAAATAATAAAAAAAAAATATTTTTTATTTTTTTTTAAATACCGAGCAAGGCTCGATCAGCCTGGTACTTAAAATTATTTCAGATATCTCCATCTTTTTCGATCTAGTCACGCATAAAAACATTTCTCTGTAAATATTCAACAACGAATTGTAATTGCGGAAGTAAGATAGTGTATGCTTGTAAACCGGTAAACATATCGGCGTACAGTCGACCATAAATTCCAATCGGACGTCAATTAAAAGTAAATTGCTCATTACCAGTCGAGAGGCAGGTGGTACAGTCGGCGCCAGCGGCCAGCTGCAGCGACCAGCATCGGTTTGCTAGGAATGTTTGACCACCGTTATTTCGGTACATTTATTCTTATACTAACCGCACCGTATGTTGTAACGGCTTGTTTCAAGAACATTTTTGTATGTTATTCCTGACGATCAAATAACGATCGCAAACATAAAAACAATTGATACACACACAGCGTCTTTGCCGGCGAAGACGAGGTCCTAGATTTCTGACGTCGGTTGGTCGTGGCTTCTTGCCACCCTTCCGTCGTCGTAATGACTAATCAAAGTCATACCATCAACCCTCCACTACACGTCGCCCTAAGCCGTGGTCCGGCCTCACAGGAGGCACCCTTAGGACGACGTTCCCTGACGCTAGTAGAGCTTCTGCGCTCTACTCTCCGCATTTCGCAACCTCGGCGACGCTCTGCGCTCGCCCGTCCCGCCCGGTGACGCTGTAAAAGCCGTTAGGGCTAACAGCATACAGTCAATTCGAAAAAAAAAATAATGTTACGAAACTAAAATAACGGCCAAAACACCATAGCTGAGCATAATCTTCCCTCTATTATTGGTGAGAAGGGAGCTAAAACCCACAACACTGCTCTGTGGATTGGTAGGTTACACAAATCCCCCGAATTCTTCAGAATTATGCAGGTTAATACGACCCCACTTAGAGTGGGACAGGTTGGTAAGATACAAATTAAAAATTAATTTTTCTGTGGTTTACTTTAACTATACTAAATCTCCTCCATTAACCAATTTGCTTAAAGAAAAGATGTTTTAGCTTCACGTATTATTCTAGAGATGTAAGTGTCAGAGACATAAAAATGTAATCTATAATTAATCTAACGCATGCATGGATACAGAAATATATTATATTTTTGTATCCATGCTATATATATATAATATATTATATTTTTGTATCCATGCTAGTATATCTATATATTTATCAGCGAAAACTTTTGATTGGCCTTATTTTTAATTTATTTTAGTATTTATTCAAATGTAATAGCTGTAAGTTTTCCTTATAAAATAAAATAAAATAAATTATTGAACAAAAAAAAAAGAAAAAAATAAATAAATAAAAAATAAAATAAAATAAAATTATCTCTAAGCGCAGACTTAACAATAAGAAAGTACAAAGGTTTCACTCAATACACTGTTTGTTCTAGCCACGTTTCACCGTTCCATTTAATCGCTAGCACTAAAAATTTCGACCGCGACTCCTAAGTGGGCGGCTCCTCTATAATCAGGGCACCCTCGCCGAAGCTTGATTACAGGCGGTACTGCTTCGTTAGTCCGTCAAATCATAGACCCGTATTAATGGCCGCCCGTGAAACGATTTCATGTCATTTTCGTTAGCATTCGGTGTTTTTTTGTGTTAATTGTCTGTGAATCGGTGGTTTCGTGCTATGGGCATTTGGCTTATGCATAACCCTTTGTTATTAACCAAACCGCAGTACTGAGCATCTAGAAAAAGGGCATTTTACGTTCGCGTTCCTTTTTTTTAGAGAAGGGGAAATCCATTATGGACTTCCTGCGGACTGTCTCACAGGGGAGTGTCCGACTCCCACGGACTAAAACCCCTCCTTGTTTCCTCTTCCTTCTACGGCAGGTCTACCTTTCGGCATTGCTTTACCGTATTCGGTGTCTATTTCTTGGCCTTTCTTGCCCTTTCCTCCGTTTCTTTTTCTCCCATTATGTCCGTGACAAAGTTAAGCATCAAGTACGTTCGCGTTCCTATTTGGTCGCGCATTATAGAAAAAGTACGTAAGTTTTCATTTGACATGTATTTGCAGGCACGAGGCCTGGTCGAAGGAGGATGTCATGGACAAGGAATCTCTGAATAATGATTATTTGATAGAGCACTCAGGATAGAGGTGCTCATCTTTTTATCGGTTGGGCAAAATGACACATAAATCTTTGGCAGGCCAAAATTTATATATTTGCTATGCAATTCATTCATTATATCTCAAAATTTAGTATGTGGCGTGGCTTAATTCTCTTCTAGATATTGAGCACTTTCTGTTATTCGTAGGCACGCTTTGACCATAGATTTCATAGAGACACTAAGACCATCGCATAGAGTTGTACCGGCCTGGTGTTGGTATTTGAAATCACCTAATAATTCCAAACCTTCGGTTTGGCATTTGGAGAAAAGGTAGAGTTTTAGCACATACGTGATAAGTCACTAACTTATCTCCTCTGACATGGGAAACTCATCACGATCGTCTGTTATTTTATAAGAGTACTAAGTTTATTCTTTTATAATAAGTCTTAGCTCAAACAAATTTACTTATACGATGTTAACAATAAAAACCGGGGTTTAGGACTTATTGAACCGAGGCAAGGGAAATGCATAATATAAACATTTTAATATGGGTTACCCTTACAGCGTGGTAGGTCTTAGCTCAAAATCTTCTCTCCAAAAAGAAACGGAGAGAAGAGGCCTATTCTTAGCAGTGGGATAGTAACAGGTAGCGACCTACCTACTACCCTTACTGAAACGATTTGACAATTGTTTTGATAGTACGTTATGAAATTTGCTCACAATTGGCTGTCATTATACTGCTGGGCTTTCTCGGCTTAGGCCTTCTCTCTCCGTTTTTGGACAGAAGGCCTGGAGCTAAGACCTAAAAGGATTGGTAGAAGAATTGTGTAGAGATATACAGCTTTCCTAACGATGTTTTTCTTCACCGAAAAGCGTGTGATAAATTGCAATTATGAATTAGGCACATAAGTTTTAATAGTAATTAAAGTTTTAGATGAACTAACTGTTCATGTGTATTTTTTTGTGGTCAGAATCGATAATTTAAAAATAATGATTATGAGAACAAACAAAATAGGAACATGTATAAATGCAACGTAATCCCCGCTTAGTTAATGTAGAAGGATGCTCTCAGCACGACCGATGTTCCCAATAATAGAGGCCTTGTTCGGACATTGCGTGCTTGTCTTGGAATTTTTGTTGCGTGATTGAGTATATGTTTGCTTTTTATCTCCGTTGTCTTAAACTCTAGATTGATTGTAAGTATTAGGCAGATAACTATACCTACTTATGTGTTCCTGAATAAAATAAAAGACAGTTTCCTAAAATTATCTCGCTAAATAAAATGAAGTTCCTAAAATTATTAATACACTAGCGGCCTACCCTGCTTCGCACGGGTATAAAATATATAACCTATATCACTCAGTGAAAAAAATGATCAAAATCGATCCAGCAGTTTGAACTTATTCATCACTGCCCGTGGCCCGCACGCGTTAAATTTGAAGAAAAACAATTCCCCTCTCCCTATACCATGAAGATTTCCTGCTATATCTAATATCTAAATTCATATACTACATATTTACATTTTTCCCTATATATTTTATGTATAAAATGAATTACAGAATGTCTTTATATACAACATTCATAGCTTTGTTATCATTAGACAATACAATCATGTTTTCTTTCGAGTAACCTAAAGAAAAGAGCGACATTTAGTTGCGCGTTCGAAGTGCCGAAGTGCTATAGGGCGAAGCGCGGCCTCCTCGCGGGATTTTAAATCTGTGATATCTTCGAAAATGTTCATTTAAATTACATGCTGTAAACGACCATATTGATTTATATTAAATCAACAATGTATTTAAGATACTTAATTGGATAAGGATTAATGCTATATTGTATAAAAATTGCTTCGAAAATTAGGCATTATTTTTCGTAAAAAGTAAAAGACATAAAATGCTATTGTGGGTTATCCATAAGAGATAGACATATACCATCGCGGACTTTTCTGTAGACCTTTTCAATGTGTACAAATACTTAGTACATCATTTTGATAAATCTCGTAGGGTTTAGCCTGCGTTTGCAATGTAAGCGGAAAAAAAGTAATTATTTACGACATCACATTAGAAAACTCAAAAATTACAGTATTTCTCTACTCCATATTGAATGTTATTATACATTCCTTTTGAATCACTCTATCTATTAAAAAAACCGCATCAAAATCTGTTGCGTAGTTTTAAAGATTTAAGCAGTCATAGGGATATAGGGACAAACAAAGAATGTGACTTTGTTTTATACTATGTAGTGATAATCCCTATAGCATGATTCAGTATTCACGCGCGATGGCTTATTATTAGCGTATTTCATGTATAACTTTGGTGTTTCTATACCGATTTCAATGATTCTTTTTTTATACAATGGTTAATACTATACCCTTTTTTATTTAGGGATGACTGAGAGTGATATAAACGTAGGAGTAGACAAATATAACCAGAAAGCTTCGAACTGCTAAGCTATCGCGAGTTACACGTGTTATTGTGAGTCAACCATAAAAGATAGACATATGCTGTCGTGGGATATTTTTTATATAATTTTAAGGAGAACATTTCCGTCATACATGATTTCTGTGTAGCTTTAACCATCAAGGATGCACACGCGACGGAAGCTTAAAAAATGGAGTAACTTCTCTCGTTTTCCCGACATTTCCCTTCACTGCTCTGCTCCTATTGATTGTAGCGTGATGAAAAGTATACTATAACCAGCTCAGGAGTATGAAATAAAATTGTACCGAGTTTCGTTAAAATCCGTCGAGTAGTTTCTGTTTCTATAACGGTTATACAGACAGACAGACAGACAGACAGACAGACAGACAGACAGACAGACAGACAGACAGACAGACAGACAGACAGACAGACAGACAGACAGACAGACAGACAGACAGACAGACAGACAGACAGACAGACAGACAGACAGACAGACAGACAGACAGACAGACAAAATTTTTACTGATTGCATTTTTGGCATCAGTATCGATCCCTAATCACCCCCTGATAGTTATTTTGGAAATATATTCCAGTTACAGAATTGACCTCTCTACAGATTTATTATAAGTATAGATAGATTACTTTTTTTGCGTTATTGTCTTGGAATTTTTGTTGCGTGATTATGTTTGCTTTTATATTCGTTGTCTTAAACACTAGACTGATTTAAATATTAGGTATATAACTAACCTGATAATCTATTCCTGAATGAAATTAAAGAGTTTCCTAAAAATATTACATCAACTTTTTGCGTAGTTGTCTTGAAATTTTTATTGCGTGATTAAGTATAAGTTAGGTTTCATATTCATCGTCTTGGACGAAAAATTGATTGTAAGATTAAAAATATATATTATTCCAATCAATTCTAAGTATGTACATATTTGGTTAATATTTGATATAACTTTTTTTTCTTTTTGTTTTGTTTTTGTTCATTATTTTTGTTGCATGTCATTGTTCGCTTGTATTGTGCGTGTCTTTTTATTTTTAGACCACTCTCATTTGTTATTATGGTGTCGCAAAAAGCGACTAAGGTAAGTTGACGTCAGGTGACCGGTCGTAAAATAATGAGCCAAAACATGTAACAACATGTTTCAAGCATGTTGTACCGACCCCACTTAGAGTGGGATTAGGGCTGGAGAATGATTTTGATTGTGTGCAATCGAGGATAGATCATTATATCTTTTAAACAGTGAACAATATTTAACTACATATAAAACTACATATCATTAATAAAGCTATTTACCTATATGCTTCTCAGGTACAGGTTTTATTTATTACAAGCTCGCAAGCCCTATCAGATCAGAAGTGGGATAATGCAATTGCACATGTTTCAAACAATTTCCTGCAATTATATCGAAGGCGAGTATTTAATCTTGGCGGGATAAAAAGTGGTCGTAGCGATAATTCAGTGGACATGTTAGCTGTCAACTGGGCCGTTTTAATTAAAAATTCTTGTCTCTAAGACCGAAGAAACTTAAGGTATTTGACACATTCATTGTTATTACAGAAAAGTTGGTAGCACATTTAAAAAAATCCGGACGTATTATTTGTTAAAAGAGTCAAGTACTGGCCTTTTACTATCCTCTTTCTGAGAAAATGTTTCTTTTCAACATCATCATCATCATCATCATTCTCCTGCCCTTATCCCACTCTAAGTAGGGTTGGCACAACATGTTGTTACATGATTTGGCTAGGTAATTTAAGACCGGCCGCCTGCCTGACCTCAACTTACTTTAGTCGCTTTTGCAACAGCTCGGTAACAAATGGGAGTGGTCTATTCTATTCTGTATACCACAAAGGTCAACCCAACCATCGTTGCATTTTAATGCGTGGCCACCATTAAAACTCATTTCACTTCAAATCTTTAATATTTAAATGACTTAATCTTGTATGTATATACATATTTTTCTGAATCTCGGAAACGACTCTGCTGATTTTCCTGAAATTCAGCACCTAGGACCCCCTAGGGTAGAAAATTCGATCTAGCTAGGTTTTATTTAAAAAAAATCGTTTCATCCCTGTTTTTGGCATTAAAAAAATTCTAACGTTTACATTGAATATAAAACATTATTTTTGCCGTAAACTGTTAAGTCAGCGTAGCTTATTCGGGGAACGTGCGATGAAAATAACTAAGATCGAGCCCCACCTACCTGATTATTTTTTTGTTCCTTTTATGAAGTTTCTTTTTTTTTATTTTTTAAAAAATTACCAACCAACCAGGTACTATTATTTATCTGTGCAGAATTTGAAACATTTGTAATTATTGACACGAGTCCAATTTAGCGGATCTAGTTTTTGTCTACCCTCAACAAAAAAGTAATTGACGACCGGCGACGTAGAAAAACGGCATTCACCGTACACTTTATGTATAGTATCATGCAATATTAGGTATGTTTTTATATAAAATAGCGTTAATCGCTGGGTGATAAGGTTTATTTTGGCGTGGCTATTTGTTATGTAGAATTCCATAGTTCGCTAATTGGAATTAAACGGTGCGCGTCGCTTTCGTGTTTTTACGCTTTCGATCTAAGATTAATTGGAAAGTCTAACATTTGCTATCGATTTTGTGATTGAACGTGGAACGTGTAGTCACGAATGTAAAGAATGCAATCATTAAATAATTTATAGAGATAGGCGAGAATTTGCGGAATTCCTTAGTACAAAATATATAATTCATTATCCTCCCCTTATCCCACTCTAAGTGGGGTTGGCACAACATGTTACAAACATGTTGTCACATGATTTGGCAACGTATTTTACGACCGGCCGCCTGCTTAACGTGAACTAACCTTAGTCGCCTTTCCCGACACCTGGGTAAGAAATGAGGGTGGTCTATTTTACTCAACCGGATACCATACGGCGGGTCGACTTACCTTAGTCTCCTTTCACGACATCTCGGTAAGAAATGAGGGTGGTACTATCCTATTCAGCGGGATACCACACATCGCGTGCCGTGTGGTATCCCGCGGCGTATTACAAAATATATGATTATTTTGCTATAATCTATGTAATGCTGTGTAGGAAGAAAAACCGATCTCATACTTTATACATGCAGGATTACACCAATACCTACAATACATTACATAAGCACATTTATTACACACATCTCCTGTATAAGTGAAGGAAACATGCTCCTCACTGACTGACTCGAGATCATTTAGCTTTCAAGGTGTTAAGCTATGGAATGATTTACCAGTATCAATCCACAAATCTCTTTCCCTTTCGGTATTTAAGTTACAGATTAGAAAATATTTATCTTAAGTAATTATATATTAGTAGCATCTTTTCATCTATTTATTTTACCAAAATTATTTAATAGATTAAATAGTTCAATTTATATACAGTTTTTCTTTTTCTCTATATGACCCTTACTCTCTTAATTAATTCTTGTCCCTTTCTATTACTCAAAGGTTGACTGGAAGAGATCCCTTTTAGGGATAAGTCCGCCTTTATACATGATTTTTTTTCTAAATATATGTATAAGAAGAAAATAAATAATAATAAATATAGAGACAGTTTTAGGGGACTTTGTTTTATAATATATTTATTTATATATAAATATATTATATATTTATTTTATTTTTATTGTTAAATTAGGAAATTATTAGTAGGTAATTTTAATTCATAATGTTTGATATTTGCGTACCTTTTTCTTTAATATAAATTGTCTCACCTCGCAGGTTAGCTGGCAGAGATCTCTGTCATAGGGATAAGTTGACCTTTGTACACTTTTTTACCAATTATGTTTTTTTTTCCAACATTTTTTATGGTACATAAATAAATAAATAAATAAAGATTTTTCGTTAAAAAATCAATACGTAAATAAATACGTAATGTTAACAAAAGATGCACGAATAAACAAAAAACTACACCTTTCACAACGAATAATTTCAAGGGTATAGCAGACGCTCACATTCGACTCTAGTGATATACACGTTATTATCTACCATTATGCTTATGGCCACAAAGAAACCGGCCCTTTTTCCGCTTGATATTAAAATAATTGCTAAAGAACATATGTCTCACAATTCTTGAACTTGTATCCGCCGATTAAAAACCGATTTGATACAGAAACGGTTTCAAAATATTGAGGAGCATTTAAATACAAATTAACTGTTCTATTTCTCAAAAAAAAAATTTCTTTAGGCGCTACTTTGGGTGATCTATAATTCTAAAGTAATAATAAAATTGTTATATATATATATATATATATATATATATATATATATATATATATATATATATATATATATATATATATATATATATATTATATACAAGCACAAGCACTACACACGTTGTTTTCGTAAAATCCGTACAAAAATCGGTTCAGTAGATTTGGAGAAAATCGGTCACATAAAGGGGGAATACATTTATATTAGTAGGATTAAACGGATCACAAAACCATCACTACACTAGCAATGCGCACATTCACTATCACAATCCCAAAAATCGCCAACCGAAGCATCAATAGGAGATAGACTCCACTACAAAATCGGAATGACTGCTTTGCGATTTTGCCTTGTATAAAATATGAAAACGGACAACTCTACATTGCTCAACCGGGCAACTCGCATGACATTTTCTCTTATTGTATAAGTACATTATAGCGAATCGCATTTGTCTTTTTGTAAATATTTAAAGGTACCTACCTATAAGTACATACCATAATACAAAAGTAATAATAAAATTATTTTGCTATAATCATACCATACATACCATAATCCGCGAAGAAGTAAGTTACTTCTTCGCGGATTATAGCAAAATAATTTTATTATTACTTTTGTATTATGGTATGTACTTATAGGTAGAAGTAAGTTACTTCTTCGCGAATTATAGCAAAATAATTTTATTATTACTTTTGTATTATGGATCTCCGCAAAATAACGCCTAATTCTATAAATTACATACCATAATATTACACGATACAACACTTACTTCATAATACCATTATTTAAACAACATTTAAACACCGTGATGCATGACAACTTATCTAAAGGCGGAAATATGATGCAGGAATAATTATTTTGTTATGAATTTTAATTATAATATATGCTGGTTAATTAGATGAATTATTTTTGATATGTTAAATATATTGTTGTGCAGAGTAAAAATTTTATTCTATATAATATGGAAACTTACTTTAAGTATTTAACTCTAATGTGTCAGAATTTACAGTGATACTATCAATATTTGACTAAACACAAAAACTTATTAAATTTTTCTCCTAGCGTCGATGTCCTCAATGCTTAGGGTCGTGGCCCCCTCCACGGATTTCAAATCAAATCAAATCAAGCCAAAATAATTTTTATTCAAATAAGCTTTTTACAAGTTTTACTTTTTACTTTTGAATCGTCAAAGATCAATTTCATTTAACGAAGATACAAATGGTTCGGAATGTTGCTCTTATCGAGAAGTACCAGCAAGAAACTCGGCGGTCAATGTTTTAAATATTTTAAATTTATATTATTTAACGTAAATTTGTAACGTTTGTGCCGACCGCACAAGACGTACAGAACGACGTTCTTCGACTTTTAACTTCTTTTTAACTTTTATGCTCTTCTCTACATTTCTCTATAGATTTGTAAGATTATGGCTAATATAACTAGTAGTAGTAGATAAAACGACAAAATCGCAAGTGAAGTCTATCTTCTGATGATGCTTCGGTTGCGGAGCGAAACGATTGTTGATATTGTGGTGGTGAATATGTACAGTGCTTGTGTATTGTTGTGTTATTGGTAGAGGGTAATGCATGAGTTTTTACAAAATTCTGCATGTAACAGGTATGACAACGGATAGTACACTCCAGTATTTAGCATTACATATATTTTTTCTTATAGCGTATTATAGCACTAGACAAAAAGTAACTAGTTTTTAAGAATCATTTTATTTTTGAAAAGAGCTCCGCCGAGTTTTTTGCTGGCTCCTTTCAGAAAGCTTCTCCTAGGAGAAGCTTACTGAACCAGCAGTAGAGTTGACGATTCAAAAGCACTTATTTACAAGATTACTTCAATAAAGAATATTTTGATTTTGAATTTGAATACCATACTTAATTCAGGAAAAAACTAGTTAATAGTCAAAAGCTAGTTTCTGTGTAGCTGTGTAAATAGTTTGACATGTCACACTTTTCCTATCATAAATCATGTCCGATAACAGAATATATTAATCTTTGATGCAAAATTGTTAAATTAATTTCCGAAACAAAATAATAGTGTGTGTGGGCGATGAAAAATTACTTTTGTTGTGCGATAACATACATTAGGTTCTTTATTCTGACCATTCTGTGATTAGACACCGCGTCTTGATGGCTAAACGGTTAAAAAGCGTGTTCTTTACCAAAGGATCCCAAACCTTGGATCTAGGATCATAGCGCAAATGTCCGGTCACCAGAGCTTTATCGATTTGCCAGGAGATTTCAAAATTCTGAGTCTTTAGTATTTTTTAGAAAAAGTTATATGCTTTATATTTCATCACGCACTTTACGCTGAAGAAAAACGTGAAGATATGTGAATGTACCTTGGAAATTTAGGGATCGTGTGTAGCCTAATTCTTATTTAAAAGCTGATGCAAGTGAGGCCATGTCTTTCTTTCGAAGAGGTCTTTACCATAGGTGTTTAATAGCTCGTTACTTTAAATGATGGAGCTGACCTGATGATGGGATTGATTGCTCGCTATAATTAGACCACAAACAAACATGGTCATTAGATTTTAAGATTTGTCTCAACTAGCAGTTATATCTACAATAAATCTTAGGTAGAACCTTGTTATATAAAATATTGTCTTATAAATATACGATACCGATTGTAATGCATTTCACAATCGCAACCCATCAACTATGGTCGAGTGATGGATGGACAGACAGATTTACGAGCACGACAACTGGCCTATGCTCCCACATTTGTACCTAGCACTGAATTAAACAATTGTAAACAAGATATGTGCGCGCATTAAGGTGACTCATTCGCGATCGCTCAAGCAGACATTAATTCGTTTATTAATAAACTACACTTTATCTATGCAAATAGTGTTGGGGTTAAGGCATCGATATATTGATTTCGTGAGACATCGATTGTAGGCAGCGATAGCGCCACAAATGAGGTCACTCGTGGCTTAAAGCCAAGTGCACTCTCAAACCTTCCGTACAGAGAATAGGACGCCCAGTTGGAGTTTGATCCCTTTGGTGATCGATGCATATGGGACTCCCGATATATCGATTAACAGAGGGAGAAGTTACTGTATAGAGAGACACCGACCCGGAGGTGGCGCTCTCCGGGATAGAGAAATGCTGCTGGCGTGATTGGGGCAATAAGCACGTTACCCTGTCCTTGTCACCAGTAGCGGGAACTGTCAGGTTTTTAGTCGGTGAGAATCTGACATACCCTCCGCTCTTCCCCATCGGGGGCGACGATCTATAATGGGTTTTCCAGACATTTGTTTCTTAGTTACTAAGTACATTATACCTATGTAAATAGAGTTGTGGTAAATATTGATATTTCGCTTTTGTGTGACATCGATTGTTGTCGGCGATGGCGCCAAAAACAGCGAACAATGAGGTCACGCGTGGCTTAGTGCCAAGTGCATACTCAAGTGACGTTATAGATTTAATCAATGTCAATTTGTGTTGTTTATTATCCACGCTTTTCCTATGCAAATAGTGATTTGGTTAATCGACACATCGATTTCATGAGACATTGATTGTTGTCGACTGGCGCCCAAATCAGAAACAAATGAGGACACTTGTGGCATTCAAATAAATGCACCCTCGAACTATGTCATAGATTCAATCAATCTCTTTTGTTTTTGTTTGAAAAAAGCTTTTGTTTGAAAGCTTTATTTATTCCAATAGTGTTGTAAGAAACATGAAATATCGATCCATCAGATATCGATAGTTCTCGGCGCCAAAAACAGCAAACGATGAGGTCACTTGTGGCGTCTAGCCGAGTGCATATTGGAAGTATATTATAGAATCATTTAATGTCAATCCGTTTGTTGATAAACTACACTTCATCATTCAAATAGTGTTGTGGTAAACAGCGTTACATCGCTTCCGTGAGACATCAATTGTTGTCGGGAATGGCGCCAAAACAGCAAGCAATGAAGTCACTTGTGGCGTTAAGCCAAGTGCACACTCGCAGGTTATAGATTAAATCCATGTCAATTCATTTATTAAAAACTACACTTAAATTTTTCGAAGTGCTGCAGTAAGCATAGATACATCGATTTCGTGAGACATTGATTATTTTTGGGGCCGAAAACAGCATCTTCGTTTAATATAGAGTTTTCTATAATACAGCGTATGAATATCAAAATCTTAAAGGTCGAAAAAACCACGGCAACGTGCCGGAACGTCTGCTAGGCTGACCATAGGCCTCTTCTCTTCATTCTTGGAGAGAAGGAAATAACTAAGACTATTATTAAGGGATTGGTAGGTAACACATATCCAGTATTCTTTAGTGATATGAAAGTTTCCTATGTTTTTCTTCGCCGAAAAATTTTAATAAATTCCAATTAGTAATTACATTTTTTTTAACAGAAACAAAGAGGTTCGAACTTGTGACGGTTTTATAAGATTCGCACGATCTCACTTTGCTGGACTATCACTGAAAGAAACACACGAACACTAAACAATTCGGCGCTATATAGGGCGGTGACTAAGCACGATAAAAAATCTATCGAGTTATTTATTATTAATAATAAATTTCTTTGCAATCGTATTTATTGCATTCGTATAGTTGAAATTCTGATATGCATCAGGGTGTTGCGTTATTGCAGTGGCAGACCGCCAAAGGCCGGTGGCGCCAACGTTGACAATTACATGTATGTAACGCGAGCTGCGAAATAAAACTAATGATTAATGCGACGCCGGCTCGGGGCCGCTTATAATAAGTCGGATGAAAAACTGTGTGCCCATTCACAGGCAACGTTAAAGCGAGATCACGATTTCGCGATCCGTTTATAGGTATAGTCTATCTTTACATAGAATGTGCAATTTTGACGTATACATTTTAAAAGCAACGGCATAAGGTGTCATATTCAATTTCACTAAACTACGATTTGAAGTTGGAAAGTTTAGTTTTTATTATAATTATAACCAAATTAAAAAAGATTTAAATATATTGAATATATAAAAAAAATTCAAACACTAATTTTTCTTTTGACTGGAAATACATAGGGATGTTCTGTATTCAGTTATTTTTTTGGCTATACCTGTACAATAAGTTATAATTAAAATATAAATATCTGTTGGGTAAATGACGAAAAATGTTAAAAATTAAGATATTTTATTGTTAACGTAAAATTTAAATAGATGAACTTAATAACCTACCAATTTAATAAATGAAAAAGTTTGGTTGTTTTGGTTGTGTATAAAAAAATATAAACAAATTTAGATTAAGTTCGATAAGCACATTATTAACTTAGATTATTATTTTTTATTCCAGTAATAAAGCTTTTGCCACAAAAATTAATTGTTGCGAATTTCAATAATAGAAGAGATAACTCTACAAGAAACATTAAATTACTTTAAAACAAGTGTCGCTTAGGTATCACGGCTTACTTCAAAATGAAATTGGAGACTATAAATCAATTTTGCAAACATGCAAATATTACTTTAATCCTGCCTTTGTAATAAGTATTAGAGCGTACGGTGCATAGTTCATCAAGGCCTCGATGCAAAGCATTATATATTTCATTATAAAAGGAAAAATAAAAATCGCAGTATTCGGTTACATTAACAGCACAACACAATAAAGAGGTTGATTCATTAGAAAGAACAATTAACGCCCGCTCGCTAAGAGACAATAGGGATGTTCGTGCAGACTTTAATCGCACATCGAGACTGGCGCCCGTGAATGAAGAATGAGGTCGGCGGGCGACAAGCCAAGCGCGACTACACCGTAATATCGATAAGTGGCTAATCCCTACCTACGCCATTTAAATCTAAGAGGCGCCTATCCACTTATCTATTGCAATTTTCCCGGTTTCTAAATCTAATTTATGCGACGTTGCTGCTTGGCTTCTTGTAAACATCGCATTTATTAGCCCCCGTGTCGCAAATTTTATTGAATGATTTACGCAATCAATAAACCTAGATAAAATTACATTTTCGTTATTGCATCATCTAGACGTATTTACATTGAGCTTACAAATATGTAGTACTGTTTAAACATTATTTATATTTAATACTAATGACTTTAATAGTTTGTGCTAATAAGCACAAATCATTAATTAAGTTTAGAAAACAAAACTACAAGGACTACAAACTAAAACAAGTTTTGACTTAATTTTATAAAAGTATTATTTTACGTATATTATAATAGTAAATTTTATCAGTTTATTTTAAACATGCGTGCTACAAGTATAGGCAGTAAGGAATTTTTTTTTATCATAAAATATCAGTTATTAAGTATTTGACATTAGAAATCATTGTGTATTATAAACACTAAATGTTTAACAATTAGAAGACAGTAGTATAGCCAAAACTCGGATGACTTGATGGCATTTAATAAAGACACATTAGCTATACAACGATATTAATAATATATAAGTATTATTTAAACACAATAAATTAGCAAAGAATATAAATAATTCAATTAAACCGAATGATTTATTTTGAGTATGGTAACCTACTTAATTCTTGTGCTCGTAGTGAGTAATATGTAAGAGTTTTGTTGTAATAAATCAACTACTGTGATAGTAAATATGTCTCAATAGTTGCCCTGGGCAACCCGTTAAAATATTTGAAATTTTTATTATCTTCTTTAATGTTTACTTCATTTCTGACATATAATTAAAGAATATATAATGTAGTAATGTAATTTTTTTTAATTACAAAAAAGGAATTTTATTTCATTTAAAAGTAAATAGACTCTTATTGGTTTAGTGGTTTTTTCCTGTCCTCATATAATTAATTAGCTGTGCTACCAGCTTTGCCCAGGTGGAAATCAGTGTGAATTTTCGCAATATTTTTCATTGCTCCTCTCCTGTGCATCTTAGCGCGATGCTATATAGCCTATAGCCTTCCTCGATAAATGTACTATCTTACATCAAATTTTTCATATCGGTCCAGTTGTTCCTGAGTTTAGCGCGTTCAAACAATCAAATAAACTCTTCAGCTTTATATATAAGTATAGATATAACATTAATCTAAACATATTATAAAATAGTCTCCAAAGCAGTCCGTCTGTAAACGATCGATTTTCGATTGTGATCGTTTTTGTTTAACATAACAACGCGTCATATAATATAGCTTCCACGTTAGATGTCTTTTAATACAGAATATATATAGTTAACTGGAATATTAATTGTTGCTTCTATTTGGCGTTGAATTTTATTGTTTACCCTAAATTAATTAGTATCGATATATTTGTACATCGATAACAAAGTCCATCATTAGCGGATGCGCCCGGCGCGGCGCCGAGTGCGCTGGCGCCGCCGTTCGCAAACAATGCGTGTCCTTTACAAGTGCTTTGGAAAAATGCCGATTGATAATTGTTATGCTAATAAAAAGATTCTATAGATAAATTCGCGTATTGTCTCGATTTTAGTTAACAATATTAGCTGGATGCATTGTATTCGTGATTCTGTTGTCACGTAATCAATTGTGCAATTTGCGAATATAATTGTTAGTACTAAACCTTTCGCTGTATGGTATCCGGCTGAATAGAATAGTACCACCCTCTTTTCTTACCGAGGTGTCGTAAAAGGCGACTAAGGTAAGTCGACCCGTCGTGTGGTATCCGGCTGAGTAGAATAGATCACCCTCATTTCTCACCGAGGTGTCGTAAAGGGCGACTAAGGTAAGTAGACCCACCGTGTGGTATCCGGTTAAGTAGAATAGACCACCCTCTTTCTTATCGAGGTGCGGTAAAATACGACTAAGATAAGTAGACGTCAGGCAGGCGGCCGGTCGCAACATACGTAGCCAAATCATGTGACAATATGTTTATAACATGTTGTGCTGACCCCACTTAAAGTGGGATAAAGGCAGGAGGATATATAATATTAGCCGGATGCATTGTATTTGTGATTCTGTTGTCACGTAATCAATTGTGCAATTCGCGAATATAATTATTAGTACTAACCTTATAGCTATTTAAAATAATAACTTGCCAATTATTATTGTAATGAAGTTCACTCACCTGTAACAAATAAAAAAAAAACATTAAATTTTTTGTAAATAAATAGAAACTTATAATATAATTATTTTGCTATATAGCAAAATAGCATCGGGGTGAAACGATTGTTTGGTCTGTTTGTGAGTGGAAGATTGTGCATGCGTTTTTAGGAATCCTACATGTATCAGGTATGAAAACGGATTGTCCACTCTACATTTAGCATTATATATATTTTTATTTCATCGCGGTTTATAGCAAATCAATTTTATTATTACTTTTGTATTATGGATCCACAAAGTAACGCCTGATTCTATAAATTATTTAAATAGAAAGTTAACAAAAAACTATACTTCGATATAAAAGGTGCGAAAATCCTTCCAAGTAATATAATAAAGGCAAAAGATTTTCTATGTTTGCGGAAAATTTTGAATACGGATAAGTTCGTTCGTAAGAACTAGAAACCGTCACCACTACACTAGCCCGCACACATTCACTACGACAAACGCTACAATCGTAACCGTAGCATCTTGAAGAGATTCACGAAAAAATACGTTATTACGAATTCTGCATGTATCAGGTATGAAAACGTATACTACATTTAGCATTTCGTATATTTTCATGTATCGCGGATTCTATAAAAACAATATTATCATTACTTTTTTGTTCTTAAAGTTTTATATACTACCAAGTGCCAAAGAGGCAAAATCCTTTCAGCTTCATAAAGGACTGCGGTTTAATAATGTAAAATTGAAAATGTTTAAAAGATTGACCGCCGAGTTTCTTTCTGGTAAGAGCAACATTCCGAACCAGTTGTAGCTTCATTAATCATATTGATCCTTGACGATTCAAAAGTGCTTGAAAGAGCTTATTTGAATAAACATTATTTTGATTTGATTAGAGGAATTAATAAACGGAATGTCTCCTACAATCTTTTGATTAAAGTAAAAAAAAAGTAAGTAACGGCCTGTTACTATCCCACTGCTGGGCTTACGCCTCTTCTCTCCTTTTTTTTTTGGAGAGAAGGATTGGAGCTAAGACCTATCACGCTGCTCCAATGCGGATTGGTAGGTTACACATATCCCCAGAATTGTCTAGAGATATGCAGGTTTCCTCACGATGTTTTCTTTCACCGAAAAGCGTGTAATTAATTGCAATTATCAATTAGACACATAAGTTTTACTAGAAAACTCGTTGGTGTTTGCCCGGGGTTTGAACCCTAGACCTCCTCGAAAGAGGCGCACGGTGTTACCACTGGGCTTCCACAGCTTACTACTTACTACCACAGATTACTACACTATCTTTTGATTACAGAACGATAACTCTAAATCTTTGTATTACTTATTGTCAGCCAATGTCTGTCCACTGCTGGGTATAGGTAATTTTTCCACTCAATATTTTCCACACTACATACACACGCATAGAGCGGAACTTAGCAGCCATTTTGTGGATATTTTACCATCTAGTCTGCTATACTAGGGGGTCTTTTAACACTGACTGTGCTTTCCATTGCTGTACGAAATTCCTAGGAACCCTAAGCATCAATTCTTAATATGTGCGTGTTATGCGCAAAGTCGAAATCCCGGTTGAAATTTGTTATTGTGTCCGGTAGCTTCGTTCAAACTGTTTATTATTTTCCTTCGTATATTACTAACTATAAACATTGTTTCGATTTACAAGCCATCCTGTTGTATAAATAAGCACATCTGAAGTACCGTCCGCAAAAAAAAATTAGTTTCCTTTTTAAATAAAAAAATTGAATATAAAACATGGGCCGTCAAAAAATGTGCTTGATAATTTATCAAACAATAAAATTAGTAATAATTTTTTTTTTATATGTGACTTGTAATATTTTAACAGTCTTATTATGAAAATATGTGAGGACTTATAATTGGTCTAAAAGATTTTAGAAAGTTGTAGTTGCACCTAAGAATTTTTAAGTTTAATCAAGATTCGCTTACGACCATATATTTATGTATTTTTGTTAAAGATGATAATTTTTATAAATACACAAGCTATCCGACCGCGTGTTGCTGTGGCTCAGTCTGGTTTCGAATTCCCCTCGAACGGAACTCAACAGTTAAAATATGCTCTAATCGCCACCAAATTTTACAGGATCATCCACTGTGTCAGCCTAAAGAGTGTGCGAAAATTACATTAAAATCGGTCCAGCTGTTTCGGATTCTATAAAGGATATACAAACTAGCATTGGGTTTTATATTTTAAGATTACTTTTCACGAGAATAGAGAAATAATTATACTTTATACAGCCTGTCAAAAGGTTCGGCTCTCATTGGAGGATTTGAAAATAGAACCGTTGCCCCAATACCGATTGTTGGGTAAATATGAACCTACAAATTCTTAGGTATGTGCAGGTTTCATCACACTGTATTTCTTCACCCAAAAAAATATTATGAATTGTAAATATCAAATAAACTTTTAGCCTACTTTAAACCTTCGAAAGAATTGCGTATTGTAAACGTATTTGTTTTAAAATTTCAACCGATTGTTTTTGCTAACCATACAGCCCTTTTCGGTTTACGTTCCCATCTGTCGCCACGATCCGCTTTCGAGTTCCAACAACCAACTCCAGAGACCCACTCGGCATTCGTATTCCAATATTAATTTATATTTAATAATCAGTGTGCGGAGGCCAAGATAAACTGGTTGCTATCTAACCTACCCCCTTGCGGTGAAGGCGTCTAGTCTATTTGAAAACGGTATCCCAGCGAGTTTAAAAATAACTCTGAAACTTACCGAGTTTTGTAGTTTAATTTTGTGACTATGAGTTATAAATAACTGACTGTTACTAGTCTTCGTCTACGTTTAAACCACCTAAATGGTTAAGTAGTTTATTTAATTGCAACTATTAGTATTTGGTACGTTGATACCCAAAACTAATATTTGCATTTAGTACCCGGAAGTTTACTAGTATTCTCATCGTCGTGTGGTATCCGGCTGAGAAGAATAGATCCTCATTTCTTATCGAGGTGTCGTAAAAGGAGACTAAGGTAAGTTGAACCACCATGTGGTATCTAGCTGAGTAGAATAGATCACCCTCATTTCTTAGAGAGGTATCGTAAAAGTCGACTAAGGTAAGTTGACCCACCGCGTGGTATCCAGCTAAGTAGAATAGACCACCCTCATTTTTTTCCGAGGTGACATTAAGATGACTAAGGTAAGTTGACCCGCCGTGTGGTATCCGGCTGCCTAGAATAGACCACCCTCATTTCTTATCGAGGTGTCGTAAAAGGAGACTAAGGTAAGATGACCCACAGTGTGGTATCTGGCTGAGTAGAATAGACCAATCTTATTTCTTATCCAGGTTTTGTAAAAGGCGACTAGGGTAAGTTGACGTCAGGTAGGCAGCCGGTGGTAATTATAATTAGCCAAAACATGTAACGTGTCTAAAACGTGTTGTGTCGACTCCATTTAAAGTGGGATAAGGGCAGGAGAATGATGAATCTCATTTTTCCCAATTTTTAACAATTGACAACAAATTAACAATTTCACCTTTACAAATTGTATTACTAACTTGTATAACTATAACAAAACTTTTATGTGGTTTTTCAATTGTATTCAATAGAAATCGGGATCGTGATCGATCATATCGAGTAACTTATTGTTTAGCAAAGGTAATAATAAAATTATTTTGCTCCAATCCGCGATGAAGTAAAATAGGAAATATAATGCTAAATATAGAGTGGACAATCCGTTTCTATACCCGATAAACCTCCACCACCGCCAAACCAAGCAAAACCTTTGCGATTTTGTCGTTGTCTATCTTCTGATGATGCTTCGGTTGCGGGGCGAAACGATTGTTGAGTTTGTGATAACGTATGTTGTGTATTGTGGTGACGGTGGTGGAGGTTTGTGCATGTAATTTTACGAATCCTGCATGTATCAGCTATGAAAACAGATTGTCGACTCTACATTTAGCATTATATATATATTCTATTTTACTTCATCGCGGATTATCTATACTAATATTATAAAGAGAATAAATTTGTATGTATATTTGTAATGTTTTCACACAAAAACTACTGGACCGATTTCAAAAATTCTTTCACCATAGGAAAGCTGCATGTTAACTGAGCAACATAGGCTATATTACATTTTTTTTTATTAGGGAAACGATATAAAATTGTAAAAAGTATAAAAGTGAAACCACGGGATATTACTAGTAGCAGAATAATTTTAGTATAACTTTTGTATTATGGATCTCCGCAAAGTAACGCCTAATTCTATAAATTATTGTATAGCACTAAATGTAACGCCTAGAAACTGGCAGTGACCCAGAATTTATTTACAGCGAACAAAACTAGAACCAACAATGTGGGAAAGTATTTCTGTATGTTATAACAATAAAGTGCTTTTAGGTCACAAGGTTGACATATTTTGAGAACTGTAAGTTTTAGATGTAAATTAATATAGCTTGAACTAAAATCATCAATTTGACTAGCCCGTTGGCGCGGTGGGTAGAGACCCTGTCTTTACCTCCGTGGGTCATGGGTTTGATTCGAAGGGCATACCTTTTCTATGAACTGGTTCTTCAAGCCTGGGTGTATATCTTTAATATTTAAATGAGCTAATATTGTTTCATTTTAACAAAATGTCGTTTTTTCCATTTTAAGGCATTGAAAAACTAAAACATTAATTATATAAAAAAGGTTATTTTCGCTGTCATTTGTAAAGTTGTAATAGTAGGGAACAAGTCCCAAATATCACCAGCTCTTTTTTTTATTAATTTTTATATTTAAAAAAAAATTAAAATATCACTTATTTATTTGATGTTTACGAATTAAACGACCTTCATAAACTAAACAAATCATAATTAGTTTAAAATAAACACATTTACTTCAATTTATTCATATTATTTATACATCATATTTACTTTAATATATACAAATTATAACGGACACTGTAATACCAAGGTTATTCAATAACATGTCACCTCCAGACATTAGCGTGACTAACTATATTAAAGGCATACGCATAACGCAATATCCAAGTAAAATAGACATGAGATCCGACCTAGCTGATGTCACCACCGAAGTGTTATTCTATAGTTTTTATTACTTTAGCAATAAAAACTATAAAATAACACTTTAATATTCGCAAATAAAGTTGGCTTTATAAAAGAATAAATTATGAATTTAATGAATAAATTATAGATACAACGTGGTCTGCCGCGGGGAAAAAATAGCTCTAAGTGCGGCGCCGGCGCCAGCGGCGGCGTCGTGGATAAGCTACGACTGCACTCCTTGATAGAAACCTAAAAAATAACACAAAGGATTATAATCCTTAACAGAACGAAACAAGAATTATAATAAAAAAATCACAGCGCGAACGTACAACTTTTCGCAAGTAATCCAGATTTCTGAATGCGCTCATGCGACCGTAGCGAGTCATTACGATACTTTGAAAATACCTCCTTAGATACACAAACGGAAGTAAGCTTTAACTCAACGAGATAAAGTCGATATTGCGACTAATAAATTGTATTGTCTATAAGTTTGGATACGAGAAAGCGAGAGGCGCCGTGTAAAAACTTATCCGCAAACGCAATCCCGTTCATTTTGACACGTTACATGCGGCAAGCGAGGTGATAAATATCTTGCTGGACAAATGCCGGTGGTAGCAATTAAATCAAATTGAAATATGCTGCATTACCGAAATATGAAATACGAAGTTCATCATCCTCCTGCCCTTATCCTACTCTAAGTGGGGTCGGTACATTTTGTCACATGATTTATCTACGTATTTTACGATCAGCCGCCTGCCTGACGTCAAATTACCTTAGTCGTATTTTACGACACCCTAGTAATGAAGAGTACGACCGGCCGCCTGCCTGACGTCAACTTACCTTATTCGTATTTTACGACACCTCGGTAATAAAGAGGGTTGACTATTTTACTCAGCCGGATACCACAACTTGGGTTAAATTACCTTAGTCGCCTTTTACGACACCTCAGTAAGAAATGAGAGTGGTCTATTCTACTCAGTTGGATACCACACGGCGGGTCAATTTACCTCAGTCGCCATTTACGACACCTCTGTAAAAAATGTGGGTGGTCTATTCTACTCAACCGGATACCACACGGGAGTCAACTTACCTTAGTCGCCATTTACGATACCTCGCTAAGAAATGAGGGTGGTTCTATTAAGCCGGATACCACACGGCGTTAAATACCAAATTATGTGACAATAAAGATTCACAAACAACCAAATCATGTGGACAAACCACTTGGCTAGCTTACGAACGAATAAATAATTCTTCAACATGGACAAAAGCCACTTACGCCTACACCTATTAACTAAACAAATATTCTCAGATTAGAAAGACAGTTCGATTGTGTGAGAAAATTGATGAAATATGGCTATAGATTTTGTAATGAAACCGTGAATATATATTTATACCCCGAAGCAGGTGCGTTTGAAAGACGAAAAACATAAATTCAGATTCGATAACAGATGTTAGCCAGCCGTCGGCCGACCATACTTGAATATGAAATCCGACGTTATTTGGAGCATAACGCTTTATGTAATCTATACTAATATATAAAGCTGAACAGTTTGTTTAAACGCGCTAATCTCAGGACCTACTGGACAATTTGAAAAATTCTTCAATTGAGTGTAAGATAGTCCATTTATCGAGGAAGGCTATAATATAACATCACGCTAAGATCAATGTTCAATGATCAAGGAGAGGAGTAGCAATAAAAAATATTGCGAAAACAAATTTTAAAACTTTCACGCCGTGTGGTATCCGGCTGAATAGAATAGTACCACCCTTATTTCTTACCGATGTATCGTAAAAAGCGACTAAGGTAAGTCGACCCGCCGTGTGGTATCCGGCTGAGTAGAATAGACCAACCTCATTTCTTACCGAAGTGTCGTAAAAGGCGACTAAGGTAAGTTGACCAACCGTGTGGTATCTGGTTTAGAAGAATTGACCACCCTCTTTCTTAAAATCGTGTCGTAAAATGTCAGACGGCCGGTCGTAAAAACGGAGCCAAATCATGTGACAGCATGTTTATAATATGTTGTGCCATCCCCACTTAGAGTGGGATAAGGGCAGGAAGATGATGAAATTTTAAAACTTTCCTTGTGTGCGCTAAGTAAACGGTGAAAGTAATCAAAAATCTCTTATATTTAACTCACGATAACGTCTTTTATTTACAAAATTTGAATTCGGGAAAAAAATTGTGACACACTAATTTCCATTGAGCTGCTGGCACAGCTATCTAAAATAATCAGAACGCATTCGCTTCCAAGTACAAACTATGAAGGTAAATAAGATACTAAGCGAGAAATACAGACGCGGTATGCCCGAGGCAAATAAGTGACTGGAGGTAACTTATCTAAACAAAGCCCACGCCCCTAATCCCGAAGGTACCAAAAGTATCCGAGACCCGAGTTTATTATCGCCGACCGAGATATCTGGGGATGTCGTCCCGCTGCCACAAAAACGCAGTCTTATCAACTGACACGAACTTCAACTTAGCCGGTCCCTATTTTTAATCGTGCGCCGAACCTTTTAACCATATCGGCGGTCCTAGCAATATATTACTGTCTGCATCAATTTACAGGTCGCCGGATATCCAGATTGAGTAACGGAAACCTGTAAGTGCTTTAAAAAATTTAAATCATAAAAGCGTAGCGACATTCGTCTGTAATCAAGAGCTCTTTAAGATAATTGAAGTGGATGGAAATGTTAAGTGCATAGAAACTGGTTCGAATAAATCTAAAGATATTTTTAATAGGATCCTTGCTGAAAAAGGAAACAGCAATTAAGCGATAACACTAAAAGCAAAGGGTTTTAGTGATATTTTGTGAACAACTGAAAATACTGATCTATCAAGCACTGTTGATAAACGAGTGTATTTAATGTTTGGATAATTCTTAAGATACTAAAAGGCAAGCTCTCGAAACCATTAAGTGTAATGAGTGTTTGAGAAATGTCAACGACAGTGTATGATGGAGTGGCGTTAAAAGTGTCGTTGACAGGTAGTCGGTGAATCATGAGTGAAACTTGTTAAATATCTTGTTTGTTATTTTATAATGTTTATATAGGCCTAGAATTTTAAAGTATAGTAGCGGTACAGGCACAAGTTGCTGTGGTATTCTGGTTTCGATTTGCGCTCAAAACAAAACTATCCTTAACGGTAAAAAATTAGATCGCCACTAAACTTCACAGGATTATACGCTGGGTCAATTTAAAGATTGTCTCAACATTTCATCAAAATCGGTCCCATTGTTCGGTTTCGATCTATAAGGAACATACATATTTTAGTTAGTTAGTAGTTTACAAAGACTTTAGACTTTTAGAGAGAGTTTAGACTTCAAAAATGTATGGACTATCCAAGAGTTTAAAATAAACAAATTAGCATAAACAGTCAGAAAGTGTCTATTACCTATTAAACTATGAACAAGAGTTGTAAGATCGCGTGCGTAAATACATCCAGGCGATATTATTAGTAAATTAATTAAACAACAAATTTTCGATCTCGGGTAAAGACAGGCAATAAGAATTATGGCAACAAGTCCACCATTAAAATACACAGTCCCCGGTTATTAATCACGTCATGACATATAAATGGCGACCACATTAACTCGGCTCATACTTGAAACAATATTTCAAAGAGATACGAAAGCAATAAACGGGCCAGGTATAACTCTTATCTGTAAAATGCGGATGAAAAAAATTCGCCCGGGTTTCCAAGTGCCGCAGGTAGAATGTACCTGTCGGGACTTGTCGGAACAAAAGACTCCTAGAGGCGTCGACCGTTAATGATAGTATGATATAATGTGGGCGACTAAGTCAATTAGGCCATCCGCCGACGCTATTCCGGGAATGTCGCCGACAAATGACTGGATACGATAAGAGCATAAGGCGAGATTGTGTCCGTTTTTTTTTCTGTCCACGTCCCCTGATAACGGAACCTTCCTTAATTGAGTTTCCCTGTAAGGTGATTGTTTATCGCCAAATCGCATTACATTCGAAACCAATTTTATTGCCAATGACCAAAAATATAGGTGTCCAAAAATCGTCCTATATGACCCTGATGATCAAATAAGGATTGCAAATACCGCGTTTTCTGACATCAGTCGGCAGAGGCTTCTGGCTACACTCCCGATGGATTGGTATCTAGACACAGTCATACAACCAGCCCTCCACTACACGTCGCCCTAAGCCGTGGTCCGGCCTCACAGGAGGCACCCTTAGGACGACGTTCCCCGACACTAGTGGAGCTTATGCGCTCTACTCTCCACATATTGTAACTTTGACGATACTTCTACGACGCCTTCTTTGTTCAGCCTAACATGAGGCACCCTTAGGCCTGTTATCAAACAAAGCGGAAACAAGAGTAGTTTGTTTTTGAATACCAATCACTTTTTCAATCAATAATTTGAATACCGTCATTTAAGTTAAGCATAGAGATGTGAAAATGACGATATCTAGTTAGTATACAAAATCCATCACCTGTCATCAACGCTTTGGTCGATACCAGGGATTAACCAGACCAGAACTAAACGCTAGTAGAGCTTCTGCAAAATACTGTCCGCATTTCATAATCTCGACATAGAAAGTCTGTAAAAGCCATTATGTTGTCAAAAGTAATAATAAAATTATTTTGCTATAATATTTTGTTGTGGTGGCGATGGCGAAGGTTTGTGCATGTGTTTTTACGAATCCAGCATTTATCAGGTATGAAAATGGATTGTCCACTCTATATTTAGCATTATATATATTTTCTATTTTACTTCATCGCGGATTATGGCAAAATAATTTTATTATTACTTTTGTATTATGGATCTCCGCAAAGTAACGCCTAATTCTATAAAAAAGTTGTCAGTTAAAAAAAATGCCAACAATTAAACATCGAGGCAAAACAACTAACTCAAGGCTAACCGTAATATTGAACTCTCGTGCAGAGTTTTAAAATAATAAATAACTATGACTAATCATATACGGCTTTGTTGTGGTCTGCAGATGTAATAAATTCGCTGCAAAGTCAAATACAAAAACAGTGTGTGAAATTGTTTCAGATTTACGCGGACATTCCGGGAAAGTGGAGTTAAGCCAAAATGAAGTGCAGACACTCATATCGGTCGAACAACATCCGTTGTTGATAAATAACGTATTTGAACTGAATTTCATATTGTAAAATGACAAAGGTTACACATATCCCTAGGGCTGAGAGGGCTGGCTCCTTTTTGGCACAAAGAATCAGCTTAGCGATTCAGCGCGGAAACGCTGGCAGCATTCTTGGGACCATTCCACGTGGGCATGATTTGTATAGTCCTAGCGTGTAAGTAGTTTTAGATAGATATAACTTGTACATTTTTGGTGTTAATCTTGTCTATTGTATATAATAAATTATTTTGCTATAATCCACGATAAAAAAATATTTAACGCGAATTATAGCAAAATAATTTAATATTATTTTGGCGTTGTTTTTCGTATAATATTATTATAATTTTATCACCTACACATCCAAATTCAGTGTCGCTGAAATCGCATACGCGTCGTAAAAGTCAGACACTATTGCCCTGAGTCAGTGCTAAGTATGTTTTTGCTGAATCACATCCTCGCGTTGGACATTGTTACAGTCCACACACTTCCGTTATTCTTTTTGATTCTAAATTTTGAAATGCCGGCGACGAGTCAAATTATCGATTTTTTAAATATTAAAAATCGATGTTTTAGAAATGGATTACAACCGACTTTATTTCCCTTTTTTTTGCTCTATTTTAGTTAAGTTATAATATGTTATTCGTTGTTAGATAAAAACAATTTAGCCAAACTACACATTTTAAAAGATTTTTTCAAACTTCGCATCTAATGTTATTTTTTATTTTTACCGTCATTCATTCATCATCATCATCATTCCCCTGCCCTTATCCCACTCTTAATGGGGTCGGCACTATATAAATTTTAATATGTTATAAACATGTTATCACATGATTTGGCTGGGTGTTTTACGATCGGCCGCCTGCCTGACGTCAACTTACCTTAGTCGTCTTTTACATCGGTAAGAAATGAGGATGGTCTATTCTACTCGGGTTACTCGGTAGGTTAACTTATTATATTATTATTTTTGTTTTTTTTTTAAATATAATATACACTAGAAATTCTCTAGAAATAAGTTATGAGACAAAACAACGTTTGCCGGTACAATTTAAAAGTAACTTTGCGAATAGTTAGAATAAAATTTTCAATTAATCGATTTTTATAAATCGATATTATTTGAAGAGAGAAAAATCGATTTTTTAGTATTCGATTCTTTATCAAACCAAGTCACATGCCTAGTGGGGAGTAGTCACGGCGTGTTCCCGTTTTGGATCTGATTCCATTTGATGCTTTTGGCGCAGATTCAAACGTTCGGTTCGTTTTTAATCCGATTATTTTATGAAATATGTATTACACAATTGTTTGTTTGGACGCCGCATTCAAAATAGAAAGGTGAAACTTTCCATCGGGATTGCGATCCGATGTAATATGATTGAGAAATTATCATATTGAAAGTGGTAACGGTACGTTGCTATCCTGCAATGTTTAGCGCACGGAGATCAAGTCGCTAATTTCACATTCCGATGGAATAGAATAGTAAAGTCGCGATAAAGTAATAATGTATAATGTATAAAATAATGCTGAAGTAACGATGGGCGGGGCACTTAGTGCGGAAAACTGATGGGCGTTGGGGTCTTAAGGTGTTGGAAAGGCGACCCCGCACCGGAAAGCCAGTGTAGGTTAACCCCCTTGTTAGCGACGCAATTAATATTAATTTATTATTAAGAAATTAATTGTATAAATTATAATTTGAAATAAATTTATGGTATAAAGGAACGTGCGTTGTATGACAGTTCGGGACAAACGGTACTATTTAAAATTTGACACATACGTCAACCGCATATACGCGCGCCCAAGTTCGAAAGCCTAATATCCTTATATCGTTTTAAATCTTTTACGACGCACAATTCCAAGCCTATTTTAAAAACCTCGCTTGTTTTATTTATTACTGAAGTCCGTAACAAGTGGTCTTCGCGCCGGATCGAAATATCGATTGCTTTCCCCGTCTGAAGTGATCTTTGGAAGGGACCTAGAAGGAATGTTTCATACTCCAACACCAAGAATGGTAAACACAAGGAGCACTGTTAGAAAGCAGGAGCTAAAGGAGAAGAAACAGCAAAAGCAATCACTAGCAGGTAATGAACCACCTAAAACTGAGACTGTTAGCGAGGAGAAGGATGTGCAGGTCAGTAAAAAGCTTTTTGACGACGTAGAAGCAGGAACCAGTAGTAGCTTTAATAATAACCGCCAGAAGGTGGCACCTAGTCGGTCTACTACAACGCATAGGTCAAAGAAATCAAGTTCTGCTTCTATAATGGCAAGGAAGAAGCGGCTGGAACTAGAGGCAGCGGAAGCAAAGGCCCGCATAGAGATGGACCTCATAGAGAAAAGGTTACAAGCTGATATGGCGGCATTAGAGGAAGAAGAATACAGTTCACAATCGGAGGAGCAAGAGGTGCGTACAAATTGTAATAGTGTGGAAAGGTGGTTAGAGCGCAGCAATCAAGAACAGTTAGCACAGCCCGTTCAGCAAGACGGTCTTGATTTAGGCGAGCTGTGTCCGCCCGCCGCGACTGGCGGTGGCACTGAAGGAACTGTTCAGATGCTAGCAAGCGCACTAAAAGATTTAGCAGCCGCCTCAAAAGGTAACGCACCTCATGCTAATATGCTAAGCCGTATGAGCACCCCACGGGACCTACCGAGGTTTGCGGGTGACCCCATGGAGTGGTTACAATTTAAACAGGCGTATGAAGAGTCCACTCAAGTATGCCATTTTACCCCCCAAGAAAATATGTGGCGGTTACGCGGGTGTCTTTGTGGACCGGCCAAGGAAGCCGTCACGGCACTATTAATTAGCGCCGCCTCACCTGGCATTGTAATGGACACACTGGAGCTTCAGTTTGGCAATCCCGACATAATTATCTCAAAGATAATACAAGATGTTAAGAAGCTACCAGCAATGTCACTAGATTATCACAAAGATATCGTACAGTTTTCTGTAAAAATAAAAAATTTCGTTGCAGCTGTTCTCGCTATCGGTCAAGACGAGTACCTGAAATGCATGAACATCATATCGGTCGTGTTGTCAAAGTTACCCACGGTGTTACTTTCAAAATGGACAGATTATAGTTATCCGCTTATTACCGAAGGAACTAAACCGAAACTCGTAATATTGTCTGATTTTCTAAGCGCGGAAGCTATTAAAATCACCAAAACGGGTGTTAATGTCACTTACGCGAGCAACGACAATTTTAATCGAAAAAAATACTCGGATATTAACGCGAGCAAATCGTGTAATGTAATGGTAAACAAACAATTGGACGCGCAAGAAACAAGATGTCGGTTTTGTCGGCGGGCGCAACATAATTTACCGGACTGCAAGTTATTTAAAAAGGCACTACGGAGGGATCGTTGGCGTCACGTCAAGCGATATAGCTTATGCTATAAGTGCCTACTATCGCGGCATGATAGAAACACTTGTCCCGCACCGGTGTGTAACAAAAATAATTGTGGTCAAGCACATCACCCTTTGTTGCACTACGAATTGAATATTCCGCAAACCGCCAGCCATACCGCGACTACCGAATTTACGGAACGCGAACTAAATAGTAACGCACAACAAATTACGCACATTACAGAAAATAATCGTCAAATATTGCTAAAAGTTGTAACCGTACAAATACACGGACCGCAGGGAACCGAGACAACAGCCGCGTTACTAGACGATGGGTCAACTGTGACACTCATCGACTCGGAGCTCGCCGCGCGAGTGGGATTGCGCGGTCATAAAAAACCGATGAGTGTGTGCGGCGCGTGGGACAATAATGCACGAGAATGCGACAGCGAGCTAGTGCACTTAACGTTGTCGAACAAAGACGGTCAGATGTTTAATTGCACCGCCAACAGCGTTAAGCAATTAAATTTACCTGCGCAAGATGTGCCCACTGCATCTATTATGAAGTATAGCCATCTCTCTGATTTACGGGATCACTTAAGTTTCGGCAAATTAAAACCGAAAATATTAATAGGACAGGACAATTATAACTTGTTGTTACCGCTGCAAGTTTTAGAGGGCAAGCCCGGGGAACCATATGCTACCCTTACCCCGCTCGGATGGTGCATACATGGTGCACAATCATCTGCTCAAAATGTACAGTCTACGCTACTCATAGGTGCAAAGAGAATTTACAGTCCTCCCGCCATAGACTTTGTAGGGGTAACTAACTTATGTACAAGCTCTAGCGACCTTGCACAAAATTCGAATTCATATTTGCCGCAGGCGCAGAGAGAAACGGCAACACGTCCGAGCGAGATAGAACATGCACCGAGCGCACTGAATAGCGGCGCAAGAATCAGCGACTGTAATAACTCGCAAGCAAATGTTATCGGCGATGCATTCACGCAAAAGAATTGCGCCGTCGCATATTGGGCACCGCTATATTATGGCGGAACACATAACGCGAGAAGCAGTGCGACCAGTCCACACCGGGGTGGGGCATGGAAAAGAATGCCTAAAAATATTAAAATTTTAAATGGACGGAGAAAACAGAAGGTAGTCAGATCGTCCCCCGAGCCCGCGACTACAGGGGCAACTAATTTTTTTCCCTTCAAGTCTTTTTGCAGGTCTTTTATATCAGCCGGACGGACTACTGTTAAACATAGCCTCCCGTGCAGTCAAGGCCATAGATGTCACCGAGATGCAGCTGCCTGGCGGACGCGGACGCGCGTGGTTTGTGGCTGCACAAACTACATTGGGGCATCGGAGGTCCATACGCGTCGCGAAATTACCTGATGGAGATGAGTGCTGAGCCCAGCACTGGGGTGGGGCATGTTAGCGACGCAATTAATATTAATTTATTATTAAGAAATTAATTGTATAAATTATAATTTGAAATAAATTTATGGTATAAAGGAACGTGCGTCGTATGACAGTTCGGGACAAACGGTACTATTTAAAATTTGACACATACGTCAACCGCATATACGCGCGCCCAAGTTCGAAAGCCTAATATCCTTATATCGTTTTAAATCTTTTACGACGCACAATTCCAAGCCTATTTTAAAAACCTCGCTTGTTTTATTTATTACTGAAGTCCGTAACACCCCTATTAGATAGACTGACGACGTCAAACATGTCAAGGGGAGCCGCTGGATTCAAGAGACACAAACTCTTATGTGAGAGATTATGAGAGTCCCTAAGAGACTTATGTCCAATAGTGTCCATCGGTCGAAAAGAAGAAAATGAATAATGGTGCCAGTTCTGGATGACCTCTTATCTGAAGCCTAGTAGCTGACAATAGTCTTGATAAAGAAGAAGTTGAAAAAACTCTTAAACCTAGCCTGAGACGGAAAGCTTACTATACTATTGAGGATTACATAAATGACACGAGTGCATGGATATATATAGCACCACTTCGACCTTTTTATCAGGAAAGAACGCCTTATGCTATGTCGAACTAGCATCGACTAAAACAACTTATGTGATCCACCAAGTTGCTGGTGGTTGGGACATGGTACCGTTGTACACATTGCCCCCATCCCCGCTAGCAGCTACTCTGAACCCCAGAGTGCGCCACCTCTGGGTCGGGGCCTCTCTAAAAGTTTCCCCTTCCTCTACTAATCGTTACATCGGAAGCATCAGATGCATCGCCCGGTTTGGAACACCCAGAGGTTAGGGCGGCATACGAAGGACTTCGGCAAGTCGTCTGCGCGCCGCTCGCCTACAGTGGATCGGATCCAAGGATTCGACTTCCCAGACACGCTACGCCACCTCCTTCCGTGAGTTAATCCCCTCGCATAAAGTGGCCATGGAAGCCCACGATCCATAGTACACCATGGCACAGACCCCGATAGGCAAGGATAGGTCGTGCCCTACCTCTGCCACGAGCTCTGTTCGCTGAACCTGAAGCTGGGCTGTTTGCGAGCATATACAGTGCCATGTCAAACTTGGCGCCACACTCATAGCTACAATTCGACCTTGTACAAGATAGCAATTACTAAATGGTGATTGAATAATTATCTTTTTAAAAGAGCAACGTTAATGTAATAACTTAATGTGTAAAGTTTGTTGGCGATCGGAGATTTTTTTTTATTGAATTCTGTTTCAAAGGGAATTCAAAATAATACTAACCCACCTCATAGCTGGGCAGCTAATTATGCTATATTTTTTAATGTATTAGATGCAAAAACTTTACATCTCCCAATCATCAAGTTATGTAGTGGTCAAAGGTACTAGCCAAGAGATCTGGTCAGTTAACCGCCTAAGAGTTAAAGGGACGTCGCGTAACCGGTAATACAGTAATTATAGCCCGGAGTGAACCATTCAGTACCGAGGCCCAAGATGTAATCAGATGAGATGTCAAATAGCTGGCTTTTGACCCCGTGCATGGGATTTATTACCCCGTAATAAGGTAAGGCTAGGCTTTATGTTACCACAATTGTTTTGTAAATTTACTTAGTGTTTCCCTTTTGACGTTTATACAATTATTTATACACGTGAGTAATTTTAATGAATATAATTATCTGTTATTGAAATAATATACACCAGATGTCCACACGTCTGAAATCGGTTGCGTGTGAATGGCCATTAAAATTATCACAAACACCCGCTGTTTCAGAGATTATAAGTTTTATGCGAAATTTTTATGAGCTATATAAATTTGCATATTCAATCGAGTCATCATCCTGCCCTTATTCCACTCTAAGTGGGGTCGGCACAACATATTATAAACTTGTTGTCACATAATTTGGCTATGTATTTTACGACCGGCCGCCTGCCTGACGACAACTTACCTAAGTCCTATTTTACGACACCTCGGTAAGAAATGAGGGTGATCTATTCCACTCAGCCGGATACCACACGGCGGGCCGACTTACCTTAGTCACCTTTTACGACACCCCGGTAAGATATGAGGGTGGTATATTGTACAAGCTATATCACTACTTCTTAGAAAAATACACGTTAATGTTACCAAAATATCAAAATGGAAAGTTCGGTTGTTTAATTAAACAACTGGTAATATTTGCATACTGGATTTTCTTTGCGCCAACGCATTTAGGTACAAGCAATTAACTGCAATACTTAAACTGTTATCAGCAAGAACTAATTTCGTATGAGACGCTCTTGGAAGAGACGGTGAATAGCTAATGAAGGTAGAGGAAAAACTTGCGAAAGCAATTACAGATATGAATTATACATGGGTTATTAAAGAAAATTATGCGGCGCCTGCGCATTGTTTCGTGCCGCTATGTCTTTTATAATTACCGTAAATGAAAGTGTTCTAGGCTAATGCCTTTCTGTACTGACAATAGCATTGTTTGTGTTTCAGGAAGTTTGAACTTCAGCATTCAGCAACGAATGTCGAAACTCTTTTGGCATAAAATAATTAATAAGTAAACGCATGAAACACTAGTATAGTGTTAAGGTGGTGGCGATGGTTTGCATTTCAAGTAGTTTTCTAACCGTGCAAAAAAAGTATTACATTACAATGCACTCTACATTACCTCATAATAATTAAAGTAATTCTTACAAATAAATATGTCCTCACGATAGAAATATCGTTGGTAAAGATAAACCTTAAGATGTCAATGAACAAAGACCAAAAGCAGTGAACAAACTTGAAGTAGCTAGCGAAGCAAGATAATCCACAGGGTTGACGTCGTACAAGATTTATATATTTCCCTTCAAAGGCTTCAAATACAAATGTAATACTATTATTACTTTATTGTCTATGGTTGTATTACAAGCCAGCGGCGCTACGTTTAACATATAAGGAAAGCCATACTGAGTGTCGTCTGCATATATTATCGACACAATGGCGGCTCAGTGAATTTTTAGTCAGCCATTTGCGTCAGTGCCACAAGCCGATTTGCTTTTTAAATGTCAATTGAAGATAACCTTAATCTTGGGATATATAATTTGCATGTTATTTAAACTTGTTTATTGATCAAGTTGATAGATCTTGTAGATTTAAGTCGAGTAAATGTGATTAATTCTCTTTTTCGTCCGTCTCAGTTACAAATTTGATTGATAGTTATAGACTTTGATGAATTTGTGATCTAAATAAGTGGATTTAGCGTCATTTATCACTGTATATGACCATAACTTTAGTCACTTCGTTTTAAAGAATACAATATAAAAAATAACGATTGGGGACAACTAAATATTAAACGAATAAATAACGAATAAACTGTTATGCCTCATAGGCATATAAGAATTTTAGATAATATAAGGGAAGATCATAACATAAGGATTATAGATGTTTTTGGAAGGGGTTTAAGAGTGGTAGCATTTGGGAATCCAATTTTAGGAATCTTGTGTCTTAAATAGATGTAAATGCCTTAAGTGACATTCGCATTCAGAGGTGGGTGCTTTTGTTAATAAAGGCTTTGTCTCTAAAGCCAGCCAGTCGGACTAGAAAGCTGTTGCAAAATTAATAAAATTTTAAGCTGGATGTGACGTATTCTTGGTTCTATTACTCGTGGGATAACAATACATTGTTATCGCACAATAT
This sequence comes from Morpho helenor, assembly GCA_029227775.1. Classification (NCBI taxonomy): domain Eukaryota; kingdom Metazoa; phylum Arthropoda; class Insecta; order Lepidoptera; family Nymphalidae; genus Morpho; species Morpho helenor. The sequence continues at coordinate 3,337,487 of JARGCU010000044.1, forward strand.
AATATACATATACCAACTTTTTCTTAACTATAAATTGTCTCACTCCGTAGGTTAGCTGGCAGAGATCTCTGTCTTAGGGAAAAGTTGACCTTTGTTCAATTTTTTTCACCAATAATGTTTTTTCCAACATTTTTTATGGTACATAAATAAATAATTATTAATACGAACGTCCACCGAATACCAATATTTAATTCACATAGTGTACCGTGTGCTGCGCGACCGACCCATATGCTCTTATTTTTAGTCACCTACCCGCACCGCCTCAGCAGCAGCAAGCCCTGATTAACGTCGGTGAAAAAAATTTCCCAAACAACCAGAATGAAGTAAAATAAAACTTAACTATTGGCGGATGGAATGTTCCCGATTTGACTCGGCTAGGAATTTTATGTTAAATTTAGTGAGCTTGAACGAATTGCAACTTGGTGTCTTTCATAGTATACTGTCAAAACCTGATTCGGAGGAAGCATGCAATTTATTCAAACTCTTCTTCATAAGCTCCTTAGAATAGTTTATTAGATTAATTTGATTACTTAAGTTTTATGGTATAATCCGGCTTGCATACACATGTAGTGTAAAAGGCCCTTTGATTACAGAAAAAAACTGCAACTATCCATATGTAATCAAAGCCGGTAGGCAATGTAATTGTGCTTCACCTTAGCAACTGTAACAGACAGACAGATAAATAAACATTTAGGCGCCGCGTTGTTTGTATTACTCGCGCGCAAATATTATGAAGGGAGTGGTCTTCGTTTGATAATTTTCTTAAAATATTTTAAGAGTGCGTTGTATAATAAACTAGGAATCGCCAGCGGCTTCGCCCGCGTGGGAATTAAAACCATAATATAGTATTTTGATTACCATAAAAATGGTTGAAATGGGTTATCCTTAAATGCAAGACATATGCTGTCGTTTGAATAATTTTATCACGCAAGGAAATCTTTAAATTTTGCTGTTTTCGTTATACTTTTTATAGCTGCTCCTCTACTATTCATCTTAGCGTGATGTTTTAGGCTATCATATAGCCTTTCTCAATAAATGGATAGCGTTTCTCGATAAACAGACTAATTTACTCTTAAAGCATTTTTCAAGTCGGTCTAGTAATTCCTGAGATTAGCGCGTTCAAACGATCAAACAAACTCTTCAATCTTATATATAGTAGCCTGCTACTTTTCTCAGCTAAGCACAAGCTCTCTTCTATGAATAGAAAGATTGAAACTTTAAGGGTTTAGGGATTTGAAAATATAATCGATTTTTTAATCAATATGAATCGATTATATTATTCTCTTGTTCTTTTTATTTTCTCTTTCCTTAAAATAATAATACGAATAAAACGAAATAAAACCAACATATTGCGAAAGTTGAATTAAGTGTTTGTATGACAATATAACAGTAAATCGATTAGCGAAATAATTCCTGCAAATTGCAAATCGCTTATCAATCAATCAAGTCTGCCGGTTCGATAGAGATCGCGGCTGGCGCCACAATGTGGAGGCGTCCACGTTCAAACTAAACAGTTTTGGCTACAGTGTTATCTTATCTTTTAGCTTCTGTATAAATTATGCATTAATTAACAATTAAAATAAGTCACTTCTATAATAGATCACGAAATGTGGATACAATCTAAGAAACTTCCTCTATCAATCTTCCCGGACTTTAACGTTTGCAAAATTAAAAAAAAAATAGTGAATAGGTGTTAGCAAGCGCCAGTCCAGCTTAGTCAGTATTATTCACTTTACATCAGGCAAGATTGTAGCCAGCCGCTAACTTTATCTTATAAAAAAAAATATTGAAAAGCGTACGGGAAGTTCTGAACGTCACCTGTAAGCTATCCCCTCGTTTTTACTTTTTAAGACCCGTCATTTACGTGAAAACAAAATCCAGTATATTCAACGTGGTACCGATCTTACCGATAAAGCTGGAGATCACGGGTTCAAACCCGGGCAGACACCAATGAGTTTTTCTCTTAAAACTTATGTGTATAATTGATAATTGCAATTTATTACACGCTTTTCGGTGAAGGAAAACATCGTGAGGAAACCTGCATATTTCTAGAGAATTCAGGAGATATGTGTAACCTACCAATCCGCATTGGAGCAGCGTGGTAGGTCTTAACTCCAATCCTTCTATCCACAAACGGAGAGAAGAGGCCTATTCCCAGCACTGGGAGAGTAACAGGCCGCTACTTACTTACCGATCATATGACATGAATTAAAATTTTAATTACCTACACACCTCAGTACCCTACATTAAAAAACTAGTAAATTCAGCGACAAGTTATTTTGTATTTTTTAAATATAATCATGATTTATAGAGATCAACGTGTCTTATTACGACACACTAAACGCAAAATAATCTAGATCCAAAAACAAAACAATACTGGTGCGAGGTAGAGAAAACAACAATGTTATTAAGTTCTCCTCCTGAACAAGCTCGCCACGCTACGTCACTTAACCATTACTAACAAAGCTTGATCTCAATAAAATTATAGTTATTTTCTTCGAAAACACATTTTTCAACTCTATATAAGAAAATTTAACTATGCCAAAGTTATCTATTACGTACAAATGATTAGTTAATTCATTTGTTGTATCTTTGGTACCTTTGGTGGTTGTATATAATTGAGGGCATTTTAACAGTTATTTGACGCGAATGATATCGCGCATACTTGTGTTAAAAGCTATTTACACGTTAAGATAATCAATTTGCTCATAGCTCATAGTGTGCTTAGGGCTTAAGATAAGTTAGGTAGTACAAGGTTAAATAATCTTTTTATCGTTAATACGATCCAATTTAAACTCTTAGTACCTTAACCGTAAGTAATGAACTAAAGTGGTATAAGTCAAAAATATATTTTTTTAAATAATCGTCTTTATTAGTACACTAGTAATATGCCGCGGCTTCACCCGTTTACATACCGATCTCATTGGCAGTGGAAAGTCTACTAAGACGGACTATTGATTTATTTTTGGCTTGGTATATAGGCTGATACAAAAGGCCTACTATACTCTTGAAGATTATTTAGAAGATAAGAATGTGTGGATATAGCTCTCTTTGAACCTGTACAAGACAGTAACGACTTAATGTAAATAATATTAAGAATTATATTTTTAAAAGAGCAACCGCCGAGTTTCTTACTGGCTCTCCTCGGTAGGAACAGCTTTACGAACCAGCAGTAGCGTTGACGATTCTAAAGCACTTGTTCACAAGTTTATTTGAATAAAGGATATTTTGAATTTAAATTTGTTAAATATATCATCAATAGTTTCTGCAACGCATGCGATGTCAGATTTTTTGACTAATTTTTTACACCTCATTACTGATGTCTATTTTTTTTAATGTTATATAGCCTATGATGCTAAGTAAAGATGCAGATTTCCAATGGTGAAAGAATTTTTGAAAGTTTTTGAATTTTTGGTCCAGTAGTTTTTGTGTGAAAATATTACAAATATACATACAAATTTTTCCTATTTCCAAATGTGTATTGGTCGAAATAAAGTCATTCCTTTTGGACTTTACAGATTACTTACAAACTAGCTACAAACATTAAACATTTTGGTATTTTAAATTATATATTTTTCACTTTCCACGATGCTTTCGCGTTCGCTCATCTATCTTACTCCGGCTGTAACACTGTAATAGCAATTATCGCTATCAGTATATATTCATTTATATATGAAATCAAAAATTTTAAGGTTTTGGTGTTAGACCATTTCATTTCTGAGAAATATGTATGACAGTTGAACGTAGTAAAATACTAGTACATGCGTTAAATGGCCGGACATTTAATTAAGGGCGGCCATAAGTTTAATGTCGGTGTCTAGATATAGTATAGGTACATTTATAGGTGTCCTAAATGTTTTAACAATTTATACGTATGATTTATTTTTAAGGGCAAACCGTGTGGTATCCGGCTGAGTAGAATAGACCACCCTCATTTCTTACTGAGGTGTCGTAAAAGTAGACTAAGGTTAGTTGACCCACCGTGTGGTATTATATGGTGGAATTTTTTTGCTTTTATCGACGTCTGTTAAGAAAATTTATGTTATGCTGAGTGTAGGCAGCCCGTTTCAAAATCCGTTCTCATATCTTATACACGCAGGATCAGTTACCGCACTTATCATAAATTCAAATTCAGATAATTATTTATTCAAGTTGGCTTTTAAAGACACTTTTGAAATGAAGCTACGGCTGGTTCGGAAAGGCGCTGTTACCGAAAAGAACCAGCAAGAAATTCGTCGGTCACTCTTTTCAAAAATAATAAAAAAAAAAAAAAATTGAATATACATCATATCAAAAATTACATTATGTCAAATGCAACTTTAATCCAAAAAACGACAAACGTTATAATTAACGATCCTCTATACTAATTATAAAACAAAGTCCCCAAAAGTCTATCTGTATGTGATTTTCTCAAAATGTACAGAACATGTTTTTGTACAGTTTTTATTAAAAGTGCATATTTCCGGAACGAATATTTTCTTACGGAATATAAATGATTAAAATTGATATTTTTAACTCAGAATAAAAAGAAGGGATTTACGGGGGAAAACATTGCGACACGGATTTCCACGAATGCGAAACCGCAGATAGTTAACTTCATAATGCATAAAAGTTTAAATTTCATGTATTTTAAACAGATGTCGCTAGAGTGTAGTTATAAATCTTAATGGTAGGTGTGAAATAGACAAGGCATTGAATTGTCGACAAACCAGAATTTGTACAAAATCGACAGAACCCACGCAAGCCTATTGATAACTTAAAAATCGTTTTATAATACCATAATTTAAACACGATTGATTTTGATTAACTTGTTACGTCTATTGAATCCCGTGTGAAAAAATGGCAATTAAAAAGCAAATAATAAAATATCGCAAAAAGGGCGACAATTTCAATTTGGGACGAGGAAGGGAATATACAATACCAAATTGAACAGGTTAAAATAAAAAAGCACCATCTAGTTCGGAGTATGTTCGTTTGTTTGTGGCATCGAAGTTTTGTAATATCGAATTATCTTTTTATAAACCTTACATCTGCTGGGTAACCTCACATAAAAATGGCTAATTATATATTTTCTATTAAAACTTATATGTCTTATTGATGTTTGCAATTTATCACACGCTTTTCGTTCCTGCATATTTCTAGAAAATTCTAGGGATATGTGTAACCTACCAATCCGCATTGGAACAGCGTGGTAGGTCTTAGCTCCAATCCTTCTCCCCCAAAAACGGAAAGAGAAGGCCTATGCCAAGCAATGGGAAAGTAACAGGCCGTCACCTTACTATATTATATTCTAAAAAATTAAAACGAAGCTCTGATACCTGTCACCATAGATAACTGGTGTTCAAAATGTCTAGTAACATAACTTTTTATTGAATGGTTATTTAACATAAAATCAGCATAAACTAATTATGGTTTTCGATAATTATGCAAAAGAACTGTCCAAAGACAAGACAAGAGGTCAGAAAGGTCATTTAAATGGAAAACATTGAAACTTATTTCCGACATCGACACATAACAATTCTCTCGTCAATGTTAATGGTAGATTAATACATATGTACCGTTTGAAGATAATCCGAGTGGCCGACCACCCAGAAGTATTGATGTATTGAGGAAGTTTGTGCAACACTGAAAGTGTTAGGAAATTCAACCTGTTTGTACGCTGACTATTTGAACGTGAATCGTGATTTTGTATTACGACTTGTAACAAAGAATATTGTTAAGAGAATAATGTATAGAGCTTGATTATTAAAGAAGTTTATTTGCTGCGCAAATGTTTTGTTTCTGCATTTTGAAGAGGATATTAGACCTGAAACAACCACCTTGAAGAATAGAATCCGGTAAACGGCCATATTGATCTATATTAAATCAACAATGTATTTAAGGTACTTATTCGGATAAGGATTAATGCTGTATTGTTTAAAATTGATTCGTAAATAAAGCATTATTTTTGGTAAAAAGTAAATAACAAAAAATTCTATTGTGGGTTATCCATAAGAGATAGACATATACCGTCGCGGAGTTTTTTGTAGACCTTTTCAAGGTGTACAAATACTAAGCACATTATTTTGATAAATCTCGTAGGGTTTAGCCTGCGTTTGCAATTTAAGCAGAAAAAACAATGTAATTAATTAATGGCATTACATTAAAAACCTCAAAAATTAGAGTATTTCGCTACTCCATATTGAATGTTGTTATACATATAAAGCTTCCTCTTCAATCATTCTGTCTATTAAAAAAAACGCATCAAAATCAGTTGCCTAGTTTTAAAGATTTAAGCATACATAGGGATATAGGGATTAAGGGACAGACAGAGAAAGCGACTTTGTTTTATACTATGAAGTGATATCGTCATATGTGTAAAAAAATCCTATTTCACTTTATGTAAATCCGTAATGTACTATAAACCTGATCTGCTGGGTAAGTACTAATAAAATTTTGTAGGATAGAAGCTTATGTGCAGGACTAACATATGTTCAAAAACCCCGATTTTGCTTCGAGAATACGAAAAAACGGTACATATTTAGGGGTATTTCAACACTAAGAAGACGTAATGTCGCAAGTGTACTATATACTACTAGTGTGCAGGACTAACATGTGTACAAAAACGGTTGCCTGTAAAGTCGGTTTTACAGGCAAAGATTTTACGTGACAACGTCTTTTTAAATGTGATGGATTTGAGTGGGAGAGAAACGCAAGGCATTCGCCAGTCCGGCGGGCCTCTCTTTCGTTCGGTGACTCATCGTAACAGACGTGAGCGGGCGTTACACTTTTTCATGAGTGACTCCAAGCAGCAACTTAATTTAAGACGTTGTCACGTGAGAAACCCCGATTTTGCTTCGAGAATACGAAAAAACGGTACATATTTAGGGGTATTTCAACACTAAGAAGACTCGTAAGTATAAATCACTAGTATAATTATGTTGTCTGTCTACTGTGTCTACTGTGTGTCTTTGGATTGATTTATTGAAGACACGACACGGTGGTCTCCGACTTTTGAATATCGATTGTGGAATAATCTATCGGGCACTTCGATAGCACTCGTTATGAATTTGTAATGTGTTTCGCCATCATAAGGTCCGGTTGTTTAAGGAGCTCCACTCGCATTTGCATATATATTGCCTACGTGCATTTTCGTTTCTACATACATGTCACTGTTATTTACTAGAATACTAGCTGTGCCAACGGGTTCCCATGCATATCAGTTTATCACGAAGTTTTTCCCGCGTAAATACGAAACCTCCGAGAATTTTAAATAATGTACTATTGACTTAAAAACGCCGTGTGGTATCCGGCTGAATAGAATAGTACCACCCTTAAATTCTTACTGAGGTGTCGTAAAAGGCGACTAAGGTAAGTCGACCCGCCGTGTGGTATCCGGTTAAGTAGAATAGACCACTCTCTTAATTAGCGGAGTGTAGTAAAATACGACTAAGGTAAGTAGACTCACCGTGTGGTATCCGGTTTAGTAAAATAGACAAAACTGAAAAGCTCCTTATTGCTTTTAACAAATTAATTCAAACGGCAATTACCTACATAACTAATTACATATTTTCCTTTATTAAATTAACTATATTCCAGTACAATTTATGAATGAATATGCCATTCCGATTTAGACAAGAATTCTAACAATTTTTATAAAAAATTTTAGATTATTATTTTGCAATCATTATGTTAAGTATCGTACATTATTACAATGTTTTTTCAAATAATTTGATGAGATGACAAACGACTGTGGAAGTGAATATCCTGTTACATTCAATAAATGCATTAACAGTACATATGCTTGCATAAAGCATGTTTTTTTTAATATTTTCAGATTACTTTATTTCATGATACCTTAGATGATATTAGAAATTGAAAACTATATTTATATACAGTAAGATTTTATGATAAAAAAATACGCCCTGGAATCTAGTCCATTAAGCGCCTTATTAAAAAATCATATCAAATAAATCACATAACAAAATTCAAGAACCAAAACAGCTTGCAATTAGAGAAAGAAAAAACATGCATATATAATTTTAACATACAATCTTAATAATATTTTCTAATATTCAAAAAATATTCTTCTGTACCTCTCTAGAACAATTTTCGTTTATAAAAATAATCTATCTGTACCTATAACTTGAAATTGGTTTTTACATTTGAAAGCACAATAATAAACTAAATTACTAGTCAGCTTACAGACTTGAAAAACCAAGGCATTAAATATATTATGGTCTGACGCCAGACAATATAAAGTTTATGTTTCATAAAAAAGATAAGAAACAAATTGATACATTTAGAAGAGTCACGGTCGTTCGAATTCTAAATTCAAAATTATTCAATGGTCTTTTACCAGAGTTCTATGTAACTATATAAAGCTTGCCAGTTTTTTATTTAGTTCGTTGCACCAATCGAAAGAAATCCATAAATAGTCAAAGTGTTCTTATTTATTTCTTTTTATACATATAATTAGAAAAGAGAAAGAAAAACTAAAAAAGCACATGTATAAAGGCGGGCTTATCCCTAATAGGGATCTCTTCCAGTCAATCTTTGAGTAACAGAAGGAAAAGGACAAAAATTGAAGACGAAAGAGAATACGGGTGATATATAGAAAAAGATAAAGTTTATTTAAATTTAAATATTTAATCTATTAATTAATTTTGGTAAAATAAATAGATGAAAAGATGCTACTAATATATAATTACTTAAGACAAATATTTTCTTAAGGCTATATTGATACGAATGATGATGAATAAAAGAACAATGTATACCAATATTAAAAATGCGATCGTTCTTCTTTCTTTCACATTAAAAGAAACAAAGAATTGATGTAACTTTTAGTTGAGAGGTTTGTGGATGTGATCGTTTAATATAGAGTTGCAACTCTAAGACACTATGGTATGGTCCAAGATATTTGATACTAGATAGATTCAATACTCAAAAGTTTTGCGATTGAAAATTTATTTTATGTGACGATATTAAGAAAAATATACTATACTAGCAATTTCCAGTGACTTTGCCCGTGTGAAAAGATTAAAACCGTAAGTCTTTTGTTAACCATAAAAATGGTTAAGGTTAGTTAATCTTAAAAGCTAGAGAACATACTGTCCGGACTTTTATTTAGAACTTTTAGAGGGGAACAATTTTGCTATACATGATTTTTGAATAACTATTATCGTTTACTCAGCACACGCGAGGAAAGCTTTAAACTTTGCCGTTTTCGCACTGTTTTTTATTGCTGCTCCTCTTCTATTCATCTTAGCGTAATGTTATATAGCCTTGCTCAATAAATGGACTATCTTATACTTAAAGAATTTTTCAAATCGGTCCAGTAGTTCCTGAGATTAGCGCGTTCAAACATACAAACTCTTCAGCTTTATGTATTAGTATAGATACTACATATAGATATTACTGAAATAAGTAATTGGTGTTTTGAATTTGTTGCGTTCCGGATGTATAACATTTCTTTTGAGTAAGCAATAGCATTGTTACAATAAAAAATTGTTTATAAATAATAAATAAATATATGGGACACTTACACACACTGTCGTCCGTCCCCAAAGTAAGTAACTTAATACTTGTGTTATGGGTGACAGACAATTGGTGAATATATACTTACATTATTTTAAATACATAGTTAAATACAAATATACACCCAGGCTCAAAGACCAACAAATTCATTTATAGAAAATGTTGGCACTCGGCGGGAACCCGCGACCCACGAAGCTGAAGGCAGGGTCACTACTCACTGCTCCAACGGGCCAGACGAATTAAAATGACATGCAATTTTTTGCATATCAATACATTTTTAATTGAATCTTTTCTTGTAGATATTGAACGTTTTGCTTCACTATTAACTTACTGAAATCCCGCAGTCTGATTTTGTTTTTACAAAACTTTAAAAAGACTCACTCGCTTATACACACAAAATTAAATGAAATTTGTTATTTTTAATGCATATTTCTTAAAACGCAAACTCACGGTTTTTCATATATATAGTCTTTATCTAAGTTTAAATTTATAGTTATACAGAAACTGTATAATATAATCTAAGATTAATATCGCGACCAGCCATGCATTAGACAGCAACGATATGATGTAAAACAACTTTGATAAGAGCAACAGGCGAGTTTGTTGCTGTATAGAAACAATGTTGCGATCATATAATTTAATCCTGGACTACTAAAAGTAAATATCAGTTTGTTTTGAGTTTAAATAAAAGGGATTAGAAAGCTCAGAGCTACTCAGCAAGCAATGGATAATCAGAAATGAGAAGATCCTTAAAATAACATCCTTATTTCATCATTTTCCTGCCCCTATTAAACTCTAAGAGGGGCCGAGACAACATTTTATAAACATGTTATGCCCTTGTCGTTACTTTTTCTGACGTTATTACTTGATTTAGCTAGTTATTTTATGGCCACCCGCCTACCTGACGTCAACTCAACGATACCTTGGTAAGAAATGAGGGTGGTCTATTCTACTCAGCTGGATACCACGAAACACGACCAGTAAAAGAACCGAACCTTTATACATGTGCTTTTTTACATTTGCTTTCTCTTTTCTAACTATATGTATAAGAAACAAATAAAATAAATAAATAAATAAAGTCACAAATATAGTCAAACGTCTCGCGATGCTGAAATCATATTTCATACAACATATTGAAAGAGTTAACACTTTACAGGAATCCGTCGCAATTTACGGCGATTCGTCGTCTATTTGTAATCGCGACGAAACTTTGACGGAATATTCGCCGTTGTTACTCGTGGAAGTTCCTCACTGAACATTCGCGTGCACCTTTTTATAAAAACTTATGTGCTTAATTGATATTAATAATTCATCAGGCACATTAAGGCGAAGGTAAATATTGTAATGAAACCTACATATAGTTGATTTATTATCTTATACAAGTGCAAAGATATGAATAAAATAAATCAATATGTACTTTTATTTTACAAGAAACTGAACAGCTAGAAAAATAAAGATTCTTACTTTACTTACTTATAACGAATCAAAAAATTCATTTTCAAAACGAATAAAAATAATTTTTGATTTCTGCAGTTAAATTTTAAGACTGTAGAAGTAAAAAACTCAGTGAGGACATATTCGCCGAGAAATTTACGAAGGATTCACTGAGTGAGGATAAACATTCTTAATTTTTTATTTTAGTGTGGTATCCGGCTAAGAAGAATAGACCCACCTCCTTTCTTACGGAGGTGTCGTAAACGGCGGCTAAGATAAGTTGACATCACGAAGGCGGTCGGTCGTAAAATAACTAACAAAATGACCAAAACAACGAACAAAATCGCAGAAGATTTGTATATTTTAATTAATGTACTCATTTTACCATGCAAATTTTTATCTTACTTAATAAAGCATAGTTCCTTTAGCTTTTACGTGGACTGTTGATAAGTGATAAGTTGATAATAGCGTTTTTCAATGTTATCCTATTCCTGAAGAATTAACAGTATTTCTATAGCATATATATTACCCCGATGTGTAAGGAATAATCCAAATTTCATCGATATTGGTTCAGCGGATTCGCCGTGAAAGGGTAAGGAAGAATAATAAATAAATATATGGAACACTTACACACACGGTCGTACATCTATACTCACACGCTTTTGCATTTATAATATTAGTAAGATAACTTTATTCACTATATGATTCTTTAATTAATTTATAAATGCAGATGTTTTTTTAGAAACGCTCCCATTAGTTTTTTTCCGCACAGGAAATACCTACTTTATAATCAATAACAACGCGTATTAACAATTTCATACATTATGTATTGCGATTATGCTATTCAATACGTAACGTGTTTATTTTTGTTGTGTAAAGCGGTTCTATAGATCGCTTATGGCACTGTCGAGGGTGAGCACACGTTTCGGCTTTACGCGGATAAATATTTTGGACACTTAAATAAAAATGTTTAACGCCGTGTGGTATCCGGCTGAATAGAATCGACAACTCTCGTTTCTTACTGAGGTGTCGTAAAAGGCGACTAAGGTAAGTCTACCCGCCTTGTGGTATCCGGTTCAGTAGAATAGACTACCCTCTTACTGAGGTAGCGTAAAAGGCGACTAAAGTAAATTGACCCACCGTGTGGTATCCGGCTGAGTAGAATAGTACCACCCTCATTTCTTAATGAGGTGTCGTAAAAGGCGACTAAGGTAAGTCGCCTCGCCGTGTAATGTCCGGCTGAGTAGAGTAGACCACCCTCATTTCTTACCAAGATGGCGTAGACAGCGACTAAAGTAACTTGACTCGCCGTGTGATATCTGGCTGAGATGAATAGACTACCCTCTTTCTTATCGAAGCTTCGTAAAAGGCGACTAAGGTAACTTGACTCGCCGTGTTGTATCCCGTTAAGTAGAAAAAAACACCCTCATTACTTACCGAGGTGTCGTAAAAGGCGAATAAGGTAAGTTGACCCATTGTGTGGTATCCGGGTGATTAGAAAAAAACACCCTCATTTCTTACCGATGTGTCGTAGAAGGAGACTAAAATAGGTTGACCCACTGTGTGGTATCCGGTTGAGTAGAATGGACAACCTTACCAAGGTGTCGTAAAATAATACTAAGGAAAGTTGATATCAGGCATGCAGTCGTAGAATACGTAGCCAAATCACGTGACAACATGTTTAAAACATATGCGCACCCCACTTAGAGTGGGATAAGGTGAGGAGAATGATTTAAAGAGTAGTCTAGTCTTAAATTGTATATCAATATATGAAACAATTCACGGTTTGAAATACCATGTGTCCACCTTTCATGCATTAGAAGGGAGGCCCTACTTGTCTATGAATGAATGTAAAAGATAATATTGTTGTGTATTAATCCGCAGTAAGCTTGTCTCAAATACATATTGATGAAATAATATAACTTAAGAGTTCAGAACATCGCCGTCATGAAAGAAAACTTATTTCTATGATATATCTAAGGAATAATATATATTTTATACTTAGCAATGTTTATTTGTGAAATTTTCATCATCTTCCTGCCCTTATTCCACTCTAAGTGGGGTCGGCACAACATGTAAACATGCTGTCACATGAATTTGCTGCGTTTTTACGACCGGCCGCCTCCCTGACGTAAACTTACCTCAGTCGTTATTTTACGACACCTCGATAAGAAAGCGGATGGTCTATTTTACTAAACCGGATACCACACGGTGGATCAACTTACCTTAGTCGCCTTTTACGACACCTCGGTAAGAAATGAGGGTGGTACTATTCTATTCAGCCGGATACCACACGACGGGTCGACTAACCTTAGTCGCATTTTACGACACCTCGGTACGAAATGAGGGTGGTACTATTATATTCAGTCGGATACCATAGGGCGTTTATTTGTGTTATAAGTTTTTTTGTTTAGCGCGCTCCTACATGCGATAAATTGTACTTAGTTAAGTTTTTAGTTCTCATTTAAGTGAATGTAATTCTTTTGAGAAGAAAATTTTTAAATAATTTATAGAATTAGGCGTTACTTTGTGGAGGTCCATAAAAAAGTAATGAGAATATTATAAAAATTTTATCGCGGATTATAGCAAAATAATATTCTCATTACTTTTGAAGAAAAATTTTCTTAATCCGTAGGAATATTATAGAACTTTTATATTTAGTATACTTATTATAAAACAAAGTCTGTCTGTGATCAATTTTCTCACAATCTAAACGAATTATTTTGAAAAAATAATCGATTATTTTAAAAATCGATTATTTTTTCACATCGCTAAGTCTAGCCAAGTAAATATACTTAGTTCCTATTGAGCGCCTTGGCGAGTCCTTCGACAAGCGCGTCGCCGCCAGCATACATATCGCGCATTAGCAAGTGCATTGCGACACGTGACATGCCGACCTAATGGTCGATTTGCAAGCCCATGTACTGCTCTGCTCTTTGTAAATAGCGGCGTATGTATGAGGTACGCAGATTTATTGAATGGTACATTACTAGGGACAGTGGAATTTGCACATTTCCAAGGTATATGGTCTATTTTCCCAACGCCGTGTGGTATCCGGCTGAATAGAATAGTACCACCCTCATTTCTTATGGAGGTGTCGTAAAAGGCGACTAAGGTAAGACGACCCGCCATGTGGTATCCGGCTGAATAGAATAGACCACTCTCATTTCTTACCGAGGTGTCGTAAAAGGCGACTAAGGTAAGTTGACCCACCGTGTGGTATCGGGCTGAGTAGAATAGACCACCCTCATTTCTTACTGAGGTGTCGTGTAAGGCGACTAACGTAAGGTGACCCATCGTGTGGTATCCGGTTTAGTAAAATAGACCACCTGCTTTCTTACCGAGGTGTCGTATAAATACGACTGAGGTAAGTTGATGTCAGGCAGGCGGTCGGTCGTAAAAACGCAGCCAAATCATGTGAGAGCATGTTCATAACATGTTGTGCCGACCCCACTTAGAGTGGGATCAGGGCAGGAAGATGAATTGTGGTTACAGGTACAAATCAACTGGATATCATTTGCTTGGATGTATAGGTAGATATATCAGCCAATATCCGTCATAAGGCTTGGCTGAGATAACGTAAAACCTATCGATATAAAAATACACGCTCATAACGTGCAATTTTGTTAGAACAGGCGGGTGATTATGTTTTTGCTGTATTTTTTGTTGTTCCGCTCGTAACGATAAAGTTAACAACGGTAGCGATGATTTAACGTTTTAATTTTGAACCGAGTTAATAACACTGCGCTTTACATGAACAAATACTTACACGCCAATCGTGAAATCATTGTAGCGTTCCTTAAGGCCAGTTTACATCAAACGAGCGTATCTCCACTCACTGGGCATTTCTTCGTTATGTTGCGTTTGCAAAGATTCTTCGGATCTATAAATCTATAAATATTTATCGTAAGTAATTATATATTAGTAGCATCTTTTCATCTATTTATTTTACCAAAAATTATTAATAGATTAAAATTTATATAAACTTATATTTAAATTTATATAAACTTTTTCTTTTTCTCTATATGACCCGTACTCTCTTTCTTCTTTAATTCTTGTTCTTTTCCTTCTATTCTATTAAGGTTGACTTGAATAGATCCCTTTTAGGGATAAGTCCGCATTAATACATGTGGTTTTTTTATTTTTTTCTTTCTCTTTTCTAAATATATGTATAAAAAGAAAGAAATAAAATAAATAAGAACTATTTATGGATTCCTTTCGATTGGTGCAACGAACTAATTAAAAAACTGGCAAGCTTTATATAGTTACATAGAACTCTGGTAAAAGACCATTAGACTTTATACATGTGGTTTTTTATTTTTTTCTTTCTCTTTTCTAAATATATGTATAAAAAGAAATAAATAAATGCTCGCTCACTTCTAAACGGTAGATACTAGAGCGCGCGAAAAGATGATTCTTACGTGTTCGTTTCCAAAAAGTATTCTTTCGGGTGATCTTGTTAAAAAATTCTAATTCTTGATATTTTGGTGTAAACGCTAAGAATAATGTTTTGTTTACACAAAAAGATTTAGAAAGAATGGTTTTGTTAAGAGTACGAATACTCTATTTTCGTTTGGTTTAAACCAGCCTTTAAATGTCATGGCGCGTAATTATTTTGTGTGGGCTATTAATTTCGCGGGCGGTCAGCCGTTGCGTCCGTCCCGTTTCGCGGTTGGACCGTGAATGCCAATATACCGCAGTAGCTTGCGCAGGCGCCGGTGGCGCCTGGCTTCCGGTTATTACAGGAAAGGTGCAACTGTCGTCTGCTACACTGACACCCTTGTTCAAATGCGCATCCGGTTACATGCGATTATAATTACACCGTAAATATATACATCATTTATTAGTTTTTAATTGCGATTTTCTTTATGTTGAATTTGCAACCTTATTGAGTATACTTCTTTTATAAGACTTATTGCATATATAGTACTACATACATAATACATAGAGTTAATTTATTAGATCAACTTACAATCAACAACTTATGAACTTCACTATTTTGATGCAATATCTTTGACTGTTCTATTGGCGAAGATGGCAGTGACCGAGCCTTCAGCGTCAGGGGCGGCGGGTTCGATTCCAGGCGACGACCAACATTTTCTAACAACTATTTGTTGGTTCTTCGGAATTGGGTGTGATTATATTTACCAGTTGTCTGTCTTCAATAACATAAGTATTAAGACTTTAGAGGCATCGTGTGTAATTGTCTCATATATTTATTTTATTATTATTAATATTCAGATCTTTTCTAATTTTAAACTATTGTGAGTTTTATTCATAATTGATGTATAGAAAACGGCTATATTCACGTGTTATTTTATTGGATGAGTCCGACTAATTTCAAGCCCATACGGGGCTCTTATTCATGAGCTCTTTACGCGGCGTTATCGCGGCGGGAACCACCGCGATAACGCCGTTTCAAATCCAAATCAAATCAATCGTCCAAATCAGTTTCCGAAACCGGCTTGAAACTAGTCGGGCTCATCCGATAAAAAAGACGTGAGTATAGCCGGTTTCTATACATTAATTAGATTTTTTTCTAATTGTAGGTTTAATACTTACCTATTACCTTTTTTTCGATTGACTGTATGCTGTTAGCCCTAACGGCTTTTACAGCGTCAACGGACGGGACGGGCGAGCGCAGAAGCATCGTCGAGGTTGCTAAATGCGGAGAACGCAGAAGCTGTACTAGCGTCGGGGAACGTCGTCCTAAGGGTGCCTCCTGTGAGGCCGGACCTCGGCTTAGGGCGACGTGTAGTGGAGGGCTGATGGTATGACTTTGATTAGTCATTACGACGACGGAAGGGTGGCGAAAAGCCACGACCAACCGACGTCAGAAATCTGGAACCTCATCTTCACCGGCGAAGACGCTGTGTATGTATTACGTATTTCAGTGTTTGCGATCGTTATTGTATATGTATAGATAATTTATAGAATTAGGCGTTACTTTGCGGAGGTTCATAATACAAAAGTAATGAGAATATTATTTTGCTATAATCCGCGATAAAAGAAAATATATGTAATGCTAAATGTAAGTAAGTAAGTAAAGTAAGTAACGACCTGTTACTATCCCACTGCTGGGAAGGATTGGAGCTAAGACCTACCACGCTGCTCCAATGCGGATTGGTAGGTTACACATATCCCCAGAATTCTCTAGAGATATGCAGGTTTCCTCACGATGTTTTCCTTCACCGAAAAGCGTGTGATAAATTGCAATTATCAATTAGACACATAAGTTTTACTAGAAAACTCATTGGTGCCTGCCCGGGGCTTGAACCCTAGACCTCCTCAAAAGAGGCGAACGGTGATACCGCTGGGCTACCACAGTTTATTATGCAGCTTATTATAATGCTAAATGTAGAGTGTACTAATCGTTCTCATACCTGATACATGCGTACATGAACGATTAGTACACTCTACATTTAGCATTACATATATTTTCTTTCGCGGATTATAGCAAAATAATATTCTCATTACTTTGGTATATATATAGCTTACCATGTCTCTTCCAGGTTATTGCGTGCCATATTATCCGTGTACTAACAAATGCGTTCACATCAAAAGTAACTAGATACGCCTATTTAGCAATTCGCATTAAACAATAGGCTTATTATGAACGTTATACTTTTTCCGAGAAGTAATTCAATAGTTGTTAACAATAGGCTTATGACAGACATTGTACTTTTACCAAGTAGTTAAGCAGAAAAACATGTTCTTATTTAAGCCATTCTCCTGCCCTTATCCCACTCTAAGTGGGGTCGGCACACAATGTTATAAACATGCTGTCACATGATTTGGCTGCGTTTTTACGACCGACCGCCTGCCTGACGTCAACTTACCATAGTCGTATTTTACGACACCTCGATAAGAAAGAGGGTGGTCTATTCTACTAAACCGGATACCACACGGTGAGTCAACTCACCTTAGTCGCCTTTTACGACACCTCGGTAAGAAATGAGGTTGGTCTATTCTACTCAGCCGGATACCACACGGCGGGTCGACTTACCTTAGTCGCCTTTTACGACACCTCGGTAAGAAATGAGGGTGGTACTATTCTATTCAGCCGGATACCACACGGCGTACATGTTCTTATTTAAGCCAGCAGTATAGTCTACACAGCGTATATAGGCGAAAACGAGATTCATATTTTTAAAACTATCTATTCAACTCGCTTTAAGCCAAGACTATTACTATGGTACTGAAGTAAAACTCTATTTCTATAAATTTCACGCTCTCGACGATGTTTCTATATCCTACACAATGAGTGTATCAAATACCGTTTTGATGACGTCTACGAGAAAAACGATATGGCCTCAAAAAATAACAATTAAATTTATGTTAACCCTGTATATATATATAAGCTTCAGTTGCACCAAATTTTATCAATATTGTTTGATTTACTGACAGACAAAAAACAGGAGACAGACAGACTTTTCACATCTTAAATATTAATATTTATTCTTTATTTACAAATTTCTCAATAAATAATTAAAAAGTGTATAGATTTTGACTGCATTAGTTGAAATCTGCGTCGAAGCAATAATAACCGTCTCCAGTGTACAATTCATTACACAATTTAATGTTATTTTTTATATATGTGTATGTGTGCGAGAGAGATAGAGAGCGTGTGTGTGTGTGAGAGAGAGAGACAGCGAGTGTGTGCGTGTGTGTGAAATGAAAGAAGTCTGTTATTGTGACTGTAGTTGTATTTATGCCATAGATTTAAAAATTCATAATTTTAATTTTGTCGTCGTATTAAAGTAATTTAAGCCAAAACTGTTTAAGATTTTTACATCATTTTTTATAACTATATCGACAATTAGAGCGTCATTATTTTTCTATTATGAAGTTCTTAAGCAACGCCTAATTCTATAAATGAGCTTATTGACTATTACATAAACGATTTCTAAGTTAGTCTTTAAGCAGTAATGCGGCCAATAAAATCCAAAAATCTCAGGACATGTCCCGATTTAAACAGGGACATTTGTCCGACCAATTGCCCCACATGTCAATAGCAGGTGTTGAAATGCTCACCCTCCATAATGCATCGACATTGCGACGCCAAACGATTATCCTTCAAGCTCCCTTCGAAGTTAATATCAAATGAAAAATAACCTTCAGTTAAACGGGATACAGTCTAAAATTAAATACAGTGATGACAGAGCAGGATTTTAGGCGCCGGCTCTAGTAATTTGGCGCCAGACAACCGTTAAAAGCCGACCCCTTGAATGAATACTACTGTGGTACCGAAAATGTGCTTTTTATTTGGGCACCAGAGTTTGATGACGCACCGTGGTCGGTTTAATCGCTGACCCTATTGGCCTTTTAATTGTACAAATTAGTGCTGTTCAAATAATTAGATTGCACACTAATTACACTGTGTAAGAATAGAACAAATGAAAGACCTCCATATAAATATACCGCGATGCATAAGTAAAATATAAGTATATAAGTAAATAAGTTAAAGTTTATAGGAAGCCGTATAAATTATTAGAAATTGTATAGTAGCTTTGTAACTTATCTCACTTTATCTATAAGTACTTGGGTGACCTTTTTTTTAAGATATAAAAAGATGGAACTTGAAAAAAAAATGAGAAAAATAATTGATCAGGTGGGGCTCGATCTCGGGTATTTTCACTTCTTTAGTCCGCCCCTTATCCGCTGATCCATCACTACTTTACAAATAACAGCTAAAATATCATTTGAATTCTATTCTACATTTTAGCATATTTTTCAGTGCCCGAAAACAGAGATAAAAGATATTTATTAAAAATGAAAACTAGAAAAATCGATTTTTCGCCCCCAAAACATTCTGATTCATGAAAATCTTCGGAGCCGTATCTAAAATTAATATATATAGGTATATATAGTTTATTTTATGATTATTAGAATGTAAGTTTATCAATATATAATTTATTATTTTGTTTATAGTATTTTGTTGTTGTATTTTAAAAATTTCAATGTACCTATATTACGCTTCTTTTAGTTATCCAACCACCAAGGGTCGCTGGCAGAGGTCTCTCTCTAATAGAGATAAGTTATCCTTTTTTAAGTCAACTTTTTTTAAGTTTTCCATTTTTGTATGTTTTTTCTTTTTTGGTACATAAATAAATAAATAAATAAATACATCGTTTACGATCACCTGATATTATTCAAATGTTTTTTCCGATATTTTTTTGGTTTTGTTTAGTCTATTATAATTTTTCAGTATACCACAGACGTGATATAGTTACATATAAATCTCGAATTCACTAAGCGTGACTAATAGAAGGTTTAGTTAAAACTTAATTAATTCTATTAGTAAATCACGACTGCACGCTGTCTACGGCGATGTCCATATATTTTGCGACATTTGCATACAAGTTGCGACAAGTCTATCTAATTATTTAAATCCACGTACATCGGTATTGGATTTGGTAAGGTTTAGCGGGTTCCTTAGCAAATAGGGACTTTTAACAATGATGTGGAGATACGATCTCTGCGTGATCAAATCAGAAATTATATCCGTAAATCTTAAATTATTCTGTCTTGTTTTGGCGAGTTCTATTTTAAATTACTGGAGCGTATAACTATAATTTGTTTTATTTATAATTAACTTCCCTAACATAAAATAATATAAACCTCACACAAAAGTCACAAATGTTTTGCACTTTTTTAACTGTTAATGACTTATTTATTTCGAAAGTGAGTCGAAATTAGACTACGGAAAAGTAATGTATCTATACTAATATATAAAGCTGAAGAGTTTGTTTGTTTGTTTGATTAATTGATTGTATGAACGCGCTAATCTCAGGAACTACTGGACCGATTTTAAAAATTCTTTCAGTGTAAGATAGTCCATTTATTGAGGAAGGCTATAGGCTAATACTAATAAAAATCATGTATTACAAAATTGTTCCCCTCTAAAAGATCTTAATAAAAGTACGTGAGAGCATATGTCTAGCTGTTAAGGTTGTCCCTCTTTAACCATTGTCATGGTTATCAAAAGATTATATTACGGTTTTAATTTTTCCACTCGGGCGGAGCCGCTGGCGATTGCTAGTTTTTAGTAAAAATAAAGTTTAGAAAAAAACAATAATTATTTTATAACATACGAAAATACCTATATTAATATAAGTATAATAGAAATACGGTAAATGTCCATAGTTTTAACATCGCGTGAAAGCAGACTAACTTTCGCTTATTCACCACTGGATAAGTATTTCTTATCATGCGATCAATTAATATACTAGCCTCTGCTAGCGAAATCGTCTGCTTGGACTTTGAATAGGCGACCCTCATTTCTTACCGACACATCGTAAAGATGACTAAGGTAAGTTGACTCTCCATGTGGTATTCGGTAAAGTAGAATAGATCACCCTCTTTCTTGCCGAGGTGTCGTAAAATACGGCTAAGATGATGTCAGGCAGGCGGCCGGTCGTAAAATACGTAGCCAAATCATGTGGCAACATGTTTATAACATGTTGTGCCGACCCCACTTAGAGTGGGATAAGGGCTGGAAGATTATGATCTAAATATGTTTATAATTACATTAACGTTCTTGGGAGCAGCATATTTATTTTACAATACGCTATGTCGGTACTTATGGTTCAATAAATAATAATCATAAGTTCAATAAGCTGTGGTAGCCCAGCGGTAACACCGTGCGACTCGTTCGAGGAGGTCATGGGTTCAAATCCGGGCAAACACCAATGAGTTTTACTGTTAAAACTTATGTGTATAATTGATAATTGCAATTTATCACACGCTTTTCGGTGAAGGAAAACATCGTAAGGAAACCTGCATATCTGTAGAGAATTCTGGAGATATGTGTAACTTACCAATTCGCACTAGAGTAGCGTGGTAGGTCTTAGCTCCAATCCTTCTCTCCAAAAACGGAGAGAAGAGGCCTATTCTCAGCAGCAGGATAGTAACAGGCCGCTACTTACTACTTACTTATAAGTTCATCTTAATACTAGTAAATACCGTTGATGAGAAAGAAGTCATCAAAAAGATGCATAAATCACCCTACTCAACACAATAATACAATACGCATCTATAAATAAACTAGTCGAACTTATGGTACTAGTTTTTAAATCAAGTTATATGCATACAATTTTAAAAGATTTAAACAACTACGTATCAAGAGTGCATTATAACTAATCCAGTCTCATTTATAATGTCGCTGTACTATAATTGATGTATCAAATGATTGATTGTGTCAACCTTGATCAACTCTTAAAATATATTGATATTTTTTTGGAAAAAAAATCACCAATCTATTAATAAGCTACGTCATTGAACGATAACACAATTAATTGATCTGTTTTTATAGGGTTGCTACATAAAATATGTTTTTGTAATAATTAACGTATGGTACCCCTTGTAAGCATGCTAGGTTCACATCTAGAAGACAACAATTATTGTAAGCCTATGATTATGTTGAATTTTTTAAAACCCTCAATTGTATGTCAGTTTTGTGAACTACTTAAATAAAAAATAAAAAAGCATTAAGTATTGCGGCGCAATTTTTTTTTTTTAAATATGTTCGAATTTGATTGGTCGATGACACGCGTGTAAAGAAACCTCTAAAAATTTCATGACTTCTCATTCTTTTTGAACCGATGGACGTCCACTGCTGCACAAAGGTCAAGGGTTTGCTAATAATCACCACGCTTGGTATGCGGGTTGGTGATCCCAGAGCTGACCTTGTCGCACCGACAGTGCTGCTGCTCACTGTCCGTCTGGTAGTATTTGGGTCAGCTGCAGGAATGCTTATACCGCCATTAATCGATCGCCAGAGCCTCATTGGTTTATCTGCAGGGAGCATGAGCAGGTGAGGTTGACACTTTAAGATACTTTTTTTTATACAGGAAAAAACCCCTTATGGGTACCGCCACCCGACGGGAACAGGCGGCGGTTATGTCGGACTCGCACCGACTAAAACGACCTGTGTGCTCCACCACGCTGCCGATGGCAAGGACAGAGTATCATTGTACACATTGCCCCCATCCCCGCCGACAGCTCTGAACCCAGAGAATACCTCCTCCGGGTAGGGACCCCTCGAAAGAGAAGCCCCCCTACACTAACCGGCGCATCGGAATCACCAGATACACCAACCGCCTCAAGGATCTGTAAGCCAGACGTTCAATGTCCGAAGGTCCCCTGACAGGGCAGCAGACGATAGGCTTAGTCAAGTCGCTACCACCTGGACTCGCCAGCAGCTGATTTGATCCAAAACAAAAGTTCCCGGAACCGCTCCACCGCCCCCCTCCGCCCCTTGCCGCAGAGCAGAAGGAGGCCACCGTAGCCCACAATCGCTTCCTGCCCACCGTGTCTGACACTTGAAGAGACTAAGCTAACTGAAACTGACAGGGACGAGCCTGCCCCTTACTAGTGCCCTCTTAATAGTAAAATTATGTCCTTAGGAAAAAGAAAACTTGGTGTACCTACACACCGAACTAGATAGCTTTCGTGCGTCACATCAAAGTCAGAGCATCTCCGATTCCACGAAACGTTTCACAGTGAAATATCACGAAAATGTTCCAGAAATTTTAACGAGTCGCAACGAAAGTGGCGTGTCAGCTCTTTCGTTGCATCTTGATTCTTGTAACGATTGCCAAAATAATTGTTTACGAAACTGATGTGTTTATTTAAGTTTCTCAACGGGAAACCGTATTTGATTCGGCTGACATGTTAACAGTACCGTTTTAAGGAATATTCACTTCGATTTGTTGACGTTTTGGAAGTGTCTGTTTGACCTATTAGAATCAGTAGCTACTGATTAGGAATCTATTTATTTAATTGGATTTATCACATCACATCAGAAATCACATCATTCTTTCCCGACGCCATAATGACTAATCGTCATACTATTAGCCCTCCACTATACGTCGCCCTAAGCCGTGGTCCGGCCTTACAGGAGGCACCCTTAAGATGACGTTTCCCGACGCTAGTAATGCTTCTGCGCTCTACTCTCCACATTTCGCAACTTCGACGATGATTCTGCGCTCGCCCGTCCCGCCCGGTGACGCAGTAAAAGACGTTAGGGCTAACAGCATATAGTCAATTCGAAAAAAAAATCATCATTCTTAGTCATAATATTACAATTCACTTATAACAGTTATAAACCTAAAATTAAAAACAACATAATAATGAAATAATAAAAAACTACATTAAATAAGTTGTCATACGAAGAGTTTCTCAGTTTATAAGTTTATGTAAGTGTATATATTTCATATTTATTATTCTTTTATTTTTATTAATTAATATGTAATATAACTTGTATGTGTGTTATATTTGTTCTTTAAGTTTTTTCTTTTCTGTGAAGACTTTTTTGGTTTGTTTTTGTTTTGTTTCTCTTATAATTACGTATTGTATAACTGTTTGTCTTCTTAATAAATAAATACATTAAGGTTCAAATAGAACAATTCTGAAATTAAAATTTATTAAATTTTTTTCATAAATGATGACAGCCTTTATGTAAAATAAGATCTCTGTGCCCCGCCCATCACAACTTAAGATTCGCGATTCGTTGATATATATAGTTGACACCAGTTCTTTTATAAATAAAAATTTGACTTTAAAATATTTTAGTCATATATATCACAAAAACAATACCAACCAAATATACATTCAGAGTTGGATAACTCGTTTAATGTACGTGCCGATTAAATTAAAAAAAAAAAACTTGATCAACAAGTCAGTTTAGAATCAAATTTGCATATACCAATGCCGAGTCTAATCGCAAATATTGTACGGCTCGGATTCCTGCATTTTAATAAGATTTTAATTTAGACTACCATAGATTAGGAAGAACGTGATATTAAAAAAATAGAATTCGCGGGCAAGCCATTGGACAAGGCATGTGTTTTATGTTTTTACTGCCGCTCATTTACATCTGCAGCACCCAATGAACTGCGAATGCGATGTCAGGTTAGGATTTTATTTCAATCGCTAATTATGCAAACGACATTTAGATAAAGGACTACTTTTACGATTACATTCTTTTTTTAAATATATTTTAGATGGTTTAAGTTTAGAATGGGGTCAAGAACATGATTTTTATATTTGAAAACAGTCAACTGTCACTATTTTCTTTACTTTTTAATTCTAAAAATAAATCGTACTTTTATAATTCTTTAGCCCTTATCCTACTTTAGGTGGGGTCGGCACAACATGTTATAAACCAGAATCACATGATTTGGCTCGATATTTTTTCGTCTTACGTAACTTATCTTAGTTGCCTTTTGCGACATCTCAGTTAGAAATGAGTGTGGTCTACTCTACTCAGCCGAATACCACACGGCGAGTCAACTTACGTTAGTCGCCTTTTACAACACCTCGGTAAGATGTGAGGGTGGTCTATTCTATTCAGCCGGATACCACACGGCGGGTCAACTTACTTTAGTCGCTTATTACTACACCTCGGTAGCTTCAGTAACTTCGGACACTTCGGCATATATACTAATTAAGAAGTTAATGTATTCATAATTAGCTTTTACCTGCGACTTCATCTGAGTGGACTGTTGTCGATAAAAGATGGCGCTTTTCAATGTCATCATATTCTTGTAGAATTAACAGGATTTCTATAGTCTATATGTCATTCCGGTGTATAAGGAATAATTGTGCCAAATTTCATCAATATTGCTTAAGTGGATTCGCCGTGAAAGAGTAACAAACATACATCCATATTCACATACTTGTTTGTTGCAGAAGACCTTAAATATATTTTTACGCAGTAATAATGTATGAAATTTGTCGTTAAAGTGGGTATAATAAATCATTTCGCGATGAGAGCCCGCGCCAGTCATACGCCATCGCAAATTAAGTTGTTTATTATGATTTATTCGAACGTTTACCTTCACGGGATAAATTTAGTATTTGATTTTTGTTTCATTTCTAAAACGATTGTAAAAACTTCTAATAACGGGATATTCTTGCATATTTCTATAGAAGGTAGAGGTCTTTGGTTAAAGTCTAGTCTACAATTACTCGTCGCAATTTCTGTCTTAGTTTATCTTTAATATTTAAATGAGTTAATCTTGTATATATATATTTTCCGAATCTCGGAAACGGCTTCAACAATTTTCCTGAAATTCAGCATGTAGGAGGTTTTGGGGGAGAAAAATTGATCTAGCTAGGTTTTATGTAAAAAAAATATTGTTTTATCCCTGTTTTTGGGCATTAAAAAACGCTAACATTTATATTGAATTGAATTTTCGCCAATAACTGTCAAGTCGGCGTAGCTTATTCGGGTAACGGGCAGCCTCGAGAAATGTGATCGATCCCGAACTAATTAATTGTTTTTTTCTTTTTTTAAGTTTTTTATTTTTTTGTAAAAAATTACCGAATGAGCGAAGCTCGGTCACCCAGATATTTTAATTTAAATGAGTTATTCTTGCATAGATATATATGTATAATCATAGGAAATATGACTTTATTCTTTCGATAGGGCGACATTATCGTTGTTTTAATACTATTTGAGCATGATCAATACTAGCAGATGACTGTCCTTCTATAAGAGTAGGTTCTTATCAAAGAATATCACTACATAGTATAAAACAAAGTCGCTTTTTGTGTCTGTCCCTATGTCACTATATCCCTATGTATGCTTAAATCTTTAAAACTACGCAACATTTTGATGCGGTTTTTTTTAATAGATAGAGATTGAAGAGGAATAACATTCAATTCGGAGTAGAGAAATACTGTAATTTTTGAGATTTCGTAAATAATTACATTTTTTTTCGCTTACATTGCAAACGCAGGCTGAACCTAACAAGATTTATCAAAATAATGTACTATATATTCGTACACCTTGAAAAGGTCTACAGAAAACTACGCGATGGTATATTTCTATCTCTTATGGATAACCCACAATAGCATTTTTTTGTCATTTTCTTTTTACGAAAAATAATGCCTTATTATTGAAGCGATTTTAAACAATATAGCATTAATCCTTACCCAATTAAGTACCTTAAATACATTGTTAATTTAATATAGATCAATATGGCCGTTTACAGCATGTAATTTAAGTGAACATTTTCGGAGATATTACTGATTTAAAATGCCGCAAGGAGGGCATCGAGTGACTGGGTTCACTGAGTGACATAGGCTATATATTTTATACCCCTGCGAAGCTGGAGCGGTCCGCTAGTAAATAAATAAATATGAAAGTTTGTCATTCAGTTTTAATAAAATTTTCAGACAGTTTTACAATATCCCAGCGGATGTTTCTGTAGTTTCTTTGCGATCAGAACATTTTTATAACTGTTGAGTTATGGGAATTGGAAACCAGACTGAGCCACAGTCACACATGCCCTGACAGTTTTATGTTCGAAGTACTTTACTTATCGTTATTTGATTAATTACTTTTGACGTTTCACTAATTTCACGTGACGCCGATATTTTATCATCTCAGCTTTAAATAAAACAAAATACGTCATAATGTTTTCGCCACTTGCATTGTGTACACAATGTTATCAATATATGAAAATTGCTCGATTATAAGCATTAGATAATGTTTTTAATCGATTATGACCGATTGTTTTCAGACTTGTCATCGATAAGTTTAGATAAGACATAGAACATCACTACATTTTTTTACCTATAACTAGGTAAAGCTAAAAGGTAAAACCGTGAAGGCAAAACGGTGTGACCGCTTGACACTTTACTGGCGATCACGAGTTCGAACCCCGAGCAGGCACCAATGAGTTTTTATATAAAAACTTAAGTGCCTAATTGATAATTCAAATTATTTATTTATATTTATTTCTTATCAAGTTCTTCTTGGTAACGGAAAACATTGTGAGGAAACTTGTATATCTCTAGAGAATTCTGGGGATATGTGTAACCTACCAATCCGCGTGAGATTTTGTGGCTATTTTATTTGACTATTTAATTAAAATAAATTACTCAAAATAATAATTATTAAAGTATTTATTAATATTAATTTAATTGCTAATTGCAAACGCATTTTTTGCATTTTGTTTATTGTATATCTTTTTAAAATAAATACGACTAGAGTTACTATATACTTATAGCTTTCCGAACCAGCAGTAGAGTTGATGATTCAAAAGCACTTTTTTTACAAGTTTAGTTGAATGAAAAATATTTTGCAATTTTTGAATTTTAAAGAATTGGTTTTATTCTTTACTAGTAATCGCCAGCGGCTCTACCCACGTGGAAAGATTAAAACCGTAAAACAAAAGTAATAATAAAATTATTTTGCTATAATCCGCGATGAAGTAAAATAGAAAATATATATAATGCCAAAATGACCAAAATCGCAAAGCAAAAATGCTTTGCGATTTTGGTCGTGGAGTCTATCTCCTGACTATGCTTCGGGGCGAAACGATTGTTGAGTTTGTGATAGTGAACGTATATAGTGCTTGTGTATCACGGTGGCGGTGGTGGAGGTTTGTGCATGTGTTTTTTTACGACTCCTGCATGTATCAGGTATGATAACCGATTGTCCACTCTACATTTAGCATTATATATATTTTCTATTTTTCTTCATCGCGGAATATAGCAAAATAATTTTATTATTACTTTTGTATTATGGATCTACGCAAAGTAACGCCTAATTCTATAAATTATTTAAAACCGTAAAGTTATAGTTTTTTGATAAACATAAAAATGGTCAAAGTGGGTTAACCTTAAAAGCTAGACATATGCTGTCGCAGACTTTTATTTAGAACTTTTAGAGGAGAACAATATTGTTATACATGATTTTTTAATAACTATCACCGTTTACTCAGCGCTCGCAAGGAAAGCTTTAAATTTTGCCGTTTTCGTACTATTCTTTATTGCTGCTCTACTCCTATTCATCTTAGCGTGATGTTATATTAGCCTATAGCCTTTTTCGATAAATGGACTATCTTACAGTGAAAGAATTTTTCAAATCGGTCCAGTAGTTCCTGAGATTAGCGCGTTCAAACAATTTTTTTTTTCGAACTCTAACTAATGCTGTTAGCCCTAGAGACTTTGACAGCGTCACCGAGAGAGTGGGCGAGCGCAGAAGCATTGCCGAAGTGAAAAAACTGGGAGAGCGAGTCTCGAGTGAAACTCGCAGCATCCTGGGAGCGTCACCTTAAGGGTGCCTCCTGTGAGGCCAGACTTCGGCTTAAAACGACGCGTTGTGGAGGACTGTTTCGGACTTGAGTGGAGGACTGTATCCTGAGTTTCTGAGATTAGCGCGTTCAAATTATCAAACAAACAAACAAACTCTTCAGCTTTATATATTAGTATAGATATTATAGCCTCACTTGAACCTGCTTAACAGGGTGCATATATTTTTTAAAATTTAAACAGGAATGGGGAATCTAGGATTCCCATGACATCACTGGCGCCCAACTCCCGGCGCGTGTCGACCACATGTTAATTTATTTGAAACTTTTTATACAAACAAATAAGCACTTTTTTGTTATCGGGTTAAGCTTCATTTTAAGTTAACCGAAAAATGACCCTTATAGCTTAGTGTCTTATTCAATGGTCTATGAACATTTACGAATCGACTTTGTTTTTTAAGCCAGTGTTTTAGTTAAATCTGTAAACGTTTAACGTTTAGAACCTATCGACAATAATATAAATCTTTACTTATTTAAACTTATTGATATTTTAACACTGTGATTTGTGGATCTGCTGTGAATACGGATACCTTCATATATGATTTGATCACACAGATACTATCAAAGAATATCGCTTTTCATCGCTTTTTGAGAAATTTTAAGATGTTTAATGACGCACACGAAGAATATAGCTATGTGTTGTGTAACTATGTGTTTTATAGTTTATTTATTTTATTTTTATTATTTGGAAAACAAACAGTATACTTATGCTAATAACATTAATATGACATAAACTAACGCACAAACCAGTAAAGTTTTCACTGATAAACTAAGACAAATAAGGTAGAACAAAAACGAAAAATTATAAATTATTATCTAAAATTATTTTCTTAAATTTTTTTAATGATTCAACCCAACGTGACGGAACTCTGTCTTATATTTTTTACACGCTTTAAAACAAAATGTTTTCTACATAGTTTGATCTAAACATTGGCAGATCAAACAATTTTTTTTGGAAATTGCGGATACTTAAGTTCGGGCACCTGAAACGTAAGCAACTTAAAATATATGGGGAGTCTAATTCATATCTTTATTGCAATATTAAGATAAAAGTACAAAAGGCGGACTTGACACTAAACTAAGCGTTCTCTACCAGTCAACCTTAGGGTCAAACGGAAAATTAAAATAGGTGCAGCAAGCAAACAAACAGAAGAAGAAAAGAAGTAATAGGCATAAATAATTAAGAGATGAAAATCAATAAACTATAGCGATGTGCCTAGGCAAATAAGAAATAAATAAATGGATAACAATAAACATAATAAAATAAAAATAAAAAAAAAATAAAAAAATAGATGGTATAACAAAATATTTAGCGGTTAAAGAAAAATATATATATATATATATCATTAATTGTTACAGATTAGGTATTTTTCTTAGGTAGGTATTAGGTAAATTTCTTTTTTATTTTGTAAAAAATTACCTCTAAAGAAAGCATGTTTGTATTGTCTAATGATAAGAAAGCTATGAATGTTGTATATAAAGACATTCTGTAATTGTTTTAAAATAAAATACACAGGGAAAAATGTAAAATGAAAAAATCTATCTATAATGAAAAGATCCAGTGATCAATAAATATAACTCGCGAAAGAAATCATTGCAAGCCATATCGCGTGCGGATAATATCAGTGTGATGTGCAACAGACTTTACATGGATTGTGCGGTTCAAGTGCGGGTAGATGAACAAAATAATGACTGTAGTACTCGGGAACGAAGACGCCGCGGCGCTCCAGTCAGTTCGTGACCACGGTGGATGCAACTCTGCCGAAACGTTGAACCTTATACAAAGGTAATCGATTATAACGCGATGTGACCCGTATGTTTATATAATCATCAGTATGAATCGCGAAAGTTTAAAATCAACCAGGTATTTATTATTATATAATTTAAAAGAAAATATAAACTATACTTAATAAATAAGCAAAAACAAACTTAAAATATGTACTTTAATAGAATTTAAAGAACCTACACAACGTTGTGCTTTAGTCTTTTAAATATATTAGTCTACATACAAATATAAATAAATAAAAATGATGTTTAAAATATATAGTTTAAATTAATTAATTAAAGTTTTAAGTTGTACATTTTTTCACCATGTTATAAATATATTTATACTTACATATACATAATAAATTAGTTTAGCTTTTATCTGTTGCTGACGTCCGTGAGTAAAAAAATGGCGGCCACTGAAAATCGGTGTTCGGGTTTCAAATTCGAACCAAAGCCGAGTGTTTACCCATTTTATGGCGTCACACCGCGCCCTTACCAATAAATTTATCATAATTGTTGTGTCCTTATATGTAAAACTTAGAGGTGTACGTTATAAATAAAGTTTTTCTTTCTTTCTTTCTTTCTATTAATAACGGTAACCAGTTAGCAATCTATAAACATAAATAGCATATTTACAGATGCTTTAAAGTGTCGATATCGATCGTATTATGACGTCACCCGATAGTGTATCGATACATCTGATAACGGCCAGACGCGGCGCCGGCGAACGCGCTCTACAACTCCCGACCATCTCCCGAAATAACAATTGTAGACAACAATGATCCTTAATACGGTATATTAGGGACTTGTTTTCTTTGAATTATCCTCATGCCCTTATCCCACTCTGTGGGATCGGCAGAATGTTATAAACATGTTGTCACATGATTTGGCTTCATATTTTACGACCGGCCGCTTGCCTGACGTCAACTTACCTTAGTCACTTTTTACGACAACTTGGTAAGAGATGAGGGTGGTCTTTTCTACTGAGCCGGATACAACACGGTGGGTCAACTTACCTTACTAGCCTTTTACGACACCTCGGTAAGAAATGAGGGTAGTCTATTCTACTCAGTTGGATACAACACAGCGGGTCAACTTGCCTTAGTTGCCTTTTACGACACCTCGGTAAGAAATGAGGGTGGTCTATTCTACTCAGCCGGATACTACACGGTGGGTCAACTTACCTTAGTCATCTTTAAAGACACCTAAGTAAGAAATGAGGGTGGTCTATTCTACTCAGCCGAATACTACACGGTGGGTCAACTTACCTTAGTCGCCTTTTACGACAGCTCGGTAAGAAACGAGTCTATACTACTCGGCTGGATTCTATACAGCATCACTATTTAAATCCATCCTAATACTATAAATGTGAAAATCTGTTATACCGATGATAGTTGCGGATAGAAGTTAATCATAAAATAAAGAAACTAAAAACTTGCTCATTGTCATTAACAATAACGTTATCAGAGTTCAACTTTAACAGAGATGAAGTCATTAAACGATATAATTTAGTCACTAAAGACCAGATTCCGGTAACCTCTTGATAAATTCTGACCCGTAACACATTAATATTTAAAATTTCAACGTTCGCTTATCTTAATGCACGCACATCGTTTTAAACGGCTTTTAAGAAACAAATATGTAACTGTTCCTTATTACTTTATAAATACCTTAGTAATAGTAACAAAAATAAAATAACATTTCGTTCTTAACCAAACTTTAATTATAAAAGTTCTGAACACAACTTAAACATTATTAATTAATACATTTATAATAGTAACAAAAATTAAATAAAATATCGCTGTTTAACACACTTTAATTAGGAAAATTCTGAACACAATTTAAACAAATAATTTCCGTTTTTAAATAATTTAAAATTCGAACAGTTACATAACATATCGTCTATGCGTATCGTTTACCATACAAAGAAACTTAATTAAAACGCGTTCAGGATAATACATAATCTATTTTTTCCAATTACACAAAAGCCTAATAAACAATTAATATTTATAAAGTTTTAGTACCTAATATAATAAATAATAAAAGTATATTTGTTAATTAAATTGCTTAAAAGTTATTTATTTATTTTAATAAAAATGGAACAAATTTATGGTATCAAAATAATCTAAAATATATTTTTATTGTTAGCGATCAAGTTCTTAATTTGAAAATAATACATTGAATATTCAAATGTAACTACCAACTCGTCACCACTGTCACGGTTTATGTAAATTCATTTGATAATGGACAAAAATAACCTTCTTTGTTCAAAGTTATAATGAACTTTATAATAAATTAATTGATTGTTTACTGGAATTTACACAATGAAAACTAAAAGTGCTTATTTGTAACTACAGTACGTGACAAAGTTTCTATTGATTTTTGCCTACCTAAAAACAAAATAATAATACTAATTAGGATGAACGATTGTCAATCCTTACCTTACAAAAAAAATGACATAAAAAATGTTCAGTTCTTAATATATTGTTGTCATTTAAAAAGGAATTTTGTTTAAAGGATAGTTGTAAACTATGGACTAGTGGACCAATATACATTATACTTTACTGGTTATAGAATTAGCAGACCCGTCCGTACGTTGCTGTAGCCATGTAAGTTTAAGACTACCCTCTACTAATTATTTATATAATATTGTAGCCCCAGTATCCATTAAGTACAAGAAAAATTATGGCCATATATTATAGTTATATTATATCTCAATAGGATTTTCGATAAAAGCTCCGAGACCGCTTGAGTTTTTCAGAAATTTTCAACTATTACCTAAATTGAATAAATATTATAACTTTTTTATTTTATTTACAGCAAAAATGTACAAGTTATATCTTCTTAAATTACTAACACTGTACCTGAATAGACAATTAACCGAGGTGTAAAAACGGATAAAAAAAATGTTTGCACTTTGACTCCATAGCCCTAGAGTCTGAAGTGCAAACGGCACAAATATATAACTCTCGATTAGAGATGCATACTTCCGCCGTTTGTCGGATTCGGCCATTTCCACCGCAGCTCCATTTCCTGACGCTGTTTTCCTGATATGGGAAGATGCTAACGTATCAACGCATGTTGCGTCCCCCAAGGAACCAGCGTCAAACCGTCTGGTCGCTTGCCATCATCCCAACATATCCCCGAAGGCTCGAAAAGAGCAGGAATGTCGATGGTGGCAAGAGCTCTTTTGATGGTATCATTAAGAGAACCATGACCAGAGCTCCTACGGCATGAAAGCCTCTTTTCCACATGGACATCGGTGCTTAAGGCATAATGTGGCTCCCAATCTGAGACCTAAAGCTACTGAAGCTACTAATATTATAACTAATAGAAAATAGTAGACAATAGTAAGTTGGCGAAACGTATGTAACGTTGGTAAACCGATCTGGGCAACAAATAAACAAATAAGTTTTTTTTATTATTCCGATTTAATACCTACATTTTTAACTACTATATTGCGGATTCAAATGTTTACAAGTCAATTAAAAGTATATTTTGCGTTCGAGCAAAGAAATATTTAAATATCGCTTACCGGTCAATCCTAGATCCGACGATTCCGAAGACGACTCATCGCTGAACGCAGCTGAAAGTTGGTACAAAACGAGCACCAAACAAACGCTAAAATTAACCCTTGCCATAGCTGTCAATTAAATCTATTGCCACTGTTGCACAGTCAACATCACTTTTTACAGTCGCCGATCATCATATCATCACCAGTTTATAACTAATACAAGTTTAACACAAATATCACAGTAAAGTTGTATAAAACACATCGAAAACAAACCGCACGCTAAATTTCGTGTGAGTATACGAATGTTTTTATATAAGTAAGCACGCGTTCATTGTATTTTTAAGCAGAGCGATACACCCTCTCTGTAATGCGGTCAAAGCTCAACTGATGGCCGGTCTCCGATTGGCCGGCAACTTGCGCCATGCGGCATGCGTCATGCGTGTGTGAAAGAAATAGGTATGAAGAAGAGCGAGCAAGAGAATTGCATGCTGCGTGTAGAGCTGTTCAGTGCGATACTATAAACATCGATATATATCAATCAAAATATTTATAAACATCGATATTTATCGATCAGGATATTGTTATGGTAGAATATATTTATTATATATTACCATCACATTCCGCTGAAAACATTTGATATCACAAGATTATTTTATATATATTATCAAGACCGTATACAAAGTTTTTGACATAGATAACATAGTATATAAAGATGTATGTTTATCTGTATGTCACTTATAGACTCCGAAATGGCTGAACCGATTTAAATTACATTATCAGACACTCCGTAGATTAAAGTTTTGTGGTGATCGGAGCATTTTTTAACTTTTGAGGTCTATTTTGAAAGACAACGCGTGCCCAAACAGCTAGTATGTAAAAGAATGATATAATAAAATTTTTAAGTACAAATTGTCTAATTTATCGACAGCTTTAAGAGTTGAGTTGAATTGGTCAATTTTTATATGAGTAAATAAAAATTGCAATAACATATTTTCCAATGACAAGTAACTGCAATGGGCAAAATAGATTGATTACAAATATCTATAATAGATTAGTTATTGAATAAAGATCACATAAACAGTACTGTTGCAATATATTAGTTCAAACCAAATTACTTGGTTATAGTTATCAATTTCACTAATGATTCAAAATGAAATCTAATAATATACAGTTACATGTCGTCTATGATTAAAATATTCCTCATCAATTAATTAAAACCGAAAACCTAAATTAAACACAATGTTAAATTTAATATCGAATCGATAATGAACGACATCCTTGGCCGTAGCCTAAGAGATTCAGTTATTCATACCAAGTCGAAGCTATTTTAAGCTTTAACACATTATAATAAAGTTGTAAGTCATTTGTACATATTTGAAGTGGATTTAAAAATTGAAGCGCCAGGCATTTTGTGCGCGGCCACGCGGTGCATTCTTTGTTGTTTTTATTGCAACTTTCTCTACATCTATTATTCCATATTTGTTGAAAAGAGAATGGTAGATGTTGAAAAATATACAACGAATTTTAGTCACGTATAGCTATTAATATATGATATGATTTATGTTGTTATAGGTTTCAACCCTTAAGATTAGATATTTCGCGGAATATTCCAGAACAGAACAAAGTTCTTTTTATGATTTTCACACCGAAACTAAGAACGGAGACTACGCTATGTAATTCTAAATTTAAAACTACTTCTAAAGTCAAGTCGCTTTAACTTAGCAGCTTTCTATTATTTCCTGAATAAATTATCATCATAGGTATATATACAAATCAAACCTTAAAAATAGTCAATAATAAAAATTTATCTCCTCAAAAGGGCAGAGTAGACCTTTGCCCAGCGGTGGGATGGTAAAAGGCCGGTAGTTATCAAATATCGTATATAATACATATATATTCGTAAAACAAGTATGTAATATGGATTTGCGATTTTGTCGTGAAGTCTATCTCCCGACAATGCTTCGATTACGGGGCGAAATGAATGTTGAGATTGTGTTGGTGTATGTGTGCAATGCTTGTGTATTGTTGTGTTATGTGTGGGTAGTGCATGAGTTTTTACTAATTCTGAATGTATGAGAAACAATACTACATTCTATATTTAGCAATACCTATATATTTTCTTTTATCGCGGATTATAGCAAAACAATATTTTCATTACTTTTGTAAGTCTAGAAAAGAAATAACGATTTGTTTATTTTAGTTAACAACTTTAACTTAAACCAGTAAATGTATTATAATTAATGGTTTATTCGTGGAACATAAAAAGCCATTAGATAAGCTGGTTTACCCATAACAGTATTGAAATGTCCATAAATTAATGTTGCTAACTTGTTAACACGCTAGTACATAGTAATATTATAATAATGGCGCTATATTTTTAAAATATTGTGTAATATTTCATACAGACAACGTTATCATATAAAAAATGAAAAACAAATCAAATCGATACAAAAAATAATTAATTGGATAATTAGCCTAAAAAAATCAGTATTAAATTAAAAAAGTTACTAATATAGATGAAGAAGGCAGTTGAATTCAGTTTAAAAATCGAATCAATCGTTCGAAATTCGAAACGCTGGTCGTATGTAGTAATATTGTAATAATGGCGGTATATTATGAAATATTGTGGTATATTTCATACAGACAACCTTATCATATAAAAAATACAAAATCAAATCAAATTAATACAAAAAAAACTAAGTGGATGATTGACAGAGTCTAAAAAAGTTCAGATTAAATTAAAAAAGTAACTTTTAATATAGATAAAGAAAGCAGTTGATTTCAGTTTTAAAATCGAATGCATCGTTCGAAATTCGAAACGCTGGTCGTATGTAGTAATATTATAATAATGGTGGTATAATAAAAATAAAAATAATAAAAAAATATTACAAAATATTTTGAATATTTCATACAGATAACGTTATCATATAAAAAATACAAAATCAAATCAATACAAAAAAATAATAATTGGATTATTGGCTCATAGACAGAGTCTAAAAAACGGATTAAATTAAATAAGTAACTTTAATAGATAAAGAAGGCAGTTGAATTCAGTTTAAAAATCGAATGCATCGTTCGAAATTCGAAAGGCTGGTCGTATGTAGTAATATTATAATAATGGCGGTATATAACATAATATTTTGAATATTTCATACAGATAACGTTATCATATAAAAAATACAAAATAAAATCAAATCATTTAAAAAAAAACTAATTGGATGATTAGCTTATTGACAGAGTCTAAAAAATTCCGGATTAAATTAAAAAAGTAACGTTTAATATAGATAAAGAAGGCAGTTGAATTCAGTTTAAAAATCGAATGCATCGTTCGAAATTCGAAACGCTGGTCGTATGTAGGTAAAAAACAAAGGCATCCATTGCACGAGCCCTTTGTTAGAGAGCCGGAATGTGTCCGATCCGTAGCAATAAGGCGGAAAGGGGGACCACCATAACTTATAGAAATAGTGTAAATAGGACTGTATTCTTCGCGCCGTGTGGTATCCGGCTGAGTAGAATAGTACCACCCTCATTTCTTACCGAGGTGTCGTAAAAGGCGACTAAGGTAAGTCGACCCGCCGTGTGGTATCCTGTTGAGTAAAATAGACCACCCTCATTTCTTACCGAGGTGTCATAAAATACGACTAAGTTAAGTTGACGTCAGGCAGGCGGTCGTTCGTAATAACGCAGCCAAATCATGTGACAGCATGTTTATGACATGTTGTGCCGACCCCACTTAGAGTGGGATAAGGGCAGGAGGATGATGATGATGAGGACTGTAGTTTTCGTTTTTATTTATCGCAGTTTTGCACTTATGTCAAATTACTTATACCCGCTATTTCGTGTGCGTTAACTTGAATGTTAAAATATCCTCTATGCATAATTTATAGGCGTTACTTTGCGGAGATCCAAAATACAATAGTGACAATAAAATTATTTTGCTATAATTAAATAATATAAAATTGCTAAAGTAAAATAGATTGTACGGTTTTTTACGACAACTCTTTAAGAACGAGTTTCTTATATTCGTATATTACGACCGTAATATACAATTAAGGTAAGTTGACGTCAGGCCGGTCGTAAAATACGTAGCCAAAGTATGTGACAGCATGTTTTTATCATGTTGTACCGACCCCACTTAGAGCGGGATAAGGACAAGATGGATGATGATGAGAACATAGGTTATATAAGTTTTTTAAATTTCGGTATACAACGAGCCTGTCTACAATCTGTATACAATTTTGTGTCGTAACTATTGTATAAACTAAATGAAGTTAGTGCTTTATAGAGTGCACCAAAATTATCTATACTAAATATAAAGCTGAAGAGTTTGTTTGTTTGATTGTTTGAACCCGCTAATCTCAGAAACTACTGGACCGATTTCAAAAATTCTTTCTGTATAAGATAGTCCATTTATCAAAGAAGCATTATTCTTTAATGGATAATGGATCCTCCTATTTAATATTTTTTCATGAAGATGAAAAAAATATGAAAAAATATTACGCAAACGGCAAAATTTAAAGATCTCCTTGCGTGCGCTGAGTAAACGGTGATAGTTATTCAAAAATCATGTATTACAAAATTGTTCCCCTTTAAAAGTTCTAAATAAAAGTTCGGAATAGCTCATGTCTAGCTTTTAAGTTTAACCTACTTTAACCATTTTTATGGTTATCAAAAGACTATATTACGGTTTCAATCTTTCCACACTGGTGGAGCCGCTGGCGATTGCTTGTATAATATATAAAAGTAATAATAAAATTATTTTGCTATAACCCGCGATGAAGTAAAATAGAAAATATACATAATGCTAAATGTAGAGTGTACAATCCGTTTTCATACCTGATACATGCAGGATTCGTAAAAGCACATGCACAAACCTCCACCACCGCCACCACAATACACAAGCACTACATACGTTTACTATCACAAACTCAACAATCGTTTCGCCCCGCAACCGAAGCATCACCATCGCATATATATTTTCTATATTACTTTATCGCGGATATTAGCTAAATATTTTTTTTTTTCTTTTTTGTTTAAATTAAAAGTAGTCAGTGGTTTATACAGTGCACCAAAATTATATAGGTAATATATAGTTGATGGACTAGTTTACCTTGCGTTTAAATCCTTAATGATGAAAAGCCATGGCCACAATACTCCTCCTGTATTATAATAACGTTTAATGACTCCTTCTCGTTTACCGACTCGTTCGGAATACGTAAACGTTCACGATTTATAGCATTCTTTAAAATCGTTTCAGTTTTTATTAATTGCTTAGTGATTGTTTTAATTCGGATACGTTTTTGGGGGCGTGTTTCGTACGAATTTTAGTATTTATTTAAAAGAAGAAATAACGTGTACATTGACGATTATTATGCCTTCAGTATCGGCGATGATGTTGTGATCTGCAATTAAAATTCAAATATTATTTATTCAAATAAACTTGTAAACAAGTGAATTTGAATCGACAACTCTACTGCTGGTTTGGAAAGCTGTTCCTAGCGAGAAAAGTCGGCAAGAAACTCGGCGATTGCTCTTTTAAAAATATCATTTTTATCACTAGTTACATTTAGTCAGTAGTGACTTGTACAAGCTTGAAGAGTAGCTACGTCCACGTATTCTTTTCATCTAAGTAATCCTCAATAGTATAGTAGGCTTTTTGTATTAGGCTTTTATTAATAGTGTTTTTAAACTGCTCTAATGATAAAGGTAAAATTGACTGCGGAATTTTATTATACAATCTAATACCTCATAATCCTCCTGCCCTTATCCCACTCTAAGTGGAGTCGGCACAACACGTTACAAACATGTTATCACATGATTTGGCTGCTTTTTCACGACCGGCCGCCTGCCTAAGGTCAATTTACCTTAGTCGTATTTTACGACACCTCGGTAAAAAGAGGGTGGTCTATTCTACTCAGCCGGATACAACACGGCGGCTCGATTTACCTTAGTCGCCTTTTACGGCAACTCGGTAAGAAATGATGGTGGTCTATTCTACTCATGCGGATACCACGGCGGGTAATCTTACCTTAGTCACCTTTTACGACACCTCGGTAAGAAATGAGGTTGGTCTATTCTACGGAGCCAGATACCACACGACTAATACAATCTAATACCTATAATATGAAATATTAAATAACTTACTTTAATAGCACATCAAATTAAAATATAGAAAAAAAAAGTTAGTTTGCTTGATATATTTACGACAAAAATGGCACAAAGCATTCCTAAACTTTTCTTTAATACTATATTTATTAGTTCTTGGGTTCTTGAATTAAATACGCTGTTGAATATAACGAAGAAGTAAGTATTTAATTACCATCTTTGACAAGTTCATAAAAATATAAGTAAGAGATTAAATGTTTTGTGCTAAGACGGAATTTTGTTACAAAAGATACTTTAGAACAAAACAGATTGAGGTACCCATTTAAATATTAATTATACAAGAGATATTCCGAGAACTGTGTATAGTAGGCCACGGAATGCGCGGGTTAGAATGAGTGTATACATTTTTTTAATATATTTTTTTCATATAGGACACTTACACACACGGTCGTCTGTCCCAAATGTAAGTAACTTAATACTTGAGTTATGGGTGACAGACAACTGGTGATTATATACTTATATATTTTTAAGTACATACTTAAATAAAAAATTTACACCCAGGCTCAAAGATCAACAAATTAATTTATAGAATATGTTGGCCCTCGTCGAACACGCGACCCACGGAGCTGAAGGCAGGGTCGTTATCGCATATAACTATATTTTTTTTGGATGCAGAAGTTCTAATGATACGCTCTGTAGATATGAAGACGTTTTCACAAGCTCAAAATTATATTATAATAACTTTAACTTCTGCTTGCGGATTCGTCACCGTAGATTTTTATACAAAAAAAATCATATGTGTTGTCGCCAATGACTTTCGCTCTGTATTTTATAGCAACACAGTCATGAAACAAGAGTTTCGCGCCCTTTTTGATTAAAATAGTGGCAGCACTGTGCCGTTATTTTTTCCGGTGGAGTCTTCCTATTGATATAACGATCAGTAACATTCAGTCTTTGTTCGTTATTCATGAGAAGCGTATCTCGCAGCGAGAATAGTGGTATTCTATTATATAGGGTTATTGTATAGTGTGTGCGCTAACATATGTTACTCTTCAAATTAAATCAAATCAAAATAATCTTTATTCAAATAAGCTCTTTCAAACACTTTTCAATCGTCAAGGATCAATATGATTAATAAAGCTACAACTGGTTCGGAATGTTGCTCTTACCGAGAAGAACCAGAAAGAAATTCGGCAGTCAAGCTTTTCAACATTTTAAATTTTACATTATTAAACCGCAGTCTTGTATGAAGCTGAAAGGATTTTTAAATCCAGGTTTTTTTATCATCCAAATAATCTACAATTTTGTAATATGCTTCACGTATAACTACATCTGTTATACTTAACTTAAACCTTTCTGTAGATGTCTTCTGTAGTTCTTCAACCCCTCTTTCTCTAAAAAATTGTCGCATCAATAAATTATTAATGAATCATAAAATACTCGGGTATTTGTTAGACCGTTTCGTGGCCAAACGGAAAATGGCGCCCGACACGACTCGTTTTTTTCATAAACAGGTCTTTATCAAAGATCTACATTGATAAGGGTGAAAAGTTACCGCTAAGTAAACAATAGGGAACTGTGGTTTATGTCTCGCCTTTTGTCAAAGCGAGATAACATAGCCTCGCTTACAAGTGAAGAACTCTTGTCTAGACAAGTTTTCTATTGTTTAGAGAATAATATGCGAAAATGAGCATATTTGACTGTGATTATATCTAAGAGCGGAGTGAGATAAAACAGTTGATGTGTTATTCCCACCAAGGGATCATAGATTCAAATGCTGGGCGAACACCAAAAAATTTTCAAAAATTATGAGTTAATCGTATGTAAGCTCGTAATACAATCTCACAGATTACTTACGGACTACAAAATAATTCAATATATTTCTTGTCTAATTAAAATTTTTATTTATTATGGAATTTCTTGCCGTTTTGTATCCGACTGAGTAGAATAGACCACCCTCATTTATTACCAAGGTGTGGTAAATGGCTACTAAGGTAAGTCGACCCTCCGTGTGGTATCCGGCTGAATAAAATAGATCACCCTCATTTCTTACCAATGTGTCGTAAATGGCGACTAAGGTAAGTCGATCCTTCGTGTGGTATCCGGCTGAATAGACCACCCTCTTTCTGTCCGACGTGTCATGAAACAAGAGTAAGGTAAGTTGACTAGTCGTAAAATACGTAGCCAAATCATGTAACATGACAACATGTTTGTTGTGCCGACACCACTTAGAGTCGATAAGGGCAGGATGATGATTTATTATGGAATTCTGAAAAGTAAAGCCTGATCCTAATGAATTAAAAATTTACAGATAAGTCTTAATAGAAAACTCATTGCCATTTAAAACTACGATCCCCTTGTTAAAGATTACATTCTCTCACCATTAGGTTGTCACCACTCAAGACAATTGATTTCAGTAACTAAGTTTATTTACCTGTAGTATTAGTAAGATTTATTTCGACAAATAGAAATATTGCTCAGAAAAACATTACAGGCATTGAGAAATACTCGATCAATTTGGAACAATATTGTTAAAACATGTTACAAATACAACCTGCTTTAAATAATAAGGTCAATAAAAACAACATTGTCACCGTCAATGTGACATTTTTGTGTTTTTAGACTCTCTTGATTATTAACGAATGCACGGTTTCATCTGAGCTGTTATTCACTTTTTTTCGAAGTGACTGTATGCTGTTAGCCCTAACGGCTTTTACAGCGTCACCGGGCGGTACGGGTGAGCGCATAACCATCGTTGAGGTTGCGAAATGCGGAGAGTAGAGCGCAGAAACTCTACTACGTCGTCCTATGGATGCCTCCTGGGAGGCCGGATCATATCTTAGGGCGACGTGTAGTGGAGGGCTGATGGTATGACTTTGATTAATCATTATGACGACAGAAGGGTGGCAAGAAGCCACGACCGAAATACGTCAGAAATCTGGAACCTCGTCTTTGCCGGCGAAAACTCTGTGTGTGTATTACGTATTCCAGTATTTGCAATCGTTATTTGATCGTCAGGCTCATAAAGGACGCTTTTTGGATACCTATATTCGGTGGTCAGACCTAACTTTGGAGCAACTTTCAAATTCAAATTATTCTTTATTCAAATAAACTTGTGAACAAGTGCTTTTGAATCGTAAACTCTACTTACTTACTACTTATGTTGTAGGGCCTAAAGCGACATGTCATCATCGCACAATGGAGGAGACAAATCGTTCCAGACTTTTGGAGGCAAAAAATTAGTCTTCCATGGACCATTTGTTTTAAGTTTTTGAAATATAGTTAAAATATTTTTTTTAAAAACGTAACAAAATAATACAAGTTACATAAAAATAGTTTTATTACCTAATAGTTAAATCTAATTATTCAAGTTTTCATGACGGTCCGTAGCCGGTTTCTTTGCTCGTTTTGGACCTGCTTTGGTTGTGGTTGTAGGTGTCGTAGTTGTGGTTGTTGTAGGCGTTGTGGTTGTCGTTGGTGTTGTAGTTGTTGTTGGTGTTGTGGTTGTAGTAGGTGTTGTGGTTGTAGTAGGTGTCGTGGTTGTAGTCGGGGTTGTGGTTGTAGTAGGCGTTGTGGTTGTCGTAGGCATTGAAGTTGTTGTAGGTACTGTAGTCGTCGTAGGCGTTGTAGTTGTCGTAGGCGTTGTAGTTGTTTTAGGTACTGTAGTTGTCGTAGGCGTTGTAGTTGTCGTTGGTGCTGTGGTTGTCGTAGGCACTGTGGTAGTTGTTGGTGCTGCAGTTGGTTTAGTAGTCGTCGTTGTAGACTGTTGAGTTGTTTGTACCGTCGTTGTTTCAGGTAGCGCTGTAGTTGTTACTTTGGTTGTTGTTGGCGTAGTGGCTTTTGTCGTCG
Organism: Morpho helenor; assembly: GCA_029227775.1. Lineage (NCBI taxonomy): Eukaryota > Metazoa > Arthropoda > Insecta > Lepidoptera > Nymphalidae > Morpho > Morpho helenor. The sequence continues at coordinate 3,381,779 of JARGCU010000044.1, forward strand.
CTGTCGTTGTCACCTCCACTGTTGTAGGTGTTGTTTTCGTTGTCATTTTTGTTGTTTCTTTCGACATCTGATAGGATAACTTTTCTTTCTCAACAGTAGTGCCGCTGAGTATCACTTTGACTATGCTTAACGGCATCCAGTGGCCTGGCATATCAGCTTCAACTGGATTGGCTATGAAGATTAACGGATCTTCCTCAGCATTAGACATTCTTAATGCCAGAAACGCGATTACTACCGTTTTATACATGACTATACGTTGTGTTTTAGAATGTTGTACGTCTGGAAAACAAATGAAATAGTAAGTGAACTATAAATGTTACCAGCTTTGTGATTCTGTAAAGCACTTATAATCAGTTTTTTAATTACTATGTATTCAATTTTTTAAAGTTAAAGGTGGCATAGTAGTACCGTAAATTCTGCTGCATATTCCGTAATATATATAAAATGAATTCTGAAAAATGTTATTTTGTGTATCGTAAAGTAGCAGCCTGTTATTATCCTACTGCTGTGCATAGAAGTTCTCTTCTTTTTTCCTAAAAGGTTTGTTACCTTCAAAACAGCGTAAAGGACGCTTAGTATTAAACTGACCGAATTCAAAATTACTCCTAATTGAGTTAGATACGAACATAGCTATCCTTAAGCTTAAAGTTTCGTTTCCTTTAAAAATTTCCATCCTCTTCCAAGTTACGGGTCTCTTTAACTCGCATAAGTTTTGGAAACGCTACGCTATTTATTGCAATTTTCTAAAAAACAACTTTTTTGATTTCGCTCACTTTAAAACAAAACGTACAATAAGATTCTTAATTTGCTTGTAGTTTTCTTGTCTTGTTAATATAAATAAAAATGGCCTCACTTTTTTCTATGAAAGTATAGAATCCCTCGTAATTTTATTTTGCACATTTTTTGGCATCTGAAATATGTGATTACAAAATTTCTCTTTACTCCTAAAGCTATGTAGGAATGTTAATAATATGTTCATGCTGTAGAACTTATTAAATTGAGCGTTACTTTTATTGGATTTTCTAATTAAATGTCCGATAAGATATTTTATATCGTTATATTTTTTCTTAGACGTAAAAGTAAATGCTATTTTTCCATATGGTTCTGATGTCAAGTAGCGGTCTGTTGGCGTCCCACAGCTGCGCAGAAGTGGGCTTACTCTGCCCAGCCGAGGGCAGTGGTAGCCCACGCTCTCCCTATCTCTTTACACATGTAGGTCAAATTAAATATAATTACATTTAATCTTTCAATTAAACCAGCGATTTGCTGCTTTACCTTTTACAATGATACCTCGATATACCAGTTGGGTTAGCATTTTTGTTTTTTGTACATGTAACTGTTGTACTATGTAATTCTGTAGAGTAACGCCTACTTCTATAAATGATTTTGGAAAAATTGCTTTGAGATACGATCTATTTGATATACGAGCAAGGTTACGGAACGAATTAAACTAACAATGTGTAACTAAACTATTTATATTAATAAAAGAAGTATTCTAAATCAGTTTTATTCTTTTCATAAAAAATGCTAAAATGAAATCAAAGCAAACTCTCATTCGCTATCCGCGGGCTAGCTGCTAATGACAGCGGCTGTCACATCTCCCACGTCAAAATGGCGCGAAAGGCTGTGGCAAGATGTGACGTCATGGCTTGCTTGCTTGCAATAGCGACACGGCTGCGTTGTTACAAATGCTAACTAATGCTAACAGCATTATGCCAAAGTTAAAGTTGGTATGACTGATGTTGTATGTGCAAAAAATAATAGAACATGATATTTTAATTACATTTAATAACAAGAGCAATAATAAAAATATTCAGTCTTTAACAGTAAGTTCAGTGTTTGTTCACGTTCAGATTTGTGAAATTATAATCGCTTAACGTTGTAAAATTTTCGTCCGTTGGCGGGAAAACACAGTCGAGATCGACGTACAATTGTTGTTGGACTGTGAGATTGACAACTATTTGAGCAAATGTTGGCCTAGTTTGCGGATTGTCTGACCAACATTCGATCATAAGTTGGTACAGACTGGGCGATGCGCGGGCTGGTTTGGGCAGTCTGCCGCCATTTGTGAGGTATTGGGGGACATCTTGATTGCTGAGTTCTGAGTAGGGGAATCCTCCTGAAAATAAAAATATACAATTTTATAAAGCGTCCATTGCCTGACAATGAGGACGTTTGATTCTTATAAGGTCATGAGTTAAAACACCGGGCTGGCAACATTAAGCTATCCATAAAAATTTAGGTACCAAATCGATATTTTTACTTAAATTTATTTCGTCTTTTTATGTAAATATTGTGAGGAAACCAGCATATTTTTTGGAACAATCTCATGCTTTTAGGTCATCCACCAAAAAAGGAGAGTGGGTGTTTATGCACACAATATCCCATTGGATAGTATGCGGCAAATTTTTCATTAGTTAATAACAAAGTATATTAATTTTACATTGTTAAAACAAGTAAAATAACTAAAAAATCCCACAGCTGGGCATGGGCCTCTTTTCTCGTTAAAAAGGCGGGCTAAACCCACATTAGCATAACTGGGTTTTATATATACAAAATGTGGTTTTATTAGCGATAATTTTAGTTTTAAATCCCCCTTAACTATGTTCTGTATTGTTTTATTCATATTGTTGTAAGAAAACAGGATTTTTTATCCTGTGTCCTGGACCAGGATATAAGCTTGGTTTGTACTAAATTTTATATACATAGCTTCAGCAGATTAGCCGTGAGAGCGCAACGGACAGACAGACTTTCGCATTTATATTATTAGGCCGCTACATTAAACAGCGACGCGACCTACGTTTGACGAGTGATTACAACAAATACATTGCCAATGAGCTACATTGGTCGCTTAATGTTATTAAATATGATGGGATGTGAAGAAGAATTTTATATTTTGTATTTATTATCGTTACATATTTTGCTTTATTATTTTATTTTTAATTGTTTTATTTTATTCAATTTGATTTTCTTTTTTGTGTTATAGTTAAAATTATGTATTCTCTTTTTGTGATCGTACTTGTACTAATTGGTGTAAGTGGATCATGTCCGTTCTAATTAAATAATAAATAAATAAATCATCAGGAGATAGACTAAACGACAAAATCTCTTTATGATTATTAGCGATTTACGCTTTAATTGGCATTCGTTATACTCGTCGCGTTGCGTCGGTGCTTAATGTAGCCACAGTCTTAGTGTGTAAGTATGTATATTTATGGTTTACCTAAAGTCGCGATCTCCCATAATAATACAGCGAATGCCCAAACGTCACTTGCACTGCAGTACTTTGATGTGTAAATGGCTTCCGGAGCCAACCATCGCAGTGGAACTGGCTTCGACCTAGTATGGACGTACACTCCCGATCTTGATAGGCCGAAATCAGCAACTTTGAGCAACCCGGCGCCGTCGACCAGTATATTCCGAGCCGCTAGGTCCCTAGAAATAAAGGTGTTATGGAACATTAAGGATAGCAAACACATGTTATTTAGAAATCGTAGTTCGCCCAACTTGCATATCTTTAGAGCAGTTCCCAACGTAGGGCCTAAAAATGTAGCGCGGTTGTAAATAAAACTTGCCTGCTGGAAGCTTTAGTCGCGCGCGCCGCGCATACTAGCAGAGATACAATACAAGTAATGTAATAGACTTAGAGAATTGTAGATCTACAAAAAAGTCTGAGACAAATTTAAATTTAAATTCAAATTAGTTTATTTGCAAAAAAACATGGTAACAAAGGTGTAATAATATAGTAATAGTAACAACATGTTTAGTCATTTAGTTGACATGAAATTTTTATTATACATTTAATTTAAAAATAATAATAAAGATTTTAATATTTAATTCAAATAGTATTATTATTATATATATTATTCTCCTTTATATATTAAATTAAAAGAAAATCTTCTACGGAGTAAAAACATCTATCTGTTAACCAGTAATGTATTTGTTTTTTAAATTGACAGCATGTCTCTATCTCTTATGGCTACGGAACGGATTTTTGTGCAGTTATTACTAAAAGATTGCAATTCTTGAAAAAGTTTTAAGTTATTTAGTAATATATGACAGTCAATTGAAATATAATATATAAAACAATTTCTACCCGGGCGAAACCGCGAACACAACTAGTAAATTATATTACGTAATACACAGCTAAATCAATCTGAATGTTAAATTAGACATATTCATTTCATTCTAATAAATCCAATTTTGGCTTATACTGCTGCTAAAATTTCTATAATTTATAGGGTACATTAAGTATTAATCTTGTTATAAAGGATACGGTCCTTTTTCCTTTAATATTATAAAGGTCTACTAATACGGTTTGGAGATTTTAACCCGAATCCGTTACTAGGCAACGGTTTCAAAGCAACTAAGTACAGGGCGTGTGGTTTGAGATATTTATGGTGCGTACACACTAACGAAGCTGTGGTAGCCCAGCGGTATCACCGTGCGCCTCTTTCGAGAAGGTCTAGAGTTCAAACCCCGGGCAGGCACCAATGAGTTTTCTAGTAAAACTTATGTGTCTAATTGATAATTGCAATTTATCACACGCTTTTCGGTGAAGGTAAACATCGTGAGGAAACCTGCATATCTCTAGAGAATTCTGGGGATATGTATAATCTACCAATCCGCATTCGAGCAGCGTGGTAGGTCTTAGCTCCAATCCTTCTCTCCAAAAAAAAAAAAAACGGAGTGAAGAGTCCTATGCCCAGCAGTGGGATAGTAACAGGCCGTTACTTACTTACTACTTACACACTAACGAAGGCCGAAAATCGTTGAAATTTGGTGAGAGCGTTGAAGCTTAAACAATATACCCTAAATAATGTATAGAATTAGGCATTACTTTGCGGAGATCCTTAATACAAAAGTATTAATAAAATTATTTAGCTATAACCTGTGATAAATTTATCGCAGATTGTAGCAAATTAATTTTATTATCACTTTTGTAAAGGCTAAAGCCAATTCATGTGGAAAAGCGCGGGTTTTACGTTGTTTATAAAGAAGGTTAACCTCCATAGAAAGCTTAGTCTTTGCTCCCTAAATCATCCCTACTAATAGAAGTCACTAAGAAAGATGGAGATAAATCCTAAGATACTTATATCAGTGGTTTCCAATTATACTCCTGTTGGATAAGACTAACCAAAAAAGCATTCTATAACTTTGTATATAAAAATTTCTTTAATACAAATTTATTTATTATATATGTATATAATAAATAAATTTGTATTAAAGAAATTTTTATATACAAAGTTATAGAATGCTTTTTTGGTAATTGATATGTATCAATTGCTCAAAGAGCACGTATATTAGTTAAAATACAGTTTTAAAATGTGTTTAAAGAAAATTAGTTATTATTAATTTTCACTCCATATTAAATGATTTTATATTCTATATATAATAGGATATCGCAAAAATTGTTCCGACTTAAACATGTGGAATCTGTTATCGCGACGGTTCGTTTAATGTATACGCACCTTTAGTTGAGTCTGTTTTAAGATGTTATCATTGATCTTTCTACTGAATGAATACTAAAATAATGAATTATATTAGATAACAATTCTTGAAATAACGATAGAACAATAGCTTGTTGTTTCTATAAAGACAGACGCTGTTTAAAAAGATTTTTAATATTATTGTGTTGATTTGAGTAATTCCCTTAAATTGGTCCTTCGAGCCTGATGGCATCACTAAATGGTAATCAATCTATCGACTAAGATTTTTATTCGTCAGTAGAAAAATGGTTGTAACAAAAAGAGACGTGCAGATTGCAGCTGCGGCCTATATAATAATTCATAAAGTATTTAAAAAAAAAAGAAAGAAGAAGGAAAGACGTTGGTGAACATAACTGATACATATCAATAAAAATAAAACAAGCAAGGATTTTAAACAGGCTTGGATTTGTGCATCGTAGAAGATTTAATAATCGAGAGGCTTTTTTGAATCATAGGACGCGTATATGAGATTGACGTATATGTCAAATTTGAAAAGACCGTTTGTCCCAAACTGCCATACGACGCACGTTCCTTTATACCATTTTTATTTATTTTAAATTTTAATATTTACAATTATATTTTTTATAATAAGTTAATATTAATTGCGTCGCTAACAATAACGATTTTTGATTCGAGTGATTCGATATCGGGTTCCATAATTCATGAGCGCGCAACGCAAACAAAACGTCCGTCTACATGGAGCCCACTGCTCGCACTGAGGCAGCGTTCGCAACGATCGTATGAAGCGAATGCTCACTGTGAGCACACACGTCCACACAGCTCGAGGCATGCGAGATGAACCATTCGCACCCCTCGCGACGTATGTACGCACCTTTATAAATAAAACTAACGCGAATTATATATTGGCGGGCGACTGTCGGGTACAAACTCCGTTTATTGTAATAACTTCTTTATTGAGTTATTTATATATGTACAATAACTTGTACACTAACTTAAACTGTATTTAATATCTAAATTATTTATATATTTATGTAATTAATACTATTCTTAAATGCTAGCGTCCGATCCCACCGACGTTAGGTTGGGTAAAGGCCACGATCAACGAAGTTTCTTTCCCAGGCTGCAACACTACACCTCCGGTGTCGTATGGAGTCTGGGAAAGCGGCAAACGCTGAATAGACGTAACACGCGCACCAAAATATTAGGAAAAGGAAAGACGCAAAATTAGCTTTAGTTAAAAAAATCTTGACGTATTCAATTTTTTCCCTAACTGTAAAAGTTTTATAATCCATTTTTCGTGTTCTAGAGGCTTCGTTGGTTTCCACATTTCTACCCCAAACTCCGTAACTAGACAACGGTTGCTTGGCGCCGCTTGACAAGTTAAATGGCTCAATTTTTTTTACTTCTCTTTCCCCTTTGTACAATTGAATAGAAAAATTCTATTGTTGTGATATCATTGTCCTGAATTGGTTTTACATATTCAATATTATTGATGGATTTTATCTATTGTCACAGAAGCCGTGTTAGGCTTGTAATTAAAATGATCCGACACAAGGGTTCAGATAAAACTAAGCACAATGTCCTCCTGCCCTTATCCCACTCTAAGTGGGGTCGGTACAACATGTATTAAACATACTGTAACATGATTTGGCTGCGTTATAACGACCGACCGCCTGCCTGACGTCAACTTACCTCTGTCGTATTTTACGGCACCTCGGTGCGAAGGAGGGTGGTGTATTCTAATAAACCGGATACCACAGGGCGGGTCTACTTACCTTAGTCGCCTTTTACGACACCTCGGTAACAAATGAGGGTGGTCTATTCTACTCACCCGGATGCCACACGGCGGGTTGACTTACCTTAGTCGCTTTTTACGACACCTCAGTAAGAAATGAGGGTGGTACTATTCTACTTAGCCGGATACCACACGGCTAATAAAACTAAGCACAAGTTTTATAAAAATAATATGTTCTGATTCGTCTCTAACCCTTCTCGCTAAAAAAGGAAAGAATAGACCTATGCCCAACAGTGGGATACTAAAAGGCCTTTACTTTTATGAGAAAAGGCAAACTTTTTCAATTTTTCTCATTTTTTTAAAATTGTGTCTCTTTAGTACATAATGTATTATTATTAATTTTTTTGTTGTACAATAAAGAATTTGATTGATTTTTAACTCAAAGTTTATGCTAAAAATTGTTATTGCTACACACAGACATATATCGGTAATTTTATCGGTAATATTCTATTATGAAGATACCTTTATAAAAGGTTAATAATAATGCTTTCAGCTGGAAAATCCCGGGAGATTATATTAGCAAGTTCTTACAATATTCAAGAATACTAATGGTATAAGATAAACAAAGTTTCGTCGAAAAATCTACGCGAAATTTTGTTTTGTAGTTAATGGTGTTAAACTTTAGTATGTAAATAATGCTCTTGAACACTACTTAGTAGCAAGAACACTACTTAGTAGGAATAAATAAATCATAAAGTCCTGTTATTATTACATTTATTTAGTAGAAATAGATTTCGAAAGAAACGTAATATTTTATATGAAATTTCGAACATAAAATTAATTATTGTAAGTTAACTATAGGGGATACAGACATGCTCATCAGGACTTTTTTGTAGTTTTTTTGTAGATCTACAATTCTCTAATACAATACTTTAGTGTATCTTTGTTGGTTTACGCGGTGCACGCGACTAAATCTGACAGCAGGCGAATTTTTTACAATCGCGCTATCTTTTCAAAATAAATTCGCATAAAACCGTTAATGACGTTCACCTAAGTCTTTCGGAAGAATTGCACTAGCTTTAGGTAAAAACTGTACAAAAATCCGTTTAGAGATTTTTAGCAAATCGACAGACAGACTTTTGAGGACTTTGTATGAAATAACTATTTATTTTACTAGCTGTGCCCGTAGCTTTGACCGACCTTTTGGGGAATTTTGTTGAAAAAAGTAGCTATTTTGAGTTAATTATAAGATATAGACATGCTGTCGTGGACTATTTTTGTAGTATTTTTTCTACATAACACCTACCTACCTAGATCGATTTATGTCTCCCAAAACCCCCTACGTGCTGTATTTCAGTAAAATCGTTGGAGCCGTTTCCGAGATTCCGAATATATATATGCATACAAGATTCATCGACATTCCTGCTCTTCTCGAGTCTTCGGTGTTATGTCGGGATGATGGCATGAGACCAGATGGCTTGACGCTGGTTCCTTGGGAACGGGGACGGGCCCTAATGTGGAACGCAACATGCGTTGATAGGTTCGCCCCGTCCCATATCAGGGAAACAGCGTCAAGACCTGGAGCTGCGATTGAAATGGCCGAATCCGACAAACGGCGGAAGTATGCATCTCTATATCGAGAGTTATATATTTGTGCCATTTGCAGTTGAGACCTTAGGGCCAAGGAGTCAAACCGCAAATTTTTTTATCCGATATAACATCTCGGTTAATTGCCTCTTCAGGTGAAAAGAGGGCTGCCTTTTATTTTGCACAAAAATCAGCTTAGCAATTCAGCGCGGAAACGCTGCCAGCATTCTTGTGACTATTCCACGTGGGCATGATTTGTATAGTCCTAGCGTTAATTTAAGATAGATATAACTTGTACATTTTTTTATACAAGATAAATCATTTAAATATTAAAGATAGATAGATATTATGTAGAGAGATAATAATTGATTTGAACTCACCGATGTGTTATACCCCGCTCTTCTAAATGCCGCATGCCCAATGCTACTTGTAAGGCGTATTCCCTCATCATATCGCCATCCAGCTGCAATGCTGGCTCAGCTACATAATGATCTTTGGTCTTCAGGTCTGCATCTAGATACAGCTTCCCGTCTGAGCTCTCACAGCTGAGCGGTGGATCCGAGTCGCTCAAGTTTGTGTATTCAGCTATAAAACATCGATTACGCTAATAATACACCCAAGAAACAACAAAATTTTGTTCGTTTTTTGCCCTTATTCCACTGTAAGTCTGGTCTACTATTTATTTATTTAAAAAGGCCATCAATAATATAAACACCATACATAGTTACAAATACATAAAATACAACTATTATTAAATAATATATATTATTAACTATTATTAAATTATATATATTACCAGGAAAAGTTTTATATATTACACAAAATGTTGTCATAACATAAGAAAATACAAAAACCTACCTTACTTCGATATTTAAGACAGAACAACGTAATATTTTAAACATTAACTTTAACGCCTGCCAAATTTTGTATAGCAATAATACATAATTGCTTTTTATCTAAATTGTTACGACAGGCGTTAAAATTGTACTTTTTTAATAAAAAAAGATTATGTTTTTAATAAGCCTGCACTTATGAGCACTCACTGTATTTCTTAATGCTCAAAAACAGGGATAAAACGATTTTTTTTACATAAAACCTAGCTACATACTGAATTTCAGGAAAATCGTTGGAGCCGCTTCCGAGATTCCGAACATATATATATATATATATATATATATATATATATATATATATATATATATATATATATATATATATATATATATATATATATATATATATATATATATATATATATATATATATATATATATATATATATACATACAATATTCACTCATTTAAATATTAAAGATAAAGATCAAAAAATGCTTACTATCTGCTTGAGAAGGCCGCCCATGAGTACCAACTTCTGATAAGGCATCCTGATTTTTCGGAAGTTCAAGGTTTCTTTTCCCTCTCGCAGCCCTGAGGAGGCTTAAAAGATCACCTCTCGGTGCATGTTCCAATAGAGCTATTAGCGGATTCCGCAGAGTACAACAAGCTACCAATCTGATAACGTGTTTATGGTAGCCGACATGTTTTAGCATGGCGATCTCGCGCATGAAGTCTTGCATTTCCTCGTCGGTTGCATTTTCTAAAAAAGAAAAGTAGCGGCCTGTTACTATCCCACTGCTGGGCATAGGCCTCTTCTCTCCGTTATTGGAGAGAAGGATTGGAGCTAAGACCTACCACGCTGCTCCAATGCGGATTGGTAGGTTACACATATCTCCAGAACTCTCTAGAGATATGCAGGTTTCCTCACGATGTTTTCCTTCACCGAAAAGCGTGAATTTAGTTATGAGTTATGTTATTATGCCCATAGTAAGCGACTAAGTTTAGCACTAATACACTAGCAATTGCCAGCGGCGCCGCCCGCGTTGAAAGATAAAAACCGTAATACCTATAGTATTTTGATAACCAAAAATATGGTTAAAGTTGGTTAATCTTAAAAGCTAGACATATGCTGTTGTGGATTTTTATTTAGAACTTTTAGAGAGGAACAATTTTGATTTTTGAATAACTTTCACCGTTTACTTAGCGCACGCAAGGAAAGCTTTACATTTTGCCGTTTTTGCAATATTTTTTATTGCTGTACCTCTTCTTTTCATGTTAGCGTGACGTAATAAATGGACTATCTTAGACTTAAAGAATTTTTCAAATCAATCCAGAAGTTCCTGAGATCAGCGCGTTCAAACAATCAAATAAACAAATAAACTCTTTAGCTTTATATATTAATATAGATAGATATAGATAACTCATTATGAGCAACGAGCAATATTCGATGATTTTTGGTTTAAGCACTTAGGGTTACTTTATACTGGTTTCAAATTACCACACAACATTTTAGCAGCAACAGTAGTTGTCTCTCCACCCGGCATATCTAGTTGCGCGAGATGCACCCTTCCAAACGCACCGCTGCCTATAAGTGCACCCAAATGCACCCGGGATCTGTTCACTTCCCAATGATCACCCACTGAGTCTCCACTCTGTACACAAACACGCGTTAAAGGTTAATGACAAAAATTATGATGATATTATTTTTCTATAATCTGCGATTGGAGAAAATCTACATATGTTATAATTAAATTATAATAGATAATTAAATATAATAGATAGATAATAAGACGTTTAAATTAATTGACATATAATAATAATAATTTCAATATGACATTCTTAAAATTGCGACATTATTAATATAAACACTATTTTTCTACTAAATTGAAATTGTTGATTATGTAAATATGGACATGATAAAATTATTTTTTTTATATAATGTTAAACGTGTGTACAATATTTTGCAACGCCCTAACCGGGCAAATATGTAACATATTTATATGCAAATAAATGAAATAAATAAAAGTAGATTGCACCACGCGTGGTCATACTTAATGCGTACAGGATTATAAACCACATGCACTAGCATAGCACTGCACACATTCACTACCACAATCTCAACAATCATTCCTACCCGTAGTCGAAGCATCATCAGGAGATAGACTCCACGACAAAATTGCATAGCTAGTAGAAATGTTATGAATTCTCCATGCAAAAGGTACATTACATAAATTTTACTTTTGGCATTACATAGGATTAAGCCGTGTGGTGCTCGGCTGCGTAGAATAGACCACCTTCATTTCTTACCAAGGTGTCGTAATAGGCGACTAAGGTAAGTTGACCTACCGTGTGGTATCCGGCTGAGTAGAATAGACCACTCTCTTTTCTTGCCGAGGTGTCGTAAAAGGCGACTAAGGTAAGTTGACTCACCGTGTGGTATCCGGCTGAGTAGAATAGACCACCCTAATTTCTTACTGAGGTGCCGTAAAACGCGACAAAAGTAAGTTGACGTGAGGCAGGCGACCGGTCGTAAAATACTTAGCTAAATCATTTAACAACATGTTTATAACAAGTTGTACCGTCCCCACTTAAAGTAGGATAAGGGCAGGAGAATGATGATAGGATTTCTCTAATGGCGGATTATAGCAAAAAAATATTGTCATTACTTTTTTATTATGGATCTCCGCAAAGTAAAGCCTAATTCTATAATTACTTTTATTTATTAAACTGGACACGAAAATAACAATATGTAATAATAAACCACAATCGTTGCATATAAACTCAATGTAAACCTGCCTTTACATTAATGACGTCATCAATTTTGTAGTACTTACAAGTACGAAAACTATTCCAATTTCAAACTCCGTATTATAACGATATCGGAAAATGATAATACACAATAACGTTACCTCGAAACCCTTGTGTACGTAAAGCGGACTTTCCTCCATTCGACTCCGCGGTAAATCGTCGATGTTTCTGTAAAAGGGAAGTTTAATTAATATCTAATTATCCTACATTTAAATTTAGCTTTTTTTATTATTAAGTTAAAGAGAAGCCTTTATCGATAATTATAGGAAAATTTTGGTTTTAATTTAATTAAAGTATCTATTACGGTTCGTATAGATTTCATAGTAAAATAGATTTGATAAATATGGCAGTAATTAAGAGAAAGCTACAACACCACAGTATTATATATGATGTCTAAATAAAGTTAATAATTTCTTAATTAGTACAGTAAAAGATTTCTGAAATTAAAGCTTTCAAATAAAAATAACATCTCTGACAAATAAGAACAAAGTTAGAGAAATATTTTAGTTATATGTATAAGAGCGTAAATTCAAATTAATACCATAGTCGCCTTTTACGACACCTCGGTAAGAAATGAGGGTGTTCTATTCTACTGAGCTGGATACCACACGGCTTGAAGAAGGTAAGTTGACCTACCGTGTGGTATCCGGTTAAGTAGAATGAACCACCGTCTTTCTTACCGAGGTTTCTTAAATACGACTAAGGCTAGTTGACGTCAGGCAGGCGACCGGTTGTAAAATACATAGAACATAGCCGATGTTATAAATATATGACATGTTGTCACATGATTTGATGTTTTAAACATTTTGTGCTGACCCCACTTAAAGTGGGATAAGGGCAGGAGGATGATAATATGTTATTTTTAAAGACAAAACTTATTATCGGTGATTTATATTTTATACTGGCAAATTATAGTTTGAGTTTTTGATAGTGGCTTTTTATTCGATTATTTTATAGTGGCAAATAAGATTACTAGGTATAGTTTATGATGATGATGTTTTTCATCTTCATTTCATCAATTTTTTTTTTCAGTGCTTTAGCCAAATCTTACCATATCACAAAACTTTACAACACTAAGACTAGAGTTGCTAAATTGAGGGCACCCATAACTAGATGGTCGACGCAACTAGCTTAGTGGTGCCCTAGCGTCGATAATTTGATATCGATTTTTCAATAAATTTTATTATTTGAAGAGTTTTTTATCGACTTAAATATGGATCTGTAAAATACAGCTCATTACATAAAAATATGTACAAAAAGCATATCATGGTTGCATTGATGAGATAATGCTTGAATGTGTTATAAAGAGATATATAAAAATATTAAACATGAATAAATATATATTTTTAAATCGTTTAAAGGTAATCGAAACTGAAATATATGTAAACTAATACTATGTTATTATCAAACCATCATAAACTCAATTTACATAATCATAAAATCATTTTTTTAGTTTTTATGTAAATAATGTTATCAATTACGTTATTAATTAATGTAGTCTTTAGGTTGCTAACCCAGGATCTGACCTCTTACGGGCTACTATTTATTATCAAAATTTGTCAGATCTTAGCTACCGTTGTATATATACTTAAATAAAACAGAATTTCATATACGTATGGTTATGATGTTATGAAAGCATTTTCCGTATTAAATATCGTATTACAAAGTATCCTCCCTTTGAAGATGTACCAGTAACATTTTACTCATAAATAAGAATATTACATTTTCATGCTTGGATGAGCTATCAAATTATACAGTACTTTGAGTAGTGAGTTAACTCCTCATAGATTAGATAAATTGTATATATTACAATTGTGTATTGTAGGTATTTATATGTTTTTACTGTTACAATTTATGAAATGTAAAAGTTACACTGGAATTTATTGATATTTTATGAAAAAAAAAATTTATAAAGAAATTATTCTTTCTCGGCTATTCCTTCAACATTTTTATAATAGATTTATAAAAATGTTGAAATAACAAGAACAGCCGACGTTCTTTAAAAGAACAACTTGGAATTTTGTACAACATTAATATTAATAGAATTGAGATAAGGTTTCTAAAATTCGTAATATTTGATATTGTCTTTTCAACTGGTGGACGTTTATTGTTTGTGATAGATGTCTTGGAAGAAACAACATGCAAGAGCAAAATCGCCATTTCCGCCATTTCGCCAGGGGCTCGCAATATTTAATAATTTTTGCACCTTAGTATATGATTCCTTGAATTATGTGTCGGTGAACGCGTAATTAATACCACGAAATTCCTCATTCTTGATTGAAAATTTTGATACTCGGAATATTATATAGCTCCAAAAAGAACAAGTGAACGAACTTTCAAAAGTTGTATCAAACTGAGTTTTGTAATGAAGCCAGTGGTCAAAGGTCAAAAGCAGTAGTAACGTTTATCAAAACAAAAATTATAATAAAAGTTATCACTTGCAATACGTTCTGTTCATTATCATAGGTTAAAGTATAGTTAATATAGTAAATATAGTTAATTTTTATCGATCAATCAAAAAATAAAAATCAATTAATTAATTTTCTCGATAAAAATTTTCACTTTACATTCACTTCACTATATCCATGTCATAGGTCATATCCCGCGGCCTGTGTGACGTAACGCTTACGTAAAAGTCATTTACTCACTATCCGTTCGCACGCATAAACCTATCGCTTCAGCATTAATATCAATCCGACAATCGATTTTAAACTTTACTCCAATACATTAAAGACAAATTTATCATGCATAAATTAAACGAAAGTATAAACAATTGATAAAAACAATGGTAAAGTAATATAAAACTTCAGTGGTTGCAATAAGAGTGGCGAACTCTTTTGACGAGTGCAAAAAAAGTTATTTACAAAGATTATGTTCACATAATTGTAATGTATCCAATCTGCTGTGTATATCTAAGTTATTGCTTTAGCTTAATGTTCCTTGTTCTATTTAATGATTATGAATTTTTCTACAATACATTGATGATTGATTTAAGATGATATGGACATATAATGAAGAGGGATGTAAATCATATGCGACTTGAGGAACGCCTAAAAAGAAATGCATGGATTGTGTGAAGTATGAAATGCATATAAAGGAGTAGCGCCAAAAGTAATGAATGATACGAAAGAATATAAAAAGAAAACAGTTTGTTTTCTTTATTTTCTTTTTTCCATTTAGATTAGGAAAAGGGTAGGAGATGATGAATCTTACACCACACTTGTTTATTTCATGGAGAATAACGATCATTGTGACCTAGAATGTACAAATTATGTACAAAATTGTGAGAAAAGTAGAGTCCTTCAATAACAACAGAAAGGGCTGTGAAAGAAGCATCCCAGTAAAAAATACAAATAAGTCAAATAGGTAATGGTGGTAAACAGCCATCCATTACCTATTTCACTTATTTTATACTACTATTTTACATACTAATGGATTGGAATTGCAGACATACAGCGGAAATCTATTTTTGATACGCTCCGGGTCGAAATATAACATTAAATAAGCGACAGGAAGCGGTTTAATTCAGGTTGTTCTAGACCTTCTGGAGAAATTATTTCAGTCGGTCAAACATGATTCTAACGTTAAATAAATAATAATCAGATAACCTATATTTTATGTTCAGAATAATCTTTTATAAATAAGCGACAGGAATGAATGACAGGAAGCGGTTTAATTCAGGTTGTACTAGACCTTCTGGAGAAATTATTTCAGTTAGTCAAACATGATTCTAACCTTGAATAAGTAATAATCAGATAACCTATATTTTATGTTCACAATAATCTTTTAAAAGTTTTTTTTTGTGAAGGCGGAATCTTGCAAGTTAAATTTGATCCACTTCCCGACGTCCAATTGAGCTGAAATTTTACATACTGGTCCACTCCCGATGACAATATTTATGATAAGCATGACCTGATGCTGCTGCCTGGTTTAGTTCCTGACGAGGGAACTTCTCAACACTTAACATTAGTGACGTTAAATTTTGTTAAAAGCTTTTTGATTTGACTTGTTTAGAATGATCTTCAATTATAAATATATAATTGAAGATAATTCTAAACAATATAATCCGTATATAAACAATATAATCCGTATATAAACAATATAAGCTATAATCCGCGATGATGTAAAATAGAAAATTATAACCAAATAATTTTATTATTACTTTAGTATTAAAATACGTCGCAATATACACAACATTATAGCAAAGGTTAATAAAGAGCCATATTACCTCCGGATAAAAAATACGAATCATATATGGTCATTTTTATTTATTTCCACGTACATATGTGGTTGTTATTAAAGAATCATAAATCACCGGATGCCTAACGCTAAACGAGGGCACAATTATCATTAGCATCTAACCTACTTTCGCAAAAGGCGATGATGGGTTAGTTCGCACAGACGGACGGGGGTTATTGTGCCGTATCAGAGAAATCAACTGCTACCATCTATATAGATCTGTCCCATTCACTTGCCCTTTGACTTTACTTTGCAATTCATTTAGATGTTTGGTCCAAGTTACAAGGTTATTGACTGAATCGTGAGAACAATAAGTACGGTGAAAGAACCTTGCAGTTCCTCGTGCCGCGCCTTATTAATAATTTACCCTCCGATTTGAGAAATACCATAACACAGAAAAATATTAAATTTAAATTGAAATCTTATTTGATAGAAAACTTAAAAGTAATATAGAATTTTTACCTACTTAGTTCCTAGAACATAAATGTAAACGGATCTTATATTTGTAATGTTTATTTCCTTAAGTTTAAATTTTTTATCTAGATATACATATATAACATAATTTGTAGTAATTTAAACAGGTGAATTGATTGTAGCGTTAGCGACAAACCTTAGTGGTTTTTTTTAATGCTATATTTAAGTTTATTGTATTTATGTATTTTTTAAAACGTTAAATAAATTAAAAAAAAAAAAAAAAAAAAACTAACTATAGTAACGCAGATTCTTGAAAAATATGTTATAGTTCTATTTGAGAAGTTAAACGATCTAAATTTAAACTCAGAAATTGTTCATGATGTCTGGTTATAGATTAAACTCAATTTAAAAGTGCAAGTTTGTGTTACTACTACTTTACTTTGACATTATACAATTTGTGTAAATCTCATATTCTTTAAAATTGTACATCTTTAAGAATTGTTTCTGCAGAGAGTCGTTTAATTCGGAAAGTTTTGTGATATTCTGTTGATCTTTGATTACGAGGCAAAACGATCCCTTACAATTCTCAGAAATTTTTAGTCTTTATATGTAGTTCTAATTTTGTTTGGGGGTGGTTTGTAGTGCGCACTACTTTACTACTTTACTCTAAGTGGGGTCGGCACAACGGTTATAACCATGTGATGTGATTTGGCTAGGTATAAAAAAACAAAAGTAATAATAAAATTATTTTGCTATAATCCTCGATGAAGTAAAATAGAAAATATATATAATGCTAAATGTAGAGTGGACAATCGGTTATCATACCTGATACATGCAGGAATCGTAAAAAAACACATGCACAAACCTCCACCACCGCCACCACGATACACAAGCACTATATACGTTCAAAGCCAAGTCTTTGCGATTTTGGTCGTGGTCTCCTGATGATGCTTCGGTTGCGGGGCGAAACGATTGTTGAGTTTGTGATAGTGAACGTATATAGTGCTTGTGTATCGTGGTGGCGGTGGTGGAGGTTTGTGCATGCGTTTTTTACGATTCCTGCATGTATCAGGTATGATAACCGATTGTCCACTCTACATTTAGCATTATATATATTATCTATTTTACTTCATCGCGGATTATATTGTAGCAAAATAATTTCATTATTACTTTTGTATTATGGATCTCCGCAAAGTAACGCCTAATTCTATAAATTATTTTGCTAGGTATATGAAGACCCCCCGCCAGCCTAACGTCAACTTACTTTGGTCGCCTTTTAAGACACCACCGTAAGAAATGAGGATGGTCTATTCTACTCAGCCGTATACCACACGGCGCCAGTAGGTCCTGTCTTAAGCATCTAAATTATTAAAAGTTCATTAATACGTACATTTCTGTTTTTTGTGTAAAAGAGCGTATAAAGAGTATGTACATACAAAAATGAGAAAGCGAAAGACATCTAAATTTATCGCTTCATTTTTTAACTTGTACCATTTGTTACACGATATTTCACAGTAAGTTATACATGCTGTGCACCGTGTTGTAAGTAACTAGGCCCTAATATTTTGCAATCTAAAGCCTGCAATTGTAAAATCATTAGTCAATACCTAGATCAAAGTGATATATAGTATTTAGTGGACAGTGACTGGAGGGCTAGAGGATAAGTCTCGTATGTGCAATTTATATTTCGCTGTGCCTGTGTGTCACAAAAGTAGTTATTGTGAGTTAACGATAAGAGATAGAGATATGCTGTCGTGGACTTTTTTGTAGTATTTTTATAGATCTACAATTCTCTAGTACATTACTTTAGTGTATCTCTGTTGGTTTACGCGGTGTATGCAACTGAAGCTCCAAGCGGGCGAGTTCTTTTTTTCAACCGCGCGTCCTCTTTAAATCTTCCGCAAGAATTGCACTATTTTTTAGCACAAACCGTTCATAAATACGTCCAGTAGATTTTGAGAAAACGATCACATACAGACAGATAGTTTTTGGGGACTTTGTTTTATAATAAGCAGTACCTTGCTCGGTAGTTCTTTTAAAGATACAAAAATGTGCAATGGAAAAAAAGAAAAAAGAAAAAAAGCACCGGTTGACATGTGGGAATCGAACCTTTTTTGTAATTTTTTAGTTCCTAAAAACAGGGATAAAACGAATTTTTTTAAAAATAAAACCTAACTAGATCGATTTTTCTCCCCGAAGACCCCTACATGCTGAATTTCATGAAATCGTTTCCGAGATTCAGAAAATATATTTTTATATATACATATAAGATTAATTCATTTTAATATTAAATATAGATAACTACCACAGACTAAAACAACGGATTAAACACGTTGTGCCGACCCCACTTAGAGTGGGATAAAGACAGGAGAATAAGAGTGGAGAGTGGGAGGAAATGAGTTTGATGTATTCTATTCACCCGAATACCACACAGCAGGTCAACTTACCTTAGTTGCCTTTTACGACACCTTGGTAAGATATGAGAGTAGTCTATTCAGCCGGATACCACACGGCGGGTCAACTTACCTTAGTCGCCCTTTATGACACCTCGGTAAGATATAAGGGTAGTCTATTCTATTCATATACCACACGGCAGTGTATACGGCAGTGTAGTGTATATGGGATATAAAATTGAAATATAGTTTCCTTTGAAAGATAAAATTGCCTATATTTGGAATCCTGAGACAACATAAATTAAACACTTGAAGTAAATAAGGCACTAAGTACCTAAAAATTTAAATTCGAACAAGTATGTATGCAATTTGCTTCTAAATGCCAATTTTAGAACCAAATTGTATACTTAGTTCGAATTATAATTTTTAGGTACTTAGTGCTTTATTTACTTCAAGTGTTCAATTATGTAAGCGTTGTTAAAAAGGATGTAGTATAAGAAATAATCGTGTATGTAGATTAAGATTGCTTAACTTATCTCGACGTAAGGCTTTTGATCTAAGTTGTAGTTTTCGCAACAGCTTCCACTACCCACGACTGTATAGGAGGCGTAAATAGGAGTTTAGAATATTAATTCTTTTTTATTTTATATTAATTCTCGGAGAGATCTTGAAATACTATTTTGAAATTACAGTCATAGCTCCTATATTTATATTTATATTTATAGTTTTCAATTGTTCTTTTTTGCCGCTTCATTGTATTTATATTTAGATCTTCTGTTTTCTCAAATTTATTACGTAGTTTATGTTCATTGTCACTTTATATAGTTGTTGTCAATCTGCGCATGCTGTTGCCATCTATAATTAATATAGCACTTAATTATAATAATCGTTGTACATTGTGTAGTTATATATATGAATGGTGTTTATATTGTTGATGGCCTTTTTAAATAAATAAATAAAAATAAAATAACTTTATTATCTTAAACTTTATTATATTATCTTAACTTTATATATTATCTTAAACTTTATTATATGTATTACATCAAAAGATTACTTTTGATGTAATACATATTTTCGTGTTTCTATGTTAAATTTAAAAAAAGAAAAAAATATTGTATAGAAACCGGCTATACACGTTCTTAGCTTATGAATAAGCCCCGTATATGCTTGAAACTACTCGGGCTCTTCCGATAAAAAAAGACATGATTATAGCCAGTTTCTATACATTTATTATGTATACCACTCACGATAGTTTAAATTCAAAAGGTAATAATAAAATTATTTTGCTATAATACCCGCGTCAAAACAGTGGGAAACAGTGCCTTAAGCAAAGCATCGTGAGAAAATGGAGTTAACGACAACATTGCACAGCAAATTTAATTTTTTTTTTTTAATTATAAAATATATGGGACACTTACACACACGGTCGTCCGTCCTCAAAGTAAGTAACTTAATACTTGTGTTATGGGCGACAGACAACTGGTGAATATATACTTATATATTTTTTAAATACATACTTAAATACAAATTCGACTGGCTCGTTGGCGCAGTGGGTAGTGATCCTGCCTTCAGCTTCGCAGGTCGCGCGGTCGATTACAGCTAAAGGCCAACATTTTCTTTAAATCAATTTATTGGTTCTTCGGATCTGGGTGTATATTTGTATATAAGTATGTATTTAAAACTTATATATGTTAATATTCACCAGTTGTCTGTCTACCATAACACACGTATTAAGTTACTTTGGGGACGGACGACCGTCTGTGTTAGTGTCTATTTGTTTATTTATTTATAATTCTGTCACTTTTTTTGTACTACGGAATTTCCCAAAGTAACGTTTTTTAAAGAACTAGCAATCGCCAGCGGCTCCTCCCGCATGGTAAATAACCGATAACCATAAGAAATGGTTAAACTGGGTTAACCTTAAAAGCTAGACATATGGTGTCGCGGACTTTTATTTAGAACTTTTAGAGAGGAAAATTTTTGTAATACATGATTTTTTAATAACTATCACCGTTTACTTAGCGCATACAAGAAAAGCTTTAAATGTAGCTGTTTTCGTAATATTATTGCTGCTCCTCTCCTATTCATCTTAGCATGACGTTATATAGCCTATAGCCTTTCTCAATAAATAGAATATCTTCTTAGAAATATTTTTTTAAATCGGTCAAGTAGTTCCTGAGATTAGCGCGTTCAAACAATCAAACAAACAAACTCTTCAGCTTTATATATTAGTATAGATAAAACCATGTACGATTACTACACGTGTTAATGGCTAACCAAATGCATTCGATTTTCGTGAAAAAAAAGTTAAAATTATAATACATTTAATGTACTTATTGCAAATATAATAGAAATACACTCTAGTACTCTTGAAGCTGTGGTAGCCCAGCGGTAACACCGTGCGCCTCTTTTGAGGAGGTCTAGGGTTCAAACCCGGGCAGGCACCAATGAGTTTTCTAATAAAACTTATGTGCCTAATTGATAATTGCAATTTATCACACGCTTTTCGGTGAAGGAAAACATCGTGAGGAAACCTGCATATCTCTAGAGAATTCTAGGGATATGTGTAACCTACCAATCCGCATTGGAGCAGCGTGGTAGGTCTTAGCTCCAATCCTTCTCTCCAAAAAAAAAAAAAAAACGGAGAGAAGAGGCCTATGCCCAGCAGTGGGATAGTAACAGGCCGTTACTTACTTTACTTACTTACTAGTACTCTTGGATTTACTAACTTAGCTTTACTTGCATCGCGTGTCAGTTTCTTTTCCGGTTTCTTTGAGCTTTTAAAGATCAAAACTTATTTACTTATTTATTCAGCGATCATCAAAAAGCGGTGAAATTAATGACAGACGGTATTTCATCCTCTCACTGTTTTAAGTGGTAATTTATATCTAAAGGGGTCAATACACACATAATTTTTTGTTATTTATTTTACGGAGACTACGGAGCAGTAATACACCCATATTTAACTAAACGGCCGCTCTTTATACGGCATTTCGCTATAACAACCATCTCCAATTAAGGTACTAAAATATTTCGCTACAACGGCAAAACAAAAACTTTTTCGAGTTTGATATATTTACATGTTGCCAATCCTCCGTAAGCGCAATTTTGATGCACATTTTTTTGTTATTTCCATAGCGAAAAACGATAACAACAGTAATCTGCAGGTTACCAGACGCAATAGTGACATCTAGTGACCGCTGTTTTAGCGCCAAACATTTTGGCGTCACGCTAACGCGATCGAATAGGTTAACACAACTCGTACTAAGCACACTGAAGCCAAATCGAGAGCGAAATATTGCGAAATATTCAGTCCTTGATATGTATCATAATAATTATATTTGAAGTTGATGATAAACATATTATGTCCAATAAACTGCCTGGAAGTAGCTAACGATGTAATAAATCTCTCATTAGAAGAGGAATTGTATTTATTATTTATTTATTATATAGAAATTTATGTCCTATTGGCACTTGATTGAAAGAAAGTAATAATATTATTTTGCCCGATACAATACATAGAAAATATTTTCTTTGTGTAGTGCGGCGATAGAACAATGGCTACATGCGGATTTTTTTTTTAATATGCAGTGTCCACGTAACAAAGGAAAAAATGGCGGCACAGGGAAAAAGACCGGTAACGTGCACGTACCTGATAAACGGCCACTGCTATGAGTCCTGGATCCAGGCACACACACGAACACACACTCGTGGACACTTCGCGAGGTGGATAGCACCAATTCTCACCGGACACAATTTTGGATAGCGGATTTGAGAGAACTTAACCGAAGTTTATGTTCGTTGAAGTAATAAGCGGTATGCGGCGATTAGCGTTTGCGACAAGACTCGACTGACGTGTCTTTTCTTCGGCCACAGTGCACGTAAGGAAAGGGGAAGGGGTTTTGATTGGTCATTAGGGACACTGCGATATCATAATTAATAAAGGAAGCGCGTCCACCAATAGATGGCGTTACCAATATCGTTTAAAATATTACCGAGTAAGGCTCAGTCAAGCAGGTACTATCTACCTATATACCACTACGCGAAGATTAATTCCAAAAATCTTACTTTTAAAACTTTAAATCCAAAATCACGCAACCAAAAGATGCAAGTGTACGATGGCTCTAAAACTGTACCGTACCATAATTAGCGGTTAAGTTGTATTTAAGAATGTGAAAGAGCTCACTTCCAATGCTTTTGGAAGTGAATGGAACGTAAAATTGATTGAATTAAACATGCATATATATGTGAAAGGCGAGATCTCTGTGTAAACATTCTTGTTCAGATATACCACATAACCTAGCTATCTAGGTTTATGTGGGTATTAATATATGAAGCTAAATCTATAATCCTTTCTAAACTAATTGCGCGCTCGGAGGCGGCACGATTATTTTACGCATAATAAATTATTGTCATGTATATTTTGTGTTATAAATACATAAGATAATATGAAAATAAAACCGCCGCGTGGTATCCAGCTGAATAGAATAGTACCAACCTCATTTCTTACCGAGGTGTCGTAAAAGGCGACTAAGGTAAGTTGATCCACCGTGTGGTATCCGGTTTAGTAGAATAGACCCAACCTTATTTCTTACCGAGGTGTCGTAAAAGGCGACTAAGATAAGTTGACGTCAGGCAGGCGGCCGTAAAAACGCAGCCAAATCATGTGACAGCATGTTTGCCGACCCCACTTAGAGTGGGATAAGGGCAGGAGGATGATGATGTCTCAATTGAAATTATTTATAAACTGAATGTAAAAAGTTATAAAACTCCCCGTAATAGATTTAAAATTATAAAATTTTATATTATTCTTTGATAAAAACTCGTTTTTCTTGGATGTAAAAGATGTAAAATTAAATGTTGTTTTTCGTATACAAAATGATTGAATGATCTCGAGGAATACAGAATATAATTTTAAGAAATAATATTTTTTTGAACTCAAGACACTTCTATTGAGAAGAATGTATTCCACCAATCATCACTTCGGAAATAAGTAAAAAGCCGTAACAGCCCAGCGGTGAGATCATGTGTCTCTTTCAAGGAGGTCACGGGTTCAAATCCCGGGCAGGCACCAATTAGTTTTTCTGTTAAAACTTATGTGTCAAATTGATAATTGTAATTTACCACATTTTCGGTGAAGGAAAACATCGTGAGGAAACATGCATATCTCTAGAGAATTCTGGGGATATCTGTAACCTACCAATTTGCATTGGAGCAGTGTGGTAAGTCTTAGGTTCAACCATTTTCTCAAAAACAAAAAAAAACAGAGGTCTATGCCCAGGAGTGGGCTAAACAGAAAAAAGTACCTCTTTTTAGGCTACCTAAAGGTCAGCATAAAAAGCTTTTGGCAATTTGAAAGCGACTATTACTTTCGACTATACTATCGACCAGTTTGATGCTTTCTTTATTCATATTATCACATTATATATAGCAATGGAAAAGTTATCCCACTGCTGAATTAAGGCCTTGTTTCTACTCTAAATAGATGGCATGGTGCTTATACTAACAAAACTACCCTTACTCAGCAGGTTTTTAATTTATTTCCGGAACTCCCTGGAGCCATGCATTCCCTAAAGATGGCGACATATAAATATCAAGTCATTCAGCACATTAATTCAAAATTCATGGTATATCTTTTGTCTCATGACGCCATGACATGACATGACATTTATTCGCTTTGCGCCTACATTATTTCTATATCTACACTCCCCAGTAAACAAATCCAATTTCAGTCTCTCATGCTTACATATTATATTAGGTCAAAATAAAAATAAGGACACGGCTCGAGTTATTTATTGAAAAAGAATCTAGATATGATAACATTGAGTATGTAAAAAATTGACTTGTTAGCGTATATCAATAATATCATATATCCCTTAGAAGTAAATATAGAACAGAGAAATAGTAGAACAGAGTTATTGTAAATACAAATTAAGAAACTGTGAATAGCGAATCTTCAATATTTAAATGAGTTAAACTTGTATGTATATATATAAACCTTTTTTTTTCAGAATCTCGGAAACGGCTGCAACGATTTTCCTGAATTTCAGCAAGTAGTGGGTTTTGGGGGCGAAAAATCGATCTAGCTAGTGTAACAACGCCGCCATGTCGTTACTGCAAGCAAGCAAGCAAGCAAGCCATGACGTCACATCTTGCCACAGCCTTTCGCGCCATTTTGACGTGGGGGATGTGACAGCCGCTGTCATGAGAGCTAGCCCGTGGATAGCGAATGAGAGTTTGCTTTAATTTCATTTTAGCATTTTTTATGAAAAGAATAAAACTGATTTAGAATACTTCTTTTATTAATATAAATAGTTTAGTTACACTAGGTTTTATGTTAAAAAATTCGTTTTATCCATATTTTTGGGTATTAAAAAATTTTTGAGCATTAAAAATACTAAAATTTATATTGAATTGAATTTTTGCCAATACCTGTCAGCGTAGCTTATTCGGGGAACGGGTGGTCGCGAGAAATGAAAATACCTAGGATCGATCCCCACCTACACTATTTTTTTTTTGAAGTTTCCTTTATTATTTTTTAAAAAATTACCAAGCAAGGCTCGGTCACCCAGATATTAAATATAAAATATAACTGTGTCTAGCCTACTTTTGCCGTAAAAAATCTATAACCTGTTTAGTTTAATTTAGCTTATTTAGACTATACAAGATTGTCAATATAATAATAGCATGTATAAAACTCTGGTAAAATACAAATACAAATTGTAATCAATAGGAATCAGAGGGACTAGAATAAAATAAATAAAAAAAATCATATATAGATATGAATATAAAGAATTTTGCATTTTATAGGAGTCAAGAATATGAAGGAATTTGATTACTGCAATATTTTCTGTGAAATGCTCTTGTAAACGCCTGTCGTTCATGTTTGGACGGAAATAAGACAATAAATAGGACTGCCATTATATACTTCAAACAAATCGGGACAGTGCTGATTTTTTATAATTTATTCAAATCAAGCTAATTAAGATCTGTCCTGAAGAACGTTTTTAACTATAACCCTACGTAGGGTTTTACAATTTTTTTTTTTTTTTTTCGAATTGACAATATGCTGTTAGCCCTAACGGCTTTTACAGCGTCACCGGGCGGGGGGTTTTACAATTGACCGCTAGAAATAAGGTAGTGGCTTCACTTTGGTCAATATTTTGACACAAACATTTATTACATTCTAATATTATAATATAATTTTCAAACATCACAATCACGTACCGTTTTGTCTCAATTATTTATTTTATTTCTGTTCATGAAAAAAAACACCGGGATTTTTTACCTTATGTGTTAACATTGCGTATAGCCGTGTTTAAGCTTCAAGTACCAAATTTTATAAGTATTGTGGATTAATTAATCTGTAATCGTATTAATTTTGTGGCTTAACCAAAGAAAGCGTAACAGAAGACCAAGTGATTTCCGCATGTATTTGTATGTATTTCTTGTTATGTATTTCTTTATTTAAATAATTGAAACATACGTAAGGTAAAATACGTAGCGAAATCATGTAACAACTTGTTTATAATGTTGTTCCGAACCCAATTAGAGTGAGATAAAAGCAGGAGGACAATGATTTAGATAAGGAAAACAAACAGTAAAATAAAACACAAAGATTAAGATAATCTTTTAAAGCGTAACATACAGAAAGAGTGACACACAGATTTTCGCTATAATTATAATAGTATGCCTATTTATATATATTACTTTTTACGTTTACTACAATCATGTCTAAAATAGAGGAAATAAATAGGAACAATCTCGATTAAACATAGATAGATGGTGTCTATAATCATAAATAATTTTTAGATACTATTAACGTGATTATGATCCATTAACTTTTTTTTCGCAACAATAAGTTATATCGTAACGAACGGTTCCCACAGCCGAGTTGTTAAAATAATAAAATCAAAATTTTATTTGCACAACCGCATTAGTCTTTCACGTTTTTATCGTCAAATCACCAAACTCCATTGTGTTATACTTTGATTTCGGATGCGATAGTTTAAATAGAGCAGCTTTGCAAAGATGGTAGCAAATTTTTCTTTATTTTAACATTAATTTAATTGCTATTATATGAATAGTAGGGTTATGTATGCCGTGTAGTATCCGGCTGAGTAGAGTTGACCACCCTTTCTTACCGAGGTGTCGTAAAAGTTTTTTAAGGTTATTTGAGCCGCCGTGTGGTATCCGGCTGAGTAGAATAGACCACCCTAATTTTTACTGAGGTATCGTAAAAGATTACTAAGTTAAGTTGACCTGCCGTGTGGTATCCGGTTGAATGGAATAGACCACCCTCTTTCTTACCGAGGTGTAGTAAAATACGACTAAGGCAAGTTGGTGTCAGGCAAGCGGCGGGGCGTTAAATACCTATCCAAACAGGTGACAACATGTTAATAACATGTTGTACCGATCTCACTTAGAGTAGGATAAGGGCAGGAGGATGATAATATATTATTTGTAAAGACAAAACTTAGTATAGGTAATTTATATTTTGTACTGGCAAATTATATTTTGAGTTTTTGATAGTGGCTTTTTATTCAATTTCTTTATAGTGGCGAATAATTTCAAGGTTTATTAGATATAGTTTATTAAACTTTCAAATAATAACCGTATGTCTGTCAAGGAATTTATAAAAGTTTGATATTCGTATTTGATAAGTAAGCTAACAAAAACATTGACCAAAATGAATAAAAAATACCTTGTATATATTCAAACTTTTAATGTTAAGTCAACAAAACTGAAACGTTTCAACTTCGTTTCAAGTTTTAGATAAATTTATATTCATTTTTCTTTGATATCTTTGTGTTTTTTCGCTTTCATTCAAGTTAAAAAATAAGATAAAAAATAAGATAGATAACAAAACCATAGAATAAGACTCCGTAAGTTTTATTTCATAAGTTTGTTATGCAACTTTGTCAGATTGCAAAAAAAATATATATAACTCCATTTAGTTATTAAGTTACTTAGTATCCCAAAACAAGAATTTAGTTGTGTCAGAGATAAGCTGTTTTTTTATTTTTTTTGTTTGTTTTAATATCTTTAATGTTATGGTTGCCTGGAAGAGATCACTTTAAATGATAAGGCCGTCCCTTGTTTTTATTTAGTTTTAATAAAACATTGTATAAATTAGCAGTGTATACAATAAAGTTATCATAAAATTAAAAAATAAGCTCGGACAAATAGAAATTTAGCATCATTCTCCTGCCCTTATTCCACTCTAAGTGGGGTCGGTACAACAATTTGTCACATGATTTGGCTAGGTATTTTACGACCGGCCGCCTGCCTGACGTCAATAAACGCTCAGTCGCCTTTTACGCCACCTCGGTAAGAAACGAGGGTGGTCTATTTTATTCAGCCGGATACCTTACCGGAGAGCTTAGTCGCCTTTTACGACATCTCGGTAAGAAATGAGGGTAGTCAATTCTACTCAGCCGGATACCAGACGGCGTGTCGACTTACCTTAGTCACCTTCTATGACACCTCGGTAAGAAATGAGGGTGATCTATTCTACTCATCCGGATACTCACACGGCGGGTGAACTTACCTTAGTCACCTTCTACGACCCCTCGGTAAGAAATGAGGGTGGTCTATTCTGTTCAGCCGGATACCACACGGCTAAGTACACACTAAATTTAGTACACTATATTATTTTCTTTTATCGCGGATTTGAAATTATATTTTTATTACTTTTGTTTTATAAAGTTCTGCAGCGATTTTTAAGTCCAGCACATTCGCTGTCAATAAAATAGAATTACATCTTATCGACATGTCGTAACGCACTTTCTACCAATATGCATTAATTCCGGATGCAATGATGAGTCAGTTGCGCGACAAGTTCTCAATATTCAACAGATTTATCTCTTAAGGATCTGCGGAGAGCGTGCTTCAATCAAGTAACGAATTTCAAGTAGCGATTGATTTATATGTTTTGAGATTTTACTGTCCGAAAGAAATGTAATCTATATTCATATAAAGTAATTTTCTTGGTGCGGCAAATAAAAAAAATCAAAGATTTATTTTTATTCTTCTTAATCACTATATTTACACTATAAACTAAAACTAATATAAGTACCTGAAAAATCAAAGAAACGACCATTAAGTTTCTATTTTGCCAATTCCCTTTAAATATTTACATTATAAACATCCTGTTAATATTTGCTTTAAACATTTTTCTTTTGACAGAGTCAAACAGTTCCCTTTTCTAAATTTAAAATTGAGATGTACACATATCGAAATTAAAAAGAATTTATATTGTTTACATTTATATAAGCGGCCGATATAGAACAAATTTTTGTTGCTCAAAAACGAGCCATACATATCTATAATATGAAGCAACGTGAGTCCCTTCGCAAAAAGTAATAAGCATAGTTCCGAGTACTGTAGCATCACCATATATATATAGTAATATTCTATTCGTACGGAAAAATAAGCTGTGATGGCCTAGCGGTGCGACCGTGTGAATCTCTAGAGACGATCATGGGTTCAAACCCGGGCAGACACCAATGAGTTTTTCTATTAAAACTTTGTGTCTAATTGATAATTGCAATTTATCACACGCTTTTCGGTGAAGGAAAACATCGTGAGGAAACCTGCATATCTCTAGAGAATTCCGGGGATATGTGTAACCTACCAATCCGCATTGGAGCAGCGTGGTAGGTCTTAGCTCCAATCCTTCTCTCCAAAAATGGAGAGAGGAGGCCTATGCCCAGCAGTGGGATAGTAACAGGCCGTTACTTTACGGAAAAATATCTATATGTATAAGACGAAATTCGCTGTATACCATAGATATACAGAGGTCACAAAAAGCTTGTGATGCCTGTGTCGCGACTCAGCAGAGTTAGCAACTCATTCGATGGTCTCGGTATTTGCTTCTACAATAAAATTCCGCAATCCATACTAGACCAGTCTACAGATTTAAATTAATTGTAAGAAATATTCTTATACGTAAAGCATATTACAAAATTGAAAATTATTAGGATGATAAAAAAGCCTGGATTTGAAAATCCTTTTAGCTTCATACAACACGGTTTAATAATGTGAAATTGAAAATGTTTAAAAGATTGACCGCCGATTTTCTTTCTGTTTCTTCTTGGTAAGCGCAATATTGCGAACCAGTTGTAGCTTCATTAATCATATTAATCCTTAACGATTCAAAAGTGCTTGAAAGAGCTTATTCAAATAAGCTTATTCAAATAAAGATTATTTTGATTTGATTTGATATAACTTCCAGTATAAAAATTGGTTTTGAATGTATGATGTCATAACATTTATTACTGTATACGGGTGATATCGACTTAACTATATTAAATAACTTTGGCATACATCAATCTTCTTAAATATCGTTTTAAAAAATATATTTTTGAACTAAATAAATATAATTTAATTGAGATCTGGCTTTGTAAGTAATGGTTAACTGAACTGGCGCGGCGCGCTTGTTCAAAAATAGGAGAAAACAATAATAATTGTTTTCTATCCCTCGCACTAATACTATTAGTTTTTCGGTCAAGGTTGTTTTTCGTTTCGTAATAGGGTAAGGTTGTTGATGTCTATAAATCGATTTATATTATAAAAAACATAAAATAATTCATATAGCTAAAATACTTAGCTTAGGTTTAAAGTTTAGGTAACTATAATATATGTATAATATAAATATTTTCTCTCAGTTTTCACCCCTCGTTAATAGAAGAAAACTGGCTCTTAAAAAACCTGTTCTACGTAAAAAGGTGAGTCAATTGAAATTTCTTTGTACGTCCGATACAATAGTCATTGGTATATAAAAGAGAAACTAGCCTCATTACGAACGCTATGTACATAATGAGACGTACTTAGAAAAACTAAACCATGAATATGCTAATACCTGAACTCGAACGACCCTCACATTGAACTTGATTGTGTATTAGAAATTTATTTTTCTTCTATCTACAATAGTAATGGTAGTATATAAATATTGACTGGCCCGTTGGCGCAGTGGGTAGTGACCCTGCCTTCAGCTGCGCGGGTCGCGGGTTCCCGCCGGGGGCCAACATTTTCTATTAATGAATTCGTTGGTCTTTGAGCCTGGGTGTATATTTGTATTTAAGTATGTTTTTAACAATTATATATGTATATATTCACCAGTTGTCTCTCACCCATAACACAAGTATTAATTTACTTACTTTGGGGACGGACGACCGTGTGTGTAAGTGTCCTATATATTTATTATTATTATTATTATATATGTGATAATTAAATATATTGTCGTCCGCAAGTAAGTAACCTTAATACTTGTGTTATGAGTGATGGACAATTGGTAAATATATACATATATAATTTTAAATGAATACTTAAATACATATATACACCCAGACTCGAATATTGGAGAAGACTTTAGAAGATACAAAATGTGAATAATTCGTTCATATACTACTATTATAAATGCGGAAGTCTGTTATGTTTTCATTTCCGATCCGCTGAAGATGAAATTTGACACAATTAATATATACCGGGGTAGCACGGTACACGAAAAACAGGAGATTAAAAATCGCCGTCTATTAACAATATATCAAGGTTTTTTATTCACTATTTGCAAAATCAAGTCTGAAAAGTAAAGAAATAGAAAGTTTTTATATATTTTGGTTTTTGTTTATACAATAAATTTAACTAAGCTATTTTAATGTATATTTCATGTAGGTAAGTCATACGGGCTATTTACAAAAATGTTGCTCTCGACAAGACGATAAATCTCTTTTAGTCTTTCTGGATCGATTTTTATGATGGAGATATTTGCAAGGTTTGTGAGTAACAGAAGCTACTGTTAATTTTAAGATTACAGTCCAAGCGAACGAAGTTTTTGTATGTTTTGATAGCTTGAGATAGTAAACTCAAGATTAAACAATTCCATGTGATACCCTGTTTCTTACCGAGGTGTCGTCAAATACGACTAAGGTAAGTTTACGTCAGGCAGGCGTCCGATCGTAAAAACGCAGGCAAATCATGTGACAGCATGTTTATGTTGTGCCAACCCCACTTACGTTATAAGGGCAGGAGGGTGATCTTTGACTGTAGCTTGTATCGTTATTTGTATGAAAAGATGTGTGTATTAACGAAAAGAAATTTAAAAATAAATATACACATGATGCGATACCGAATATTATGTATTGATTGATACACAGACCGCGGTCATTACGCCGCGAACCGAAAGTAAATTTATATCGAATCGACATAAAAGCCAAAATTACGTAACGTCTGCTTTCTCTTGGGAAATTTCTTTATGAATTCCCACCCCGTTGTTCATTGAATACCGTTATATAATACCACTGATCTGTTTACATGTTATTTCCCTGCCATTGAACTGCCTGTTATGTGATTAATTGAATATTTCGACCGTAAAGTTATTCTGTTGTACCTCAAACAATAGGCACAGTTCAGTTATGGGCACTGAGCATTTTTAAAAATTATAAAAAAAATGAAAAATAAGAAAAGCAAAAAACGGTTTTTTGAAGACAGGGGGCTTGATACCAGGTCTTTTCACTTCTTTACTTCCGTTTACAAAAGCTCTTATCTCTTATACCTTTCTCTTTCTAATTAGACATAAAAAAGAGCGGCAATAAATCTCAGTTGCTTCCTACTAGTATAATAACTAGGATATTATCACAAAAATAGGACCAAACGAAGTCGCGGTTACTTCTAGTATTATAAAGACAATTTACAAAGTCGAGTGCACGTTTTTGATATAAAACAGGTCCTTTGTACGTGTGCTGAAGACAGAAATGCAACTTTCTTGGTGACTCATATTGACGTAACCGCGTTATTGATTCAACGGAGAACTCGGACAATGTGAGCGGATTATGTAATATAACCATAACAGGAGTATAGTTTCCTGAATAGCGTCTTTCGAATTCACTCTTGATCGATTTATGACTCCTCTTCATAATTGGCGATTACGAACGATTTTTCGATCGACTTTTTTTATATATATAGGCGCCTGACGGGGACAGGCGGTCGTTATGTCAGACTCGCACCGACTAAAACGACCTGTGTGCTCCACCACGCTGCCGATGGCAAGGACAGGGTATCGTTGTACACATTGCCCCTATACCCGCCGACAGCTCTGATCCCAGAGAACACCTTCTTCGGGTAGGGACCCCTTGAAAGAGAAGCCCCCCACCGATAACCGGTGCATCGGGAGCACCAGATGTACCGACCGCCTCGGGGACCTGTAAGCCAGACGTCCGATATACCCCGATCGGAACGTCCGAAGGTCCCCTGACAGGGTGGCAGACGATGGGCTTAGGCAAGTCGCTACCACCTAAATTCGCCAGCACCAGATTGGATTCAGAACAAAAGTTCACGGAACCGCAGAATAATGATCATGATCAGTTTTTAAAAATAGACCAACATTTTCCGAACGTTTTTAAAGTCCCAACTTTTGAAAGTTTTAGAAAGATTGCCATTTGACTTGCGAAACGTCTTTCGTAATTATTTCTTTTCCACAAGTTGCAGGATTGCATCATTAGAGTAAAGAGTGATGATTATTATATTACGTTGAACTATTAATAGCAAAAAAGTAATGCACTTATTAAAAATAACTAATAACTACGCAATCAGCATCGTTACACGGCTGCCAACAATTTATCAAGTACTGTCAATCAATGTATATCAAACAGGTCGTATTGACCTAGGCTTGTTAGGCATCTTGCTTCTTGACGTTATACCATATGTGCACCTCCTTGATCTATTGAGGGAAGGATGGCACGCACTTATATGGTTGGTATTTCGCAATCGAATGATTATTTCCAAAGTTTGTTTGTTAATATGTCTAAGACGAGCGTTTGCCTTTTAATGAAGTATAAATACTTGTATTGAAATTTGAAAACATTTCTAAATAGAAACAACCAATTATGGAAGTGAAGGCGGTATTGTAAGACGGAGCTTTCATTTGTACAAATAAGGGCGGCATTGTACAAATAAGAGATTTCATTTGTAGGGATTAGAGTGAAATTGTAGAAGGGACTTTCAATTACGAAGTTGAGGGTAGCATTGTAGAAGAACTATCAATTGTAAAGTTTAGTTTTAATAGTTTCAATTGTAAAGATAAGGGTAGTATTGTAGAAGTAAAAAATTTCATCTGTAGAGATAAGGGCGGCATTGTAGAAGGGATTTTCGATTGAAAAGTTAAGGGCGGCATTTAGACGTAAGAATTTGTAGAAGAAAGAAGATTCGATTATAGAGTTAAGGGCTTCATTTTGAAGAAGGGATTTTCAATCGTAAAGATAAGGGTTACATTGTAAAAGAAGGAACTTTCCTTAGTAGAGATAACGGTGTCATCGTAGAAGAAAGTTTCAATTGAAGAGGTAAGGATGGCAGTGTATAAGTCAGGACTTTCTATTACGAGTATATTAGCAAGGGTAAAAAATAAGGCCAAGTAGTAGCTATAAAAAATAAAGCAAAGTTTATAAGCTTAAAACTCAATTTTGTGTTGCTTATGCCGAATGGGATATGGATATTGCCAATTAGAACAGCGTGGTGGGCCTAATCTTCTTCCTATTCTCTAGGAGAGAAGAGACTTTTGTCTAACAGTGATAAAGTTAATACTTTTAGTATACTAACAAATCGTAACGCAAAAACAGCATATCTTTTACAGTGTTGCTGTCAATTATAAATATGACAAGATAATAAGGCTTTTAAATGAGTATAAAACACGGTAGTCTGGTTGTGGCAGACGTTGCGTGCTCATAGTTTCATTGTTCTCGCTTTTCTTTGTGACAATATTCCGATATATTTTCATTTGTCAGCATCATTACTTTTTTATAATAAACGCCAATTCTCTCAAATCAAATCAATACAATCTTTATTCAAATAAGGTCTTTCAAGCACTTGTAAAACGCCAAGGCGATATATGAATAATGAAACTACATCTGGTTCGGATTGTTGCTCTTACCGAGAAGAACCAGCAAGAAATTCGCCGCTCAACATTTAAAACATATGCGGTATTCTTACAAGTGTCGTAGATGGCGACTAAGGTAAGTTGACTTCAGGCAGGCGGCCGGTCGTGAAATACGTAGCCAAATCATGTGACAACATGTTTGTAACATGTTGTTCCGACCCAAGACACACTTAAAGCGAGATAAGGGCAGGAGGATGATGCATGAAGGCGAAAGGCTTTTCAACTCAAGGCATTTTTATCATCCAAATAATTTTCAATTTTTATATGCTTTACGTATAAGCATCTTTCTTACACTTAATATAAATCTATTAGACAGGTCTCTGTCATCTTAAATTACTCCAGTGTGATCCTTGTATGATATCTTTTATCTTGTTTTCTTGAGAGGTTTTAAGTTGTTGATATTATAATGGTTTTCAAATACTAAAAATTGGACTTGAAAATTGGACGATATCTTTATCTTAATATT
The DNA here is from genome assembly GCA_029227775.1 of Morpho helenor. Classification (NCBI taxonomy): domain Eukaryota; kingdom Metazoa; phylum Arthropoda; class Insecta; order Lepidoptera; family Nymphalidae; genus Morpho; species Morpho helenor. The sequence continues at coordinate 3,417,639 of JARGCU010000044.1, forward strand.
TAAATGAGTTAATCTTGTATATATATATATTTTCCGAATCTCGGAAACGGCTCCAACGATTTTCCTGAAATTCAGAATGTAGGAGGTTTTGGGGGAGAAAAATTGATCTAACTAGGTTTTATGTAAAAAAAATATTGTTTTATCTCTGTTTTTGGGCATACACTAACATTTATATTGAATTGAATTTTCGCCATTAGCTGTCAAGTCGACGTAGCTTATTCGAGTAACGGGCAGCCTCGAGAAATGTGAATGCCAAGGATCGATCCCAACGAAATAATTGTTTTTCCTTTTTTTTTAAGGTTTTTTTTTCGCAAAAAATTACCGAGCGAAGCTCGATCACCCAGATATTATTGTTTATGGTTCTAGATAAATTAAAAATTGGTTTATTACCTCAGCTAATTTATAATATCCACGACAAAATCGCATAGCTTCGCGATTTTATCTATCTATTCTATATCTTCGACCTCACGCGTAATACTATAAACTATTTAAAACTTACTATATCTTCCTGCCATTATCCCACTCTAAGTGGGGTCGGCACAACATGTTACAAACATGTTATCATATGATTCGGCTACGTATTTCACGACCGACCGCCTGCCTAACGTAAACTTACCTTAGTCGTATTTTACGACACCTCGGTAAGAAAAAGGTTGGTCTGTTTTACTCAACCGGATACCATACGGCGGGTTGATTTACCTTAGTCGCCTTTTACGACACCTCGGTAAGAAATGAGGATGGTACTATTCTATTCAGCCGGATACCACACGGCGTTATTTAAAGCTTACTATATAACTAAAAATTGCTTGAATTGGTTGGAGCAACACATCATATTAGGTAACAACGTTTTTACGCGGCAAAAATATCTCTTTTTTAAACCGCTGAAGTTTGTACCAATACCCTTTTATATTAGATTTGCGATACGATATTGTTTTGTTATTCGTCTGCCGTGTGGTATCCGGTTTAGTAGAATAGTACCAACCTCATTTCTTACCGAGGTGTCGTAAAAGACGACTAAGGTAAGTTGACCCACCGTGTGGTATCCGGTTTAGTAGAATAGACCACCCTCTTTCTTACCGAGGTGTCGTAAAATACGACAGAGTTAATTTGACGTCAGACAGGCGGCCGGTCGTAAAAACGCAGCCAAATCATGTGACAGCATGTTTATAACATGTTGTACCGACCCCACTTAGAGCGGGATAAGGGCAAGAAGATGATGATTGTTTTGTTATTTGCACATTTGACCGTACTGTTCCGATTTTTCACGCTTTCTGTCTGGTTCCATATTCTGAGGTACTAAAGGCCAATGACACTAGGCATAATGTAGGTGAAACTTGCAACAATGCATACGAGTGCTTCCGGAAAAGTTGTATTTGCACATAACTAGTTCCTACAAGTGATATCTGCATTGATACTTCAAGTGGAAATATGTTGATGAACTCTGTTGTTCCGGAATTATTTCCGGGATGAATCAATCTTACCAATATTATACAGGGTTGCCAACTATACCGTTAAATAATTTATAGAATTAGGCGTTACTTTGCGGAGAACCATAATACAAAAGTAATAATAAAATAATTTTGCTATAATCCGTAAAAAGAAAATAGAAAATATTATATATAGAATGTTAAATGTAATGTATCCATTTTCACATGCACAAACCTCCACCACCGCCACGACAATACATAAGCGCTACACACGTTCACTATCACAAACTCAATGAAAATTGCTTAACAATAAAGTCTGTTTGTTACGCTTTCCGAGTAATTTAATGTATTCGGACATATATGTTGTCCCATTTTTTATTTACTTTTACAAGTTTAAGGACATTTAAGACTTCAGTTAATTTCGGAGATTCATAAAATTTGGCATAATTAAAGCTATACACCAAGGTAAAATAAAGGTTTTAACTTCCGTTTCATTACATAAAAGGGACAAAAGCCTATGAGGATACTTAAATGCTTAAATTGTCACGAAAGATGTCGCAGTTACACCTAGTATTTGATCCCAGAGTCCACCTTCGGGTAGGGACCTCTCAAAAAAGAAGTCCCCCTCCGCTAACCGATGCATCTGGAGCACCAGATGCACCGACCGCCTCGGGGACCTGTAAGCCAGGCGTCCGATATACCCCGTTCGGAACACCCGAAGGTCTCCAGTTAGGGCGGCAGAAAATGGCCTTGGGAGAGTCGCTAACATCTAGACTCACCAGCAGCAAATTGGATCCAGAACAACAGTTGGTGAAACCGCTCAGCCGCCTCCCTCCGATATAACGATAATCTACATTTAATCTTTCCTACAACATTTCTATATATCGCAAACAATAATAGATTTGGGCTGTCAATTATTTTGAATATGACTATATCTCATCGATAGATAAGCAAATCGATAGAAAACTATAAATAATGTTCTGATTATGAATTGTTATTTGATAAAAGTGTATAAGAAATAAATTAACTGACCTACTGTTTAGAATTTATACCACTAGAACCCGTTCATTTACTTAAAGTACCCGGGTGAGTTAGCCTTGCTCGGTAATGTTATTAAAAGACTAGTAATATCCCGCGGTTTCACCTGCGTAATTTATATTTTTGTACATTTATTACATTTTTATAACGGATTTCTATTTTATTGAATATAGCCTATGTCGCTCAGTAAAGATGCAGCTTTCCAATGGTGAAATAATTTTTGAAATCGGTCCAGTAGTTTTTGTGTGAAAACATTACAAACATACATACAAATTTGTCCTCTTTATAATATTAGGTCCTTACATATGAAATTGGCGTTTTGTCGTACTGGCCACTTTGATCTCAAATATTACCTTTATGGTTAGGAATTCCAAATTCAAATTCATACAGCTATTTACTCATGCATTTGTGTTTCAAACCCCCTAATTCATTAGTTTTTTCTTCTTTTGTTTTTTTCTTTTTGTCACTCTGTTTACAAAATGGAAAACATGAAATATCGCGTTATTTACGAGTATGAATTCCACCGTGGCACCAGTGCTGCAGAAACGGCTCGAAGGATTAATGATGTGTATGGTGACGGTGTCGCAAAAGAAAACACAGTGCGTTTTTGGTTCCAACGTTTTCGTTCTGGAAATTTCGACCTGCAGAACCAGCCTCGTGGACGGCCGGAGACCAAAGTTGATAATGAAGAATTGAAGGCTATTGTGGAAGCGGATCCATCGCAAACCACGTCCGAGTTAGCTGCAGGCTCCGGTGTTAGTGATAAAACTATTCTAATCCACTTGAAGCAAATTGGGAAGGTGAAAAAGCTTGAAAGGTGGGTACCTCATGAATTGAGTGAAGCAAACCGACAAACGCGCGTCGACTGCTGCGTTACGTTACTCAACCGGCACAATAATGAAGGAATTTTAAATCGAATCATTACCTGTGATGAAAAGTGGATCCTCTACGATAATCGTAAACGCTCATCGTAATGGCTGAACCCTGGCGAACCAGCCAAATCCTGCCCTAAGCGAAAATTGACTAAAAAAAAGTTGCTTGTAAGTGTTTGGTGGACTAGTGCCGGTGTCGTTCACTACAGCTTTCTTAAATCTGGCCAGACGATTACGCAGATATCTATTGTCAGCAACTGCAAACCAAAATGGAAAAGCTAGCTGCTAAACAACCGAGGCTGGTCAATCGCTCTAGGCCACTGCTGCTTCAGGACAACGCTAGACCACACACTGCACAACAGACGGCTACCAAATCAGAGGAGCTTCAATTAGAATGTCTTAGACATCCACCGTACTCTCCGGACCTTGCTCCAACAGATTACCATTTTTTTCGCAATTTGGATAACTACTTGCAAGGAAAAAAATTCAACTCCGATGGGGCAGTCCAAACCGCCTTCAGAGATTTTATTGATTCCCGCCCGAATGGTTTTTTTAGTAAGGGGATCAATGAACTACCTATGAGATGGCAAAACTGCATACATAGCAATGGTACATACTTTGATTAATTAAATATATTTCATTAAAAAAAAAACGACTTTATATTCTTCCCATAGAAAACGCCAATTTCATATGTAAGGACCTAATATTAGTGTAGATATAAAAAAATGAAATGAAAAAAATAAAAATATTCATAAACAATTAATGAGAAATTCAATATGTTTGACTGAAAGGATTTTAAAAATTATGATAGAATTATTTGGCTATAATCCGCGTTTGTTAAGAGATGTACCTATGTAATGTTTAGTGTCGGAAGCGGGTAATGTTCACATACCTTATACCTCTAGGTATGATAATTTTAACCAAGGTTTTTTAAAATATAACTAAAGTAAGTTGGCGCCAGGCAAGGCGGCCGGTCGAAAAATAAGCCAAATTTTCCAACAACATGTTAAAAACATGTTGTGCCGACCCCATTTAGAATGGGATAACGACAGGAGAATGATGATGATCTATTTATTGTTTTAGGTCCTGAAGTAAAGGAGTACTCACTAGAAGTTCACAGCGAGACCAGAACATGGGACTGTCAATCTAACTTGTGTTATGAGTCCAACATTCCAGGGGTGAGTTAATCACTACATAATATAAAACAAAGTCACTTTCTCTGTCTGTCCCTGTATCCCTATGTATGCTTAAATCTTTAAAACTACGCAATAGATTTTGATGTCGTTTTTTTAATAGATAGAGTGATTGAAGGGGAAGGTTTATATGTACTTATTATTACTAATTTAGTAAATTGAATTCTTAACTGTATAATTTAGATTGATTGTTATTCTATAATGAAAATCGTATCCAAATACCCTTAATTGTTAATAAAGAAATCAAACTACGCGTCATTTACAATATAGGCATAATAAATTCAAGATACATTGACCAGACAATTTAGATATAAGATAATAAGCACGCATTATGATACGCATTGTAAATAAGGTGAGTGAGTTAATCTAAACTAAACTCTATATCACTTTAAATTAAATTCAAATTGCAATAAAATAAATAACATATAGCAGCGAAAGCACCTGATTACCACTCTCACTCTCATCACTGATATGACCAAACTTGTTCGTAAATTACCTTCAATATTACAATTTTAAAATGAATTTTATTTATATAGCTATATGGTTTCATTTCAATTGACAGTATATAGATAATTATGTTATATAACAGGAACTTGTTTGTAGAACACGTTGAATTAAAGTTATTTAATAATGTAGGTAATTAATATAATAAGATTCGTAATAATTTGAACTTAATCTACATTAATTCAAGTTTAATGTAGAACTGTTCTGTTTTGTTATATAAAATTATGTAAGACGCTTCATTTTACATTTAGAATTATACTAATATTCAAATTCAAATTATTCTTTATTCAAATAAACTTGTAAACAAGTGCTGTTGAATCGTCAACTCTACTGCTGGTTCGGAAAGCTGTTCCTACCGAGAAGAGCCAGCAAGAAACTCGGCGGTTGTTCTTTTCAAAGTATAGTTCTTATTACTAGTTACATTTAGTCGTTACTGTCTTGTACAAGGTAGAAGGTAACTATGTCCATGCTTTCTTATCATGTAAGTAATCCTCAATAGTATAGTATTTCTGTATTAGTCTTTTTTTAATAGTGTTTTTATACTGCTGTAATGGCAAAGCTAGCCGTGTGGTATCCGGCTAAGTAGAATAGACCAACCTCATTTCTTACAGAGTTGTCGTAACAGGCGACTAAGGTAAATCGACTCGCCGTGTTGTATCCAGCTGAGTAGAATAGACCATCCTCATTTCTTACCAAGGTGTCGTAAAATACGATTAAGGTAAGTTGACATCAGGCTTTCGGCCAGTTGTAAAATACGAAGCCAAATCATGTGATAACATGTGTATAACATGTTATGCCGACCCCACTTAGAGTGGGATAAGGGCAGGAGAATGATGATGATGCTGTAACGGCAAAGCTAAAATTGATTGATTTTATTATAGAATCTTATACCCAAACCAACAAACGACACGTTCTTTTGCAAGGTGCAAAGCAGGAGCCGCAAGCATATGTCAGTTTCTACTTTGTGTATTATATACATCGCCAATCTTTTTATAATTATGTATATTGTTATGAACGAAGAATATAAGAATATAAGTCTTTGTAAGATAATACAATTATCTTACAAAGACGTCTGGTTCAATAGATATTGCACATGACTCAATTGGCCGCTTTAAATACTCAATAAGTAAGACTTTAGTAAATGTCCTTTAATGTAAAATTTTAATACAAATTTTAAATATATTATATTTATTTTTATTACTATTGTCGTCTAATTATTATTGTTATTTATCATTATTACTCGCTATTTTAACATTTATCTCTGACTATTGTAATGACATATTCTTATTTTCTTTTTTGATATTATTTCTTTTTTGACTTTCGAAATTCTAATATGTTGACAATTTTATAACGATCATAATGTACTGTATTTTTGAGCATGCTGTGTCCACTTATAAATAGGGTAGCATTAGACTTTTAAAATGTATATTAATAACTAAGCTAATAAAAAATGTATACTCTGTTGGCGGACCTAATAAAATAAATAAATAAATATCTGCTATATCTGGAAACTTATACAGGCTTTATATCTCACATAAATTCACGCAGATCAAGCCTCGGGAAATAGCTTGTATATCATAAATTAGAGCTCTGCGAAATTTTTTATATCTCCGTTATTTTTTATAGCTCTGTGATAAATCTACCATTTTGTTAGAGTGTAAATCAGTTAGATGAATCATATTATAAACTATACCTATTTATGATGTAACTAATATCATAAATAACTTTTGCGGTTATTTATGATATTAGCTATACTATAAACCTTAGAGTTAGATGTATGGCTAGATGCTGTATATATAACTTTTTAATGACGCTAGCCTGTTAACTGTTTAAAGATCTTAGCGGAATTTAACATCTGGTTTAGTAATTTTTAATATCTATCTAGTTTAGAATTTGGTCTATATCTCACATCTAATACAACCTTTTACTAAAGAATTTAAAAAATTAACATCCAAAACGGAATAGAAAAATGAATTAGATAGCTGTTATGCATAGTAGAAGATGAATACATGTTTTGCCGAGCCTCTGTTAGAGGGGGATAGGGGATAAAAAAATTATGTGTAATAATATAGGTTTAAAAATAGACAATGATTTTCACGCGTTCAACGATGTGTTATTTCGGCTTGAACAAGTGGGGCAAATGGTGTAGGGAATATGTTTAAGAGAAGGGAAGTCTAATAAAGCAAAATTCTAACTGTCAAAATTCTAATTCAAAATTGTATATTAGGTAAAAAACTACTAATAAGTGCAACAAATAAATAGCAGGTCAATGTAATAAAATAAGAGAAATATACAGATAACAGATATAATTGAAAAGATAAAATATATATAAACAAACGGTATGTGTAAAATTATTAGTATTATAAATAGATAAAAACAAGAAATTTCTAGATAAAAACAAATAAAATATATGTAAAAAGCGAAAATGCCTGACTCACAACATAAAGTTAAAATCTAACAATGTAAATATAAGCTCAATTGTTAATAGCTAAGTCAAATGTAAATAAATGTAGATAAAATTGTAAATTTATAGGGTACAATGTCAAAATAGCTAAGTCTACAAATGTATTAGAATAAGCCTATGTAATACATGTAAAATTGTAAATAATACTAAAGAGCAAAAAAAGTCTCTGACGTTACATATCAGGAACAATAATTTAAAAAAATATAGCAAATTTTAGCTTGACCGGTAGTGACGCGTGGCTTGTTTTAGCTATTACTATAAGAGAGATCATTGTCTATTACGTGTAATTGCCAGGGGCTATAAATGTTTAGTAATTTATACCATGGCTTATGTTTCACCCACCAATGACTCATTTTCCTTTCACATTTGTAATAACTACCTAGTTAGGTCAGTAACAAGTGCTAATAAATTCAAGCTTTATATCGCAGCTTTGCATATTGCAAATATAAAGTTCATTTTCGAGTTTTAAAATTGGATGGAAACCTATATTCTTAAAGGATATTTTTCGCGCTTTTCGGTGAAGGAAAACATCGTGAGGAAACTTACATATTTTTAGAGAATTAAATCCACGTTGGAGCAGAGTAGTTGGTCTAAGCTCCAATCCTTTTCTCCCAAAATAGAGAGGAGATATGCCCAGCAGTGGGATGATAACAGATCGTTAATTTGAATTGTGGCCTTAAACTAGTCGGATAGAATAAAATGAGTAGAGACGATTTCTATACATGAATATACTACTGATATTATAAATGCGAAAGTTTGTGAGTATGGATGTATGTTGCTTAATATATCACGGCGAATCCGCTGAACCAATATCGATGTAATATGTCACAATTATTCCTTATACGCCGGGCTAACATAAGGCTCTAGAAATCCTGTGAAATCTACAGATATAGAATGATATTGAAGAGCGCCAACTATTATCAACCTATCACGCGACGACAGTCCAAGCAATCGAAGTAGTGGGTAAAAGCAGGTGTTATATTTTCATAATAAAACTCTAGCTATCCGTTATTTTTTGTTGTCATAATGCATTTGAACCTAAGATCAAGATATCAAAGATATCAGATATTCTTGAAAATTTTCTCTCCCTCAAATGTAAACGTTCCATTTAACACAAATAACATTTTCATGATACACATAAATACAGCTTCTACCTATTATTTAAATATTGTTATAGTAGATTATGATACTGATGCATAATAAGGGTTCTTATAACACGAGTGTGTTGTAAAAAATTGAGCCGCAGGCGAGTTTTTTTATAGTATCACACGAGTGTTATAAGACCAAGTTATGTACAGTGTCATACACTACTTTATCTACTCCCATATAATACGTAAAACAATATTAATAAAAACTAAACTTTGTTATTGAAAAGATTTTTTAATGTCAAATGTTAGCGCCAAGGCGCAAACATCGATTGCGCATGCTGCGTCACCGCGGACTCGTTCATTGAAACCTTTTTTTTAAGGTAGAGGTTCAACCTCCTTGGTCCAGCTGGAGGTTGTATAGGTGTATCGTTATGATTAAAAAGTTATATTATGATACAGGTGTCCATACGAGACCTGTATCGTAATAAAACTTTTAAATTATTTTTTTTTGGACAGTACGTAATGTTTGTCATAAGAATTTTGGTTTTAGTTTTATATTATTAGAGTAGATAAAAATTATTACATAATCCAGGTTATTTTAATGCTAAAGTTGTCGCGCACAGTTACAGCAAATAATCATCATAAAGCAGCTTTTGTTTAGAGCTAATTATGATAATGTCAGACGGCATAATAGCCTGTAGTTTCTAAGTTTGTCTCGCGTGCTCATAACACTGACTGATTCACCTTTCACACCGGAACAAATGCACATAATGCTATTATGTTTCGTCGGAATGTATAGTAGACTGTTCGTATCAACTTAGACTCGTTTAATAGCTATTATATACACGCTTCAGTGCACAGCTTTGCCTATGGTATAGAACTTTTAGTTAGTCATTTTATATGTTTAATTGTAATAGATACCTACTAGTATTTTCTAATTTATATGATGATTTCAGTGAAGTACATACATCTTTTAAACCGACGTACAAACTTGTGTATACTTGAATATAGTATATTTTAAATTTGAATTTATTTTGCTATGATCCGCGATTATTAAGAAAACCTATGAGGAAGCTAAATCTGTTTTATTATACTTTACAGATGTAAAATTAGTTACTACACACATTTATTACGACAAAGTCAATGTTCGTTCGCTCTGTAACCGAAACATCATCAGGAGATAAGTTCAATGACAAATAATTTATAGAATTAGGCGTTACTTTGCGGAGATCCATAATACAAAAGTATTAATAAAATTATTATGTTATTTTGCTATAATCCGCGATAAAATAATTTTATTAATACTTTTGTTCAATGACAAAATTCCAAAGTGATTTTGTCGTGTAGCCGCTTACGTATATTATAACAAAATAATTTTATAATTACTTTCCATAGAAGAATTTTAGTACATATTATGAACACGGAACTCTGACCGTCTTTTATAAAATCATCATCCTCATTATTCTCCTGCCCCTATCCCACTCTAAGTGTGATCAGCACAACATGTTATAAACATGTTGTCACATGATTCGGCTAGTATTTTGCCGCCTACCTGACGTCTACTTACTTTAGTCGCCTCCTATATATTAAGACACCTAAGTAAGACAGCGGATGGTCTATTCTATTAAACCGTATACCACACGGGGGCCCAACTTACCTTAGTGGCCTTTTACGACACCTCAGTACGAAATGAGGGTGGTCTATTCTACTCAGCCGGATACCACACGACGGGTCGACTTACCTTACCCACATTTAATGACACCTCGGTAAGAAATAAGGTTGATCTATTATAGTTAGCCGGATACCACACGGCATACTGTCTGTTATAAATTTTTTGTATAATTCAAGTTAATATACCGAGGTAATATATGGGATTAATAAACACGTTTTTCATTCAGGGGCTGGAAAATAAAATCATATAGCTTTAGCTTTGCCATTAGAGTAGTTTAAAAATATTATTAATAAAAGGCTAATTTAGAAAGCCTATTGAGGAATACTTGGATGATAAAAATGCGTGGACGTAGCTATTCTTCGACCCTGTATAAGACAGTAATTACTAATGTAAGTAGTAATAAGAATTATATTTTTAAAAGAACAACCGCTGAGTTTCTTGCTGGCTCTTCTCGGTAGGAACAGCTTTCCGAACCAGCAGTAGAGTTGACGATTCAAAAGCACTTGATGACAAGTTTATATAAATATGGAATTTTATAACACTTGATGACTCAGACGAAGTCACGTTATAAAATAGTTTGACACATTAAGTGGTCATCTTCAGAATACACCAGTCATTATGATTAATGGCTGTCGGGATGCCCGGGAGTAGGTACTTAATGCGCGTTGAAGTTATCACGCCTTTTGAAGTTATCGTTTTATTGATGCATCGTTCTTAGTTGAAAGTTCAAATTGTGTTTACATGGGATTATATTATGCCTTTATTAAATTTTCTTTCATAATCTTGCTTGGATTCATCATTAATTTATACTTAGGACTTTAGATCTTGAAAGAGGGCAGTAGAGTAGAACTTGATGGACGTTTAGATATTTTCGCACAAAATACTACAGTGGCAAGATTAGTCTTCGAACAGTGCTTGTTTCCGGATTTGTGGATTGGAAATTTCGATTTCTTAATAGTAGGTAGGTAGAAAAAATAATTAGGTAGATGGAGCTCGATCCTAGGTATTATTATTTATCGAGACGGCCCGTTCTCTGAATAAGCTACGTTGATTTGACATTTTACGGCAAAAATAGTGTTTTATATTCAATGTAAATTTAAGTATTTTGTGATGCCCGTAACAGGGATAAAACGATTTTTTTTACATAAAACCTAGCTTGATCAATTCTTATCCCCCAAAACACCCTACATGCTGAATTTCAGGAAGTAAATATTTTTAACTTATCACATCATTTCAGTAAAGGAAAATATGTTGAGGAAAGAAACATCTCTAGAGAATTCTGCATCCCATGTATAACCTACCAATTTCAATTGGAACAGAGGTTGCTAAATCTAAGGAAATTTTAACTTAGCTGGAAAATAAGAGGTCGTTACCTAATTTTAATATATAAGTACCTTGTAAGATAACTTATAGATGCCCCGTAATTATTTCCAGTAATTATGTTTTTTTTTGGTTCGTACTATATTTTTAATAAACCTAAGGCATTGACAAGTTTATTACTTGTCAGAAACATTCGGAATCATTGATAAGTGATAGATATTTTTCCGCTGAAATTCTGATAGAAAATAATTAATTTGTGATCAGAGGTCAATCGCAGATTCCTTTCATATAATATTTTTGTGTATCGTATTAATATTATTTCTTTTATATTAGTTCTTTATATAATCTTATATGTCGTGTTACAATGTTAGGTACCATACTTTTTTTTTTTGTCAGTAATACCCATTATCGGTCATTACATCCCGACGGGGACGAGCTGCGGATATGTCGGATTCGCAGCGACTAAAAAAGATTTCAAAAATGTCCAAAATACCTCAGTGCTTGAAGACCAAGGTCTTCGAACAGTGCGTGTTGCCAGTGATGACTTACGGATCGGAAACGTGGTCGCTGACTATGGGCCTCATAAGAAAGCTCAGAGTCACTCAGCGGGCGATGGAACGGGCTATGCTCGGAGTATCTCTACGTGATCAAATTAGAAATGAGGAGATCCGTAGACGAACCAGAGTCACCGACATAGCTCATCGTATCGCGAATCTGAAGTGTCAATGGGCGGGGCACGTAGTACGTAGAACCGATGGGTGTTGTGGTCCTAAGGTGCTGGAATGGCGACCTCGCACTGGAAAGCGCAGCGTTGGTAGACCCCCAACGAGGTGGACTGACGGCCTCAAAAAGGTCGCGGGGAGCCGCTGGATCCAAGCGGCACAAAATCGTGGATTGTGGCGATTCCTTAAGGAGACCTATGTTCAGCAGTGGACATCCACCGGTTGAGAAAGAAGAAAGAAGAGGAAGAAAAAATATTTTGTAAATTTTTGAAAATAAAAAAGATTTTGTAAAAAAGTATTCTAAAAAAAAAAGTTCTTGCGTGAACTCTGTGCATTATAAAATGGTTGTATATTTATGTATTTTTTAATAAAACGAAGCATTAACGTAAGTAAAAACGTGTAAAAGGAGTAACTTATCTCGTCCAGTAATCTGGTATTCATTCAAAATTATACAAGTGACCAGAAATATTAAAATAATTTAAGTAGGTTACAGGTGCATCTTATAAAAGGTTTCACTTAATTATGTAACCGAGATCGTTTATATTGCAAATGTAAAGATATCCGCGTATTAACATTTACAATTTGTCATAACCTTACTTTTAATGAAGGAAAATTGAAAGATAGAACTATCGGAATAGTTTTGTTTATGCTTTTAAAGTTAAAAAGTTTTATTTATTGTTATATTGTTTAAAAGAGAAAGAAAAAAAAAATAGCACATGTACAAGACTTATCCCTAAAAGGGATTTCTTCCCGTCAACCTTTACGCATCAGAAGAAAAGCGACATGATGTAGTAATATAGAAAGAAAAAGAAAAAAAAAACTACATACATAGATTAATAATTGCACACTGTAAACAAAAGATTAAAAAAGACGCAATATAGATAATATTTATTATTTAAATTTTTATAAATTGAACTATTTAATTCATAAATTTATTTGTTAAGTGGATAAATAAAGACACTACTAATATATAATTCGAAATAAATGTAAATATATATGTATAGTTCGAAGAAAAGTTTTTTATTCAAAAATAATTTACAGATTTTTATTAAGTTCTTTTCATTTAGGAGCAATGCTTTTATAAAGTTCCGGGATACAAAACAAACTCTCTTCTAGCTTAACTGTTACTAGAAGAGAGGACTCACAATTTTTTTGAAACTTGCGTTTATAGATGTATATATATTACAGCGTCCTAAATAATATTCTTTATAGATAACTGCCACAGAAAATGTAAATAGTTCTAGTAAAAACCAAATAATGTTTGAAATTATTGTCTTTGTATTAATAATTATATTTTGAGTATATATTTGTTTGACTAGGCTGTGTGACTTATGATCTTTGTTTATCCCAAAAGGATTGTCGAGAAAGAAAATAGATATAAAAAGCATTATATTCGGTTACAAACATCAACTAATATTATCATGGGAAATTACCAAATGTCAAGGTTTACGCAATATTGTTTAGAATGGGTGTTTTTACGTAATAAATATTTAGCGTAACTCGCAGTTTATTTCGTATGTTTTGTAAGGAGATTCATATATTATGCAAGCTAGGTCACGTTGTCCCGAGGTTGCGTAACCAGAGGAGAAAACATGGCTTTCTACCACATCCGAGAGGCACTGGCCGATGTGATAATGGATAGTATGGACACAAGACCTTGGAATCTCGGACGCATCGATTGCGACACGCATGGGTCTTTCTCTTTGTATTATGTATTTGAAAACGATTTCTATTTTTTATATTTGAGAATCAATTTATGCAACGTCAGTGTGATATTTCGAAAAAGCAATTTCTTTAATAGCAAGTCTTTAACTCTTAGAAGAGTAAAATTGTGGATGTTTAATAAAAAGAATGTATTCGTTTGTTTATCGAGATTTTTTATGCAAAAAAGATTTTATGATACAACTAAAATTAAACATTAAAATTACTATTTACATAAATACATTTAGGCACCGTAATTTTTTTCTCTACTTAATACTAAATTTGTCGCCGGCTAAGCAGATATCACAAGTTAGCACTCCGCGTGCGGTTTAGTATGGGCCGGAGTGTCCGGGGGGTCCGTACGACGTGCTGACCGAGCCGGAGCCGGAGCCGGAGCCGTGTCCGCCGGAGATGATGCCACCACCGATACCACCGCCGTGACCGCCGATGCTGCCGCCGGAGATGCCACCGCCGATACCGCCGCCTGAGATGCCACCGCCGATGCCGCCGCCGGAGAGACCGCCACCAATACCACCGCCGATACCACCGCCAAGACCTCCGCCGATAGCGCCACCTCCGATACCACCTCCGATGCCACCGCCCTCCTTCTGGGTCTTGTACTTGATGAAGTAAACTTCGGGTTTGGAGGGCTGAGTGGGAGCGGCGGTGGGGATGGTGATGTCGGGCTGTTCGTCGGGCTTCTTGACCAGGACGTATACGAGGGTCTTCTCCTCGTTTTGTGCCTGAGCGGGGATGATGGGCGCGACGGGCGCGGGCGGTGCTGGGGCCTTGATGAAGATGATCTTGTAGTGTTTCTGGGGTACGCCGCCGCCGGAGATCACTTGCGGGCGCTGTTCTTCAGGTTCTGGGGGTGGGACGTGCACGTAGATGTGCTTCTGAACGATGGCGCCGCCGCCGAATCCACCTCCGAATCCACCGCCGAATCCTCCGCCGGCACCGCCGCCGATTCCGCCGCCGGAGGAGAATCCACCACCGGACGAGAATCCGCCACCGGAGGAGAATCCTCCGCCTGAGGAGAAGCCACCGCCGCCTCCGGACGAGAATCCACCACCACCGATGCCGCCGAAGCTGCTGGAGCTCAGACCGCCGGAGGAGAACCCACCGCCGCCGTGACCGCCGCCGATGCCGATGCCGCCACCGATTCCACCGATGCCTCCATGACCACCGAGACCGCCACCGCCAGGGGCGTTGTAACTGTATCCCGCCTCGGGTCTGGCCGAGCCGATAGCCACAACGGCCGTTAATACCTACGAAAGAAAAAACAGATATTTCAATTGCACTTCGAAATTCCAAATTTAAAATTGAATGTAAAAGTTTAAAGAACAAATCGAGATTAAGGCTTTAACTATAAAATCGATAAATCACTGTTCCTCGATAGAACAACCCGATTCGAACTCGATTCCGTTATCGATATTCGTATCCGAGCGGTTGCACTGAGTCACAATCCGACGAGGAAACACGACTCCCGAGCGGGTCACACACAGGTCACAACACTTTCACTGCACACGGATACCTACCAAGAACGCTTTCATGTTGACTCTCGGAGGTCTCGTGATTGTGTGATGCTCTGTACCACATTCTGTAGCCTTTTATACGGACGGTCCGCCGATGCCACTCTCCCTGACTCTTCCTAAGATTCGGCCTTCGAGCCATACGAGAATTATGATTTTAATGACAGCCTCAAGAATTCGCCTTCGGTGAAAATCGTCTTCGGTCATCTATTACTTTCGGATTATCAATAAAAAATGTGTAATTTTTTTTATGTCAAAGCACTTGTTTTTCACACACTTAATTGTCCATTGTTGAAATTACGGTTAGTCATATAAAAGTTACGTAATAAACATAATGCCGTAATAGGTTTTGTTGAATTAATCTCGCGAGTCCAAGGAAAGGTGTTTCGGTTAATAATGGCTGTGATACATATTAATGATACAAGCTTTAGCTATTTAAATATTACCAAATATACAACAACAAACATTTTTAAGATATTTTATTATAGAGGTTAATTTAATGTAAATGATTCTTTGATTAGAACGCACGAGATTATGCATAGTTTTACGAATAAAGTATAATATTTTTTTTAAACATTGACTATTATGTAAAAATCTTTATGCTCTGTTTACTTAACACACTTTTTCTGTAAAACAAAATATTTAAGTATAGATATTTGCAGAAGAGTGACTGGTAACCTAAAAAAATATTATTTTTCAACCCTTAACAGTTTTTTCATTTATATGAAATAAAGTTTCGATGTATGAATGATAAATATTATTCCCGCATTTAAATTTACGTCGTTTTTTTTAATAATTACTAGCTCCCCGGCCAACCGTTGCTGTGACTCTGCCGGGTTTCGAATTCCCCTCAAAAAAAAGTCTACGATCGCTACCAAACTTTACGGAAATAACCGCTAGGTCATTCTAAAGAAAATTTTCAGAAAATTTTATTGAAATTGGTCTTGTTGTTTTGGAATCTATAAAGGATATACATATGGGAAATTTGGGAATTCGAAACAGGTAGAGCCACAGCAACGCGTCGTCGGAGATCTAGTACATAATATGTAAACTTCGTATAATCAAAATGTTATTAACTTACCTCGTATGCGCACATCAAATAACACTTTTAAGTACTTAGCTATTTTTAGGATTTAAATCTCATGTTTATACATTAGTGTGCGATACTAATATTTAAGTTTCAACATCTGTCTATACCTATTATAAAACAAACTGCCCAAAGCTGTCTGTTTGTATGTGATCGATTTTCTCGAAATTTATTGGACCGATTTTTGTACGGTTTTTACTAAAAGGTAGCGCAATTCTTCCAGAAGCTTTAAGTTTATTATTACATTACGGTCTTATGTAAATTGTGATGGAAAAGTGACGTTGTAAAAATCTAGCTTGTTGGGAGATTTAGTCGCTGCGTTGCCTAAATCAATAGAGATAAACTAAATTAATCACCATCTTCCTGCCCTTATCCCACTCTAAGTGGAGTCGGCACAACATGTTATAAACATGCTGTCACAAGATTTGGCTGCGTTTTTACGACCGGCCGCCTGCCTGACGTCAACTTACCTCTGTCGTATTTTAAGACACTTCGGTAAGAAAAAGGGTGGTCTACTAAACCGGATACCACACGGTGGGTCAATTTACCTTACTCGCCTTTTACGACACCTCGGTAAGAAATGAGGTTGGTATATTCTACTCAGCTGGATACCACACGGCGGGTCGACTTACCTTAGTCGCCTTGTACGACACCTCGGTAAGAAATGAGGTTGGTCTATTCTACTCAGCCGGATACCATACGGCGGGTCGACTTACCTTAGTCACCTTGTACGACACCTCGGTAAGAAATGAGGTTGGTCTATTCTACTCAGCCGGATATCACACGGCGGGTCGACTTACCTTAGTCGCCTTGTACGACACCTCGGTAAGAAATGAGGTTGGTCTATTCTACTCAGCCGGATACCATACGGCGGGTCGACTTACCTTAGTCACCTTGTACGACACCTCGGTAAGAAGTGAGGTTGGTCTATTCTACTCAGCCGTATACCACACGGCGGGTCGACTTACCATAGTCGCCTTTTACGACACGTCGGTAAGAAATGAGGGTGGTACTATTCTATTCAGCCGGATACCACACGGCGTAGATACACTAAATTAATCTACTAAAGAATTGTAGATCTATGAAAACACTACAAAAAAGTCTGCTACAACAAGTCTCTATCTCTTATGACTAACTAACAATAACTAATTTTGTGTTCAAAATTTCAATTAAATACACTGATTTCCACGCAGGCGAAACCGTGGGCACAGCTTGTTTAATAATAAATCTAATTCAAGTAATAATTAGCAGCCAAAAATATATATCCGTAAGATAATTTAACATTAATATTGTTATAAACCGTAATTACTATTTTTTGTATTAAAGCATAATAAAGTTAGTAATTAAATTATAGCATTTACATACTAATACCAAAAATAAGTATGACTTGCGTTACTTTTAACAACTATGACTTAAATACTAGTCTAGGTTTCATCTGCAATCTGTAATGACTAATTATAGAGTATTTTAATAATCACTACTAATGGTATCTGGCTGAGTAGAATAGACTACCCTCATTTGTTACCGAGGTGAGGTTAAAGGCGATAAAGGTATGTTGACGTCAGGCATAACTAGTCAAACATACTAGCCAATTGACTGGCCCGTTGGCGCAGTGGATAGTGACCCTGCCTTCTGCTCCGCGGGTCGCGGGGTCAATTCCCGCCGAGAGCCAACATTTTCTAACAAAAAATATGTCGGGTCTTCGAGTCTGGGTGTATATATGTATTTAAAATTATATAAGTATATATTTACCAGTTGTTTGTCACCCATAACACAAGTATTAAGTTACTTACATTGGGGACGGACGACCGTGTGTGTAAGTGTCCCATATATTTATTTACTCTTTAATCTGTAATGACTAATGATAGAGTATTTCAATAATCACTACTTATGGTATCCGGATGAGAAGAATAGACCACGCTCATTTCTGACCAAGGTGTCGTAAAAGGTGATTAAGGTATGTTGACGTCAGGCGACCTGTCGTAAAATACCTAGCCCAATCATGTGATAACATGTTTATGATATGTTGTGCCGACCCCACTTAGAGTGGGATAAGGGCAGGAAGAATGACGGGAAAGGTATGGGAAAGGGAAGAAGAGAAGGATAATTTATTCAATAATATCTTTGTAACCTTTAATGCATTTCAGTTTACACAAAATATATACATTATAAAGTCTAGAGGAGTTAGTAAATGATTACAAATGACCGCAATTTACTTCTTGTATGCAAACTCACTGTTACGTGATTTAATATTTCCCGTCGGATATATTGAAAGATAAGCTGTGATGGCCTAGCGGTGCGACCGTGTGAATCTCTAGAGACGATCACGGGTTCAAACCCGGGCAGACATCAATGAGTTTTTCTATTAAAACTTATGTGTAATTGATAATTGCAATTTATCACACGCTTTTCGGTGAAGGAAAACATCGTGAGGAAACCTGCATATTTCTAGAAAATATGGAGGAATATGTGTAACCTACCAATCCGCATTGGAGCAGCGTGGTAGGTCTTAGCTCCAACCATTCTCTCCAAAAATGGAGAGAGGAGGCCTATGCCCAGCAGTGGGATAGTAACAGGCCGTTACTTACTTACTTACTATATATTGAAAGATAATATATTTACTTGCACAGTTGGTAATATATATTCGAGATGTGTAATCTAAATTTTATAAATTGAAAAGCTTAAACTAATGTTTAAACTTTAAAGCCGTGTGGTATCCGGCGGAGTAGAATAGTGTCACCCTCATTTCTTACCGAGGTGTCGAAAAAGGCGACTAAGGAAAGTCGACCCGCAGTGTGGTATCAGGCTGAGTAAAATAGACCAACCTCATTTCTTATCGAGGTGACGTAAAAGGCGACTAAGGTAAGTCGACCCACCGTGTGGTATCCGGCTGAGTAGAATAGTTCCACCCTCATTTCTTACCGAGGTGTCGTAAAAGGCGACTAAGGTAAGTTGACCCACCGTGTGGTATCTGGTTGAGTAAAATAGACCACCCTATTTCTTACCGAGGTGTCGTAAAATACGACTAAGGTAAGTTGACGTCAGGCATGCGGCCGGTCGTAAAATAAACAGCCAAATCATGTGACCACATGTTTGTAACATGTTGTGCAGACCCCACTTGAAGTGGGCTAAGGGCAGGAGAAATACATATATAGATAATAAACTTGAAATTTACTATAGATATTTTACTTATATGTGTATTATAAAAAACGATAGAAAAACATTATTAATAAAAACAGTGTACAAAGGTCAACTGATTCCTGTTACAGAGATCTCTGCCAGCTAACCTACGAAATGAGACAATTTATAGTAAAGTAAATTATTTATAATCAAAAAAAAAATATTGAAGATTAATATAATTTAAAGTAACAATAATAAGGAAGAGTAGAACGCCGTGTGGTATCCGGCTGAGTAAAATAGAACAACCTCATTTCTTACCGAGGTGTCGAAAAAGGCGACTGAGGTAAGTCGACCCACCTTTTGGTATCTGGTTTAGTAGAATACACCACCATCTTTCTTACCGAGGTGTCGTTAGGTTATTTGACGTCATGCAGGCGGCCGGTTATAAAAACGCAGCCAAATCATGTGACAGCATGTTTATAACATGTTGTGCCGACCCCATTTAGAGTGGGAAAAGGGCAGCAGAATGATGGAATATTAAGTAAGAGTAGAACCGGCCTCTTAAAATCTCACAGCTGGGCAGAAGACTTCTCTCTCCATTTTCGGAGATTATGGTTGGAGTGAAGACCCATCACACTGCTCCAATGTGAACTTGTAGGTTACAATATCCCCAAAATTCTTGAGAGATGGATTTCCTCACGACCTTTTCCTTCACCGAAACGCGTGTGATAAATTTAATTTTTTAATGACCCATTAAACACATAAGTTTGATATTGATTCATCAAGCTGTGATAGCCCAGCAGTATAACACCGTGCGACTCTATCGAGAAGGTCACAGTTTCAAACCCAGGGAAGGCACCAGTGAGGTTCTATTAAAAACTTATGTGTCTAATTGATAATTGCAAAGTATCATACGCTTTTCGGTGAATAAAAACATCATCAAAAAACTTATATATCTCTTAAAAATTCTAGTGATATGTGTAACCTACCAATCCGCATTGGAACAGCGTGGTAGATCTTAACTCCAATCCTTCTCTCCAAAAACGGAGAGAGAAGGCCTATGCCCAGCAGTGGGATAGTAACAGGCCGTTACTTTAATTTACTTTACTGAACATATCAGTTTAAACAGAACAACTGATGCTTGCCCAGGGTTTGAACTCATGACTCCATGGAAAGAGACACAAGGTCTTACCATTGAGCTTTTACAGCTATAATTTATTAGCTTATTTCATTGACATTTAACACTCGTTTTGTCACATGATTTTCAAACCTCCTCATTTTATATTTATTCCAACTTAATATTGCACTTTTCGTCTTTTCTATAATGGCTTATACTTATTAGGATCTTATTTGTTTCTTTCTTTATTGTACATACATACTGTACATAATACATTCGTTTGTTCACATGAGATTCATTCCTCATTATATGTCCATACCATCTTAATCTTGCATGCCCTTGGTATGCCCAATAACATTTTACTTCGTCGTATTTTATTTTTATAACTAGCGGCCTACCCTGCTTCGCACGGGTATAAAATATATAGCCTATGTCACCCAGTGAAAAAAATGATTAAAATCGATCCAGTAGTTTTAATTTAGGTATTCATTACTGCCCGTGGCCCGCACGTGTTAAATTTGAAGAAAAACAATTCCCCTCTCCCTATACCAAGAAGATTTCCTGCTATATCTAATATCTAAATTCATATACTACATATTTACATTTTTCCCTATATATTTTATGTTTAAAATTAATTACAGAATGTCTTTATATACAACATTCATAGCTTTGTTATCATTAGACAATACAAAATTGTTTTCTTTAGAGGTTACTCTTAAAAGAGCGACATTTAGTTGCGCGTCCGATCGCTGCTAAATTCGAAGTGCTATAGGGCGAAGCGCGGCCTCCTCCTCGCGGGATTTTAAATCAGTGATATCTTCGAAAATGTTCATTTAAATTACATGCTGTAAACGGTCATATTGATCTATATTAAATCAACAATGTATTTAAGGTACTTAATTGGATAAGGATTAATGGCTATATTGTATAAAAATTGCTTCGAAAATAAGGCATTATTTTTCGTAAAAAGTTAATGACAAAAAATGCTATTGTGGGTTATCCATAAGAGATAGACATATACCATCGCGGACTTTTCTGTAGACCTTTTCAATGTGTACAAATACTTAGTACATCATTTTGATAAATCTCGTAGGGTTTTAGGTAGCCTGTGTTTGCAATGTAAGCGGCAAAAAAGTAATTATTTACGACATCACATTAGAAACCTCAAAAATTACAGTATTTTTCTACTCCATATTGAATGTTATTATACATATAAACCTTCCCTTCCTCTATCTATTAAAAAAACCGCATCAAAATCTGGGATATAAGGGACAAACAAAGAATGTGACTTTGTTTTATACTATGTAGTGATAATCCTGAATAATAGCATGATTCAGTATTCACGCGCGATGACTTATTATTAGCGTATTTCATGTATAACTTTGGTGTTTCTATACCGATTTCAATGATTCTTTTTTTATATAATGGTTAATACTATTCACTTTTTTATTTAGGGATGACTGAGAGTGATATAAATGTAGGAGTAGACAAATATAACCAGAAAGCTTCGAACTGCTAAGCTATCGGGAGTTACACGTGTTTTTGTGAGTCAACAATAAAAGATAGACATATGCTGTCGTGGGATAGTTTTTATATAATTTTAAGGAGAACATTTCCGTCATACATGATTTCTGTGTAGCTTTAACCATCAAGGTCGCACACGCGACGGAAGCTTAAAAAATGGAGTAACTTCTCCCGTTTTCCCAACATTTCCCTTCACTGCTCTGCTCCTATTGATTGCAGCGTGATGAAAAGTATACTATAACCAGCCCAGGAGTATGAAAAAAAATTGTACCGAGTTTCGTTAAAATCTGTCGAGTAGTTTTTATTTCTATAACGGTTATACAGACAGACAGACAGACAGACAGACAGACAGACAAAATTTTTATTGATTGCATTTTTGGCATCAGTATCGATCCCTAATCACCCCCTGATAGTAATTTTGGAAATATATTCCAGTTACAGAATTGACCTCTCTACAGATTTATTATAAGTATAGATATAGTACTCTAAATACCAGTTAAGAGTAAGTTTAAAAGAAACTAAGATGTTTTACGGCCGACGGGAGTTTAGATGGCAATCGCTGCATACAAAAACTGGTAGCCTGTCAAATCTGGCCAGCTTGAAAGCCGGAAATATGTTATGTAGAAATAAAAAGTGATGTTACGATAAATTGTTCACCTTTTTTTATTTACTTTATTGCTCAACTAGTTTTTCTAGTGTGATGTAAATGTTTTAATGAAATATCGTAAAAACTATCTATACTCATATATAAAGCTGAAGAGTTTGTTTGTTTGAACGCGCTAATCTCAGGAACTACTGGACCGATTTGAAAAATTATTTCAATGTAAGATAGTCCATTTATCGAGATAGGCTATATAACATCACGCTAAGATGAATAGGTGAGGAGCAGCAATAAAAAACATCCTTCCGCCAACCTTTCCTTACGTGCGCTAAGTAAACGGTGAAAGTTATTCAAAAATCATGTATCACAAAAATGTTCCCCTATAAAAGTTCTAAATAAAAGTCCGCGACAGCATATGTCTAGCGTTTAATAATATAAAAAGCGTTTAACAAAATAAAAAAATAATATGGTAGGTGGGGCCCGATCCTAGGTTTTATCATTTCTCGCGACTACATGTTCCCTGAATAAGCTACGCTGACTTGACATTTAACGGCAAAAATAGTGATTTAAAGTAAATTTTAGTATTTTTTTAATGCCCAAAAATAAGTATAAAACGATTTTTTTTAAATAAAACCTAGGTAGATCGATTTTTCTCTCCCTAAACCTCGTGCATGCTGAATTTCAGGAAAATCGTTGGAGCCGTTTCCGTGATTCCGAATATATATATATACATATATACATACAAGATTAACTCATATAAATATTAAAGATAAGTAACTTAATATTCTGAATTTTTCTGAAGTATGTTGTCTTTTGAAAATACAATCTACCGTTACAAAAACTTCATGTCAAAGTCGTCGTGACTTTGCGAATTTCGTGAGGTCGTATCACGTAGGTGATGTCTTTGTTTTTTTAATGTCTTTAAGCGCCCCTAGAAGTCTTATCACGAAAAAAATCCGCACACCTGGTTTCTTTTCTTCTATAATTTTTTTATTTTTATTTTATTTTTAATTGGTTCGCTAGCGATTACAACATAAAATGTAAACACAATTACAATTAAATAATACATACATATATGCACAATCGTTTTAAAGCAAACTCATCATGCGTTATGATGTCATTACAATCAACAGATTTATAAAATGATGCAGTTTAAAATTTAAAAAAAAAACAAGTTTCAATATAGGCCGGGATGTTGTATAATTTGGAAGCCAAAGAAATTAATTTATATAAAAATAATAAACACATATTCAATGTTTATTATACTTAATAATTACGGAGAAAGAAATAATCATCATGACTAGCCGTTGGTGTAGTTGGCAGCGACCTTGCCTTCAGCTGCACGGGTCGCGGGTTCAATTTAGGAATCGAACCCGCGACTACGGTAGGCCGTAGGCTAAAATTTTCAAAAAAAAAATTATTGGTTCTTCGAGTCTTGGTGTATATTTCATCTTCTTGCCCTTATGCCCACGTGCCGACCCCACTCTAAGTGGGGTCGAGGAGGAGGACAAGGATCGAGCCCCACCTACCCAATTATTGTTTACTTTTTTATTAATTTTTTTATTTTATTTTATAAAAAATCAACCAGATACTAAATATTTATACAAAATTTTTTCTGAAGTTCGGTCCAAGTCGTTATTTCTGACGAAAAGGTTACTAATCTATAAAGCTTTCCACTAATTACATCTCTGTCAACTCGTTTGCAAGAATAAATTAAGTCAGTCTTGAAATATAAATAACATTTTCTTTTTAAATTAATAACAGATGAGCTTTTTTTTTTACTCCGGGAAAGCGGGAAAGTCGTGACGTATCAAACGTTACATATAAATAAATAAATATAAATATAAATATATGACACACACACGGTCGTCCGTCCCAAAAGTAACTTGTGTTATGGGTGACAGACAACTGGTGAATATATACTTATATATTTTTAAATACATACTTAAATATAACCAGGCTCAAAGACCAACAAATTCATTTATAAAAAATGTTGGCCCTCGTATCGAATCGAACCCGCGACCCGCGGAGCTGAAGGCAGGGTATATAATTCCTACGATCGTTATATGACGTTACAATGTACCTAACATACTTCTCATATAGGTTAAATTAAACTGTTTTCTTGAATATTATGCTATAAGCCTTAACGGCGACTGCAGAAGCATTTTTCAAGTACGGAGCATAGTGCGCAGAGATACTGCTTATATTATACTAGCTATGGCAACGACTTTGCCCGCGTGGGAATTAGTCTCGTAAATTTTTCCCGAAACGAAATTTTGAACATAAAAGTAGTTATTGTGAGTTAACCATAAGAGATAGAGACATGCTATTGCAGATGTTTCTGTATTATTTCTGTAAATCAACAATTCTCTAATATATTACTTTAGTGTATCTCTGCTGGTTTACACTTCAACTTCAAGTTTAAATCATAGTTTAAATAAATCGGTACTGTAGTAGTAATTGTTTAAATAATGTAGTAGTTTTAATAATTCGCCCTATCCGAAGAATAAAATTACATGTCCCATGTATAAACATAGGAAATGTAACTTTATTCTACGTATGGGGCGTATTAACCTAGACCTTCCGGAATAATTGCACTAAGTTTTAGTAAAAACCGTACAATCATTGCAGTATTTTGAGAAAATCGATCACATGCAGACAGACAGGTTTTGGGGACTTTGTTTTATTATAAGTATCTTTAATACAAAAGTAATGAGAATATTAGTATTTATTAATATTAGCATTTATTTGATATTCTCATTACTTTTGCATTATGGACCTCTGCAAAGTAACGCCTAAATCTATAAATAAAGTATCTTTATTTTTTTAAAGTTTTATATTTAAATGAGTTAATCTTGTATCTATATTTTCCTAAATTTTGGAAATGGCTCCAACATTTTTCATGAAATACTGCATGTAGGGTGTTTTGAGGGGGAAAAATCGATCCAGTAAGGTTACATTTAAAAAAAATGTCGTTTTGCTCCTGTTTTCGGGCATTGAAAAAATGCTAAAATTTACATTGAATACAGAATATTATTTTTACTGTCAATCGTAAAGTTATGGTAGCTCATTTAAAAAACGGATGATCTAGAGAAGTGAAAATACCTAGGATCGAGCCCCACCCTGCTCAATGATTGTTAATTTTCTTTTTAAGTATCATCTTTTTTACTTTGTAAAAAAATACCTAGATAGTAAAGGTAGAAAAGTGACATAGGCTAGTATCATGTCTTAAATAAACCCTAAGTAAACAAAGTCGCAGGTCAAAGCTAGTGTTCATATAAATAGCATCATCACCGCATGCGGTCAAATATTTGATGTAGCAAACTTTTACTTTTAAAGGTTAATTTCACTGTTACTCTACCCGATGTGTTTACGTTGTGCAAATGTGTCTATGGTATTTTTATGCACTTTCATTTTATCATTGATATAGTTTGTTTTAAACCGATGTCATATTGTCATCGATGCACTTAAAGCTATCATCATACTTCTGTTACAACATAACATGTTATAAACATGTTGTTACTTGATTTGGCTACGTATTTTGGCCGGCCTGCCTGACGTCAACTTACATTGGCCGTATTTTATAACACCTCGGAAATAAGGGTAGTCTATTCTACTCAGCCGTATAACACACGGCGGGTTGAGTTACCTTAGTCGCCTTTTACGTCTATGAGCAAGGTGGTAAGCTGTGGTAGCCTAGCGGTAACACCGTGCGACTCTTTCGAAAAGATCACGGGCTCAAAATGAGTTTTTCTGTTAAAACTTATGTGTCTAATTGATAATTGCAATTTATCACACGCTTTTCGGTGAGGGAAAACGTCGTGAGGAAACATTACACATGGAGATATACTTCTGGAAATATTCATCTCTATACAATTCTGGAGATATATGTAATCTACCAATCCGCACTGGAGCAGCGTGGTAGGTCTTAGTTCCAAACCTTCTGTACAAAAATCGAGAGAAGAGGCCCATTCTCAGCAGTGGGATAGTAACAGGCCGCTACTTACTTCAGTTCAATTGAAACTTATATATACCAGGTTAACATATAGGGCACAAACATTCCCGTTTTTCCTTTGGAACCAGGAAAGTTTTGTTTGATTGTTTGAAAGCGCTAATCGCAGGAACTTCTGGACGGACTTGAAAAATTATTTGAGTGTAAGATAGTCAATTTATCGAGAAAGGCTATAGGCTATATAACATCAAGAAAAGAAGAATTTGAGAGGAGCAGGAATACAAAATATTACGTAAACGACAAAATTTAAAGCTTTTCTTGCGTGCGCTAAGTGAACGGTGAAAGTTATTCAAAAATCATGTTTTACAAAATTGTTTCACCCACCAGCCTCCCTCGATAAATAAACTATCTTACACTGAAAGAATTTTTTAAATCGGTCCTGTAGTTCCTGAGAAACAATCAAACAAACAAACAATCAAACTCTTCAGCTGTATACTTGTATACTAGTATAGAAACAGCATTAACGAACTACATTACACAATTCTTAGAACAAAATTGAAAACAATTTCATTAAAAAAATACTTTTCTCAGCCACGTTAATCTGTGTAATAAATCGCGATGTATCTCAATACATTAAATGTCAGTTTTTACTTAACACAAAATCGAATCTAATATCACAATCTCTAGCTTATTGCATTCACACACTTGGATACATGAATGTAATTACCGTTGCCTCATATTACGACCTCTGCAATGCTCTGCTCCTTTCTTTTCTTTTGACCATTATAATAAACACTTTTGGTATTTTGAAATCCTTGTAATTGCTCATCTTAATAGTGCTACTACGGCTAAAGCTATTTGCAAATTAGTGTGCATTTTCATTTGTGGCGTATGTTTTGTTTTGTGCATAAAAATATACAGAATGTTTAAAAGATTGACCGCAGAGTTTCTTTCTGGTTCTTCTCGGTAAGAGCAACATTCCGAACCAGTTGTAGCTTCATTAATCATATTGGTCCTTGACGATTCAAAAGTGCTTAAAAGAGCTTATTTGAATAAAGATTATTTTGATTTGAGAGTGATAAAAAATTGGCTATTTATATAATAAACAAAGTACGAATCGTCAAAAGCTTGCGGCTCCCACCTTGCGCCTTACAGAAGTAAGTCATTTGTGGCTTAGGGTATAAGATTCTATAATAAAGTTCCGCAATAAATTTTAGCTTTGCCATTACAGTAGTTTAAAATAAACTATTAAAAGGAGGCTGATACAGAAAGCCTTCTATACTGTTGAGGATTACTTGGACGATAAGAATGTGTGGATCTAGCTCTCTTCGAACCTGTACAAGACAGTAATGACTAAATGTAATTAATATTAAGAAGTATATTTTAAAAGGAGCAACCGCCGAATTTATTGCCGGCTCTTCTTAGTACGAACAGCTTTCCGAACCAGAATTAGAGTTGACGATTCAAAAGCATGTTTACAAGGTCAATTGAATTTTGCCTAATTGATATTTGCGATTTAACACACGCTTTTTGTTACAGGAAAGCATCATTAGGAAACCTGCATATCTCTAGAGAATTCTGGTAGTATGAGTAACCTACTAATCCGAATTAGAGCTGTGGGTCTAAACTCCAACCCTTCTCTCTAAATAAAGAGAAAAGAGGAAAAACAGTGGGATAGTAACAGGCAGTTACTTTCCCTTTTTTTATTCTCGGCTTTATGCAGGCCTTTTTAAGATTCTTTTAGTAAAGGGATGTGTATATAACGATATTTGGCGGTTCAATTGCATGATATAATGCCAATCGCTTTCCCTCTTCAATTCACAGGATACCAAGTCAATTCAAGGCTTCACGGGCGTAAAATTAAAATATATATATCCCATTATCGTAAACGTGAACAATATTCAAATATTGAAGGTTATATTTCGTAATTTGACCGACTTTTAACTTTGTTTGTAAAGAGAGACATTAAGAAGAAAAAGGCACATCATCATCCCATTCTAAATGTGGTCGGCACAACATGTATCAAACATGTTGTCACATGGTTTGGCTACGTATTTTACGACCGGCCGCCTGCTTGACGTCAACTTACCTTAGTTGTATTTTACGACAGCTAAATAAGAAAGATGGTTTCTATTTTACTAAACCAGATACCACACTGTGGGTCAACTTAACTTAGTCGCCTTTTACGACACCTCGGTAAGAAATGAGGGTGGTACTATTCTTTTCACCCGGATACTAAACAGCGCGAGAAGAAAAGGCACATATCATATAATAAGAAAACGTTAATAATTATAATTATATATGGTGGTTTTATTGTATAATACAGAATGTTACAGAATAAAATAAATTTTAATGTAATCTCTCACACAATACAAAATTCAAATAGCATGGAATTAGAGTGACTATAAAATAAAATTAAAAAACTGAATGTGTAGTGACAATAAAAATAGATGGCTTAGTTTAATTTAATAAAACACCAACAAAGGTGTTTAAATTAATAAAATGGCAATACTGCTAATCTTCTGTCTGATCCCGATAGAGGGAAGAACTTATATGAAATCCATACTAATATTATAAATAGGAAAATTTTTTTAATCTCTTTTTTTCACAGCTGATTCCTAGGCGAATATATATTTCCTAAAGAAAAACAGGCTTTTATGTATCCTTTATGTCAGCTTGGTATATTAGTTTTAAATTGTAAAAGCGTAAGAGGCAGAAAGACTTTCTCATTAATAATACTTCTCTTTGAGCCTGGGTGTATATTTGTATTTAAGTATGTATTTAAAAAATATATAAGTATATATTCACCAGTTGTCTCTCTACCATAACACAAGTATTCAATTACTTACTTTGGGGACGGACGACCGTGTGTGTAAGTGTCCCATATATTATATTATTATTATATTATATTAATACAAAGTATGAATAAGCTTCATAATATTTTATGAAGGTTGGTTTATTTTAGTGATAGTGATCGCATCGCGGTAATCAACCTATCCGTCAAAGACGGTGGTTACGATCAAAGTCTTCATACTTCATACTTCATAGTCTTCATTCATGAAATATCAATTGGGGAAACATATATTCAGTGGGAGTTCATTGGATAAGTTAAATCACTGAAATTTCAAAACTAAACGCTGGAATTGCAATTTTAATAGGTATCATAAAAATCGTTTGACCGTTCACTTTTTCACAACGTGCATTATGTCATATATATGTATAAACCTTTTGTCCGTTAATGCGTTGCAAATGAGATGCTACCGTAATAGGAGTTGTATAACAGCCTATTCCGATCGGGTTTCTCGACCTATGTGTTGCTAGCTTACGAAACTTTCCCTATCACCTAGGAAAACCCATCTTTGCTAATATTATGATTAAGAAAGTGTAATTGTTTGTTTTCAATTTTTTTATAATATTAATATTTTTATTAGAAAAAAAAAATTTAAAACTTGACAATGAGGTTCAAATTTTGGATAATTTCAATATTTTGTGTATTTTGAGACAACTGCATTTTTTTCAATTGAAAAATACATTTTGGGAAAAAATATAAGGCATTAAAGAATTTTGGCAATAATTGTAAAATGCGGGTTGGACTGGTGAAAAAAAATGAAAAAAATGGCAAAAAAAGTGTAAAAAGTGGCGATGGCTACAAAAGTTGTTAGAGGTAACAAATAAACAGATCATCATAAGTGACATGCACAAATGACCCGCCGTGACTGTACTAACTCGTCTAAACAATACAAGTATTGCACCAAGCACAGCCAATACGACAGAGCCTCTAATAGTGGAGTCAAATCAGCGTTCAGAATGAGAACGATTTAAAAAGACATAATGCAGCTATTTAATTACTATTTATTCAGTTGCTAGCCCCATTTCGAAGTCAAAATAATTGACGTTCCGATTTTTTTTATATTTGTTATCTCTAAAAATGTACAAGCTTTCGAAACGGTTCGTGAAAATATAATAAAATGTATATTGGAGCGAGATTGTTAAATAATATTTACTCCAAAATGTAAGAATATCCTTTGTAAATTAAATTTCCTTATTGTTTATCACAATAGAAGGAAATAATTAGAACAGGTTTTAGGGTACGAGCAAAATGAATTTCCATAAATTTATACTGTTGATATTTGGCAAAGTATTTGACCTATTTTTTTTTAATTAATTTGATACTTTTGATAATAATTCCATCGTTTTTTGCCATGGTTACAATTATATATTAATAATAATCTAGTGGCTTAAGTTTTTGAAGGTATCTTTAATTATGCATTGTGCTTTTTCCGTAGGAAAAATATAATTATGTTTATTATATATTAATGCTTCAATTGTACCAAATTTGATCAATTGATTAGCGCTGAAAGTGTAACAGATAACCAGACATAATTTCACATTTATAATGTTTGTTATATAATAATACAATTTATCTCTGACATCGTCAATGTAATTGTTTCTTAAATTATACTTTGTATTATAAAACAATAATTTATAATCTTGGATGCAAGGTTGTACTATAGATTTCATACAGTTTATTTAAATAATTATCGCTGTTATTAATCTACTACTAAACCGTAATAAGTATTAGTATACCATACTAAAAGATATTAATGGAATATGATATAGGAATATTTGTAGAATACTTTAAAAACTCTTGACAACGATGATAAAACACATTTATACTTTTAAAGTTGTCTTTAAACAAATTGTGTTCTCTGATATAACTAACATTATGACCTTTACGTTCTATTAACCATAATATAAAATTCTTTCGTTTTTTTATTTTGACCATCTCGGCGGTTATGATGATCTGTTGACTGGCTCGTTGGCGCAATTGGCAATGATTCTTCTTCAGCTTCACGATCATCTTCAAAATGGATCCATTTTGACTTATATATATTTTGACCTATGCATACAAGATTAACTTATTTAAATATTAAAGATATAGCCCTAGCACAGGCCTAGGTCTATTTAGGCTGCTTTGTTCTCTAGTTTAAGTGTACTGGCATAACTATTCAAATAGAATAAATAAAAATCTCCGATCTTTTAGGGTATTTTTCGTGTGTGTTAAATAGGCAACACTGTTAATCCGCGATCGCGTAGATTAGATATTCAAATCATGTGTAATATCAACGGTCTGAGGGAAAGATTGTAATGTGTTTGCGTCTACTTTTTGTGGTGTTAGTTTACAAAGTGCTACTTATAGGTCTTATGTAATCGTTTGCAATAACTATACGTTAATTTCTTCACTGTGTTTTTCTATAATAATACCATTTGAAGGGCACTTGACAGATTAGGTAAAGCTCGTTAATTATGAAAAAAGTTTTGTTGATAAATAAATATATGGGACACTTACACACACGTCGTCCGTCCCAAAAGTAAGTAACTTAATACTTGTGTTATGAGTGAGAGACAGCTGGTGAATATATACATATATAATTTTAAATATATACAGAAATACAAATATCTATACAGGTTCGAAGAACCAAAAAATTGTTTATAGGTAATGTTGGCCCTCGGAATGGAATCAAACCGGCGACCCGCGGAGCTGAAGCCAGGGTCACTACCCACTACTCCAACGGACCAGTTGTGTATAGTAAGTAACAGAAAAGTTTACATTATTTATATCTTATATATACCTCCATTATATTCCATTATATATTCAATTTATTCCATTAGTTTACTTATACTTCCATGGTAAAATCTTTCCTAAATACTTATTCGATATTTACCTACAATTTATCATGCTTTTATCGTTAAAAGAAATCAATATATAGCGAAACAATTTATTTGAGGTAGTGTAATGTGTTTATATATTTCTCTACGAATACGGGAGGCTTTCTGTCAAAAGTTAGATAAAAAAGAGAAATAGACCTAGATTTGTGATTGGCTGTCAAAACTCGTGATGGGAATAAGTAAATAAACAGACGAAGACGCGGAAATAAAAAGAGGTTGACCCCTTTAAAGTTTCTTCATGATTTCTCCTTTTCGAATCTAGGTGAAATATAAAATCATAATTGAAAATCTTCGCCGGTACGGCTGCAGCTGGTAATACGAAAAATTCGAATCAAACCTTACACCGGTAACTAAACTCGAGAGGTTTAGTAAAAGCGGCACTTTACCATTGCGCCGTCAAGTTCACTACTTGACATTAAGCGTAAAACAAAAATGAATAAAAAAAAATTCCCTAAAATATCAATTTCCCCAGCTTAATCCTGGCAACCCCACACAGGTAAATATATTGTATTACACCCACGGAGTTCAAAGACTTAAGTCTAATAGCGCATGTCAAAATACATACGAAACAAGACCCTGATTATAAGTTTTGTTGTTTATATGGAACATTGAGTTCGCTTGTTTTATAATAAACATTTATTTTAACCTCAAGCTTTCTTACCTCTTTGTTACCTCAAACCTCAGAAAATTGTTATTTAATTAACTTATTACATTTTCTGTACGAAGAATTGTTATATGTAAATGTTTTACTTTTAAATTCTAACGAAAAGCCTAAATAAAAACAGAGAGTTTTTCTAAAGATACTAGCAATATCTTAGCATTATTAAAGTATAATATATTTTATTCACCAATCCGCTATTGAACCATATTGATTTCTGAATCAAATCTTAATGGACTGAGAGAAACTTGAGCTAGGCCGAGTGCCACGAGCATTCTTCTAAAACCCCCTTTTCGTTCGTTTGTTAGATTGATTGTTTCAACGCGCTAATCTCAGGAACTGCTGGACCGATTTGAATCTAATTGATAATTGCAATTTATCACACGCTTTTCGGCGAAGGAAAACATCGTGAGGAAACCTGCATATCTCCAGAGAAATCTGGAGATATGTGTAATCTACCAATCCGCATTGGAGCAGCGTGGTAGGTCTTAGCTCCAATCCTTTAGTAGGAGAGTAACAAACAGGCCGCTACTGTCTTTTTTAAATAAATAAATAAAAAGCTTGTAAGATACCCGCCATTATGGTGTCGTTTCATCGTTTCATTTTGACCGTATCTTGGAATCACATGTGATTTTAGCTACTGAAACCAGATTTGTTTTCTCTTTCTCTCCAACAAACTTTAATAATGCATATAACCTGAGAAAGTAAATTCAGTTCGGAACTTCGTTAATTCATTTACTAATTAAAACATTGTCTCTCGGGTAAAAGCGAACACTTTCACAGTCTGCGGTTATTTTGTAACAGTAGAAAGGATTCCGAACCAGGAAATATAAATGTAACGTTACAAATTTATGTCCGCGAAGGTATTCCGGTTATGTAACCACTCGCTTTGATGACTTCAAATAAAGGCCGCTTTTGTTACTGAAATGTGCAACTTAACTTATCAGTTAAGTTGCATATTTCACAATGGGTAGTGACCGTGCCTTCAGCTCCGTGGGTCGCGGGTTCGATTCCCGCCGAGGGCCAACATATTCTATAAGTGAATTTGTTGGTCTTTGAGCCTGGGTGTATATTTGTATTTAACTATGTATTTAAAAATATATAAGTATATATTCACCAGTTGTCTGTCACCCATAACAAAAGTATTAAGTTACTTACTTTGGGGACGGACGACCGTGTGTGTAAGTGACCCATATGTTAAAAAAAACTTTTGTCAAAGTATAAAAGCTGACTTTTGGTATAACCTTCAGAATATTATTAAAAATCAAGTCAGTCAATGTCAGACACCTAGCATCGTTGCAAACTCTTGCCCTTAAAAGTTCTAATAATTCTTTTTACGTCATAGTATAAAAGCTGATTTTAATATAACTTGGATAATAATAAGATGATGCTTCCTCACTACCAAAGCCATGATGTTCCAAATTCTATCGTTCTTACCTATATTCGAAACATTCGCTGACAAACTTTCAGCTTTTATAAAATGACGAAGGTCTGGGGTTCACGGGCTCTCGCTCTATTGGCAACAAGAAGCCGGAAAATAAAGTTGAAAAGTAAATTTCCTCTTACACGTATCTCCCAGGTGACGTAACCTCGACCCACCCCGACGCCCCATCTATTTCTGTTTCAAATAAACGTTTAATTATCTTTCCATTGAATAAAACATTTGATTCTTACAGAATTCATTGCGTTATTTTTCTCTTGATACAAAAAAAGATCGCTTATTCTGTCTGGATAAAAGTAATGTGAATGTAACGAATTCTATGTTCATGCCAGGTATAAAAAAAACGGTTGCCTGTAAAGTCGGTTTTACGGGCAAAGATTTTACGTGACAACGTCTTTTTAAATGTGATGGATTGGAGTGGGAGAGAGACGCAAGGCATTCGCCAGTCCGGCGGGCCTCTCTTTCGTTCGGTGACTCATCGTAACAGACGTGAGCGGGCGTTACACTTTTTCATGAGTGACTCCAAGCTGCAACCTAATTTAGGACGTTGTCACGTCAAAAATATCGCACGCTTAGTATTAAAGCGACCTAATTCAAAATTAGACTTGATTGAGTGAGATACATTTTAATCCGTATATCAATGTCATCTATGTCGTCACGCTACGTAATATTAAAAAAAAATAGTTTTCTTGCTCTTCCAAGTTGTAAGCCTCTTTAACAGTCACGAGTTTCGTAGCCGCTACGCTACGTTTTATCGCAATTTGTCACAAAACAACTTTTTGAATTAGGTCACTTTAATACTAAGCGTGCGGAATGTTCTATTTTTCACAAAAGATCTATGTTTTTATAAAAATCTATCAAATTTTTTTTGTACATGAACCGTTCGGTAGATTTTTAAGAAAATCGATTATATACATACAGAAAGTCATTTGCGTAACTCTAAATATAAATATATAAATAAAAATATATGGGACACTTACACACACGGTCGTCCATCCCCAAAGTAAGTAACTTAATACTTGTGTTATTGTAGATAGACAACTGGTGAATATATACTTATATATTTTTTAAATACCTACTTAAATACAAATATACACCCAGGCTCAAAGACCAACAAATTCATTTATAGAAAATGTTGGTCCTCGGCGGTAATCGAACCCGCGACCCGCGGAGCTGAAGGCAGGGTCACTACCCACCGCGCCAACGGGCCAGTCAGTCCGCATTCTACTCAGCAGGCATGGATAGCACAGCAGCGAAACATTTATCTTATTGCCTAAGCAATTTAGCTAAACAATAAGTAATAGTTTACTAATATACTATTATTTATTGTTTAGCTAAATGTCACTTAGAACTAATAGAATTCGTTAAATGTAGAGGCATTTTAGCATTATACTAAAGACATCATGTGAAAGGTATAGCCTTTATCGATTCCACATTTAACTGAGCGTCCATAACTGAAGAGTTACGAATTACAATTCACTTATAGTAACTGCGTCACCGAGCCTTGCTTGGTAATTTTTTTTAAGATACAAAAAAATGCAATAAAAAAAAAAAGGAACCGACATAAGTTTGCGGCTCCTGCTTTGCGCCTTGCAAAAGTACGTAAGGCGTTTGTGGGTTTTGGTATAAGATTCTATAATAAAAATCCGCAATCAATTTCAGCGTTGCCATTACAGCAGTTTAAAACACTGTTAAAAAGAGGCTGACACAGAAAGCCTACTATACTCTTGGAGATTATTTAGAAGATAAGAATGTGTGGATATAGCTCTCTTTGAACCTGTACAAGACAGTAACGATTTAATGTAAATAGTATTAAGAATTATATTTTAAAAGAGCAACCGCCGAGTTTCTTGCTGGCTCTTCTCGGTAGGAAAAGCTTTCCGAACCAGCAGTAGAGTTGACGATTCAAAAGCACTTGTTTACAAGTTTATTTGAATAAAGAATATTTTGAATTTGAATTTGAATTTGAACCTTTTTTGTCGTTATTATTAGGCTATCACAGCTTTGCATTTGACAGTTGCAATTATGAGTTGCTATCTATTCTTATTTTCGTAGTTTTTTTAGTAACCAAAAACAGGGATAAAACGAGTTTTATTTTACATAAAACCTTCCTAGATCGAATTTTCTCCCCCAAAACCCCCCTACATGCTGAATTTCAGAAAAATCGTTGCAGCTGTTTCCGAGATTCAGAAAATATACTTATACTAATATATAAAGCTGAAGAGTTTGTTTGTTTGTTTGAACGCGATAATCTCAGAAACTACTGTACCGATTTAAAAAATTATTTCAGTGTAAGATAGTCCATTTATCGAGGAAGAATATAGGCATTGCGCTAAGATGAATAAGAAAGGAGCAGCAATAACAAATATTACGAGAACGGCTAAATTTAAAGAATTCCTTGCGTTCGCTGAGTAAACGGTGAAAGTTATTCAAAAATCTACTACAAAATTGCTCCTCTCTAAAAGTTCTAGATAAAAGTTCGCATTAGAATATGTATCGCTTTGAGGGTTAAACTACTTTAACCATTTTTATGGTTATCAAAAGACTATTACGGTTTTAATCTTTCCACGCGGGCGGAGACGTTGGCGATTGCTTGCCCTATATAGATAGCAAACTGTCACATTAATATAAGTATTGTTTATTCGACTTGGTGATTTAACAAATAAACTATTAACCCCGTTATTCTCTAATCCAGAGAAACAACATGATTGTGGTTTAAATAATTTATAGAATTAGGCGTTACTTTGCGGAGATCCATAATACAAAAGTAATAATAAAATTATTTTGCTATAATCCGCGATGAAGTAACATAGAAAATATATATAATGCTAAATGTGGAGTGTACAATCCGTTTTCATACCTGATACATGCAGGATTCGTAAAAACACATGCACAAACCAACACCACCGCCACCACAATACACAAGCACTACATACGTTCACTATCATAAACTCAACAATCGTTTCGCCCCGCAACCGAAAATCGCAAAGCTTTGCGATTTTGGTCGTGGAGTCTATCTCCTGATGATGCTTCGGTATATAATATATTAGGTATAATATAAACACATATTTAAACACACTTAGAATGGGATAAGGGCAAGGATGATGTGTAACCTACCAATCTGTATTGGAACACCGTGGCAAGCCTTACATTTAATCCTTCTTACCAAAAACGGATAGGTGAGGTCCAGCAGTGGGATAGTAACGGACCGTTACTTTTTTATACATAAATACAGGTGAAAACGCCGTGTGGTATCCGGCTGAATAAAATAGACCAACCTCATTTCTTACCGAGGTGTCGTAAAAGGCGACTAAGGTAAGTTTACCACCTGTGTGGTATCCGGTTTAGTAGAATAGACCACCCTCTTTCTTACCGAGGTGTCGTAAAATACGTCTATGGTAAGTTCACGTCAGGCAGAGGGGCCGGTAAAATACCTAGCTGAATCATGTGACAACATGTTGTGCCGACCCCACTTAGAGTGGGATAAGGACAGGAAGATGATGATGACATACATACAGGTGTAACTAGTATAAAGCGTGTTATAAACACGTATTTATATAAAAACACTACCATGGTGAAATGTTACACAGTTATACAAATATCAAATTCTACACACGAGATTGTCTATGAAATCAATCTATGATCGATTGTAATATAATTGAGCTATCTTATTTCCCGGTTATTTGACCCGCGTTTATGTAACATTACATTACCGAGGGTCATGTTAGGCTCACGAATAATCATGACTTGACTACTGAGATGTTATCTGAAAGTAAGATCTCACCCTATAAATAACGCTTATAGCATACGCAACCCACTTTTAGCTTATAGTACCTGGGTGACCGGGTCTTGCTCGGTAATTTTCAAAATGTAAAAAAAATAAAAATGAAAAAATAATAGGGCAGGTGGGGCTCGATCCTAGGTATTTTTTACTTCTCTAGACCGTCTGTTTTCTAAATGACTTTACGTTTGACAGCGAAAAATTGTGATTGTATTCAACGTAAATTTCAAAACATTTTAGAGCCCGAAAATAAAACGGAATTTTTTGAAAATCTTAAACTTATCTAGATCGGTTTTCCCCCAAAACCCCCTGAATTTCAGGAAAATCGTTGGAATTATTTCAGAATTACGAATGTACATACAAGATAAAATCATTTAAATATTAAAGATATATAAAGCTAAAGAGTGTTTGTTTGATTGTTTAAACGCGCTAATCTCAGGAACTACTGGACCGATTTGAATTAAAAATCTCCTGGCGTGCGCTGAGTAAACGGTAATAGTTATTCAAACATCACGTATTCAAAAATTGTTTCCCTCTAAAAGTTCTCAATAAAAGTCCGCGACCAGCGACAGCATATGTCTAGCTTTTAACCCACTTTAACAATTTTTATGGTTATCATAGTACTATATATATTAGAGTTTTAATTTTTCCACGCGGGCGGAGTCGCTGGCGATAGCTAGTAAAGAATATTTTGAATTTAATAAAGTTTGGCAAAACGAAAGCTTCACCCGGTAAATCATCATCATCTTCCTGCCCTTATCCCACTCTAAGTGGGGTCGGCACAACATGTTATAAACATGCTGTCACATAATTTGGCTACATATTTCACGACCGGCCGCCTGCCTGACATCAACTTACCATAGTCGTATACGACACCTCGGTAAGAATGAGGGTGGTCTATTCTACTTAACCGGATACCACACGGTGGGTCAATTTACCTTAGTCGCCTTTTACGACACCTCGGTAAGAAATGAGGGTGGTCTATTCCACTCAGCTAGATACCACACGGCGGGTCGACTTACCTTAGCCGC
The DNA here is from genome assembly GCA_029227775.1 of Morpho helenor. Taxonomy (NCBI): domain Eukaryota; kingdom Metazoa; phylum Arthropoda; class Insecta; order Lepidoptera; family Nymphalidae; genus Morpho; species Morpho helenor. The sequence goes on from JARGCU010000044.1 coordinate 3,457,214, forward strand.
CTTTTACGACACCTAGGTGAGAAATGAGGGTGGTACTATTCTATTTAGCCAGATACCACATGACATTAAAAATAACTCATTTCAAAAACATGTAAATATGTCTATGTTTATGATGACGTCAGTAGTTTCTCTTTCTTAGTATTTGTTCAAAGTAAGAGTTAATTATGTAGGCAAATAACTTACAAAAGGTGTACAAGGCTCTGTCGCACATCTTAATCGGTGGTTCAGTTGACGAGGAAGCGCCATTGTTGAATACTAAAACACCAATTATTCTCTGTACTGTATTTGGCGTTTGAGTATTTGTTAACAGGGTATTACGGCTGTTTAATTGAAAACTATTGTATACTGCTATCATTTCTTTAGTCAAGTTATAATTAATTCATATAACAATACTCTATTTTCTGAATGTCCTCCGTGTCGTAACCGGTGAGTAGACTAGACCACGCTCATTTCTTACCGAGGTGTTGTGAGAGGCGACTAAGGTAAGTTGACCCACCGTATGGTATCCGGTTTAGTAGAATAGACCACCCTCTTTCTTACCGAGGTATCGTAAAATACGACTAAGGTAATTGATGTCAGGCAGGCGGCCGGTCGTAAAAACGCAGCCAAATCATGTTATAGCATGTTTGAGCTCGGTCACCAAGGTACATTAAATTTAAAAAAGATTATGTATTTAAATGTCTTATTTTTATAATGATGATTAAATGATCCTTTACGATTGTGAATTGCTGATCTGAAGGATTTACATAATTTAATTATTTATTAAACAGTTTGCCAACAGACATAACACTAACAATAAAACATCATATTTTGAAAACATACAAATAGTGCACGTCCAATTACTAGCAAACAGCATGCCTGAATATCCTGTAAGTGCGGAGTTACAAAAAGTAAATTTCTAATTGGTTAATAATTAAAACTTAATTATATATAAACTAACTAGCGGCCTGCCCCTGCTTCGCACGGGTATAAAATATATATCCCATGTCAGTCAGTGTAAAAAAAATGATTAAAATCGATCCAGTTGTTTTGATTTATTTATTACTGCCCGTGGCCGTAGCGTTAAATTTGGTGAAAAACAATTTCCTTTCCCTATACCAAGAAGATTTCCTGCTATCTTTGGAATATCTAAATTAATATAGTACATTATTACTTATTTACTTTTATATTTTACCTTTGTATTTTATTTTTACAATTAATTACAGAATGTCTTTAAACAAACTCTTGAAAGAGCGACATCGCTGCTAAAGTCGAAGTGTTATAGGGCGAAGCGCGGCCTCCTCACGGCATTTTAAATCTGTAATATCTCCGAAAATGTTCACTTAAATTACATGCTGTAAACGGCTATATTGATCTATATTAAATCAACAATTTATTTAAGGTACTCAATTGGATAAGGATTAATGCTGTATTGTATAAGAATCGCTTCAAAAATAAGACATTATTTTTCGTAAAAAGTGAACGACAAAAAATGCTTTAGTGGGTTATCCATAAAAATTAGACATATACCATCGCGGACTTTTCTGTAGACCTTTTCAAGATGTACCAATACTTAGTACATTATTTTGATAAATCTCGTAGGGTTTACAGTTTAATTATTTACAGAAACCTCAAAAATTACAGTATTTCTCTACTCCGTATTGAATGTTATTATACGTACAAACCTTCCTCTGGAATCACTCTATCTATTAAAAAAAACCGCATCAAAATCTGTTGCATAATTTTAAAGTTTTATGCATACATAGGGAAATATGGACTTTGTTTTATAATATGTAGTGATTGTTATTTTCCTCGCTAGAGAGCTCCGATCATAAATGCGTCCGATCGCTGCTAAATTCAAATGGTTAAAGGGCGAACCACGTTTTTTTTTTCGAATTTGACTAATGCTGTTAGCCCTACTGGCTTTGACAGCGTCACCGATAAGACGGGCGAGCGCGGAAGCATCGCCGAGAGGCGAACCGCGACCTCCGACGCGCTATTTATAGGCTCGCGGCGCGGCCCCTGCATTTTAAATCTGTAATATCTTCGAAACTGTTTATTTAAATGACATGCTGTAAAGAGTCATATTGATCAATATTAAATAAACAATATATTTAAGGTTCTTAATTGGATAAGGATTAATGCTGTGTTGTATAAAAATTGCTTTGAACATAAGGCATCATTTTTCGTAAAAAGTAAATGACAAAAACTGCTATTGTGGGTTATCCATAAGAGATATACATACTATCGCGGACTTTTCTGTAGACCTTTTCATGGTGTACAAATACTTAGTACATCATTTTGATAAATCTCGTAGGGTTTAGCCTGCGTTTGCAATGCAAGCGGAAAAAAATGTAATTATTTACGACATCACATTAGAAACCTCAAAAATTACAGTATTTCTCTAATCCATATTGAATGTTATTAGACATGTAAACCTTCCTCTAAAATCACTCTATCTATTAAAAAAAAAACCGCATCAAAATCTGTTGCATAGTTTTAAAGATTGAAGCATACATAGGGATATACGGACATAGGGACAGACAGAGAATGCGACTTTGTTTAATACTATGTAGTGATATTATTTATTTTTACAATTGATTAGACAAAGTCTTTACATACAACATTCATAGCTTTCTTATCATTAGACAATATAAACTTGAAAGAAGGACAAATAGTTGCGCCTCCGGTTGCTGCTAAATTCGAAGTGCTTATAGGTCTAAGCGCGGCCTCCTCGCGGGATTTTAAATCTGCAATATCTCCGAAAATGTTCACTTAAATTACATGCTGTAAACGGCAATATTGATCTATATTAAATCAACAATTTATTTAAGGTACTCAATTGGATAAGGATTAATGATGTATTGTATAAAAATTGCTTTGAACATAAGGCATCATTTTTCGTAAAAAGTAAATAAAAAAAACTGCTATTGTGGGTTATCCATAAGAGATAGATATATACCATCGCGGACTTTTCCGTAGACCTTTTTAAGGTGTACAAATACTTAGTACATCATTTTTATAAATCTCGTAGGGTTTAGCCTGCGTTTGCACTGTAAGCGGAAAAAAATGTAATTATTTACAGAAACCTCAATAATTACATTATTTCTCTACTTCGTATTGAATGTTATTATACGTACAAACCTTCCTCTGGAATCACTCTATCTATGAAAAAAAACCGCATCAAAATCGGTTGCGTAGTTTTAAAGTTTTATGCGTACATACGGAAATATGGACTTTGTTTTATAATATGTAGTGATAAGAAATACAGGAGGCCACACTCAGTTGCTTTTATGCTGATGCAAAATTGTTGCAATGAAGACTCACTGCGAGAATGTCAGTTTTTGTTCTCGTAAAAAACATATTATACTCGCGACAAATCTATTCAGAACACTATGAGCGCCGAGATTAGTTCTGCAAGTTTTTAGGGCGAAGGGTTTGAAGATGGTATATCGTGCATAAGACAGCGATAAAAGTTTAAGTACGATACAAGTTTTAGAATTCTACAAAATTATTACAGCTACGTAATAGATCAAGTTTTAGATACGTTATTGCATCAAAGCCGTCGGATAATTTTAGCGACGGTACGTTGGATCAAGGAAGTTGACCGTCCTCTCACCTCGGATCATTGCGATGCCATCCGCATCTCAGACGCTACTTTCTAAACAGACAAAAGCATCGGCTTTAACATTACCAACGGGTCCTCTTGCACGAGAAATCTCACGTGAGGTCATCAATCCATCTGGACCAGTGAAAACAATCGAAAGTAAATGTTGGGGAGAAGAAATATTACTGGATTTACAAACTACTACGCTTACGTTAATCTTTACTAATGTATAAAGCTAAAGAGTTTGGTTTGTTTGATTTTATGAACGCGCTAATCTCAGGAACTACTGGACCGAGTTGAAAAATTCTTTGAGTGTAAGATAGTCCGTTTATCGAGGAAGGCTTTAGGCTATAATACCACGCTAAGATGAGTATGAGGGGAGCAGCAATAAAAAATAGTACGAAACCGGCACATCAAAGCATTCCTTGCGTGCGCTTAATAAACGGTGACAGTTATTAAAAAATCATGTATTACAAAATTGTTCCCCTCTAAAAGTTCTAAATAAAAGTCCACGACAGCATATGTCGTTTTAAGGTTAGTGTGAATCCTAGTGTTTAGACACTCGTACTAAGATTACTTGTACTAAGAGTGTCTACCTCCCTCTGGATCAAAATAGTGCTTTTTTAACATATACATAACTAGCAATCGAAAGCGGCTCCGCCCACTTAGAAAAAATGAAACCGTAATTTAATCTTTTGATAACCATAAAAATGGTTATAGTGGGTTAACCTTAAAAGCTAGACATGCTGTCGCGGATTTTTATTTAAAACTTTTAGAGGGGAACAATTTTGTAATACATGATTTTTTAATAACTGTCACCGTTTATTAAGCGCACGCAAGTAAAGCTCCAAATTTTGCCGTTTTATTTGCCACTCTTCTCCTACTCGTCTTAGCGTGATGTTATATAGCCTATAGCCTTCCTCGATAAATGGACTATCCTACACTCAAAACATTTTTTACATCGCTCCAGTAGTTCCTGAGATTAGCGCGTTCAAACAATCCAATAAATAAACTCTTCAGTTTTATATATTAGTATAGATTGTCAAGGATTGAATTAGACTCATCGTTTTCGGTGAAAGCCTCGATATTCTAATGATAAGCACGTGTGTTCATTAATAGGCGCTATTAGATTTTAACTCTGGGACTGTACTCCTGCACTTTAATAATGTAATATGCCTATTAGGCGTTGATTGGAACTAATAGTGACGAAAACGAGTGCTAATTTAATATATTGTTCGAATCTTGACCGGAATCCATTGTTTTATTGGGAAACTAATAAACCAGGGTCTAATTCTTATTTAATATTGAGCAATCGGTTTGAAATCTTTTGGAGAAAAAGATTCCTGTTTTAATTAAAAAACTTACATTATTTTTCTTTTTTATACTCAAAAGTATTATTATTTAGGCTTATAATTATTACGAAACCTTTTCACAATAACAAGAGTTTAAGAAGGGTTTAGAGGTCAAAGTAAGTAATTATACTTTCAGTTGTAATTGTTGTTAAAATGTAGTTACACGTTAAAATAACGAAGTCCTTGAATTTTATTATATAGATATCTTTAATATTTACGACTCAAAAGTGCTTGTAAGAGCTTATTTGAATAAAGATTATTTTGATTTGATTTGATTTATATGAGTTGATCTTGTATCATATATATTTTCTGAATCTCGGAAACGGTTCCAACGATTTTCATGACATTAGCATGTAGGGTTTGCGGGGAATAATCTATCTACCTAGGTTTATGTAAAAAAATGATATTTTAACCCTGTTTGCAGACATTGAAACAATGCTAAAATGAAGAATTGAATTCTAATGATATTTTTGGCTGTCAAACGTAATGTTGCGATAGCCTAATGGTAACGGGCAGACCAAAAAAGATCGGAACCCAGATTCGAGTCTCACATGTCACCGGCGCTTTCTTTCTTTTTTTATTTGCATTTTTTTATATTACATACATATTCGAGTACATTTGCAATTTCTTTCGTCCAAGATGTTTTTTGGATGTCTTTTAGATTTATACAATCACATTGCCTAACACTCTCATCTGATCCTTTGATTAATTCCATCAATTGCTTTCGCGAGATAAAACGTCCTTGCAAAATAAAACCATTAATGTTCTTGCCTAAATTAGCAGTAAACCTTGTAAGATAAGATCGAAAAAACCAAAAATGAGCAAAATGCCTAGTTTTTTTCGAAATCAGTTGCAAAATATGAGATCTTTTGTCATCAAAATAAACATCTATTAGTCAAGAATAATCTCGTTGAATGTCAGTAAAGTTAATATCTTATTTGTAATTCATAATATGCAAACGAAGATTAGTTGACGGATTTAGCGATCCGTGGAATTATAAACAAACCCACTTGTTAGAACTACACACCAAAATTTCATTTCATTTCTAAAATCTTTAATATTCTCTGAATGTCGGAAACGGCTCAAAACGATTTTCCTAAAATTCAGCATGTTTTGGGGGAGAAAAATCTATCTAGGTTTTGTTTAAAAAAACGATTTATTCCTGTTTTTGGGCATTAAAAAATGGTAAAATGTAGAATTGAAAGCAAAGGATTTTTTTAGTTGTCAAACGTAGTGTTGCGATAGCCGATAGGTAACAAGCGCGCTGAAAATGTTCAAAACCCGCGTTCCGAATACCACATGACATCGGCGAATTTTTGCTTATTTTTTTATTTATACCTTTAAAAAAAATCGCCCAGTTACTTTCTCTTATAAATGTGTATATATAAAGTTGCACTGAAATGCATTGAAATAGATCATACAACTTAACACTATAAAAAATTTACTGGTTTATGTATTACATGTTCCAAATGCGTCGGTTATGGTGAGAGTTATATGCTCCAATGATAGTATCTAAGTACTGCTTACAAAAATTAATACAACATGAAACATTAATACAACACGTATAGCACGCGTTGTATTAATGTTTCATTATCTTCTGGCAGCAAGGTAGAGTACCGTGAGAGTTTAGCTATAAGTATAAAAGTTTTCAATCCGCCGTGTTGTATTCGGCTGAGTAGAATAGTCCACTCTCATTACTTAAAGAGGTGTCGAAAAGGGCGATAAAGGTAAGTTGACGTTAAGCAGGCGGCCAGTCATAAAATACATACCCAAATCAGGTTACAGCAGCATGACCCCAGTTAGAGTGGGATAAGGACAGGAGAATGTTGATAACCGTATCCACCTCCGTATATAAATCCAACCGTATATAGACCAATGAAGGGTTTTCTTATTGTTGTCGCCATTGACTTCCGCTTTGTATTTTATAGCAACACAGTCATGAAACAAGAGTATCGCGCCCTTTTTTTTATTGAAATATTGGCAACGCTGTGCCGTTGTTGTTTCCGATAGTCTTCCTATTGATAAAACGTTTCAGTGACAGTCAGTCTTTGTTCGTCATTCAAGAGAAGTGCATTTCGGAACGGGAATTGTGGTATTCCTATTATATCGTGTTATTGTATATAGTGTGCGCTACCATTATGTAAATTTTCTTAAAAAGAATTTATTACGGAACCCTCATAATGAACATGTTAATATCTTTATATTTTATCTTAATATTTTTAAACAAAAAATGATAATTTTATTTCTCATAACCACTCTTTGATTACAAATGGTATTATATTAAACGAAAGCTCCTGATGAGTAGCCAAAATAATACAATGAACTTCGTCGACTGTTCATATCTTTGCGTGATATTTGTATTATGATAAAGTCGATACTATGAAGTTTTATGTTAATATTTTAGATAGATAATGGAGCGACTATTTATCTGCCAAGTGGTAGAGGTTAACTGGTGGAAATAAAAGTAAATTAACAACCAGTTATTGTCCCATGCTAGGATAAATTTCTTTTATAAAAAAGAAAGCTCTCACATTGTTACAAAATTGTAACGTTAGTATACTAGCAATACACATTAACCAGAAATTAAGCATGAGCATGTTTTATCACGATATACCATTAGACATTTTAATTGTCTGTTTTTTTATTATTAACTTTTTCAAAAGTAATGAGAATATTATTTTGCTATAATCCGCGATAGAAGGAAATATATGTAATGCAAAATGTAGAGTGTACTATTCGTTCTCATACCTGATATATGCACCGAAGCATCTTCAGGAGATAGACTGTGGAGTCTACCGCCTGACGATGCTTCGGTTACGGGTCGAAACAATTGTCGAGATTGTGGTGGTAAATGTGTGCAGTGATTGTGTATTGTTGTGTTATCGGTGTCGGGTAGTGCATGAGTTCTTACACTGCATGTATCAGGTATGAGAACGAATAGTACACTCTACATTTAGCATTACATGTTATATTTTTTCTATCGCGGATAATAGCAAAATAATATTGTCAGTTCTTTTGTATTATGAATCTCCGCAAAGTAACGCCTAATTATAGAAATTATTTATTAACTTTTTTATATTATTATGTAACGTCCATGTCTTGTTTGTCTGTTCGTTCGTGGTAATCAGGAATAGCACTAAACTCCCATCTCCGAAGCGAGTTATTTTAAAACTTCGCTACATCTGCAACACAATTTACATTAAACCGTAATGTACTCACTTAAAACCTTCCGGAAGTATTGCTCTGTCTTTTAGTTAAAACCGTACAAAAATGTGTTCAGTAGATTTTGAGAAAATAGATGATATACAGACAGCTTTTGCGGACTTTGTTTTATAATGTTTGTTTTCTCTATATTACCAGTGTTCTCTTTCTTCTTCAATTGTTGTCCTTTTCCTTCTGTTACTCAAATTTTGACTGGAAGAGATCCCCTTTAGTGATAAGTCGGACTTACCTTTATAATTTCTTTTTTCAATTTTTTTTTCCTCCACCACCACAATCTCAACGTTTGAATGTATGCAATGATTATGTATTGTTGTGTTATCGGTGTCGGGTAGTGCATGAGTTCTTACAAATTCTGCATGTATCAGGTATGAGAACAATTAGTACACTCTACATTTACCATTACAAATATTTTCTTTTATCGCGGATTATAGCTAAATAATATACTCATTAGTTTTGTATTATGGACCTCCGCAAAGTAACGCCTAAATTCCATATAAAAAAAAATTCTCTTTTCTAACTATATGTATGAAAAGAAACAAATAAATAAATAATGAGTACAGATTTATACTACTGTATTCTGTTGCACTTCGTTATATTCTTAAGATATTCATGTATTATGTTAAATGCGAAACCATTCAGACATTTTTCTAGTTTCGTAATATGCTTGAAATGCAACGTCTTCTCGTATAATATTAGTTAACTCGTTAATGTTATGAAATTGGGTTGTCTACGATCGTTATAGACGATAATGCCGCTTTTGCACCATCTATTTCTTCTCAATTTACACATTTTATTGTGTTTATATTTCCTGTACAACGAAATGTATAATTTTTATCACCTATCACATCTCCGATACAAAGATATAATCGTTTATTGTAGAAAATTTCTCTATAATTATTATTTTTATCTGTATTTTATGTCTAGTAGAGTAGTAGCTAATAATAAACAAATTAGGAACACAGCTTATGTTTAAATTTCGAATTATTCGCTAGCAAAAACTATAAAAGCTAGAAGCGTGGTAGGTCTTAGTTCCAACTTTTCTCTCAAAAAAAAAATCAGAGAGAGGAGGCCTGCCTATACCCCTCGTACCGACTCTATGTATAATAACTCTCTAATTTGTCTGTGGTTTCTTCAATCATTTGTAAGTTTTTATATTTGCTGCTGTTTATTCTACCAAAGTTAATTAATAGAAACAGGCGTTACTTTGCGGAGGGCCATAATACAAAAGTAATAAGAATAATATTTGGCTATAATCCGCGATAAAAAGAAATGTATGTAATGCTAAATGTAGAGTGTATTATTCGTTCTCATATCTGATACATGTAGAATTTGTAATAACTCATGCACTACCCGACACCGATGACACAACAATACACAAGCACTTCACACATTTACCACCACAATCTCAACAATTGTTTCGCCCCGTAACTGAAGCATCGTCAGGAGATAGACTCCACGACAAAATCGCGAAATCGAAAAAATCGCTTTCGGTGTGGGTTGGGTCTTAGAAATTCTGCATGTATCAGGTATAAGAACGAATAGTACACTCTACATTTAGCATTACATACATTTTCTTTTATCGCGGATTATAGCAAAATAATATTCTTATTACTTTTCTGCCAAAGTTATTTTCATTTAGTAACTGATATATCCTTGAACTTTTATAAGAATGTAATATAAGTAAGTATTCTTTTTATGAAAAGGGCTTTTAATGAAAATTGAAGATGTTGCTATGATACATTGAGGGAATCACTTTATTCTATTTTTAACTGCGCTAAGTGCTCAGTTCCGTTATATTATCGCTGTATTATTTTCTTGATAAGAAATATATTGTATTAAAGAAATGTTGTGAAAATATCGGCCGTGTGGTATCCGGGTGAGGGTAGAATAAACCACCCTTAATTTCTTAGCGAGATGGCGTAAAAGGTGATTAAGATCAGTTGACCTGCCATATGGTATTCGGCTGAGTAGAATAGACAACCCTCATTTCTTACCGAGGTGTCTTTTTTTATATATTCAAAAAATTACAAAAAGCAAGGCTTGGTCACCCGGATACATATTTATTATTAAAACAAGTCGTCATCATCCTCCTGCCCTTATTCCACTCTAAGTGAAGTCGGCACAACATGTTATAAACATGCTGTCACATGATTTAGCTGCGCTTTTACGACCGGCCGCCTGCCTGACGTCAACTTACCTTAGTCGTATTTTACGACACCTCGGTAAGAAAGAGGGTGGTCTCTTCTACTAAACCGGATACCACACGGTAGGTCAATTTACCTTAGTGGCCTTTTACGACACCTCAGTAAGAAATGAGGGTGGTACTATTCTATTCAGCCGGATACCACACGGCGTTATTATTAAAACAAGTCAACTAGTCATAATGAGCTAGCACATAGGTAGCTGGATCGCTATTAGAACATAAAATTGAGATCATAAGGTCCGTAATTGCTAGGAGAATAAAACAAACGAAGGTGAAAGGGTATTAACAAATGGAGCGTATATTATTGATGAGGAAAGTCTCGAACTAATGGTTCGCGTAGTGGATGTTGCATCAATAACATAACATTTAAGATCGACTTGCCTCTCGCATTACGTTTTTGCGCTTCTTAGCCGTTGCGTAAACAGTGGCATATGATCGAGTTAGCGAAGATCTGCTAATTAATATGACATATATACAACGAGTATGTAATAATGGATACGGTTTACTTATGATTCGTACAAGATTTACTCGTTTCAACAAAAACTGATTAGCATATTTTTAACGAATTGTTTGCCTGTGTCTTGAAATTTGATGACCCACGGTGTAGTATATGAGCTGAGTAGAATAGACAACCCTCTTTCTTACCGAGGTGTCGTAAAATACAACGAAGGTAAGTTGACGTCAGGTCAGTCCTAACATACGAAGCCAAATCATATCATGTTATAAACATGTTGTGCCGATCCCACTTAGAGCGGGATAAGGGCAGGAGAATAATGACAGAGTACAGCAGCCAACCTAAAAAGTGACATAATTAAGAGAAAGCAAATAAGGATGATCTATCTGTCTCTCTTTTTTATGTGTGATTAGACAAAGATGAAGTATACGAGGGTCATCTTCCCATTACCAGATTTAGCAACTCATTCGTTGGTCTCGGCAGTCGCTTTACAATAAAACTCCGCAATCCATATTAGACTTATCTACAGAAAAGTTAAATGAAGTGTACGAAACATGCTTATACGTAAAGCATATTACGCAATTGAATATTATTGAAATGATAAAATCCTTGGATCTGAAAATTCTTTCAGCTTCAAACAAGACTACGGTTTAATAATGTAAATTTAAAACGTTTAAAAGAATAACCGCCGTGTTTCTTGCTGGTTCTTCTCGGTAAGAGCAACATTCCGAACCAATTGTAGCTTTATTAAATCTAATTGACCCTTGACGATTCAAAAGTACTGGTAAAAAGCTTATTTGAATAAAGATTATTTTGATTTAATCTATTATTTATGTTTATTGTAACTTCTTTAGATATTTAAGTACATATCATTAGTTTTCTAATCCAAAAAAAAACATGGTGGGTCTACGCTCCAATTCTCTATGTTTCTAAGAGCATCTAGCGTTTGCCCGCAGATCAAATATACATATTAAGACTTATAGGCCTCTTAATGATACCATCAAAAGAGCTCTTGCCACCATCGATATTTCTGCTCTTCTCGAGCCTTCGGGGATATGTTGGGATGATGGCAAGAGACCAGACGGCTTGACGCTGGTTCCTTGGGAACGGGGACGGGCCTTAATGTGGGACGCAACATGCGTTGATACGTTACCCTCGACCCATATCAGGGAAACAGCGTCAAGACCTGGAGGTGTGGCGTAAATGGCCGAATGCAGCAAACGGCGAAAGTATGCATTTCTCATCGAGAGTTTGCAGTTGAGACCCTAGGGCCATGGAGTCAAAGCGTAAGTTTTTTATCTGTGTTAACACCTCGGTTAATTGCCTCTCAGGTGACAAGAGGGCTGGCTCCTTTTTCGCACAAAGAATTAGCTTAGCGATTCGGCGCGGAAACGCTGCCAGCATTCTTGGGACCATTCCATGTGGGCATGATTTGTATAGTCGTAGCGTATAAGTTATTTAAGATAAGCGTAACATGTACATTTTGTTGTAAATTAAAAAAAACTAATACAAAATTAAAAATAAAATAAAAAGAATATTTAAATAAAGTCATCATAACTTGCATGCGAATTTATTCACATCGGAACACGAATCCCTAAAATTAAATTTCTCAACGCAAATTAGATGCCATTATTGCATAGCCTCATATCGTATATCTCAAAAGTGAAATGCGTTTATGCGTTAAGAATTGCACCGAAACATTAGTTTCGGCTATATTTGTTACGTCTAACATTCGCTTAGACACGGCTAAATGATATAGGTACGTATATAAAATCTATTATCAATTACAATTCATAAGCGAAACGCGTTTTGCATATTTATAGTGACCAGACGAAAGTTGACATTCTCATTTTAATTCATTTCAAATGGGGTTTTAAATGGGAATGTGCCTATATCATATCCGGCGTGAATATTTTGATAAGTCGACTTACCCTTTTATCTGTTTAATCATATTAAGATTGCCTAATTTATATCGTGAATATTTTAATAAAGTCGATTAGCTTTTTATATCGCACATACAAACTTGTGAATATTTAAATAACTCTCTTAAACGTATATTATACGTAAACTTATTTATGGGTGCCCTGAAAAGTGTGCGTTTTGGACTTATTAATTTATTCACGCCTGGAACGGATATTTGATTTATACAAGTAGGCATTGTTTATTTGTTAATCGTTTCTTAGTATATTTTAAATGTTTTTTGCGATAATTATTTGTTGTTGTTATTTTAAAGAGGGTACATTTTATGTTGCCAGTTGTTCTTGATCAGTGAACCTTTATAAACATTATTTTAATCATAATTTTACGATCTGAAAGTACATGTAACAGCTAAATAGCAAAAATTTTAACTTGAAATATTTTTGTCGATAAATGTAATAATGTAGTGAGCGCTGTATATACAAACACATTTTTTTGCATATACGTATTTCAACCGCGAAACCTATTAATCCCGAAAATAATTGTAATGGTAAAATATTAATATTTCATTTATTGATGCAAACTTCCAATTAATCTATTTGTTATTGTCGGATAATTATAAAAACAAAAACAAGAACAATATACTGAAAATTAATCATATTGTGTTTGAAAAATTTAAAGATTTATTTATTTAATTTCTCGGTAAGAGCGACTTTTCAATCCATTAGTAGCTTCATTATAATTTGATGATTCCAACGTGCTTGTAAAAGTCAATTATTGAATAAACAAGAGCTACTAATATATAAATGCCAAATTTTGTGAGTATGGATGTATGTTTGTTACTCTTTCACGACATCCGGTGAACCAATAACAAATTTGGCTATAGATATCCTGTTAATTCTACAGAGATAGGATGAGACTAAAAAGCGCCATCTATTATCAACCTATCACTCGATCGAAGTCCCGAGTAAATGCTATCATATAATTTTCATTTATAATATTTAACGCGTTTGCTTATGTAAAACTCCATACGCCTTACACTTAGACCATATAATTAAGTTACAAAATTATCCATATTCTTTTTTCTCACTGAACCATAAGATGAGCTCACAGTTTATAATAAAATGGTTGTTAGAGAACAATTGTAACAAGAATAATTGGTATGTACTCATCAAGAATTTACTAGAACGTAATGCTTTTAAGTTTCATCACACTTCATACAGGAGAGAGGGTTCGACTATCGACTACTGAAATACTGTGGTAATGCAACCCAAAATGTTAATATTAAAATTATATTCTACGATTAATACCAGTGACTTTGTTAGTGCTAATTAAGCGTTAAAGTACCCTCAATGCGCTTTTCGCCTGTTACCAAATGAAAAAAAAATTACAGAAAGAGAATTTAAGTCATAGTCATATCGTTAAGTCATATCTGTATGTATTAATTATTATAATGTAATTTTTGCATATAAATTTATTATTATTGAAAAAATCAAATTTCATCAATATTGATGGTTAGGAAAGCGTAACAGACGGATGGGTAGAAATACAGACTATATGTCGGCTTTCGCATTTACAATATAATAGTTATACCTGTCACTTCGTTCGCGCCAATTTAAGCGTTTAATTACCAGCATTAATGGAATAAGTATTTTTTCCTGTTTCCGAAAGAAAAATGGAAAAGACAGATAGATTTTGAATGTTTTATTAGTATGGATTTTACTTTTCAAAACTCAGTCCTTTGAGCACGTATATCTAAAATCCGTAATTGATTTTGGCCATTGATTCCGTTTCTCAAGTTATTTTTACCGAGTGGTCGATGCTGTGAATCGACAGAAAATAACGCAACCGTTTTGTATATTTAGATAATCCCGATGTATCCGATCCCAATTTAACCCGATCATATATTTGTTGGTAGAATTAACTACGAAACAACCATTTCCTAATTCATATTAACGAAAAAATTTGTACGTTTCCGAAGACAATCGGAACAAATTCGAAGTATTCTTTATTCAAGTAAACTTGTAAACAAGTGCTTTTGAATCTTCAAATCTACTGATGATTTGGAAAGCTGTTCCTACCGAGAAGAGCTAGGAAGAATCTCGGCGGTTGCTCTTCAAAAAATATAGTTCTTATAGTAATAAGAACTAGTAAGTTACATTTAGTTATTACTGTCTTATACAGGGTCGAAGAGTAGCTATGTCCACGCATTCTTATCTTCTAAGTATTCCTTATAATTATTAAGTAACCTTTTATGAATGGTGTTTTTAAACTACTGAAATGGCAAAGCTAAAATTTATTGCGGAATTTTCTTATAATCAAACCCACAAACGACTTACGTACTTTTGTAGGGCACAAAGCACAAGCAAGCTCATGTCGGTTCCTACTTTATCTATTATAAACATCGGAAATCTATTTATTATATAATTATGTATATTCTTATGCACAACATTTAAATTCCTAAAAATATACTCTGAAGCCAATGTAAATACATTTTTCCTTAAACTTGTCTCGCAGGGAATCACGTGGACTTAAATTGGAAATGCCACGTATGGTTCTTTTTAATAATATATATTTTTTCATTTTTCGTATTTACCTCATAACAACATTCAATAAGACATAATGCTATATATTATAATAAATTAGCAACTGGCAACCATGCAAAGTTGTGGATGTGACTTTAACATTCTCTACTGCCAATTGTGCGGCCTTTGTTCAACTTGGGTGGTAGAAGGAATTTGTGTAGTAAAGCAATAGAAAAAAATATGTTAAAAGTCACTTAACGCCCACATATATTTTTCACACATTATTAACACGTGTTACGTTCTAACCAAAAGTCAAGTACCGTCAGGAAGGTCGATGGCTGTCAGATTACAAATTCACAACTCACCAATATATAAAAACTAATTAAACATTATGAAATTGAATGAAGATAAATCAAATGATGACTGAAATAGACTTTTCATTCATATTGATTCGTTTTTTTAATTAAAAAGCAGTCACGGCTTCTTAGGCGTTAAAAAAGAATTAATTTAATAAAGTTATATATTTTTTTCTAATGATATTGATATATATGATGGATATGAGTATATTCGTTAATGGAGAAATGCCGTGTTGTATCCGGCGGTAGAATAGATCACCCTCATTTCTTACCATTTTCATTAGGTGTCATAAAAGACGACTAAGGTAAGTCAATCCGCAGTATGGTATCCAGTTGAGTAGACCACAATCTTTCTTACCGAGGTGTCGTAAAATACGTCTAGGTAAGTTGATGTCAGGCAGGTGGTCGGTTGTAAAATACATAGCTAATTCATGTGACAATATGTTTATAACATGTTGTGCCGACCCCACGTAGAGTGGGATAAGGGCAGGAGGATGATGAAAGTTATTTTTTTTTTATTTTACAAACTAAATTTATAGGCGGTACTTTGCGTAATACCATAGCATTTCCATAGTGTTTCCTATGGTTAGGATTACATAGATTTATTTTAAAACGCGAACTATATTCCACAAAAAGCCAAAAACCTCACCATGTTTTCCTTCACCGTCTGGTCTATGTTAAAAAATTGTGAAATGATTATATGTTTCTTAATAAAATTCCGTAAGCAATCAGTGTTGACTTCACAATTAATGTTATTACAAAAATGCTTGTACTGTTATTGCACAAGCGAAGATCGAATGAGTGTTAAATGCGTGTACTGTTTTAAGCTGCGTCGATAATGTCATTAATCTATACTAATATTATAAATACAAAAGGCTTCTGTCTATCCGTTATGCTTTTACAGATAATTTGCTGGATCTATAACAATGGAGCTATATCAGGAGTGTCTCTAAGCGATCAATTCTGAAACGAGGAATTCCGTAGAAGAATAACTACCGATATAAACGGCATTCTAGTGAGGTCACCATTCAATCCACTTGAGACCCCAACGTCCATATTGCCCGAACTATGTGTCCCGCAAATGGCCACTTCAACGCGACCCATTGAGCTACGTCCGTCACTTTGGTCCTTCCGCGGATCTCCTCATTTCTTAGATATTCCAAGAATATATCTATACGTTGCCCGCTTAGCGATCCAGCTTAGCTTCCAAATCCATATGTCATGTCGTATACCCTAATTAAATTGTTTCATCACAAATACTCCTGCTAGAGTGATCTTCCTCAATGCTGAGGGTCGTGACCCCCGTCGTGTATCACTTTGTACGAGCCATGTTGTGCCAACGGGATCTGTTGTTCGCAGCGTGAATGTCCTCGTACATCCTGCTTTCGAGTGTTTCGGATTTGGTCTGTCCACTGCACTGGACTTCGCCCTCATGGTCTCTTCCCCTAGATTTTGCCGGTGATGATTATCTTTTCAAGATTATCACTACTTTTACGCGCAATATGGCAAAATACTCAAAGACTCGTTACAGGCAGGTTGAAGGGTTGAAACGTTGAGTTCCTTGAGAATTGACAGATTGGTTCTTTTGGCAGTCCAGGGAATGCGCAATATTCTCCTCCAACACCACATCTCGAAGGCATATACGGCATTTACGGAGTGCCATGTTTTAAGTCCGTAGAGGAATATGGAGAATACCATTTGCACGAATTTTTGTTTTGTTATGTTCTTGATATTTCTACCCTTCCATATACCCTAAGCTCACCCATAGCCCTTTTGACTATACCAATTCTCCTCCAGATTTAAGCTTCAAACGATTCGGTGTTAGATATACAATCAAAAATAAAGTAGTCCAAATAATGATCCTCTACGACCCAGATAAGCATAATATTGTAGCCAATACACACATATAGACGTAAGTAGATTGCCGGTTATAAGTATTGAAGTTTCATTAGAAATGCATCAACTTTTTCTACAAGTTCTATTTGATCAGATTGGTTCCTATCTTTAAAATCTCTTCAACACTGAGACTTAATTCTGTGATAAATTAATTAACAACAAACTATATGCACATTATGTCTTTCTGATGTATGTAATGGACCAAACTTTCAAACAAATTTTAGATTGATTAGCAACAAAAAGTGCTGTAAAAATCTAACTTGTTGATTTATCTTAATGTTTTAATGGGCAACAGTGTTTTGAGTCAATTTTAGTTTGATTGCCCACAAATCTACCTGTTAAAACAGTCTTATTTATGTTATGTATTGCATTTGTTATCATTTTTAGATGGATTACTAACGAAGTGATCTATTAAAATTGCATGATTTTTTCTCATTAAGAGCGCAGCTTCCCGAGGCAATTTTAGATTAATTAGCAACATATTGATGTGTTAAAAATTTTATTTAATTCTAGGTGACCCGAGGCGCAGATGATATTGACCCTGCCTTCAACTCCGGGGTTCGCGGATTCAATTTCCGTCGAGGACAAAAATTTTCTGAAAACTATATATTGGTTCTTCACTTATTATTTAAAATTTAAAGAGTTTTTGAGTTTAACTAGTATCATGATCAAGGCGATATAGTCCCATCGGCCCAAAAGGAAGGCCCTATTCAAGAGATATATCAAAATAATTTTCGCATACATGGACCTCCGCAAAGTAACGCCTAATTCTATAAATTATTTGCATACATGAGTAATAATTTTCTACCCATTTTTGTTCTGATAGTGGAATCGATCTAAACAAAGGCCACAAAAAGTTGCAAAACTGGCAAAGTTGCAGAAACTGGTGTATATAAAAAAATGAAAGTTTATATATGAGATGCTAATCTTGTGTCTTTACGTGTATGACATCATCACTCGGGCACGACTAAGTAACTAAGCGTTTTGACCTGGCTTATGTTATGTACTCATGAATATGCAACTTTCCTAATATATATTTGGCTTGCAAATTTACAAAAAAGTTTTCATCGTCTTCTTTTATCCCATTCATACTACTTTACGACCAGCCTCCTTTCTGACGTCACTTTACCTTACTCGTTTTTTACGACACCTCAGTAAGAAAGAGGGTGGTCTATCCTACTCAGCCGGAAACCACACGGCGGTGCAACTTCCCTTAGTCGACACCTTGGTAAGAAAGGAAAGTAGTTTATTTATTCAGCCGGATACCGCATGGCGTTATACAAAAAAAAAATGTGAACAAATAAGTATTCCCTCCCTTTTTTCAACTTGCAATTAAATAACACTTAAGAGCCATGATAGCTGATAGTGGCAATGTGTCAAGGTTCATTTACGATTTATCACGCGTTTTTAGATAAAGGACTATTTAGTGGGGCATATCTTAAAATAATCTTAAGATATAGCAAATCTACCAATCCGTATTAAAGCAGGCGTCGTGGTTCTAAGCCCCAATTCTTGTCGATCCAAATCTCATTAAGAAGAGAGAAGGCCTTCGTCGAGTATAAATTCAAATTCAAAATATTCTTTAGTCAAATATTCTATTTTCAGTACTTTTGAATCGTCAAATGTTTTTAAGGAAGCTACCACTGTTTCGGAAGTTTGCTCCTACCGAGAAAAACCAGCAAAAAAAAACTCGGCGGATGACCTTTTCAAAAAATTTACAATTTAATTAAATATAGTAACAGACCATTAAAAGAAACCAAAAAAATACAAAGAAATCCTAAATAATTTATCAATGACCAAGATTCATTAGGTTAATGTTATTTTTCTTTACCTTTCAAGAGTTTTAACGCTTAGTTTCCTAATGAACACAAATAAATATTTGACGGTCAATTTGGCACTTCAAAAAATGTCAAACTTAAGATTGAACTGCATATACCTAAGGTCACTTGCGAAAGCTGTGAAATCACTGTGGACAAATAACCGATTTAGTAGCTAATGCGGTGTAAATCGCATTGGACACAGAATGAATAATATAAATATTACATATATGCTTATTCATCATTCTCCTGCCCTTATCCCACTCTAAGTGGGGTCGGCACAACATGCTATGAACATGTCACATTATTTGGCTAGGTATTTTACGACTGGCTGCCTGCTTGATGTCAACTTACTTTAGTCGCCTATTACAACACCTCGGTAAGAAAGATTTTGGTCTATTCTACTCAACTGGATACCACACGGTGGATCGACTTAACTTAGTCGCCTTTAACGACGCCTCGGTAAGAAATGAGGGCGGTCTATTCTACTCAGCCGGATACCACACGGCGGGTCAACTAACCTAAGTCGCCTTTTACGAGACGTCGGTAAGAAATGAGGGTGGTCTATTCTATTCAGCCAGATACCACACAGCAGGTCAACTTACATAAGGCGCCTTCTACGACACCTCAGTAAGGAAGATTGTGGTCTATTCTACTCAGCCAGATACCACACAGCATGTCAATTTACCTAAGGCACCTTTTACGACTCCTCAGTAAGAAATGAGGGTGGTATATTCTACTCAGCCGGATACCACACGGCTTTAGCTAATGTGCTTATTCGTATTTTAATAAATATTATAAAGGTATCGGCCATACGACACTTATTTTAAATTTAGTAACCTACGCACCTCAGCATCCTATATGAAAAAAATTATATGAAAATTATTTTAGCTACAGAAATATTACGATGACGATACGTAAGACGCTGGAACGACGGTCACTAGATGTCGCTGTTGATGCGCCATACAATTGTGCATTACTCTAACGCGATTGAGTAGGTTAAAAACATTCGAACTAAGCACACAGGTCTTATATATCGGACGTCTGGCTTACAGGTCCCCGAGGCGGTCGGTGCATTTGGTGCTCCCGAAGTACCGGTTAGCGGAGGGGGACTTCTCTTTCGAGGGGTCCCTACCCGGAGGAGGTGTTCTCTGGGATCAGAGCTGTAGGCGGGGATGGGGGCAATGTGTACAACGATACCCTGTCCTTGCCATCGGCAGCGTGGTGGAGCACACAAGTCGTTTTAGTGGTGCGAGTCCGATATGACCGCCGCCTGTCCCCGTCGGGCGGCGGTACCCATAAGAGGTTTTTTAATGTATACAAAAAAAGGACACAGGTCTCCTTATTCTTCATTTCTCGGGAGGACTCATGTTAAACCATCACTATCTATAATAGTAGTATGTGAGACAAAATATTCATGAGATATTTTCAAAACAAACTTAGGCTTACTACGTTGGAATAATATTGTAACGCATATGCTATGCCTCCATTACGTTAAAACATTTTTGATGTACGTGTGTTTATCCTATACGCACCTACAATAATATTAAAACGTGAACTTGCTACGTTCATAAATAAGTAAAAGTTTTTTTGTCCAATACTTTATTGTTACTGTCCATATATGAGAAGAGTCAATGGACGTTGGGAAGGTGGAACTTATAACAAGATACATGTATAAATTACACGTAATAAATACAAACCACCCTCATCTCTTACCGAGGCTCGTAAAGGGTGACTAAGTTGACCCGCGTGTCGTATCTGGCTGAGTACAATAGACCACCCTTATTTCCTACCGAGGTGTCTTACAAAGCGACTAAAGTGATGACGTCAGGCCAGTGGCCGGTCGTAAAATAACAAGCCACAATATGTAACAACGTGTTTTAGACATGTTGAGCCGATCCCACGAGTGAAATAAGAGCAGGAGAAAGATGATATGCTGGATTGTAACACCAAAAAATCGTGTGGCCTTTACTATCTTTTCGTTTACCTTTTTACTAACTATAAGTGTTGAAGTATGTAAATACATAATAATGAATAAATATATGGGACACTTACACACACGGTCGACCCCAAAGTAATTTAATACTTGTGTCGTGGGTGACAGACAACTAGTGAATATATACTTATATATTTTTAAAAACATCACTACATATTATAAAACAAAGTCCCTATATCCCTATGTACGCATAAAACTTTAAAACTACGCAACAGATTTTGATGCGGTTTTTTTTAATAGATAGAGTGATTCCAGAGGAAGGTTTGTACATATAATAACATTCAATACGGAGTAGAGAAATACTGTAATTTTTGAGGTTTCTGTAAATAATTACATTTTTTTCCGCTTACATTGCAAACGCAGGCTAAACCCTACGAGATTTATCAAAATAATGTACTAAGTATTTGTACATCTTGAAAAGGTCTACAGAAAAGTCCGCGATGGTATATGTCTATCTCTTATGGATAACCCACTATAGCATTTTTTGTCATTTACTTTTTACGAAATTATTAATTATATAATTTATACAGCATTAATCATTATCCAATTAAGTACCTTAAATAAATAGTTGATTTAATATAGATCAATAGGGCCGTTTACAGCATGTAATTTAAGTGAACATTTTCGGAGATATTACAGATTTAAAATGCCGTGAGGACGCTCGCTTCGCCCTATGACACTTCGACTTTAGCAGCTATGTCCCTCTTTCAAGAGTTTGTTTAAAGACATTCTGTAATTAATTGTAAAAATAAAATACATAGGGAAAATGTAAAAGTAAATAAGTAAAAATGTACTATATGAATTTAGATATTCCAAAGATAGCAGGAAATCTTCTTGGTATAGGAAAAGGAAATTGTTTTTCTCCAAATTTAACGCGTGCGGGCCACGGGCAGTAAGTAATGAATAAATCAAAACTACTCGATCTATTTTAATCATTTTTTTTACACTGACTGACATGGGATATATATTTACTGACATGGGATATACCCGTGCGAAGCAGGGGCTGGCCGCTAGTACTTTTATAAAAATATACACCCAGGTTCAAAGACTAACAAATTTATTTATAAATTCTTTTCCATCATCAAAATAAAAAAATAAATAAAAAATATTCATTCTTTTACATCGTCATCTATCGGAGCGGGAAGTACAGAATTGTCGAGAATGCTTAATAAGGAGGTAAGAATGCAGAAATTCTATTACCGTCACAAAAAGCATTTTGTAAGGTTAAACCACGGCTTAGGTGTGGACGGCAGGTGGTGGCTGTGGTTGGTCATAATGAGAGAGGAATTATTAAAGATATCTCCTCGTTTAACAAATTTTTCGGATTCAGTCACATTTTACCGACATAAGCTTGCGGCTCCTGCTTTGCGCCTTGCAAAAGTATGTAAGTTGTTTTTTAATCCGGATATAAGATTCTATAATAAAATTCCTCAATCAATTTCAGCTTTGCCATTACAGCAGTTTTAAAACACTGTTTAAAAGAGGCTGCTACAGGAAGCCTGTTGAGGACCCGGTTGAGTTGACTGTTGAGGATTATTTGGATGATAAGAATGTGTAGATATAGCATTCTTCGAACCTGTACAAGACAAGAATTACGAAATGTAACTAGTATTAAGAATTATATTTTTAAAAGAGCAACCGCAGAGTTTCTTGCTGGCCCTTCTCGGAAGGAACAGCTTTCCGAACCGACAGTAGAGTTGACGATTCAAAACCACTTGTTTACAAGTATTATTTGAATAAAGAATACTTTGAATTTTGAATATTTTTTAATTTTTAACCCAGCAGTAAAATGTAGAAAACGATTCAATAAATTATATAAAAGTCGGTTTGATTTTAACACAATCAAGGATTTTAAGTTTCAAACACACACAACGTCTAACTTTTAAAATCCTATTGGTAATAGTAATTAACGTGTACAGGCGAAATTAACTGTCTAGACTGTTAAAAAGGTCAAGAGGTGAGTAAAAATAAAATCGAAGTGCAACATGATGTAATGACTTACGATATAGATCATCTGCCGACCTGTTATGACGGGCACTCTCGAATATTTATTTCTTTATGTGCCCAGGAAAAGAGCGTTTTGAAAAATGTGCATCCATTATTATAAATAAATAAATAGGTGGAACATTTACAGACACGGTCGTCCGTCCCCAAAGTAAGTAACTTAATACTTGTGTTATGGGTGAGAGACAACTGGTAAATATATACTTATATGATTTTAAATACATACTTAAATACATATATACACCCAGGCTCAAAGAACCAACAATTTTTTGTTAGAAAATGTTGGCCCTTGGTAGGAATCGAACCTACGACCCGCAGAGCTGAAGGGAGGGTCACTACCAAATGCGCCAACGAGCCCGTTAACCTTCAAAGAAAATATTTATTCAACCGGCTAAGTATAACGTATTGAAGTAAATAAATAATAGCTCTGTATGCCGTTAGTCAACCCGCCGTGTGGTATCCGGCTGAGTAGAATAGACCTCCGTCACTTCTTACCGTGGTGTCGTAAAATGCGACTAAGGCAATTTGAACCGCCGTGTGGTTGGATAGAAAATCCAGTTGAATAGATGGACCACCCCCTTTCTTACCGATGTGTCGTAAAATACGACTAAGGTAAGTTGACGACAGGTGACAACATTTTTATAAACCATGTGACAACATGTTTATAATATACTGTTGTCATCCCGCTTAGAGTGGGATAAGGGCAGGAGGATATATTTTTTTAATAATGCTGACAAAACTTTAGGCTGTGTGCGATTTTTTATCATCTAAAGGATTACTTCTGTTTTGAAAAATCATTATCAAAAACTCTATGGTGATATCATAAAAATCATAATGGTGATTGCTTAAAGCGTTTATTCAAATAGAATTTAAAAATTATAATAATTAAAATGATGATGATATATATAGATGATAGATGATAGGAATAATTGCAAATTATGTCTTAAAAAATTAAAGTATACGTTTGATACGATATAGAACACTATATAATAATTTATTTAATAGTATTCAAGTAAAAGTTAAGCAATACCATACACCATTAAAAGCGAGTGTGATTTTAATACAGCAATAATCATTAAATCGATCACCTTTGCCATATCGTTTCGTTTACTGGTAGTGACTTGCACAATAGATTATTATTATAAATGATATAAGGCCGCTTGCAACCACGAAGATTAGTTTTTTTTTAATAGGTACGTTGCTTTTATAGATTGACACTACTATTTTCTTGTTTTTCTGCCATTCATATGTTGTTTGTCAGACAGATTTAGACAACATTTAATGTTTAATTTACTAACTTAACTATTATATATACTGTAGTTGTCTCAGTATTTTTTTAACATCCCCTCTCCTATTATTATGGCACGTGAAAGTTAGGTATATAATAATGTTATGTCATATAATAATAATAGTCATATTAGTTGTTATTATTATTTTATAACATTTGCCATGTCTATATATTCAAATTTTACGAAAGAAATATAAAATACTACTTTCTCTGTTAGGTCTCTTGGGCATAGGGCTGTTCTTATTGATCACGAACTCCTTTTATAATCAAATTAATTTTGTTGTTTAATAAACTTTATTCTGTTGTTTTTTAAATTTCAAGAACATTATCCTACTTATAAGTAATATTATAGTTTCAAATAGCTATATTATCTTAGAAATACTTATAACTCTAAAATGTACCGTTTCTCGAATACGAATATAGTAACACCGTAACGCTAAATCGCGTGGCAAACAGCTTTGCCAATATGGTAAATACATGAAACGCCGACGTCTTACACAACAATCAGACTAACCAGAATTAATAACAAATATATCGCACGTTTAATATTAAAGTGACGGAATAAAAAAAATGCAATAAAGCGTAGTTTAGCACCTAAAACTAAAGAGACCCATATTTTAAAAGAACAAGAAAACACTTTTTTATACTTTGTATCGTGATGTGATTTAGGTAGATATTAACGCGAAACTCTGGCTAATAAATGCATAATGCCACTTCTATACTCATTATAAAATAAAGTCCTTAAAAGCTGTCTGTCTATGTGATCGATTTTCTCAAAATTTACTGAACCGATTTACGTACTGTTTTCACTCAAAAATAGTGTAATTTTTCCGGAAGGTTTATGTTTATTGTGCATTACAGATTTATCTTATTGTGCTGTAATGCGCTTAGTTGTAAAAAACTCGCCTGCTGGGAGATTTAGTCATGTGCGACGCGAAAACCAACAGAGAGACACTAAAGTAATGTAACTAGAGAATTGTAGATCTACAAAAATACTATATAAGTCCGCGATAGCATGTCTCTATCTGTTAAAATTCCTCATAATAACTACTTTTATGTTTAAAACTTCAATTAAATATACTGATTTCCTCGCGGGCGATGTTGAATGCACAGCTAGTAGATATATAAATCATTAAATTGCTAGTCGAAGACGGTTTTTAATAGCGTTTTTCCAATTTCCATTTGTCAATTGCATATTCAAATTGTTGGATCCACAAATAACCATTAAATCGATCGCCTTTGCTATTCCAACTTGTTTAATGGCCGCACTTTGATATGCACTTTGTTGAATATAATATTTACTTTATGTTCCGTTACATTCTCTTTCTTGCTAAAATTATCTTGTTTCATATATACCGAATTTATTTATTAACATATCCCACGTAAAGAATGAGTTTACACAACAATTTGCGTGTTTATTTTCATACTCACGTAGTGTAGGTGTTCGTTGATGGCTTGTAATAGTTAAATAAATGATTTTCATAAAGGAACTTGCTTTTTTAATTTAAACTATCGTGAGTTGTATTTACAGTTAATGTATAGAAACCGGCTATACTCACGTCTTATTCTATGCTTTTGAAGTACTTGCTTTTATGATAATTAATTTCACGCACTTGAGTTTTTGGACAGTTTTTAATAACAATAAACACTCAACAATTAAATTCACAAGCAAAACCATAGATCACTCGTTGTATAGTTTTAAATAACTAGTACGTGAGCTGTGGACAAATAAAAATGTTATCTGAAATAAGCATATAGGAAATAGAACCTTGTAGACTTGTACTGGTTATTTATTAACAAATATAGAAAAAAATGCATATTAGAAAAATTCAAAAAATTTTAGGCTTCTTTTTCTATTTCAATTTTAGTACTTTTTTTAGTGCCCGACAACAGGGATAAAACGATTTTTTTAATGAAACCTAGCTAGATCAACCCCTCCCCCCCAAAAAAAAACCATACATGCTGAATTTCATGGAAATCGTTATGTGTATTGTGGTGGCGGTGGTGGAGGTTAGTGCATGTGTTTTCACGAATCCTGCATGTATCAGGTATGAAACGAATAGTCCACTCTACATATAGCATTATATATATTTTCTATTTCACTTTATCGCGGATTATAAAAAAAATATTACTTTTGTATTATGAATCTCCATCCATCCTCTTGCCCTTATCCCACCCTAAGTGGGGTCGGCACCACATGTTATAAACATGTCACAAGACGTACGTATTTTACGAACGGCCGCCTGTCATACGTCAACTTATCTTAGTCGTATTTTATGACACCTAGATAAGAAAGAGGGTGGTCTATTCTACTTAACCGGATACCACACGGTGAGTCACTTACCTTAGTCGCCTTTTACGACTCCTCAGTAAGAAATGAGGGTGGTACTATTCTATTCAACCGGATACCACACGGCGGTGTAATATGAATTTCCGTAACGCCTAATTCTAAAAATAGTTCAACTCAATTAAGCTTAATTTCAAATTCCGTCTATTTAATACTAAGCGTGCGAAATATATTCTTTAAATTCAAAGCCTTTGTAGATCTTGCTGGTTTAATGGCCCCAGCTCGGTTATTGGATCATTTGCATTGTGGCAAATGTGATGTTGTCTTACATTCACATCTTGCGAAAATTAACATGTTTCGTATAACTGATGAAGGCAACATTCCACAAAACTGTGTGTTTTGCGTGTTTCGTGGTCTTTATCAATTAACATTTTTTTTACAATACAATTCATAGCTGCTGCTGCAAGCTGTGATGGCCTAGCGGTGCGACCGTGTGAATCTCTAGAGACGATCATGGGTTCAAACCCGGGCAGGCACCAATGAGTTTTTCTATTAAAACTTATGTGTCTAATTGATAATTGCAATTTATCACACGCTTTTCGGTGAAGGAAAACATCGTGAGGAAACCTGCATATCTCTAGAGAATTCTGGAGATATGTGTAACCTACCAATCCGCATTGGAGCAGCGTGGTAGGTCTTAGCTCCAATCCTTCTCTCAAATAACGGAGAGAAGAGGCCTATGCCCAGCAGTGGGATAGTAAAAGGCCGCTACTTACTTACTTACAATTCATAGTGATGTCATTGGTAGTTTGTAATACTGTTTGTTAACGCTATAGAGTCCGTTCTCTCATGTATAACGTCTGACTTTTCCCTATTTAGACATTTTCAAGAAAGCTGCGATAGCCCAGCAGTGATGTGAGAGAAAACATCGTAAGGAAACCTGCATATTTCTAGAAAATTCTAAGGATATGTGTCAAATCAAATCAAAATAATCTTCATTCAAATAAGCTCTTTCAAGCATTTTTGAGTCGTAAAGGATCAATATGATTAATGAAGCTAAAACTAGTTAGAACTAGTAGAATGTTGCTCTTACCGACAAGAACCAGAAAGAAACTCGGCGGTCAATCTTTTAAACATTTTCAATTTTACATTATTAAACCGCAGTTTTGTATGAAGCTGAAAGAATTTTAAATCCAGGCTTTTTTTATTATCCGAATAATTCTAACCTGTGTAACCTAGTAATTCGCATTGGAGCAATGTGGTAGGCCTTAGCTCCAATCCTTGTCTCAAAAAACCAAGAGAGGAGGGCTATGCCCAGCAATGGGTTAGTAAATATGTTAGTATATATGTAACATAACAAATAACACATTTCCAAATTTAGTCACGTTATATTATCACACCATTTGCTTCTCGAAAGAAACTTGCTTATAAGATTCAATTAATAAGAGGCTGACTATACTAATTTCCATTAATTAATTATTTAAGCCAATGATTATAGAAAAGTAACATCTACTTCTCATCATCCTCGTGCCCTTATCCCACTCTAAGAGGGGTCGGCTCAACATGTTATGAACATGCTGTCACATGATTTGGCTGCGTTTTTACGACTGGCCGCGTTTTTACGACTGGCCGCCTGCCTGACATCAACTTATCTTAATCGTATTTTACGACACCTCGGTAAGAAAGAGGGTGGTCTATTCTACTTAACCGGATACCACACGGTGGGTCAACTTACCTCAGTCGCCTTTTACGACACCTCGGTAAGAAATGAGGGTGGTCTATTCTACTAAACCGGATACCACACGGCGGGTCGACTTACCTTAGTCGCCTATTACGACACCTCGGTAAGAAATGAGGGTGGTACTATTCTATTCAGCCGGATACCACACGGCAGTAACATCTACTAGTATAAACTACATAATTCTATTTTATGCTCTATAAATATTTTTGGCGCTAAATATGTGATAACTATTATAAAGTCTCGTTAAGCTTTAGACTCCTAGGCTTTATTTTTTAGCCTTGACATCTTTTTCACTTGTACAAGCAAGAAACTTCGATTGTTGTACTAATTTTATATTTTCATTATTTCTATTTCTTTAACAATGTCACAAGTAAGGCTATTTAAGGCTATACTGTATAATTCTACTAATAAATGAGCACTGTTATGAGATGGATATATGTATTCTTTTGTTTCCTGAATTGGTAAATTGTCTGAGATTAAAAGGGTTTGTTGAACGTTGGGGAAAATGTATTCATGTCTGGCTTTAACAGTATCAACGTAAGATCGTACCAATTTACATTCATTAGCATACATATAACATTATGTACACAAAATAAATTTGCCTTGCATAATTGAAACGTCCCAAAATCGTAATTATTCTCGTAACACAGCCTTACAAAAACAAACTCATGAGAAAAACACTAGAAAGCGTATTTAAATGAGCTTGCGCGATATCTTGAGTCTGCGGACTGCTCGCGTAAAGCACTCTCAAACAGAATCGTAATCATTATGCATTGGAATATTACAAATGCGAAATTGTGTTTATTTCTCGTTCTTATATGTCTAGATAAACTGTTTTTTTAAATACCTAAAGGCCTGGAGAGTAAAATTAGGTACTACACTAATCTTGGTAATGAAATCCACGGGCAGTAATTTACAAAGTAATGTTGTCAATGATCAAGAATGATCATTGACAACATTACTAAATAACATAACAGTATTAGAAAATAGTGCACAAAATAGTATAACCTTATTTCAACAAGCAACATAGGTAGTCATAGTATTTATTTCAATACACTATTGGTAATAACAATACGCTAAACACAATTCATTCATATGCAAAATTTTTAAATTATGAGAAAATAACATAATCGTATGTCAAAAAATGAAAACGACGTAACACTCTAGTGGAACATATTTTTTTATTGTAGGAAGTTTTAAATTAACTCTAGATTTTGAGTTGTAATAATCAGCAATGTTTATGGTTGCGATTTTAGCATCTTAAGTTTTCTAGTACACTGTATAATGAAATATATCTGATAGATGTCTATCAACTTAGTGATGTTGTGGAATGGACTGAAGTCCATAAGACTAAAAGTTTTCGTAAGAAAACTTTTAGTCTAACTCTCTAAGTCTGTCTCTAGGTTTTTACTTGTAAAACGGACTATCACAAATGGAGTCATAATGTGATTGCGATTGCGAATGCTTTACGTAATTAGAATTCAGTGAATACACGATGCACCGATAGTTTCCATTCCGAATTCCTCTCGATTCTGGTTTATGTAATGATCGCGGAATCTTTTACGTATTGATAAAGTGAAGCGTAACATAAAGTTCATAGCTTTTTGGCTTGTTGGTAAAACTTTAGCGTCAACAATAATTGATTGAGTGAACAGTATTTGACTGGCTCTTTTCTTTAATTTAATTAAAGCGATCTATAACTCAGCTTGTGTAAATATCAGTTACTAGTTATATCCCGCGGTTTCACCCACGTACATACCGATCTCATGGCAGTGGAAAGTCTACTAAGTTGAACTATAGATTTATTTTTGTTAAATATATCATCAATAGTTTCCGCAGCGCATGCGATGACAGATTTTATATATAAATTTTTTACACCTTATTACATTTTTATTACGAATCCCTATTTTTTTTTAATGTAGTATAGCCTATGTTCTGATGTATGAGCTTAGTTTTTGTGTGAAAACATTACAAACATACACACAAACTTTTCCTCTTTATAATATTAGTATAGGTAAGGGCATTGTAACTTAAGTATTAAAATATACTTAATTATGTACCTACTATGTATTTTTTTCATTCCTCATAAGAAAAAGGGATATTTTGATCCTATATGTTAGTAGGTATATAATTTCTTACCGAGGTTTCGTAAAAGGCGACTATGGTAATTTGACCTACTGTGTGGTATCCGGTTTAGTAGAATAGACCACCCTCTTTCTTACCGAGGTGTCGTAAAATACGACTCAGGTAAGTTGACGTCAGGCAGGCGGCCGGTCGTAAAAATGAAGCCAAATCATGTAACAGCATGTTTATATCATGTTGTGCCGACTCCACTTAGAGTGGGATAAGGGCAGGAAGATGATGATGTTAGTATATAAGCTTCAAATGTTCAACATTGCATCAATATTAAACGGTTTACCCGTGAAAGTGTAAAAGACAAACACACATACTTTCGATTGGCGGCTTGAATTTTAACTACCTACTTATATTCCGAAAATTTTATTTCTCTACGGATCTCTTCATTTCTGATTTGAGCACGTAGAGAAACTCCAAGCATAGCTTACTACGTTTCACACGCTTGGCAATTCTAAGCTTTTAAGGCATGTTTAGTGATCAAGTTTTAAATCCATTAATATAACTGGCAACACGCACAATCCAGTACTATTAAAGCTAATCTTTAATGAAAAAATATTAGTAACGATATAAACTTTGCGCTTGATATAAAATTCTTATTACAAAATAACTTCCCATTTTAGAGATCATTACAAAATGTTATGGGACGATATTATAGTGGTATAGTATTATAGTAAAAAGAGACGATATTATAGCGGTTAGTAAAAGTAAAACGTAAAAATTCTCATTCTTGTCCATATCTTTATATAAGGAAAGGTTGTATTACATCTTTTCAGAAATCAGACAATAGCGAATTTTCTCGTCGATATTTCGAACCCACGGAACTCGTCCTTTCATACCAAAGGTTGGGCATATATGAAATAATTTAATCTATATAATATTGCTCATTGTATATTAGAAAGCGAGTTTTGTTTATTTTTTATATAGGATATTTTAAGATTGAATGTATTAAAATGATAGTAAAATAGAAATTATCAAAATCATATTTGTAATCATTAATAATAACTTGTAATAGTAATTGCATAAGTATCTTTTTCTTTTAAAACCATCATCATCCTCCTGCCTTTATCCTACTCTAAGTGGGGTCGGCTTTCTTTTTTAACCATCACCACCCTCCTGTCCTTATCCCACTCTAAGTGAGAGAACATGTTGTCATATGATTTGGCTACGTATTTTACGACCGGCCGCCTGCCTGACGTCAAATTACCTCAAACGTATTTAACGACACCTCGGTAAGATAAAGGGTGGTCTATTTTACTCAACCGGATACCACATGGCGGGTTGACTTACCTTAGTCGCCTTTTACGACACCTCGGTGAGAAATGACGGTAGTCTATTCTACTCAGCCGCATACCACTCGGTGAGTCATCTTACCTTAGTCGCCTTTTACGACATCTCGGTAAGAAATGAGGGTGTTACTATTCTATTCAACCGGATACCACACGAGTCTTTTTCTTTCCAACCGATAGACTTTTATTGCTTGAATACTTCTTTTTTTCAGACTTTGACCGACGTGTAGTTTCCGGCTCAGTAGAATAGACCTAGAATTTCTTACAGAGGTGTCGTAAAAGGCAACTAAGGTAAGTTGACGTCAGACAGGCGGCCAGTCGTAAAATATCTAGCCAAATCATGTTACATGTTTATAAACACACATGTTTATAACATGTAATGCCGACCCCACTTAGAATGGGACAAGTGCAGGGGAATGATGATATAAAAGATTCCTAAACTTTCTTATAAGAAAGAATAAACGATAGATCGACGTTCTTAAGAAGAAAGAAAATGTCATCCACAATAGCTATCATGAATAAATAAAGATAGAATATTAAGTGAAAAACTATGCAATTTTACTTTTAAAAAGAAAACACCTTTTTTTTCTAGAATGGACAAAAACAATGTTCAAAAAATGCAGCGCCTAATCTTATTACATGGCAATTTCGTGTATTATTGCTAATACTAATCAGGAGATTTTACCTTCGTTTACAGCGTTCACTGCATACATTCCATAAAATAATTCATGTGAGACATTTCCATGAATTTGATTCATTCATGGAAATATCTCACTTACTTCACTATGCTTAGTCTTACATAGAAGTAAGCTTATATCCAAACATGAAAACAGACATATGTCAATGCTGAAATGTAATTTGACTTATAATAATACGGGACAAAATGACTCTTAGATAAAAACGTATAAAAATCGGTTATTAAAAATGGATTATTTTTAACATCGATTATTTTTTCATATCCCTAAATGCTATCCGCGGAGGAATGTTAGTTAATTAATAGACAATAAAAGTAATAATAATGTAGATTATAGACGAAGATCAATTTTTTTTAAGCTTATGTTCCGGCAAACACACTTTTTTTTCTTACGTAAGGATGTTCTCTGAAAGATTTAACATAGCAACAACATATCATATAATATATAATATCTGTAATAATTTTTTCCAAAAAAATAAAAAACTTAAAAAAAAGAAAAAACAATTAATTAGTTCGGGATCGATCCTTGGCTTTCACATTTCTCGAGGCTGCCCGTTACCTGAATAAGCTACGCCGACTTGACAGTTAATGACGAAAATTCAATTCAATATAAATGTTAGTGTTTTTATTGCCCAAAAACAGGGATAAAACAATTTTTTTTTTAACATATAACCTAGCTAGATCAATTTTTCTCCCCCAAAACCTCCTAAATGCTGAATTTCAGGAAAATCGTTGGAGCCGTTTCCGAAATTCGGAAAAAATATATATATACAAGATTAACTCATTTAAATATAAAGATAATAACATCAAATCGATATTTTTAAACAAGAATTCATTTTTGAATAAAAATATCTATAATATAATATCTGTAACATAGATCTCATATTTTCCTGGAAAATATTCCATCGTAATAGAATTTTATGTAATGTGACGCCACCAAAATTAATTTTACGTTACTCGTGTTATAAATACAATGGTTACATTAAGTATTTATATAAGTCTCTACGATTACTTAGAGAAAAACTTAAGTAAACACATTAATATTTTGAATAGTCCAGTTTGATTTCGACGATAAAAAAAGAAATATTTAAGTAAACATCGCAGTAATATTTTGAGCAGTCGACTCAAAACGGTTACAGGTAATGCCGTTTCTAATGACTTTCATTAATCATATTAATGTAAATGCTGTTATACGTCCATCAAGCTAAATTAAACTTAAGATTTATGTACTCACGTATCCAGCCCGAACCACATCGGGCGGTGACGCAGTGGTTGAAGCGGAGCGGGTATTGGCGCTGAGCGGAATTCATTAAGTACCCGCTTGATTGCCCTCGCACTGAATGCGAGTATCGCAACCGCTGCCAGTACGCAAACGCCCCCAAACACCGCCCACAGTACCTAGAGTATTATAATAAGTAACTGCGTGACCGAGCCTTGCTCAGTAATTTTTTAGAAGATATTAAAAATATATAAAGAAAAAGAAAGCGCCGGTGATATGTAGGACTCGAACCCGGGTTTGGAACTTTTTTGGTTCGCCAATTACCATTAGGCTATCACAGCATTACGTTTCAGTGCCGGAAAACAGAGATAAAACGACATTTATTTGAAATGAAACCTTGCCTTATCAATTTTTTCCCCAAAACCCCCTACATACTGAATTTGAAGATTAACTCATTTAAATATTAAAGATATCTTAATAAGGACTGAAATTGGAATGTATCATTCGATTTAAACACATGCCAATTTCTGTACTCATTCATGAAAAAGGTACTTACGAAGGCGCCGACCGGATGTTTCGGAACTTCTAATGGATCTGAGGACAACAAACAAAATATATTTTATGCTTGTTGAAAAGTGTTACTTATATGTTCGCAAATAATTCAAAGATATATTATAAACGAGTTCCTTTGCATTACATTATTATTTGTATACAGTGAATTTCTACTGTAAGATACTTTTGTTCACTCATAAAGACGTTAGTAATGAAACATTAAGTATTTCGTGGCAATTCAATGTGTTATAATAAAATCTAAATCAGCATTAAAATATGATATGACTGTATAATAGCTACTATAGTTATATGGCCCGAATATTTAATTGTTGAATGAACGAATTATACTTTTAATGTACACGACAAAATTATACAAAACCGGCAAAATACAAATTTGACAAATTGCACAATCTGGCAATCTTTTTGCTACATAACGATCTCTTCCAGACAACGAGATCGGAGAAAGGACATAGCTGTGGGTAAAAGGTATCATAGAAATTTTATTATAATTCGTACATATACAAAACCTATGCACATATATTGTTCTTTGTTTAGGATAATAAATAATGTACACAAACCGTAAGCAGTGGCATTTCCAGCTGGCCCGACACATCCCCTTTCATCTATCAAGCTTACGCGGGCTAGTAGTTTAACATCGAGCAAAATATGATTACTCGGGGGAGGGCCCTCAAAGCCTCGTTTTCCGCTCCGCTCCACGCTCCGCTCGGTTATCGGTAGCAGCCGCCATTGTATGACGTCAGGTACAACCACGAATCCGAAAGCATCGACTCTCCGTGATACAGTGTGGGCGAACCATGGCGCTGGGTGTGCGTCGGACACCATTTGTTTTCCGATACTGTTGAAAAACGTTCGATTAGGTTGTATGTTTAAGACAGTCTGTTATATATCTTTAATATTTAAATGACTTAATCCTAAAGCCGTGTGGTATCCGGCTGAGTAGAATAGACCACCCTCATTTCTTACCGAGGTGTTGTAAAAGGCAACTAAGGTAAGTCGACCCGCCGTGTGGTATCCGGCTGAGTAGAATAGACCACCTTCATTTCTTACCGAGGTGTTGTATAAGGCGACTAAGGTAAGTCGTCCCAGCGTGTGGTATCCGGTTGAGTAGAATAGTAAGTTAGGTAACTAAGGTAAGTTGACGTCAAGCAGGCGGCCGGTCGTCAAATACGTAGCCAAATCATGTGACAACATGTTTATATGTTGTGCCGACCCCACTTAGAGTAGGATAAGGGTAGGAAGATAATGATTTAAATGAGTTAATCTTGTATGTATATATATAAATATATTTTCTGAATCTCGGAAACGGCTCCAACGATTTTCATGAGATTCAGCATGTAGGAAGTTTTGGATGAGAAAATCGATCTAGCTAGGTTTTGTTTAAAAAAATCTAGTTTTAGCCCTGTTTTTGGGCACTAAAAAACTACGAGAATAGAAATAGCAGCTCACAATTTGAGCTGTCAAATGCAAAGCTGTGATTGCCTAATAGTAGCGTGCAAAACAAAAAAGTTCTAAACTTGGGATCGATTCCCACATGTCATCCGGCGCTCTTTCTTGTTTTTTCATTGCTGTTTTTTATATAATTTTATAAATTACCAAGCAAGGCTCGGTCGTTTAGTAGTAGAAGTAAGTAACGGCCTGTTACTATCCCACTGCTGGGCATAGGCCTCCTCTCTCCGTTTTTGGAGAGAAGGGTTGGAGCTAAGACCTACCACGCAACTCCAATGCGGATTGGTAGGTTACACATATCCCTAGGATTCTCTAGAGATATTCAGGTTTCCTCACGATGTTTTCCTTCACCGAAAAGCGTGTAATAAATTGCAATTATCAATTAGACACATAAGTTTTAATAGAAAAACTCATTGGTGTCTGCCGGGGTTTGAACCCATGATCGTCTCTAGAGATTCACACGGTCGCACCGCTAGGCCATCACAGCTTCATTAATTAGTTGATTCATTGTTATAGTTCACTCATTTAATACCGAGGTGTCGTAAAAGGCGACTAATCAACCCACCGTGTGGTATCCAGCCGGATATAAGTCCAGAATAAAATAGACCACCTTCATTTCTTACCAGGGTGTCGTAAAAATGACTAAGATAAATTGATCTACCGTGTGATATCTGGTTGAGTAGAATAGACCACCCTCTTTGCTTTGCTTTATTGATATATACGTTGAAATAACCCTTCCAAACTGCAAACTCATGCCTCTATCTATTTATTTATTTTAGTACGTAAGAAAAACATTATTAATAAAAAAAAGCGCATAAAGGCCAACTTTTCCCTTAATTAACTTATTTACATTGGGACTAGGCTCCCATCATTTGACCAGCGGTGACATAATATTATCAATAGGTAAATCAATCCAAGAATACAAGAAACTGTGGTCACAATGCTTTTCTTCATTACAATTTGTTGAGATTAATGTAACCAAGACGTTCTGCCAACAAATATAGGCGTCCTGGCGTTTTTCCGTACCGCACGTGATGAATTGTAAATATCAATTAATGTACGGCATTTAACCGGAAATAGATGACGGCAGCCGGATAAATATATCCGGCTTTATTCCGGACGATTATCAATCAGTAATCGAGTTTACGAATTTTTATTATAACAATCAATCTAACAATGAATGATTTTTCCTTTGATATACACTTTTATTCGTTTTTCAAGTTAAATTCGTACTAACATTCCAAATGCAAAAGCATTTTTTTTTCTTTCATTCCCGAATTGAGAATATTTTATGGTCGAAACTTAGTCGTGTCTGAAGAGTTATATACTTTTTGTTAAGGTCTTGAAGTCCACAGTACAGTAGTCTAGTATAGAAGTATGAAAAAACTCTTTCTGGTTCTTCTCGGTAAGAGCGACATTCCGAACCAGTTGTAGCTTTATTAATCATATTGAGTCCTGTAGATTCATAAGTTTGAAAGAGCTTATTTAAACAGGAGATTGTTCTGATTTGATTAGTATTAATGTGGGTATGAGATTATCGTAAATATGTACCTGACAAAGTAATATTGTTTCCTCAATCTCGGAGGTAATCGAAGTGGTTCCATTGGTACGGGTAATGACCAGGTGATGTTCACGAAAAGGTCACCCTGGATGGAGACGGTCGTGGCGGATACAACCGGAACAGGAAGTCGGGGCGCGTGTGCACACGAACACACCTCGGCCACGCATTCTGCAAACAAACTGTTGACTGAATCATTTCACTTCACTAATGTTTTATACCGAACATACGGAGAATTAAATGAGTTCTGTAGGTGAAAGCTAAATTCAAATTCAAATTCAAAATATTCTTTATTCAAATAAACTTTTAAACAAGTGCTTTTGAATCGTCAACTCTACTGCTGGTTCGGAAAGCTGTTACTACCGAGAAGAGCCAGCAAGAAACTCGGCGGTTGGTCTTTTAAAAAATATAATTCTTAATACTATTTACATTAAGTCGTTACTGTCTTGTACAGGTTCAAAGAGAGGTATATCGACACATTCTTATCTTCTAAATAATCTTCAAGAGTATAGTAGGCTTTCTGTATCAGCCTCTTTTTAACAGTGCTTTTAAACTGCTGTAATGGCCAACTTACCTTAGTCGCCTTTTACGACACCGAAATACGAAATGAGGTTGGTCTATTCTACTCAGCCGGATACCACACGGCAGGTCGACTTACCTTAGTCGTCTTTTACGACACCTCGGTAAGAAATGAAGATGGTACTATTCTATTCAGCCGGATATGTGCGTATGGAATCTGATTTCGAAAACGTCTCCAACAATTTTTATGAAACTTAGTATGTAGGGGGTTCGGGGATGAATCGACCTAATTAGGTTTCATTTTACAAAAATGTTGTCTTATCCCTAT
The DNA here is from genome assembly GCA_029227775.1 of Morpho helenor. Lineage (NCBI taxonomy): Eukaryota > Metazoa > Arthropoda > Insecta > Lepidoptera > Nymphalidae > Morpho > Morpho helenor. The sequence continues at coordinate 3,495,617 of JARGCU010000044.1, forward strand.
TTTCAGGCACTTAGAAACTGCCATAATATTTGAAAACATAGGCTAATTAAACTGTCACTTAAATAAAATTTAAAAATGCACATCGTTAATATTCAAGTTTTCACTTCTGCCAGTACTCCCGAAGTGCAAAAAAATAACGAATTTTTTGTAGCAATCGCACCTATAAGAGGAAAATTTATACAGTGTAGGCAAAGCGTATTCATTAGAGTTTATCTTGTAACTTGTTTAAATATTCAGAAATAAAACATATATCTGGTAATTAATTAGCTAATTTTCCGGAGAAAAATCATCGAAGAAACCTTTTGTTAAATTTTCCTTTGTTGAAATTTATAAACAGAGATTTTATAAACACAATATCCCCTTTAGCGATGAAGCCCTTATTAGCTTGTACAAGTATAATGAGGCCAAAAACAAACTTTGTCTTCCGAAACCACTCACACAATGGTTGTCTGAAATGCTACTAATATTATAAATGACAAAGTTTGTGAGTATGGATGTATGTTTGTTACTCTTTCACGGCGAATCCGCTGAACCAATATCGATCAAATTTAACACAATTATTCCTTAGTACCTGGGTGACCGAGCCTTGCTCGGTAATTTTTAAAATGATGTAAAAAACAATTGAAAAGAAAAATGAAAAAATAATAGGGCAGGTGGGGCTAGATCCTAGGTATTTTCACCTCTTTAGACCGCCCATTACCCAAACGTGCTACCATGACTTTACGCTAGACAGCGAAAAATTGTGATTGTATTCAACGTAAATTTAAAAAAAAATTTAGAGCCCTAAAACAGGGATAAAACGACTTTTTTTTTTAAATAAAACTTATCTAGATCGACCCAAACTACATGCTGAATTTCAGTAAAATAGTTGGAACTGTTTCCGAGATTCGGAAAATATATATATACACAAGATTAACTCATTTAAATATTAAAGATATACCGGGGTATCATATAGGCTATAGAAATCCTGTTAATTCTACAGGAATCGGATGATACTGAACGTCTGTTGGACATAGGCCTCTTCAAAAGACTTCCATGTTACTTTCTGACTGACTGACTTCCTCTTGGATCTGGATCTAAAGCTCCCCGCGACCTTTTTGTGGTTTTCAATCTACCCTGCTTATTTTACTTACTACCTACTCACCATCTACTTCTACGTGAAGATCAGCAGACGTGCGGCCGTCCCACGGATGGGCGATCAACTTGACGAGGTAAGCACAACCAGGTCTGACCGCACACCCCCCTGCAACAGGGTTCGCGAACGGGGGGATTATACTCCACAACGAGTCCTGATAAGATAAGAAACGAAACGACCTTAAAAACTTCAATCCCTTCTTGAATGTTAAACAAATCAATTCTTATTCCATTAGTTTTTGCGTCTACTAAATATAGAAAAATCTATAATGCTAAATGTAGAGTGGACTATTCGTTTTCATACCCGATACATGAAGGATTCATAAAAACACATGCACAAACCCACCACCATAACAAGTTCATTCAAGTTCAACAACGATTGAGTTTGTGATAGTGAACGTGTGTAGTGATAGACTTTTACATTACATTAGTTTGGATAAGCTGACGGAGATTTAGACTTCTAAAATCCACAATTCATTATAAGTAAACGATAAGACAATGACATCACTATCCTTTCATAGAATTAACTTAATAGCTATAATAAAACGTTACACATAAATATTGCTTTTAATAGATATTTTATTAGTTCAATACATAAGCCACTCATAAACGCTCTAATAATATAAGTACGAGTATATTCATTAATGGAAAAGTGCCGTTATCCGGTATCCGGCTGAATAGAATAGACCACCCTCTTTTTTCCGAGGTGTCGTAAAAAGCGACTAAGGTAAGTTGACCCACCGTGTGGTATCCGGTTGAGTAGAATAGAGCACCCTCTTTCTTACCGAGCTGTAGTAAACTACGATTAAGGTAAGTTCGTAAAATATGTAGCCAAATCATGTGACAACATGTTTATGACAAGTTGTGCCGCCCCCACTTAGAGCGGGATAAGGACAGGAGGGTGATGATCAAATTATATGTTACGTAGGGGTTATAGGAATTGTATAAAGGCTAAGGTGGTGCAATAAAGTTGAGTGACATTGTCTTAAAAAACTTCTTTTTTTCATCAAAAATCATAATCACTATTGAAATACCGATTCAAGTCAAATTCAAATTCATTTATATAAACTTGTAATCAAGTGCTTTTGAATCGTCAACTCTACTGCTGGTTCGGAAAGCTGTTCCTACCGAGAAGTGCCAGCAAGAAACTCGGCGGTTGCTTGTACGAAGAGAGCCATACCTACTTATTGTTATCATCTAAATAATCCTCAACAGTACAGAACGCTTTCTGTAGCAGCCGCTTTTTAACAGTGTTTTAAAACTGCTATAATGGCAAAGCTCAAATTATCCAAACCCACAAACGAATTTCGTACCTTTGCAAGGCGCTATAGGCAGGAGCCGCAAGCTTATGTCGGTTCCTACTTTGTCTATTATATACATCACCTATCGTTCTATAATTCTTTATATTTCTATGTACAAAAATTAAATTACAATATACTATGAAGCAAATGTAAGAATACTTATTTTCTTAAACTTCTCTCGCAAGGAATCACGCGGACTTAAATTGTAAATGCCACGTATGGCTCTTTTTTGTAATAAAAAACTTTTTCACTATCCATATTATTTAATATCAAGTAACAACTTACCCCTGGAATGTTGGACTCGTAACACAAGTTAGATTGACAGTCCCATGTTCTGGTCTCGCTGTGGACTTCTAGTGAGTACTCCTTTACTTCAGGACCTAAAACAATAAATAGATGTCATCAATATGTATGTATGGATAGATGTATGGCTAGGAAGAGGCCAAAAGATGGATCATTTTTCACACAATCCAGTGTGAAAAATGATATGCGTGTTAAAGGAGTGGCACCAGAGTTGACGAATGATAGAGGAGAATGGAAGAAGAAGACATATTGTGCCGACCTCACTTAGAGTGGGATAAGGTTAAGAGAATGATGATGAGATGTCATCTAATACCTATTGTAAAATAACTCTTACTATATCACTGCTGGGCACAGACTTCTTCTTTTTCCTTTTTTCGGGGAGAATAGTTGAAGCTTGACCCACCACGCAGCTTCAATGCCAACACGTATCCCAAGAACTGTCCAGAGATATGCAAGTTTCATCACGATGTTTTCCATCATAGAAAAGTATTTGGGAAATTACAAATATTAATTGGGCACATAAATTTCTACAGAAAAACTTATTGCTGCCTGCCCGAGATTTAAACCCATAACCATCTGGAAAGACACGTTCTTACCGTTCGGCTATCACAACTTCATCTGATATTGTTTGAAATTAAATACTACCTTGGCTTTGGTCCTATTAAAGTATATCCTACTGGTACCTTAGACGTGCTTTTTGTATGCTATACTGTCTTTTACCTATGGTGTCCGACAGATTCGGCAGATGAAAGGTAACTGCTGATCAAATTACAAGGTTATAGGTACACAACATATTACAAACATATTATCACATGATTTGGCTAGGTTATTTTACGACCAGCCATCTGCCTGACATAAACTTATTTTATATTATTTAGTTACATTTGGTCGCCTTTTATGACACCTGAGTAAGAAAGAGGTTGGTCTATTCTACTAAGCCGGATACGACACGGCAGGTCAACTTATCTTCTCTCTCTATCGTCGGTCCCTCATGTCTGAGGATCAGATCAGGGTTGTGTCTGGAGTTGATGATGTGCCTTCATCTGTTTCGATCCATTGCCTCTTTTACGATTGTGTGAAATGTAAAGGACGACGAGTTTCTTATTAGGTCAGTCCATCTTGTTGGGGAACGACCGAGTGATCGTTTTCTTTTTGTTCCCGACCACAATAAGTTTCTCCAAACTTTCGTCGCCTCTGCGTACCGTGTGCCCGAAATATGAAAGGATGCGTTGTCGGCATATCGTAGATAAACTATTTTTTATTCGGAGCTCGGTCAGGATCGATGCATTCGGCCGCCCGCACCACATCTCAAAGGCAACAACCCTTTGCCGTTCTCGGGCTAGATTTGTCCCCGTCTCCACTTCATACAGTGTACAACTTACCTTAGTCATCTTTTACGACACCTCGGTAAGAAATGTACATGGTCTACTCAGCCGGACACACACGGCAAATTACAAGGTCAAAGGTAATCTACATAAATCATGCTTCATATTTACCCGTAGGTGGGTCCCAGGTAACATTGAAAGCGAGTTCGTGATCCGAATTCATGAGTGGTAAGGGTAACACCCTAACTCCTGTGGGTAGTGCGGCGTGTTCGAACATGTTGAGCGTTGGTTGCTCCGGGGCTTCGTCCTGGAACAATCGAAACATATGCGTGAACTAGGAAACTCGCCTCAAATTCAAATCAAATCATCTTTATTTGCAGATTATGAGTAGGTACATAGATAGGTCTTTAAAATTAATTAAATACAGCCATAAACTATATACAGTCAAACAATATAAATTTATATAACTAGTCCGAATAAAATTGTCATGTATATTAAAATAAAAAAATGTCCGCCGTGTGGTATCCGGCTGAATAAAGTAGTACCACCCTCTTTTCTTACCGAGGTGTCGTAAAAGGCGACTAAGGTAAGTCGACCCGCCGTGTGGTAGCCGGCTAAGTAGAATAGACCACCCTCATTTCTTACCGAGGTGTCGTAAAAGGCGACTAAGGTAAGTTGACCCACCGTGTGGTATCCGGTTAAGTAGAATAGACCATCCTCTTTCTTACCCAGGTGTCGTTAAATACGACTAAGGTAAGTTGATGTCAGGTAGGCGGCCGGTCGTAAAATACGCAGCGAAATAATGTGACAACATGTTTATAACATGTTGTGCCGCCCCCACTTAGAGTGGGATAAGGGCAGGAAGATGATGATTAAAATAAAAAATGACAAAAAAAACATAATATACATATTACAATTAACTCAAAATTCATTAATATTGTCGCGAATTCAGTAGGTAGTCGCGAAATAAAATGAGAAAAATAATAAGACATCAGAGGGGAAGGGGTAGTGGGGTGCAGCGGGCCGGTATAGTAAGCGAGCCCGCGACGCGGGCATTCATATTGTGAAGTGTGTTAGTGGCAGTACTGGTGGCAGTACTGGTGACACTATGTAAGTGATTCAGATTAATCTCTTATTGTGCTATGGATTCAGAGTTATTTGGTATTATGTGTGTAACGGGAATTCAGAGGTTTATAGTATCAGTTTAAATCAGATAAGTAAAGCGAGGCATGGGGTGGCTGTAGGGGAGGTCGGAGGCCACTATCAGGGGAACAGACTCCGCGTGTTGTATCAATCCAGGGAACAGCCCTGTGTATAAACTGGTAACCTTGGTTATACTCTAATCCAGAGAAACAACATAATTGTGGTTTAATATAAACACATATTTGAATAACACCCTTAAGGTATCATATAATATGTACCTCATAACCTGACCTAAACAAACAAATTAATACATGTTATTTTACTTAAATCATTTGAAGTGTTTTAAAACAATGGATAGGTATTATATGGTTTCCGCCGTGATAGCCAGACGGTGAGCTCGCATATCTTTTACGAGGGGGTCACAGGTTCAAACTTTGGGCAAATACCAAGAAGTTTTATATCATAACATATGTTTCTAATTGATATTTAATTTACAAATTATATTATTATTATTCTCCTGCCCTTATCCCGCGGTAAGTGGGGTCGGCACAACATGTTATAAAAATGTTGTCACATGATTTGGCTTCGTATTTTACGACCGGCCAGTAGCCTGACATTAACTGACCTTAGTCGTATTTTACGACACCTCGGTAAGTAATGAGGATGGTCTATTCTACTCAGCCGAATACCACACGGCGGGTTAACTCATCTTAGTCGCCTTTTACGACACCTTGGTAAGAAATGAGGGTAGTCTATTCTACCCAGCCGGATAACACGCGGTGGGTCAACTTACCTTAGTCGCCTTTTACGACACCTCACTAAGGAATATGGATGGTCTATTCTTCTCAGCTGGATATCACACGGTGGGTTGACTTACCTTATTTGTCTCTTACGACACCTTTGTAAGAAATGAGGGTAGTCTATTCTACTTAGCAGGATATCACACGGCTATATAATTTTTTTTCGATATAGGAAAATATTATGAAGTAACTTGCACAAAATATCTGGAGAATTTCTTGTATATTTGTGACTTATCTGATCCGTTTGAATACAATAATTCCCACTTTAAGAGGGAAGGCTTTCCCAGCAGTGGGAAAGTAAGACGTTACTTTATTATAGATATATTCTATTATAGATTGAGGAACTGTTTATCATTGTTGACTTTAGCATTTAATAATGTTTACAATTTGCCAATATATCGCATGTTTTGGACGGAAGTCATATAAAAAGTTTAGGGTATAATCTAGTATTAAATACATATTTATAACTTTCATAAAACGCTAAGGTACATTTTACTATTTTACACACATAAATTTTATACATAAATAAAAAGCGTACATTTAAAATAGATATTAATGTTTATTTAAACATACATCAACAAAGTCCCAAGAGATACATCAGCAGACAAAAAAAAGTGGAATTTGTCCTCAACGCCTTATAGGTTAAAGAAGGTCCAGAAGTGAGTAATATATAAACCCTGAACTATAATTTGAACTTGTATAACCGCGCTCGTAATTAATACCATCTCCCAAAGCAAACGTCGCATCACACAAGATGGCTTGTTATTCCATTGCCATCGCAACCTCCATTTGTTATTGCGCATTAAGCCGGCACTCGAGTGTATTCATAGGACGCTCGATGACAGGGAGCCGGGGCAAGGTCGCTATCCATCAGCTACACTGGGAGCTCTTGTAATATCCGTTTACAATATGTATTTCGACCTGAATCTCAATTCAAGCTGAATTTAATCCACACGCCTTTAACATTTCGAGAAAGTTTAATAATAACAAATATATATACAAAAGATATAATAAGAATGACTAGAAATAAGATACAAAAAATCAGCAGTTTTTGTGATATTATATCTTTAATATTTAAATGAGTTAATCTTGTATATATGTTTATCGGAATCTCGAAAACGGCTCTAATGATTTTGCTGAAATTCAATGTAGGTGGTTATGGTAGAGAAAAATCGATCTAGTCTCGGTTTTATGTAAAAAAATTCGTTTTATCCGTGCTTTTGGGCATTAAAAAATACTAAAATTTATATTGAATATAAAACACTATTTTTACCATAAACTATCAAGCCAGCTAAGATTATTCGGGGAACGGGCAATATCGAGAAATGTAAATACCTAGGATCGATCCTCAAGTACCTAATTTTTTTTATTTTTGTTTAAGTTTCTTTTTTTTATTTTGCAAAAATTTATCAAGGAACGTTCAGTCAAACAGGTACTTTTATATTTAAATGAGTACTATTGATTACAAAATAGATTTACGTTTAGTAAAGCAACCTTTAGTCAATGAACTCAATAAAATATCAGCAAAACTCCTGCATAAATAACAAGGGAATAGTTTTAATATAAAAGAAAACGCCGTGTGGTATCGGATTGGTTAGAATAGAAGCATCTTCATTTCTTACCGAGGTGTCGTAAAAGGCGACTAATGTAAGTTGACCCACCTCTGGTATCCGGTTGAGGAGAATAGACACTCTTTCTTACTTAGGTGTCGTAAAATACGACTAAGATAAGTTGACGTTAGACAGGCGGCCGGTCGTAAAAACATAGCCAAATAATGTGACAGCATGTTTATAACATTGTGCCGACCCCACTTAGAGTGGGAAAAGCCCAGGAGGATGATGATGATGAGTTTTAATATAATAGAAACCAATCAAAAGCGAAAAAGAACATTAGAAGATAAGGAGTTCAATAGTACAATTTTATTGTTGAAAATAGAATGCGATATCTGATATTTCAATGATAATCATGACTCGATCGGATATGACGATTCTTCAAAGAGAATCATAACAAGCGAGCGCAAACAATGAATCTGTAATACGTAAATTACAAAGAACAAAAATAGACACCACTATTTCTAACATGCTTCATAAATGAAAATACTTCCCCTTGAACTATGTCGTAAAAGTTTTAATAAAAGTTATGTAACACATAAACAAACGTTTTAAACTATTTTTAAAAGCTTTTGATTGGTTATTATATGTCCCTGCTGTTAACCGTTGAGAAGTTCCCTCCTCTGGAACTAATACTGGTCAAGCTTTATTTAAAACTAGCAATTGCTAGCGGCTCCGCCCGCGCGAATGATCAAAACCGTAATAAAAAGTGGTCAAAGTGGGTTAACCTTAACAGCTAGACATATGCTATCGCGGACATTTATTTAGAACTTTTACAGGGTAAGAATTTTGTAATACATGATTTTCGAATAACTTTCACCGTTTACTTAACGCACGCAACGAAAGCTTTAAATTTTGCCGTTTTTGTAATATTTTTTATTGTTGTTCCTCTCTTATTCATCTTAGCACGATGTTATATAGCCTACAGGCTTCCTTAATAAATGGACTATCTTACACTAATTTTTTAACGCGCTAATCTTAGAAACTACTGAACCAATTTGAAAAGTTCTTTGAGTGTAAGATAGTTCCTTTATCGAGGAAGGCTTTAGGCTATAATATAACATCATGCTAAGATGAATAGGAGAGGAGAAGCAATAAAAAATATTACGAAAACGGCAAAATTTGAAGCTTTCGTTGCGTGCGGTAAGTAAACGGTGAAAGTTATTAAAAAATCATGTACTACAAAATTGTTACCCTTTAAAAGTTCTCAATAAAAGTCCGCGACAGCATATGTCTAGTTTTTAAGGTTAACCCACTATAACCATTTTAATGGTTATAAAAATACTAAATTACGGTTTTAATGTTTTTACGTGGGCTGAACCGCTGGCAATTGCTAGTAAATAAATAAAAAGACAATTGTTAATAGTGATAGCTCACAAAATTAACTACATAATGATATGGTTCAGGTTAATAAACAAATCGACGTTCAATAAATCACTTAAGAAATGAAAACCACAATATAGAAGCGAGGAATAAAAATAAACAAATATGAAACGGTTCAAGATTAAGAGATTAAGTGATCGTTAATCATTAACTATACATTATTCTAAACTATGTCGGCATATACTTAATGGGTTATGACGTGAGCGATTTAAATTTACTGTAACCTACAATAATATATTTTTAGCGTGGCTTGATCTGGTCTATTTAAAATGTTATCCAAAAATATATTCTTGACGATTTACAAGACACAGTAAAAATTGGCCAAAAATATGTAATTCCGTGTAGACGAGGGTTGCCATCATGGAGTTTTCTGTCCGATAAATGTCCCAATTTGAAGTTTTTGATACAATTTGATGTTACCGTTGTACATTACCAAATATGCTTATGTTAGTCGGGAAGACAAGATGAAAAAGAGCGGGAAAGACAATTATAATATAAGCGATAATAGTTAAAGCTCATTAAGAAACTGTGTCACTGCCTTTTATTATTATATTTATTTATTTTTTGTGCTTTGAATACAATAATTTCTTGTTTAAATCAGTTAAAAATTGTTATTTCTGTTATATAATCCACTCTTATTATCAATAACATTCTAAATTTTCCGAAAAAGTAATAATAACAAAAATGGGATTTTTAATATTTAATATGCTGCCAAAAAGTTAATTATACTATAATTAACTTTTTTTGACAGCATATTTTATATAAAGTTTTAAATTTATATAAAGAAGTAAATTAAAACTTTTTTGAAAGGTTTAACTGTCTTCCAATTAGTCACTTATTTTAGACCCATTGTCTTTATAATAGTTTAAATCTGGAAACTAACTTAGACATGCGTAATGGTGGAGGAATATCATTCCAGCATTTAGAAGCAGCAAAGCGAAATTTAGCCTTAAAAGTAATGTTAGTATGCCATTACAGCAGTTTAAAAACACAATGAATAAAAGACTAATCCAGAAAGCATACTATACTATTGAGGAATACTTAAATGATAAAAATGCCTGGACGTAGCCATTCTTCGACCCTGTACAAGACAGTAAAAACTATATGTAACTAGTAATAAGAAGTATATTTTTAAAAGAGCAACCGAGTTTCTTGCTGGCTCTTCTCGGTAGTAACAGCTTTCCGAAGCAGGAGTAGAGTTGAAGATTCACAAGCAAAAGTAATAATAAAATTATTTTGCTATAATCCGCGATGAAGTAAAATAGAAAATATCCCCGTAACCGAAGCATCATCAGTAGATAGACGGGGCAAAACGATTGTTGATTTTGTGATAGTTAACGTATATAGTGCTTGTGTATAGTGGTGGCGGTGGTGGAGGTTTGTGCATGTGTTTTTACGAATCCTGCATATATCAGGTATAAAAACGGATTGTCCACTCTACATCTAGCATTATATATATTTTCTATTTTACTTCATCGCGGATTATAGCAAAATAATTTTATTATTACTTTTGTATTATGGATCTCCGCAAAGTAACGCCTAATTCTATAAATGATTTACAAGCACTTGTTTATAAGTTCATATTCAAATATAAATAAAGAATGATTAGTATATGAAATGACTCATAACTTACATGTGGCCAAGGAAGGTGCATATAAGGATCTAAATTATCGAATGCAGTAGTTTCTCCATTTTGGGGACACACGCACTTAAAACACCACACAAAACTAATAGTCAACGTAAAACGAACGTAACGCATTTTTCAAACAGATCCCCTCGCATTGTACAACAACTTGCAACTACACGACGCAACTATATCTACACACGATAACTGCAATAGATAAAGTCTATAAATTACCGATTTACAAAATTAGATATGTATTATGGATGATATTAATTCGGCAAAAGCAAACATCGACGGCACGCGACACTAACTGAATGTTGAAATGTATTGCAAACGAAAATAAACAAGATTTTTAGCGATTATGATTTATGGATAGATTAAGGGACTGCCGCATTTGTCAGGATTTTCACAAGTAAAATGGACTGTACGACATTAATTTTAATACCTAGTATTTACACATCTTAGCAACCTAATTAAAAAAACAATATATTTAGGGCCTATTTCATAAGTTACCATTAAACTGTCAGCTTATTTGAAACATATCTGACTCATATCTCGGAATTTTGTATTTCTTAGGTTTCTGATAGGCTTATCCAGCACTTAAGTCCCTAATAAGTAATCAGGTAGATCATGTGGCTGTTATTTTGTTTATCTGTTGTATAGCAAATACCTATTTCAAAATGGGCGCGATTTTATTTTTATAATTTTTTACTTTTTAGAGTCTCTTTTTATATACATTTGTCTACTACTTAGTTTATTTGTCGGTTAACTATCCGACAGTTTATCAGTTACTTGTAAAACAGGCCCTTAGTGAAGTAATTTAGCTACAGGAATTATTATACGATTTGAATAAATATATGATATAGAAGGGCGAATGACCGTACTCCATTCCATTTCGTATGTAATGCATAACCTTGACCGAGAGACTAAAGTATGTAACAACAAGTGCGAAGAAGACAAACCTATAATGCTACTAGCTTTTACTCGCGACTTTGCGACTATTCCTGTAGAATAAACAGGATTTATGTAATTCCGGAGTACAGGGAACAATTGTGCCAAATTTTATCGATATTGGTTCAGCGGATTGGCCGTAAAAGTAGCAAACATATATCCACACTCTTATTGCGAGAGGTTTACTAATTCTACGTATAAAAAATATGAGCGCGAATAGTGCACTCTAAATTTAGCATTACACAAATTTTCTTTCATCGTGTATAGCAATTTTATCATTATTGTTATACTTGAAAGAAACAAACGAATGACTGTTACGTGATGTTTATTTAAAAAAGTACATTTGAGTACACCAATTTTAGAATCAAAAGAAACTGAAGCATTCTTTGAGTTATAAATGCAATATAGTGGGTGTGAAAGAAGGCCGAATGTGTAAGTTCACATTACTTCGAGATCCCATGACGCGAGACATCAAAATTAATTTATAGAATTAGGCGTTACTTTGCGGAGATCCATAATACAAAAGAAATAATAAAATTATTTTGCTATAAAATATAAGAAGTAAAATAGAAAATATATATAATGCTAATTGTAGAGTGGACAATCGGTTATCATACCTGATACATGCAGGATTCGTTAAAACACATGCACAAACCTCCACCACCGCCACCACAATACACAGCTTTGCGATTTTGGTCGTGGAGTCTATCTCCTGATGATGCTTCGGTTGCGAGACGAAACGATTGTTGAGTATTTAATAGTGAACGTATGTATGTAGTGCTTGTGTATTGTGGTGGCGGTGGTGGAGGTTTGTGCATGTGTTTTTACGAATCCTGCATGTATCAGGTATGATAACCGATTGTCCACTCTACATTTAGTATTATACATATTTTCTATTTTACTTCATCGCGGATTGTTGTAGCGGCCTATTACTCTCCCACTGCTGGGAATAGGCCTCTTCTCTCGTTTATGGAGAGAAGGATTGGAGCTAAGACCTACCACGCTGCTCCAATGCGGATTGGTAGGTTACACATATCTCCAGAATTCTCTGGAGATATGCAGGTTTCCTCACGATGTTTTCCTTCATCGAAAAGCCTGTGATAAATTTCAATTATCAATTAGACACATAAGTTTTACTAGAAAACTCTTGACCTCCTCGAAAGAGTCCCACGGTGTTACCGCTGGGCTACCACAGCTCTATCATCATCATATATCATCGCGGATTATAGCAAAATAATTTTATTATTACTTTTACATCAATATTAATTTAATCTTGTTTTTCATGAGCCGAGTGTGTCCGTATCTTATTATATTTATCATTTTCATATATCAATAGTAATACAATTTCACACTTCAGAACCGATGACGTTATGCCGATACGATGTAGATTAGATAAAATTTTGTTATATTCTTACGATACGGTGGGTGTTTTAAATTGAAAAAACAAAGTTACATAGCGTGACGCGGAAATTGTAGGAATGCGTGTTGATTTCGCAATAGATAAAGACGATATTGAATTAATACAACTCCTGTAACTTTGGAAAAAGGATTTATAGAAATAGACGTTTCTTTGCGAAGGTCCATATACACATTTAGCAATATATATATTTTCTATTTACTTTATTGCGGATACATAGCAAAAAAAAATAATTGTTACTTTTGAGAATATTTTCATACCTAGCCAAATCATGTGACATGTTTAAAACATGTTGTGCGGACCCCACTTAGAGTGGGATAAGAGCAGGAGAATGTATGTACGAGTATGTTTAATACTGCTGATCCGCATTGGAAGAGCACGTTTAACGTAAACTCCAAACCTATTTCCAAAAGTAATGAAATTATTATTTTGCTATATCCTTGATTTATATCCTTGATAAAAGAAAATATATATAATGCTACATGTAGAGTGTGCTATTCGTTCTCATACCTCATACATGCAGAATTTGTAAAAACTCAAGCACTAACCACCAGTAATAACGTGTTACAACAACAATCGCAAAGCTTTGCGATTTTGTCGCCGAGTCTATCTCGGAGATTGTGGCGGTGAATGCGTGCAATGCTTGTGTTTTGTTGTGTTATTGGTGGCAGGTAGTGCTTGAGTTTTTACAAATTCTGCGTGTCTCAGGTATGAGGTATCTTAGCGTGATGTTATATAGACTTCCTCGATAGAAGGACTATCATCATCTTCCTGCCCTTATCCCACTTTAAGTGGGGTCAGCACAACATATTATAAACATGCTGTCACATGATTTTGGTACGTATTTTACGACCGGCCGCCTGCCTGACGTCAACTTATCTCCGTCGTATTTTACGACACCTCGCTAAGAAAAGAGGGTGGTGCTATTTTATTCAGCCGGATACCACACGGCGGGATAGAAGGACTATCTTACACTCAAATAATTTTTCAAATCGGCCTAGTAGTTCCTGAGATTAGCGCGTTCAAACAATCAATTAAACTCTTCAGCTTTATATATAGATTTAAAAATATTCTCGTATTTTTCAGATATTTTGCAAATATTCAAATTATCCTAAATAATTTGTTATTCAAATTAATTTAACTTCCCGGTACTTGACCCAGTTACTTGGTTGACCTATATCCATGTAAGTGAGTCCAAACATCGGTGAATCAATAAATGACCGTTATATAACATTCATTATATAATACACTATATAAACTATTTACTAAACTATTTTACAATAACAAGCATTAAAAAAAAACTTAAACAAATTAAAACTAAATAAATAATAACAAAGGAATAAAAAATTAAAATTAATAAATAAATATCAACATCATCCTCCTGCCCTTATCCCACTCTAAGTGGGGTCTGCACAACATGTTATAAACATGCTGTCACAACATCGCATGATTTGGCTGCGTTTTAACGACAGGCCGCCTGCTCACGTCAACTTAAGCTAGCCGTATTTTACGACACCTCGGTCAGAAAGAGGGTGGTCTATTCTACTAAACCGGATACCACACGGTGGGTCAACTTACCTTAGTCGCCTTTTACGACACATTGGTAAGAAAAGAGGTTGGTCTATTCTACTAAACCGGATATACACACGGCGGGTCGACTTACATTAGTCGCCTTTTACAACACCTTGGTAAGAAAAGAAGGTAGTACTATTCTAGTCAGCCGGATACCACACGGCTAAATATTAATAAAAATTTTAAATTATTAAAAAAATTTTTTTATTAAAAATAATTTAATAAACTACTGTGCTATTAAAACTAGTTTTATTGTACTTACCAAATAATTTACTTTCTCATCGCCATCAATTTTATCCACGCGAATAGGCAGTTGCTTATATTGAAGGAAGTTTGGAATCGTAGAGACAGTATAGGATGATGTTTTATCACTCTTCATAGTTTTCAGGCTTCCGGTGGTAGTTGTTCCCATGTACTCTCTGATTAACATGTTCATCCCAGTATATATGTTTTCTGATATGGCAATATTCACTGACCACATTATCACCATGCACAGAGTCGACTTGTATGGTGTATACACCATTATCACAATATAAACATTATCTTGGTGGAAAACTTGTTACACTCATATTAAGATTTTTAATTTAATTTCACCGAATATATTTTAAATTTTTGGGCCACTGAATACAGTTGTTCAGCGACATTTAACACCTTTCAAATATTGGTCCCAGTATCTAATATTTAAATGAGATTATCTTTTATAATATATTTCTAATTTTGCAAAAGATGCAACGATTTTCATGAAATTTAGCATGTAGCGGGTTTTGGGGGTAAAATAGATCTAGCTGGGTTTTATTAAAAAAAAATGTTTTTTTATTTTTTTATTTTGTGATTAAAGGTCTTTTACACTACATGTGTATGTCAGCCCTATTATACCCTAAAACTAGACTAATCACACTATTGTAAGGAGCTTATCAAAAAGAGTTTGAACAAATTGCATGCTTCCTGGGAATCAGCATTTGACAATATACTATGGAAGGCACCAACTTGCAATTTGTTCAAGCTCACTGAATTTAACATACAATTCCTAGCCAAGTCAAATCGGGAACATTCCATCAGCCAATGATGTATGTCATCGATTAGATGACATACATCGCACATGGGGGAAGTAGTTTTTCCCATCAAAAACTTGAATTTGTTGCTCGGAATGTGTCCCGACCTGACATGGTGAGAAAAATACTAACAATTTCCTACTAATTTGACTCTTGTAGCACCACGGTAAATGAGGAAGCTCACACTGCAGTGTCCTATACCAAATCCCTTTCTCCAAAGAAATTAAGTAAAGAAATAAAGTAATTAAAAAAATGTTGTTTTATCCCTGTTTTTGGGCACTGACAAAATTGCTACAATTTTATGAGAAAGCAAACGTTAATTCGGCAAGCTCAAAGTCGCGATAGCTTATTTTGGTAACGGGTGGTCTCAAATTCATAATACGAAGATCGACTTCAGATAACATTATTTTTTTTATTTTTTTTATTGTATTTTTTTATATATTTTTAAAAATCCTTGCTCAGTCACCCATGTACAGTTTTACCCATCATTCTTTTACCCTTATCCCTCTCTAAGTGGGGTCGGCACAATATGTCTTCTTCTTCCATTCTCCTCTATCATTCGTCAACTCTGGTGCCACTCCTTTAACATCGAATCATTATTCACACAATCCATCCATCTTTTTTTCGGCCTTCCCCTAGCCATCCATCCACCTTCATATTTAAAACTCTTTTGGTCACATGATTTTCATCCCTTCTCATGACAATACCAGCTTAGTATCGCACTTATCATCTTTTCTGTAATGGGCGCAACTTATAGGTTGCGTACAGTTTTACTATTTGTCCAAAAAAAAAAATACATATTGTATAATTAAACTATAACGAAATATTGCAACCCTTATATCGATCTTTATACCTCAATATCTTTAAAAATATGTTCAATAAAACTATGTCATGATGAGATATGATTTGGCGAGTCCTATATCAGTTCTATTGATTTACTTTGTATTCGCAATCACTACATTAAAAAATGTCGTCTGAGAATTGATTTTTTAAATAGAAAGTAAGAAAAAAATGAAATTTTTACAATATTTATACAGATTTTATCACGATATATTCTTTTAACCCAATTGCCTTGTATTCGACAGGATAGAAAAGAAAGCTCTCTTTCTTACCAAGGTGGCTAAGGCGACTGAAGTAAATTGTGTAGTATCCGGCTGAGTAAAATAGACCACCCTCATTTCTTTCCGAGCTTCCGTAAAAGACAACTAAGGTAAGTAGATGTGGCAGACGGTCGGTCGTAAAAAAAATTACCTTATCATGTAACAACATGGTTAAAACATATTGTGCCAACCCTATTTAGAGAGGGATAAGGGCAGGAGAATAATGATTTTCTTTCAACGATAAGTGCGTAAACTGAAAAAATATTTTTATAGGAAAATTATATTTGCCCACGCAGGGTTTGAACTTGCTAGCCCTAGAGTCATACAAACATTTATCAAGGCTATAGAAATGTCAACTACCTTAGAACTGTACGAAGCAGTCAATAAACTTGTCAAATCTTAGATAAATAATCTCATAAATAGCAAGTCGTAGGCGAAAATCATATATTTAGTTTGTTACAAATGGCAAGATGACTTAATAACATTTTAAATACGTAAGAGCAAATTGTATTAGTAATTACCAACTTTGTTTATGGTATATGGGTATTTGTCGCCATATTGAACAATACCATGAACATTTATGGATAACTTAAGAGTTATTTGGCGTATTAATTAAGGAACCATAGGTAGAAGTAATGGCTAACGAAGCAAGGCCTTAGGTTGCAAGAATTCTCATTTTTTTAATATTTAGAATTTAGAATAAACATACCTTAAATATGTACGATTGACACTTTAAATTTAAAAAGTAGCATGTTACAATCCCACTGCTGGGATTAGTAAATTAGACCTCCTGGAATTATTTTAGCTTAAACCCGACCTGTTGCTCTTATGGGTTAAATTAGTAGATTTAATATGCAAACGCCTTCAGAAATATGCATATTACTTCGCGATGTTTTCAACGAAAAGCTTTTTATATTACTATCGCGTGTATAAAACAGTTTTCCATTAGAATTACAACGTATTGTATTAAACAGATTCCACGTCTAATAAGAAACGATTATTATTTACATCTTTGACCATACGTTAATTGAATGAAAATAAATTGAACTTTATAGCACTAGTGTACCTGCTTGACTGAACTTTGCTCGGAATTTTTTTACAAAATCAAAAAACGAAACTTAAAAAAAAATTGGTTAGGTGGGGCTCGATTGTAAGTATTTTCATTTCTCGAGATCACCCGTTCCCTGAATGAGCTGTTGATTTCACATTTTACGGCAAAAATAGTGTTTTACATTCAATGTAAAATTTAAGCCGTGTGGTATCCGGCTAAATAGTATAGTACCACCCTCATTTCTTACCGAGGTGTCGTAAAAGGCGACTAAGGTAAGTTGACCCAACGTTTGGTATCCGGTTTAGTAGAATAGACCACCCACCTTACCGAGGTGTCGTAAAATACGACTAAGGTAAGTTGACGTCAGGCAGGCGGCCGGTTGTAAAAACGTAGCCAAATCTTGTTACAGCATGTTTATAACATGTTGTGCCGACCCCACTTAGAGTGGGATAAGGGCAGGAGGATATATATATTCAATGTAAATTTTAGTATTTTTAAATGCCCAAAAACAGGGGTAAAACGATTTTTTTTTAAATATAACCTAGCTATATAGATTTTTCTCTCCAAAACCCCCTACATGCTCAATATCAAATCATTGGAACCGTTTACTAAATTCCGAAATATATATACATACAAGGTTAACTCATTTAAATATTAGCACTACTGTTAATGGAACAATACGTTTATGGCACTTTGTTTGATATTCCATTATATATTTATCATTTAAAACATTCCGTATTTTTCAGTTCCGTAACGCGTATTGCCGTTTTGGGCGGAGGGCGAACGGTGGCGTTGGGCGGGCGGCTAACCGGGTACTAAAGCTCGAATTGGCTCTCCATATCTAAACAATCCTCGACTACTACTATTTGTTACCGTGAAACATCACAACTTTGCCCGATTTTTTGGTAAGTAAGTGGTAAGTACTTATGTATAAATAAATAAATAAATAAATATATGAGACACTTACACACACGGTCGTCCGTCCCCAAAGTAAGTAACTTAATACTTGTGTTATGGTAGACAGACAACTGGTGAATATATACTTATATATTTTTTAAATACATACTTAAATACAAATATACACCCAGGCTCAAAGACCAACAAATTCATTTATAGAAAATGTTGGCCCTCGGCGGGAATCGAACCCGCGACCCGCGGAGCTGAAGGTAGGGTCACTACCCACTGCTCCAACGGGCCAGTCGATATTTATTATTTTCAAACAACTATATAAACATTTCGACTGGCCCGTTGGAGCAGTGGGTAGTGACCCTGCCTTCAACTCCGTAGGTTATGGGTTCGATTCCCGCCGAGGGCCAACATTTTCTATAAATGAATCTGTTGGTCTTTGAGAGCCTGGGTGTATATTTGTATTTAAGTATGTATTTAAAAAATACATAAGTATATATTCAGCAGTTATCTGTCACCCATGACACAAGTATTAAGTTACTTACTTTGGGGACGGACGACCGTGTGTGTAAGTGTCCCATATATTTATATTTTATATGTGCATACAGTATCTGTACATATTGTGTAACAAAATTAAATTTAATCTAAAATATTTTTCCTTATTAGCAAATTAGTTTATAATTTACTCTTCGGGCAAAGTTATACTTTTGGCAAAGATGGCATGTCTTACGGTACATTTATTTATTCCTTGAACCTCTCAATAGCCGTGTATCCGGCTGAGTAGAATAGACCACCCTTATTTCTTAGCAAGGTATCGTAAAAGGCGACTAAAGTAAGTCAACCCGCTGTGTGATATTCGGTTGAGTAGAATAGACCACCCTTATTTCTTAGCAAGGTATCGTAAAAGGCGACTAAAGTAAGTCAACCCGCTGTGTGTATATTTCTATAATTACTTATATTAGAAAAACAATTAAATCCCAATGTTTTAAATAAGTAAATTTACAAAATGTGTTAACAAAGTTCAAATTATTCTCGTGTGAGTGAGTGAGTGAAAGTGAAATAAAATCGAGTTTAACTAGTACGGGTATATCATTCGTAGATTGGTGTACTATTTTAACAAAACACATGTTAGCTTATAAAAACCTCTTCCAAAAGAATGCTTATTGCTTTATTATAAATTATTTGTTATCTGGGTATTTTTTTTTAATGCACATGTATATTTAGGATTCGTAAATAGTACAAAGTGTTCAGTGACGCACAAACGTGTGGTATCCGGCTGGAAATAATAGACTACCCTCTTTCTTACCGAGGTATCGTAAAAGGCGACTAAGTCTACCCGCCGTGTGGTATCCTGCTGAGTAGAATAGACCACCCTCATTTCTTACCGAGGTGTCGTAAAAGGCGACTAAGATAAATTGACCCGCCGTGTGGTATCCGGCTGAGTAGAATAGACCACTCTCATTTCCTACCGTGGTGTCGTAAAAGGCGACTAAGGTATGTTGACGTGAGGCAGACGGCCGTTCGTAAAATACAAAGCCAAATCATGTGACATGTTTATAACATGTTGTGCCGACCCCACTTAGGATAGGATAAGGGCAGGAGGATGATGATGTTTACCAGCAACGCACATATTCATTAAGTCATTATCAACGTATCTATCACCGAATTAGCATTCATGTGAAGATGTCATATCGCCTGTGATAACAGTTGCATTCTCGTAAATATATTCTAGAGTAGGAGGCCTTTTATTAGCTACAACAAACAAAACGCTTATTATTTAAAATTTCATACATAATGATGAACTACTAGGTATGTTTAATTACTAATGCACTTAACTTAATTGTGTTAATTAAGTAAGTAACAGCCTGTTACTATCCCACTGCTGGGCATAGGCCTCTTCTCTCCTTTGTTTTTTTTTGGAGAGAAGGATTGGAGCTAAGACCTACCACGCTGCTCCAATGCGGATTGGTAGGTTACACATATCCCCAGAATTCTCTAGAGATATGCAGGTTTCCTCACGATGTTTTCCTTCACCGAAAAGCGTGTGATAAATTGCAATTATCAATTAGACACATAAGTTTTACTAGAAAACTCATTGGTGCCTGCCCGGGTTTGAACCCTAGACCTCCCCGAAAGAGGCGCACGGTGTTACCACTGGGCTACCACAGCTTTTTTTGTGTTAATTAATTACCCTTTAAATGTGGCAATATAAACACTTTTTTTGCATTAAATATTGTAACGGAAAAAAAATAGGAGAGCAGAAGTTGTAGCATATAGACGTGAAGATAGCTGTGGCGGGCGAAGAGGTGCGGCACGGCACGGCGTGGAGATGCGATGAGGTAAGTAAAGCGTAGTTGACATTCGTGCGCGGAGTAGACAAGTTGTTGAAAAAAAAAACGGTTGCCTGTAAAGTTGGTTTTACGGGCAAAGATTTTACGTGACAATGTCTTTTTAAATGTGATGGATTGGAGTGGGAGAGAGACGCAAGGCATTCGCCAGTCCGGCGGGCCTCTCTTTCTTTCGGTGACTCATCGTAACAGACGTGAGCGGGTGTTACACTTTTTCATGAGTGACTCCAAGCCGCAATCTTATTTAAGACGTTGTCACGTCAATAATAAATTAACTGACTTATGTAACAACGCCGCCTTGTCGCTATTGCAAGCAAGCTATGACGTCACATCTTGCCACAGCCGTTCGTGCGATTTTAAACGTGGGAGATGAGACAGCCGCTGTCATTAGCAGCTAGCCGCGTATAGCGGAAGACAGTTTGCTTTGATTAAATTTTTGCATTTTTTATGAAAAGAATAAAATTTGAAGAATAAAATTGATTTAGAATACTTCTTTTATTAATACAAGTAGTTTAGTAACACTTATGAGAAAATTGTTTCAATATTGTTACAAAGCGTTTCAAATACAACCTCCTTCATATAGTTGGTCGATAATATGAAAACATTGTCGCTGTCATTGTGTCATTGAGTTGTTAAAAGAGATTAAATGGGTTGACTTTGGGAAAATTGCTTTTTATTATTGCATAATTATAAAGGAAAAATATCGTCGCTGTTTTATATTCAGAAGGGGATGTAACACTCACAAATAGAGTGGACAAAAGAAATATCTGAATATTCTAAGAAGTTAAAGGAAATATAAATGACGATCAATATTTTGAGACAACAAAGAATGTGCAAATTTAGCCAAATGTACGATTGCTATGGAATAAAAATGGAGTCATTATTGGAGAGATTAATTGATGATAATTGGTATACGGTTTATTAGCTCTAAGATCAACGTGACAATGTGCTATGTGAGGCCTTAGACGCCTCGTGACTTATGTTCGATGAAACTGTCAGCTAGAACGACGATTGTTCTCTGGATTTGTTCCAGTTGAAACGACTGTTTTCTAGACTGTGGCCATTGCAACGACTGTCAGCTAGGCTCTGCCTAGAAGTGGTGAGATCTTTGAGCGTTAACATTTGCGAGTCTGTTTACGTGTGTATCTGCTGAGTTGGATGCCATTAATTGTTTTGTGTTATGCCATGACATTGATTAAGTCTGAGATCGGAGCTTTATGAGTTTATTAGTCCTGTCATAGCTTGTTGCGGTTTTCTTACAGATTAAAAGAGCAAGTATTAAGTTTCTAGCCGATTCTTCTTAGTAAAATCAGCATTCCGAATCGGTGGTAGAATCATTCCCAGAAGTCAGCTTATCAAATTTGCGGGGTCGCAAATGTTGTCAGGATGGTCGACTGTTAGAACATGTTTCTAATACAACATCCTTCATAGTTGGTCATTAATATGAAAAAGTGGCTGTCATTGTAGCTGTCATATATGTCATTGAGTTGTTGCGAAAGAGTAAATGGGTTGACTTTGGGAAAATTGCTTTTTATTTATTGAAAAAGTGTAAAGTAGAAGTATCGTTGTTTTTTTTATAAAATATTATTATTAGTTAGTAATAATAAGATGGAAGATAGAACTTATATACATACCTATTTATCTTTTTCTAACCTTACATTAAAAAAGAGACAGATAAGACTCATTTGCCTCCTCTTTAATGTCGGGACATATTTTAGGCTACACCCGTACTATAGGATAATAACGCTTTAAATATTACCGAGATAAAAAGCCTCAAATTTCTTCAATTATACCAATATCAATTATATTAAACTTTAATAGGGTAGAGGTAAAAATTACTGAATTATTTTATTATATATCTTTATTTTTACTTTTATTAGGCGTCGTTTTAACATTTATTATAAAAAAGTGAAAGCAAGAAGTACGCGGAAATTCGGTGGTAATCATTTTACCATCGCCCAAAATTAATATTAAGGTTATATTCGAAATATGTAACATATAAAAAGCGACGATATTTCTCCTTTATACTTGTTCAATAAATAAAAAACAATTTTGTAGTAAGCTGTGATGGCCTAGCGGTGCGACCTTGTGAATCTCTAGAGACGATCATGGGTTCAAACCCGGGCAGACACCAATGAGTTTTTCTATTAAAACTTATGTGTCTAATTGATAATTGCAATTTATCACACGCTTTTCGGTGAAGGAAAACATCGTGAGGAAACCTGCATATCTCTAGAGAATTCCGGGGATATGTGTAACCTACCAATCCGCATTGGAGCAGCGTGGTAGGTCTTAGCTCCAACCCTTCTCTCCAAAAATGGAGAGAGGAGGCCTATGCCCAGCAGTGGGATAGTAACAGGCCGTTACTTTACTTTACTACTTTACAACCCATTTAATCTCTCAACAACTCAATGACACAAATATATAACAGCCAAAATGCTTTTTCATATTAATGACCAACTATGAAGGAGGTTGTATTAGAAACATGTTGTAGCAATATATTTACAATTTACTAATGTCGACTTTTGTCTTAATATAGCCTCAATTATGTGTTGAGTTTTACTCTTCCCGAAGGAAAAACCGAAACTTTAATACCATATGATAGCCCGGAATATTTATTGTGGGTACTTAAAGATTATCAGGTATGTGGAATAAAACAAATAATTATTGTTAAATTTTTTAATTCGTTACAGAAAAATATGCACAGCACTTTATAGACATCACTAGATAGAACACAACACTACGCTTTACTAGTTGCCGCCAAAAAATCTAACATTTTAAGTGCATATACGAAAGATTTTATATGAATTTGAACTCGCTATGTTACAGTCAGAACTCTTTTTTTCGTACAGTTAGAATTTATTTATAGAACCAAAGGTGATGGCCCAGCGGTTACACCGTGCAACTCTTTCGAGGAGGTCACGGGTTCGAACCCGGGCAGACACCAATGAGCTTTCTGTTAAAACTTGTGTCTAATTGATAATTGCAATTCATCACACGCTTTTCGGTGAAGGAAAACATCGTGAGGAAACCTGCATATCTCTAGAGAATTTTGGAGATATGTGTAACCTACTAATCCGCATTGGAGCAGCGTGGTAAGTCTTAGCTCCAATCCTTCTCTCCAAAAACGGAGAGAGGAGGCCTATGCCCAGCACTGGGAGAGTAATAGGCCGCTACTTTCTTATAGAACCAAAAACAAATTGTTAAATTGACAATAACATAATTTGTCCAGCTGGAGGTTGTATAGGCGTATCGTTATGATTAAAAAGTTATATTATGATACAGGTGTCCATACAAGACCTGTATCGTAATAAAACTTTTTAATTTTAATTTTTGGCCTGTGCGTAATGTTTGTCATAAGAATTTTGGTTTCAGTTTTATAATCTTTGTATTATAGTATCAGAGTAGATAAAATACTAATCGTTTAGCATTAAAGATCAGTTAACATGTAGGGGTTAATTTAATGTTATTAGCATTTATTTAACGGCCGTACCATTCAATCACGTAAACGAAAATAACCATTTAAAAATCAATCACTGTCGAAAGTGAATAATTGCACACTGAAGATTTTTTAAAAGCCACGATGAATATAAAGTAGCGGCCTGTTATTATCCCACTGCTGGGCATAGGCCTCTTCTCTCCGTTATAAGAGAGAAGGGATTGGAGCTAAGACCTACCACGCCGCTCCAATGCGGATTGGTAGGTTACACATATCTCCAGAATTCTCTAGAGATATGCAGGTTTCCTCACGATGTTTTCCTTCACCGAAAAGCGTGTGATAAATTGCAATTATCAATTAGACACATAAGTTTTAATAGAAAAACTCATTGGTGTCTGCCCGGGTTTGAACCCATGATCGTCTTTAGAGATTCACACGGTCGCACCGCTAGGCCATCACATATATCGCACGCTTTTGTATTAAAGTGACCAAATTCAAAATTAGGCTCGAGTTAGATACGTTCTTCTTCCTACCCTTATCCCATTCTAAGTGGGGTCGGCACAACATGTTATAAAGATATTCTCACATGATTTGGCTACGTATTTTATGACCTGCCGCCTGCCTGACATCAACTCACCTTAATCGTATTTTACGACACCTCGGTAAGTATGAGGGTGGTCTATCATACTTAATCGGATACCACACGGTGGGTCAACTTACTTTATTCGCCTTTTACGACACCTCGGTAAGAAATTAGGGCGATCTATTCTACTCAGCCGAATACCACACGACTGGTCAACTTACCTTAGTCGCCTTTTACGACAACTCGGTAAGAAATGAAGGTTGTACTATTCTATTCAAGATACATTGTCATCCTTTTTTCAAATTCTACGAACAATTAAAAAGGCTAGTGTTCTCATGCTCTTCCAAGTTATGGGTCTCTTTAACATTAAATAGAGTTTAGAAGGCGCTACGCTTTATTCCAATTTGGCCCAAACAACTTATTTTAATTAGGTCACTTTTATACTAAGCGCGATATATTTTTTAGAACGTATAGATTTTTTTCAACCCCATTTAACAATTTTTCTAATTGTTACTTAAACCTTTACAGCGAATTTATGTGTACAGACTTTAATATCGAAATAAGTTGTCTATGTCAAAACTCTAAAGTATTCGAAATTAAATATCATATTGAGCCTTTGTAAGTTAAGATGGAGAAATAAATAATTTATAGAATTAGGCGTTACTTTGCGGGGGATCCATAATACAAAAGTAATAATAAAATTATTTTGCTATAATCCGCGATGAAGCCGATTAATAAATAAATATATGGGACATTTAGACACACGGTCGTCCGTCCCCAAAGTAAGTAACTTAATAGTTGTGTTATGGTAGACAAAAAACTGGTGAATATATACTTAAATATTTATTAAATACATACTTAAATACAAATATACACCCAGGCTCAAAGGCCAACAAATTCATTTAAAGAAAATGTTGGCCCTCGAATCGGCGGGAATCGAACCCCGACCCGCGGAGCTGAAGGGTGGATCACTACCCACTGCCCAACGGGCCCGTCGATTACAGAGAAATAATTTTATTATTACTTTCGTTTGGAGAAATAAACGAACATATTTTGCGACATTACAGTTCATCTGCTTGCTTCATACTAATTATAAATGTTATCTGTTTTAGCATTGCAAATGCTCTTAACAATCAGATATATCTCTGCTAATACTCATTCTAACCATGAAGCATTCCCACTGTAACATATTTGCGTAAAAAATCAATTCGCTTTGAGAAAAATGAAATTAAAGAAAACTCGAAGCATCCGCACTCATTAAACACGTTAAATCTTTTAGCGCAAACGTCGTAAAGCGTTATCTACACCAAAACATACTACCCTCTTCAAACATCAAAACTTACAACTACGTCAGTCAAACGCGTGAATCAGGCATTTATTGCGTGCAGCCGAGACGCGCCTTATGGTGCGGCTATATTTGCGAGCCACGGCAAGCGTATGCGTTATGGGTCACGTGCGCTCATGGCGATAACTGCCATGTATAATAATTATTGAAATAAAACTTCTTTGCCGTGTGGATCCGGCCGAGTAGACCACCGACCACCCTAATTTCTTGTCGAGGTGTCGTAAAAGGCGACTAAGATAAGTTGACGACAGGTAGGCGGCGGCGATATATATACATGAATATTATAAATATATTTACTTATATAAACAACATATAATTTGAGCAAAAGAAGTTTTAATCATTCATGTGACATGAACCACACTCATCATTTTTAATTTAATTTAGTCATTATTATGAAAGTTATACTTCATAGGTAAGCTTAGTGCCTAAACGGGCGTTAGGACCAGGGTAGTTTTTTGCTCTACACCAAGATAGATGGCGCTAGTAATACATTGTAACGCGCAACAATTGTCTTTTCCAAAATTAAATTACACTTATAATCCATCTAAGGATAAACAGATTTCTTTAATTATATTTTATTATGTATTAATTAGTGATGAGCGAATGTTACATATCATATAGCATTCGCAGTGGAGCAAATAAATAAGTATTTAATATTATTATATTACATAATTATTAATTAACAATTATAACAATTGCTCTCCCCTTTACATACCGTCCACTTGTTCCGTATGTTCTTACATATTGATTTATTACCATAATTTCCGATAATATGAACGCACCATAACGAAGGCTTCGCACGAACTGAATATACATGCAAACTTTCATAAGACGCGTCTCGAGCTTGCCTTTTGTGCCATATTAATGATTTAACTTAATGTTATATAATTATCGCGTATTAAATAAAACTATGTTTAACGGATTTAGGTCGTAAGCATGTCGTCCTAGTTGTAACGCGACTTTGTACGCGCCAATTTACGTATTTAGTGTTTTACTTCACATAGCGACCTCAAATATTTTTCGAGATATATCGTTACCTATTATTTTTCTAAAAGGCCCTCTGCGTATTAGCTTCAACTCCACTCCTACCAACGAGATTAAGTATTTAATTTATACTTTTAAATTGAAGACATACAGGGCGGTACCGACCATACGACATTAATTTTAATTTTAGGTACTCACAGTACAGTACTCTACATCGGTAGTCAATATTCTACATCAATAAATCAGTTAATTCAGTGAAGTATTTAAGTCCCAGAAATTATTTTTATTTAAAAAAAAGTAAATACGATTTATAGAGATCAATGACCGTACATACCAACCTTTGGCCTAAAAATTAAATACGGTATAACTAAAGAGGTGCAAGGGATAATGAACTATATAATGTTATTGTTTTATACTGTTTTTTTAAACAAGCGCACCGCGTCAGGTCATTCACCCATTACTAACAATATCGGATCTCATAAAATTAGACCAAAATTATCATATACGTTTTAGTGAGTGGATTTATTTAATGCCGTATTGGTACCACTTTGTATAAAGTGTCACTTCAGTATAGAAATAATTTTCTCCTTAATAGTACTCGTATTATGTAAAAAAGATTGGATTTTAAATTTAAAAACGACTGTAAATCCGTAAATAAACATAGCATTATTAATATACGAGCTTTTTAAATAAATTCATCATTTAGGCCCGCCTTAAAAATAAACGGTCACTTTTGTGTAAGAAACACTTTCAAAATTTCGAATCAAATTTTCTCAGATCGAATATAATAAAACTGAAATAATAACTAAATATTAAAAATCACACCTCGAATATGAGTTATTAAAACGAATATTTCGAACTTAGAAAATAAATATTGTTTAATACTTTTGGCAAGAATCGATGCAAATTTAAAAATTTCTGAATAGTAATTATGAAATTATTTTTCTATAATCCACGATTTTGCCCATTTTCTGAGTATAGTTATGTTCCTTCAGCTAAGAGAAAGTAAGAAACAAAACATAACATTTTATAACAAAATGTAACTGTAATTAAATATTTCTATAGTTTCAGCTTGTTACACTTGTTTACGGCACAATAAATGTTGGGGGTTGAACCAATTACTATATAACTATACTTGCTTGGGTTATGTATGCGTCGCTTTGCGATTTTTTTTAAAAGTTTATCTCCTGATGATGCTTAGTTTTCGGGGCGTAGTGAGTGTGCAGTGCTTGTGTATTGTGAAGGCAGGAAGGTATGTAGTGCATGCGTTTTTACGAATCCTGCATGTATCAGGTATGAAAAAGGACAGTACTTGCACTTTACATTTATCATTGCATCTATTTTTTATTTGGATCGTGGATTATAGTAAAATAACGTCATCATTACTTTTATTAAAACCTTTTACTTGAGCTATTTATCGTTCTGAGTATCGATATATAAAATAGCATATTTCAATAAATATATTACTTACAATATACGCGTGTCATATTTAGATATCCTTTGTTTTATTCTTTCGTCATGTATTATTATATACAAGATAACGACAAATATTTTAATAAGATATTTTATAGTATTACTTAAAAAAAAATCGAATGTAACTTAGGGCAAGAAAATTTGTTTTATAAAATGTGTTATATTTCACTATTTATTGCTTAAATACATTGAGAGCGTGGTATTTCGGAAAATTGGTTTAGGTAATTTGAGTGTGCTAACTAAAAAAATAGAATTATTCTCATGTAAGACCTTATTTCCATCATCTATCGTACAGAGGTTATTCAGTAAAAAATCTTCTAAACGGTCAAGATAAAACGTCCGACCAAGGTGACCTTGGTCAGGTTGATGCTAAAATGGACAGTAGAAATCGTCCACCCAACAGATATTTGGTAGATCTCAACGGCCTTAGTGGGTTAAAGGTTACTTACCTCCGTGTAGAAAACCTTTAAGTTACCACGCGCTCATTAACATTAAATACATAGATAAAAAATATGGTCAATAAACACAGATACTGTGAAAACATCTCAATAAAAACTAATATGAATAGCATCAAATGCTCTATACAATTTAAAAAGAGGGCGGTAAGAAATTAACCATAACTCTTGATTTATAAAAAAATAACCTAAAATAAAATAATGTTTATTACAATTTTCTCTAACAGGCCTAGCACTGACTTAAAACATATTTAAAATGACAAATTTCATAGATTTATAATCGATATGTTCGTGTTTATTTGTCTATGGCCTTTAACTTTTTCCCCAATTAACGTGGTAAGTGTTTTCAAATTATTCTGGCTACATTATCGATATATATTTCATGGGCTGTAATAGTGGCACAAATCAAACACGTGTTTTGGACTAGAAATAGATTTAAACGTTAAAATACACATTTTTTTGAAATTAAGCAGCAATACCGACAGAACTCGGTTCAATATTAAACCGTTCGTTTAAGCAAACCAAGGCATTCTTTATGTTTTTTCCTTAGCAGTGAATATTTTAAACCCATTTATCTCAAAACATGATTTTTTGAGTTATACCACTAAATAAAGGCCATGAGTGATATCATTGATTATAATAATTTGACATTTAACAGCGCTAAGCCCGCAGTATATGAGAAAACAAAAATAAAATTAATTAAACTTATACATAATTATTATATTTTATGCGTTCATATTCATGCTTAATTAATATTATCAAATAACTTACATTTAAACTAAATTACAGAGTAATATTCAACTTAGACAAATAAAAATTTAAAACGAAAAAAAGACAAAGTAAAAGAATAAATTAGTAACAAAAATATAACATTGAAAAATCATTTAACTCAGATATACTCTTGAAATAGTTAAAACTATTAATAGAAGTCTGGTATTACTAAAAATATGATAAGAGAAAACTACAGATAGAAAATGGGTTTAAAAATGGCGAAATGTTGAATATTTAACATAAACTAAAAATATTTCTTTTTATTCGTTCACTAATATCAACATAAGTGTCAAGTATAAATTTAATAAGAATATTAAACCATAAGGTAATAAAATTAGATAAGAGAATTGCAATTTAAAACACGCTTTTTGGTGAAGGAAAACATCGTCCAGAAACCTGTATATCTTTAGAGAATTCTGGAGATATGTGTAACTTACCAATCCGCTTTGGAGTAGCTTGGTAGGTCTTAGCTCTAAACATTCTCTCCATAAACGGAGAGAGGAGGCTTATGCCCAGCAGTGGGATATTGGAACAGAGGTTGGTAAAGCAACGCTTGGGCCGAAAAGTGAAGCGTCAATGCTTTAGCTGACTTTTACTTTTTTTTAATTTTTGAGGCAGGTTCTCTCAGGACATAAGCCTGTAGTAGAGAACTGGGAAAATTAGTGTCAAATGACGCTCGGAACGTCACCTGTCTAAATTTCCCGCCTATTTTTGTTGTTCTGAAACGCACACTAAAATAGGTAAAACTGTTGTCGCCAATGACTTCTGCTTTGTATTTTATAGCAACACCGTCATGAAACAAAAGTATCGCGCCCTTTTTTAATAAAATGGCGGCAACACTGTGTCGTTGTTGTTTCCGGTGGAATCTTCCTATTGCTAAAACGTTTCATGTGACATTCATTCTTTGTTCCTTATTCAAGAGAAGTGTATGTCGGAGCGGGAATAATGGTATTTTTACTATATTGTGTTAATGTTATAGTGTGTGCACTAACAAAACAATAATTGGGACCACTGTCCGATCCCTTTAGATCCATAGATTCTATAAAATCATGTATTCGTAACAATTCACCACAATTAATGTTAATTTTTACATCGAAAGCATCGTTTAATTAGAATTTATTATAACTATTCCGATTGCAAAGCACATGTTACGCTCGATTTCCAAACGAAAACGTTCCATTTTTAAAAGTGGTAATAAAATAAAGAAATATTACAAAATGGTAGTAAAATATCAAGGTACGGGCCTAATAGCAAATACGATATGTCTAAATTCAACTACTTAACGTCTATAACACTAGTTAGATTAAACGTTATGAAACATTATTTACAGATAGACAGGGTTTATAAAAATTAGTTTAATTAATAGTTTCAACATTAAGAAAAGAAAAGTTACATCGACGCAAACTATTGTTACAGATTTAGACGCAATAATTTCTGATAAAAATGATTAATTTACACGCTTTATACAACTTTTGATATTGACCCATAATTGGGTAAAGGCCAAAAGTTTCGCCTTCGCCGCAAGTTTATCACAAAAACAAAAAAACCAAAGTTTTTTAAATTCGAATTAACCATTTTCTCAACGGAATAATACCAGAAATGATTATGTCTAACGAATAATCTGAAATTGCATTTCTTAGACAAGTTAACGGTCGTGACAATAAGTCATCGTGTCAGAAATTTTATTTGATAACGATCTTGTCACGTCCGATATTTCTAGACTTTTTGCGTCAACTAGATTTTCTAGATGTAACTCAATATGGATGGATGAAATTTCATAATGGGAGGGAAAAGTACTAACTACACGCGTGTTTATGTATACCGAAAATACAATGCGGTCAAAAAATATATGTACGCACATAAACGTGTATACGATGTCCTATAAATTACACGATTTGAACTTGGTACAGATTTTGTCAGTCTATATATTGATGATATTTATATGGTAATCTGTGGTATTATGCTAAGGCGTCCGTAGTTTTGTACATTTTGGCAATAGACAATGACCTTATCATAGTCAATATACTTAGAGTAGGTTAGCCAACCTAAAAATGTACCGTATTACAATAAAGAGAAAGCAAACGAAGATGTTATCTGTCTCTCTTTTTTATATGTAATTAGACAAAGATCAAGTATACGAGATTCATCTTATTGTTTATGGTGACACTTTCACTTACAGGTCCTATGGCTCCCCTTCTCTAAATATAAAAACTTATATACTTCACTGATGACGTAGATAAAATATGGCTGATAAGTATTCCCAAAAAATCATATATTTTTGAAAAAAGTGTTATGATCAGTTTATTTTCTTGTTCACATGTGAAGATTGTATCTAAATCTACTATTAAATTTACTAAACTACTCTCGTCTCATGTTATCGAAAACAGCATGTTCGACATCAAAGCATCTCGTTCTAACACGTCACTGTTTAAATAAAGCTATCTCACATAACAAGAACGTCTTCTTAACTTATTCTTATTAATGTCGTCTCTAATACATGAGTGCATCTCGTTCTAACACGTCGTAACTCATATATCCATTTCACATGATAAGATAGGATCATTGCGTCTTATTCTAACACGTGATGGCATATATACGTTCGTCTCATACGACACAAGAAGTCATTGAAATTATATTTAGAATTCAAATTCTTGCATATCATTGCATCTCGTTCTAGCACTCGGATAATGTATATCCGTGTCACTCGATAAAAGACGTCATTTTTCGGAACTCATGCTTAATACATATTGCATCTCGTTTCAATACGTTGCTTGTCGTATATATCTATCTCACTCCAACTAATGAATGATGTAAAAATAGATTTCAGAAAGAAGAATAGATTATTGTAAGTTATAATTACTTTTATATTATACAATCTTATACGCTCCAACTAGATATTATTAGAGAGACCGCGAGTAGTATTTAGTCATTTAGGTCCCAATACGTTGAGGAACACTTTAGTGTGTATCAAATTACACTTAAACCTTAACTTACAATTTAAATTGTAATCTAAGGATACATTTACTTAATTATTAATAATTCGTTCATAATAAACATCATGAAGTAAAACTACAAACAAAATTAACAACAAAAAAATTGTTTTATATGATTGATTTGAATCATCTTTTTTAATACAAATATATTAACTTAATATTTTTTATTCACAAATGCGAATATTTTAATTAAAAAGTATAATTCGCGTCGCCATTTAAATTCAGGAACGTGATAGACATACGGATAAGCGAATTCAGATATTTGGAAAACAGAATTCAAATATTTGGAATTCAGGAACATATATATACATAAGGTGTATTCAGACATGTTTAAATCAGTGTTGGAATCTTATTTGAATTGAAAACTTAAAAAAATAATAGTTAATTTCATGGAACGGTCCATAAACAAAAAAGAACTAGATGGAGTGTAGATATATAATGTCCCTAACATCGAAGATTGAAGCAAGGTCTCGTAAGTTATGAAAGTCTTGACCATAGTCTATGCTTTAATTGAGTCGACATTAAAAATCAACAAAATAAATCTTCATTTAAGAATTTTACTTAAACAGTCTTATAAGAGAAAACTATAAATGTACAAATTAAATTAACAACGCAATTAGTAAGTCTATATTAAAATGGCACAGATAGAAAAATATAATAAAAATAAAATATAATACGTATAACAAAAATGTTTAGATATTAAATTCGATGTCAAAGAAATACATATAGTATTAGGTAACTATTATAGTTAGAAATGTTACGGAGGGTGTTTTATCGAAAACAAAGCTCAGATTGGAGACAGAGACTAAATCAGCGAAAATTATCGATTTATTATAGCGGACCAATTTATTATAGTTAGTAGTCTATTAAGTATCATAAAAACAATACAGTTGTATTTTTATTTCGTTAATCCCAAAGTAGTAAATTAATAAACAAATTACCTTCGCTATAACGTCCGAATAAAAATAATCGGAGATTTGAATTACATCAGAAAATTCGACCTTCCGAAATCGAAAATTAAGCTCAGTAACATCCCTTATAAGAAAAATCTCTAAAAGTAAACTCGATGTACTCTGTCATGTCAAAGTAAGAGGAACAAAATTCAATGAAATAGAAATTAACGTACGAGTTACGTAATAAAATAAAATTGCTGGATTAGTTTATTAATACCATATACTGAAAAATTGGTATGGCCAAAGAGCCCATGAGTTAGCCACGGGGAATATGTATAGAAATATCAGGAATGCCACAAAACAAAGACTTTTGCGGACATTGCTTTTCTCCATATTCCTCCACGGAGTTGAAACATGAACACTCCGAGCAAGTGACTGTGGATGCGTAGAGGCCTTCGAAAAGTGATATTGAAGGATAATTTTGTTAGTCCCCTGTACTGCCAAATGAATTTATTTTATTACTCAAGGAACTCAACGATTTAACGAGGCCTGCAAATAGACCTTGAGTATTTTGGTCATAACTTGGAATAACTTTTGGGCAGAACTTTGGCTGGTGATAACTTATAAAAGCCGTCATCAACAGCAAAATCCAAGGGCAGATACCACGAGGGCGAAGTTTAATGGGGTGGACAGAACAAATCCACAGTACTGTCGACAGCAGTATGTACGAGGCCATTTACTTTACAAACAACAAACGCCACTGGCCTAAAATAGTTCCCACCAAAAGTTACCCGTGGTTGGGATATGACCCTCAGCATTGAGTAAGCCAAATCGAGGAGGACTGAGAAATAACCTAACAATAAATTAAATATATAAACGAAAAGACAATAGAAAAACTACGTACGTATTTTCTGTTTAATAACCATCTTGATATGTAGTTCTTTATAATATTTTATTCGAGTTCAAATCTTATAAAAATAGCTATATTACTGTCTACATAAATAAAAATTCAAATTGTATGTAATAACTGTTAATTCACTGTTAAATCATAAGATATAACGTGTTATATCACTTTAAAATCATTAGGTATTTTACTTCACCGTCAAATATAAGGTACGAAAATATCTAATCAAAAACTAAATACTTTCACCAAATTTATCATTTGTCACTATTTTATAATTAAAAAGTATTTATACAGCTTAATTTTAATAGTTTATACAAAAGTCATTATAACAAATAAATAGATGTTCAACAGAGGTGTTATAAAATTATTTTTTAATATAAAAAGTCTTTTTATACATTCAAAATTCACATTCAAGTCTTTCTAATAAATAAGACTGTGTTCGACTGGCTGACAAACGAACCACAGTGTTACCTTGTTACATATATGCGCTAATTTGGTATAAACATCCCCCAGGGGAGGGGTTAGTCATCAGTTGGAAGCGCTGTCGCAAGTACTGAGGCCTTGGGAGTAGGCAGCCTGAATGCTTTCGCATACGAACTTATATTGACTCTGGAAATAAATAATAATAAATATAAATAAATAATAAATGACTGGCCCGTTGGAGCAGTGGGTAGTGACCCTGCCTTCAGCTCCACGGGTGGCGGGTTTGATTCCCGCCGAGGGCAAACATTTTCTATAAATGAATTTGTTGGTCTTTGAGCCTGGGCGTATAAATTCAAATTCAAATTCAAATAATTCTTTATTCAAATTGGCCTTTACAAGCACTTTCGAATCGTCAAATTACAATGAAGCTACCACTGATATATTTGTATTTAAGTATGTATTTAAAAATATATAAGTATATATTCACCAGTTGTCTGTCACCCATAACACAAGTATTAAGTTACTTACTTTGGGGACGGACGACCGTGTGTAAATGTCCCAAAAAAAAAAAGAAAAAAAAATATATAGGACACTTACACACACGGTCGCCCGTCCCCAAAGTAAGTAACTTAATACTTGTGTTATGGTTGACAGACAACTGGTGAATATATACATATATAATTTTTAAATACATACTTAAATACAAATATACACCCAGGCTCGAAGACAAACAAATACTTTTATAGAAAATGTTGGCCCTCGGCGGGAATCGAACCCGCGACTCCCGGAGCAGAAGGCAGGGTCACTACCCACTGCGCCAACGGGCCAGTCAAATAAGAATCCGGCTGAATAGAATAGTACCACCCTCATTTCTTACCGAGGTGTCGTAAAAGGCGACTAAGGTAAGTCGACCCGCCGTGTGGTACCCAGCTGAGTAGAATAGACCAAACTCATTTCTTACCGGGGTGTCGTAAAAGGCGACTAAGGTAAGTTGACCCACCGTGTGGTATCCGGTTTAGTAGAATAGACCACCCTCTTTCTTACCGAGGTGTCGTAAAATACGACTGAGGTAAGTTGACGTCAGGCAGGCGGCCGGTCGTAGAAACGCAGCTAAATCATGTGACAGCATGTTTATAACATGTTTTGTCGACCCCATTTAGAGTGGGATAAGGGCAGGAAGATGATTATACGGTATTGTCATCTTAATACAATTGCACTAAGGTCGATGTTTGTTTGTCTTTTGCCGAAATTTGTATTGTTTATCCGACAAATAATTATTATGTAAATTCTATTTCACTTGGAACAGTTTTTGATATTTGTATGGAACTGAGTCTTAGTTATTATACATCAATGAATTACAATGAAAATAAAATACTTACAGCATTTTGTATACACATTGGCCTTTGAGTCCTCATGGTTCGGACCAGGTCTAGGGGATACACAGGCTGTCTTCTGGCTAGCAGTTCCAAGGCGGTTTCAGCTAGTATAAGAGCCCCTGTACGCCCAACACCAGCCGAACAATGCACTATCATTGGCGGTTCTAACACTCGTTCCTCTTCGGCGGTGAGCTCTTCGACTACAGTTGGTATCGCTGGAAGAAGTATATTTATTTATTTATATATACATATATGCTACATTGGCGAGGATGCGATAGTATAAAACTGTGTGCATATGCCATCCTCACAGTCAAAATTATTAAAAGAACATAATATATTAATATTAAAAAATATACAAAAACACTCTTATAAAGAAATGCAACCATATGTTAAAAATTTCTAATCAATCCATAGACAATTTTTCTAATTTTGCATGAACGATACATGATGATAATTTATAGAATTAGGCGTTACTTTGCGGAGATCCATAACACAAAAGTAATGAAAATATTATATATATGTAATGCTAATTGTAGAGTGTACTATTAGTTCTCATACCTGATACATGCAGATATTGTAACAACTCATGAAATATCCGCCACCAATAACAC
The DNA here is from genome assembly GCA_029227775.1 of Morpho helenor. Classification (NCBI taxonomy): domain Eukaryota; kingdom Metazoa; phylum Arthropoda; class Insecta; order Lepidoptera; family Nymphalidae; genus Morpho; species Morpho helenor. Next base: position 3,532,887 of record JARGCU010000044.1, read on the forward strand.
AATCATACACAAGCACAGAACACATTCACAAACACAATCTCAACAATTGTTTCGCCCCGTAACCAAAACATCGATAGGAGATAGACTCCACAACAAAATCGCAAAGCCTTATTTTAGACATGATGATTATATAAAATATGTTTTCTTTTCTAGTGATACATTATAATCCTTGATATACATGTTAAAGGAGTGGCGCCAGAGTTGACGAATGATAGAGGAGAATGGAAGAAGAAGACATATTGTGCCGACCCCACTTAGAGTGGGATAAGGGCAAGAGAAAGATGATGATGACATTTTAATCCTTATTTTAATGTCATCAATAACAACACGCTGCGAACTATATAAAAATAGAGGTTTCTAGCTCTTCAAGATATGGATATCTTTAACACTCGCGAGTTAGCGGGCCCTATGATTTATTGCAATTTGACACAAAACAACTTTTTTTGAATAAGGTCACTTTATGCTACTTACTATAACTATATGTTGAACGCCGTTTGATATCTGGCTGAATAGAATAGTACCACCCTCATTTCTTACCGAGGTGTCGTAAAAGGCGACTAAGGTAAGTTGACTCACCGTGTGGTATCCGGCTGAGTAGAATAGACCAACCTCATTTCTTACCGAGGTGTCGTAAAAGGCGACTAAGGTAAGTTGACTCACCGTGTGGTATCCGGCTGAGTAGAATAGATCAACCTCATTTCTTACCGAGGTGTCGTAAAATACGACAGAGGTAATTTCACGTCAGGCAGGCGGCCGGTCGTATCAACGCAGCCAAATCATGTGACAGCATGTTTATAACATATTGTGCCGACCCCACTTAGAGTGGGATAAGGGCAGGAAGATGATCCCATCAAATCCGAACTCTAGAACCGTCAAGTAGATCAAACTCACCTGCTCGATGATTTCTGAGTTGGGAACAGAGACGTGTGAAGTTGATGAAGGCTGTGGAATCTTCTGGAACGCCGTGGTCCGGCCACGCCGTGTACTGCAGCTGCGTTACATTACGGGACGCTCCACTACTGGTATCCTGATAACCACGAAAATCCTAATATATAAAGCTGAAGAGTTTGTTTGTTTGAGTTCGCTAAACTCAGGAACTACTGTACCTTTGAAAAATTATTTCAATGTACGATAGTCCATTGATCGAGGAAGACTATAGGCTATATAATATCACGCTAAGATGAATAGGAGAGAAGCAGCAATCTATACTTATATATAACGCTGAAGAGTTTGTTTGATCGTTTGAACGGGCTAATTTCAGGAACTACTGTACCTTTGAAAAATTATTTCAATGTACGATAGTCCATTTATTGAGGAAGGCTATAGAATATATAACATCACGCTAAGATGAATAGGTGAGAAGCAGCAATAAAAAATAGTACGAAAACGGCAATATTAAAAGCTTTCCTTGCGTGCGCTGAGTAAACGGTAATAGTTATTCAAAAATCATCTATTACAAAATTGTTAACCTCTAAAACTTCTAAATAAAAGTCCGCGACAGCATATGTCTAGCTTTTAAGTATAACCCGCTTTAGCCGTTTTTATGGTTATCAAAAGACTATATTACGGATTCAATATTTCCACGCGGGTGGAGCCGCTGGCGATATTTTAATATTTACATGAGTTAATCCTGTATATATTATATATTTCTCTGACTTTTGGAAATTGCTCCAACGATTTTCATGAAACTCAGGAGGGTTTTGGAGGGCACGATTTGTATGATATGTTTACATTTAGTTAAGTACCTAAACCTACGGAGTATGGTTAAGTATCTAATACGAAATTTATATCAGTTTTAAACAGATATATGCTTACCTTTAAGCTCAATTCTCTTCTTATAAAATGTCCTAAATTCTGTTCAACATTAGTAACAACAGTCAGTGAGTTCGTAGCCTTTAAAGTAACACCAATTTTGGGCCAATATTGGTGGCACTTAGCCCGGCCTCTTTCCATCAACACCGTCAACATAACCACTAAACTGCTCTCACTTTCCCACACCATTTGCCAGAAATCGCCCACAGTTGATGATAGGGGACCTAAAAATATAGAATTTAAACTAATTTTGAATGTCCTTGTATTGAATTTTCTTAGCTTTGTATGATTTAGTTTTTTCCCTTATGTTGTTTTCTGTTTATGCTTTGTCAACTATAATGCTCATGTCGTCACCATCTGTAATTGATGATACATTTACCTAAAAACTGTCTATATTAATAATCAGTTTATTCAATGTGTATAATGTGTTTGTCGTTGATGTCTTACAAAATAAAAAATAAAAATAAAATAAAATAAATAGTGGTTGGATGTATCAAATTTATATAATGGAAAAATTATCACCACTTTGATAACGGTAATATCCTCCTCCTCCTGCCTTTATCCCACTCTAAGTGGGGTCGGCATGTTAAAAATACGTTGTCACATGATTTGCCTACGTATTTTACAAACGGCTGCCTACCTGACGTCAAGTTAAGTCGTATTTTACGAAACCACGGTGAGAAAGGGTGGTCTATTCTGCTCAACCGGTGCGTCGATTTACCTTAGTTGCCTTTTACGACACCTCGGTAAGAAATGAGGTTTGCCCTATTCTACTCAGCCGGATACCACACGGCGGGTCGACTTACCTTAGTCGCCCTTTACGACACCTCGGTAAGAAATGAGGTTGGTCTATTCTACTCAGCCGGATACCACACGGCGGGTCGACTTACCTTAGTCGCCCTTTACGACACCTCGGTAAGAAATGAGGTTGGTCTATTCTACTCAGCCCGATACCACACGGCGTGTCAACTTACCTTAGTCGCCTTTTACGACACCTTAGTAAGAAATGAGGGTGGTACTATTCTATTCAGCCGGATACCACACGGCGTAGTACATGGAGCTCTGTAAATTATTTTACATTTCATTTAAATATAGTTTCAGTACAAGTTTAATACAATACCTTGGGTAGCTATATAAGTAAGGACCATATCTGAATTCGGTATGTCCATGTTAATGTAAGAAGCGTTGATATAATCACCGGTGGAGCAATTTTTTAATATCACACGTGTTGAATCGTCTGTGGAATATAAGATATATTTCCATCATCATCATTACCCTTATCCCACTCTAATTGGGGTCGACACAATATGTCTTCTTCCATTCTCCTCTATCATTCGTCAACTCTGGTTCCACTACAGACAATGTATTTCTCTTTTCGGTCTCCCTCTAGTCACAACTTCTGTCAACTATTGTGATTTTATTTATTTATTTATTTATAAATTGGAAAACAAACAGCACTTAAATTATTACAAAGAATTATAACATAAAATTAATACGCATGCCAACAAAGTTTCCACAAATGAGTGAAGGAAGTGAACACAATACAATAAATATAAATATGAAAGTAAGATAATGGTAAATTAATGTAGAAAATTAAAATTAAAAGTATAAAAGAAAAAAAAATAAGTAAAAGATTAATAAATTAAACTATTTAACAAATTAAACTATTTATATATATATAACATTAGGTATATTTTAATGTCAACACTAGCTTTTACCAACGACTTCGTTCGCGTGGACTGTTGGTAATAGATGGCGCTTTTCAATGTCATCTTATTCCTGTAGAATTAACAGGATTTCTACAGCCTATATGTTATTTCGGTGTTTGAGGAATAATTGTGCCAAATTTCATCTAATTCAGCGGATTTGCATAAAGCATAATTAAAATGCGTTTAAACATACGTACAATCGCGACTCGGATATTTGTGGGACATTGAATAACGCAATAATTTGTCAACAATTTGCTCCACGTATTTGGACCAACGTAAATTAACAATTATTTAGCTTTTATAACAATATGCTAAATAACCGTTATTTTGTATTTTTTAGCATTACTAGCTTTTACCCGCAACTTCGTTTGCGTCGACTGTTATCGTGTGATAGGTTGATTATAGATGACGCTTTTCAATGTCATCCTATTCCTGTAGAATTAACAGAATTTCTATAGCCTATATGTTATTATGTATAAGGACTAATTGTGCCAAATTTTACCGAATTCAGCGCAATCGCCGTGAAAGAGTGACCAAATATACATCCATATTCACAAACTTTCGCATTTATAACCTTTATCCTATATGAAAATCTTTTAAGCTTCATACAGGACTGCGGTTTAATAATGTAAAATTAAAAATGTTTAAAAGATTGACTGTCGAGTTTCGTTCTGGTTCTTCTCGGTAAGAGCAACATTCCGAACCAGTTGTAGCTTCATTAATCATATTGATAACGACGATTCAAAAGTGCTTGCTTATTTGAAAACAGCAGTTTAAAAACACTGTCTAAAAGAGGCTGATATAGAAAGCCTACTTTAATCTTGAAGATTATTTAGAAGATAAGAATGTGTGGATATAGCTCTCTTTGAACCTGTACAAGACAGTAACGACTTAATGTAAATAGTCTTAAGAATTATACTTTTAAAAGAGCAACCACCGTGTTTCTTGCTGGCTCATCTCGGTAGGAACAGCTTTCCGAACCAGCAGTAGAGTTGACGATTCAAAATCACTTGTTTACAAGTTTATTTGAATAAAGAATATTTTGAATTTGAATAAAGATTATTTTGATTTGATTTGAATTGATTTGATTTACGTTACTCACATGGTGCAATATCCCTATATCTGTTCTTATTGACGTTCTGCGGTAGTTTGTATACAGTGGAGCTCTCTTCGCAGAGTCGTCTCAGCAACGTGTCGTACTGTTTCAAAGCAGCTCCACTTGCTAAGCCATCTCCCAAGAGAAGCATGGACTGCTCTAGAGGGTCACCTTCCAACTGTTGTATCGGCTCAAGCGGTACAAAACATACAGCTGGCTCTTCTGGACCTGTTTCTGGTTCGTATACAGCTGAAATATGAGTTAATAAAAAATATAGTATCCGTAGTTTTCGGAAATTCATCATCAAACACTAAACATCCATAACACAAAAGTATGGTTCATAGAAAAATGAGTTTATTCTGAATTTATAGTATAGTAAGCGAAACTTTGCGACTTCTTCATATTAAGTGTTGAAATATCAATATGTTTTTCCTGGTGCTGAAAGTACATATGGGAATATTTTTACCCTATATGTTATCTTTTAATATCAGCTTCTATTGTACCAAATTTTATTAATATTGTCCCAGCAGAATAGCTTTAAGAATAACAGAGAGATAAGACTTTTATATTAATATAGATTACAGCTAATAATCCACTATTATATATTATGAAATGCGAGATTTGGTCCAGAATCTTCTCAACCGAACTCTAAAGCCAATTTACAAACAGAATCCTTAGCTATCACCCAGTTACTATTTTTTTCTTAAGAGTAGTTTAGCATAACATCATAACAGTAAACCTCCATAATACAAATGTAAGATTCGTATATAGCTGAAATATATTAATTAAAAATTTATGGAATTAAGCGATACCAAACGGAGATTTATAAAACAGTAAAATGTCATTACAGAAAATTAACAATATTAATGAGATAATTGTTACAAGCCGCGTATTTAACAAAAAGCGTTGGAATGACTGTGTCGAGAAGGACCTCAAATGCATGGCCAAAGTGACATTTTGGAGGCGGGAGGTCAGACAGAGAGAAATGGAAAAGGCTCGTTATAGACCCATAATGGGTTGTAGTGTCATAGGAAGTAACTAAGTAAGCCTCAATTCAAATCAAAAACTTTTTATTTGCTGTTATCACACTTAACTAAATGCAAAAATAGAGTAAAAATAGCATAACAGAAAAAATTAACAAACAAATTCGCCTCGATTAGAAAAAAACTATCTAATGCTAAATATAATACTTATTTTTAAATTATACTTTGTTTCATTTTAAATTTAAGGCCCGAAAACTCTAAAGCAATTTCGGAATAAGGTGTACTATTAACATTAAAAAAAAATTCATGAAAACTATGTAATGCTAAATATAATACTATTTTTAAATTATACTTTGTTTCATTTTAAATTTAAGGCCCGAAAACTCTAAAGCAATTTCGGAATAAGGTGTAATATTAACATTAAAGAAAAATTCATGAAAACTATGTAATGCTAAATATAATACTATTTTTAAATTAAACGTTGTTTCATTTTAAATCTAAGTCCCAAAAACTCTAAAGAAATTTTGGAATAAGGTGTACTATTAACATTAAAAAAAAATTCATAAAAAAAAACTATCTAATGCTAAATATAATACTTATTTTTAAATTATACTTTGTTTCATTTTAAATTTAAGGCCCAAAAACTCTAAAGCAATTTCGGAATAAGGTGTAATATTAACATTTAAAAAAATTCATGAAAACTATGTAATGCTAAATATAATACTATTTTTAAATTATACTTTGTTTCATTTTAAATTTAAGGCCCGAAAACTCTAAAGCAATTTCGGAATAAGGTGTATTGTTAACATTAAATAAAATTCATACTTACCGTTGGGTTTTACCAATAAAGTGAGAATTCCTTTGGTATTCCTTATCATCTGAACTACTTGCTCGTGGGTCATCTCGTCTACATCCTTGCTGTTTATCGATATCACCTGCACATCGAAATGAATGCTTAGTTAGTATCAAATACAAGGCCTAGTACTATGGTATGTATGGTATGTATGCATGTACTTGCATCGTACAGAAAATATTAAACAGTAGTTTGCAACTTTAAACCTCAAAAAATTGTCAACAAATTTACTTAATTATTTCAAATATCATTGGCAAAATAGAAACTCTTTAATTCTATTTTCTTTTATCGATAATATTGAACATATTAAAATAGAATTCGTGGTTAAAAATGAAAAGCCAACATTTTAAGTAATTCAAGAGCGGCAAGAACAATATTTTGTCATTTACTCGGTTTTGGGTGTGTCCGTAAGTGTTAGAAACCAAATATATCATAGAATTAAATTTTTACAAGCGGATCCTTATTCTTGAAGCCACCACCGAGCCACCAGAATCAATAAAAAATGTCGTTTGCCCTTTTGGGTGCGTAATATTGAATATTGAAGACCCTGACGTGATCAATCTTCTACAAGTGGACCTTCGTTTTCGGACAATCTCTTGTCGTCCTTCAGATTTGGATGCGCTGTATTGAAGACCTACCCGATCACTCTCCTGCAAGTCGACTCTTTCTCATTCTTAGAGCCATCATTAGGACTTTTCAGATTTTAAGGTTACGACGCAGAATAAATAATGGGTTAAGTTAGCAGACAAAAAAGCATTTCGTTTTCATTTCATGTTTATAAATAATTTATGTACATCCGTGGGTTGAAACTTAAAAGCCTATCATTTAAAATAATTTAGACACAGATACTAAAATATTGTCATTTACGCGGTGTGATATCCGGCTAAATAGAATAGTACCACCCTCATTTCTTACTGAGGTGTCGTAAAAGGCGACTAAGGTAAGTCAACCCACCGTGTGGTATCCGGTTAAGTAGAATAGACCACCCTCTTTCTTACCGAGGTGTCGTAAAAGGCGACTAAGGTAAGTTGATATCAGGCAAGCAGCCAAATCATGTGACAACATGTTTAAACATGTGCCGACCTTACATAGAGTGGGAAAAGGGCAGGAAGAAGACTAAAATATTGTCATTTACCAGTTTTACCTGCGTTGTGTTGTAGACCCACCTGATCACCCTCCTGCAAGTGGACCCTCGTCCTCGGAGCCACCCTGGAGACGAGAACCGGGAGCCGGTTGCCACCTCCCCTCACGTTAAAACCGAACCGGCCGTCGGGTCCAGCGGACAAATGGACGTAAACCGCACCCTCGATCCCCTCAGCATCATCCTCCACCTGTTCCGCTGCAGACTCCGACTCGGATTCGTCCACGTACTGCAGCGGTCCGCCTAACGTCCGTTCTAGGAATCCGCCATCGCTGCTAATAATAATATATATACGGCATATATACATACATATCCATAAAAATAAAATAAAAATCTTTTATTTCATCAACAGAGTTACAATTGTTGAAGTAAGCATGAATAATAGTGGTAACGGAATGGCTTAAAACTATAAATTATGAGGAAGTTGAATCATTGATAGAATATGTAGTGTAATTTAATTAAAATTTAAAACATGAATAAAGAAATAATAACAACTAAAAAGAAAGAAATAAAAACTCATTCACACACTCTCTCAAACTCATACACTCACAAACCCACACACGTATACACACCAAACACACACACTCATGCACACACACGCACACACAAACACGCGCCCACACACACGCACGCACGCACGCACACACACGCACACACACACACACACACACACACACACTATTGCAACACATGCACAGGGAGTGTGTGTATGGTGTGTATGCGTGTGTGGGTTTGTGAGTATGAGTTTTAGAGTGTGTGAATGAGTTTTTATTTCTTTGATAGGCAGGCCTGTTATTACAAGTGACCAAAAAGTAATGATAGAGGAAAGATGAGAGACCCATAATTATCTTTGTCTAATCACCAATAAAAAAGGCGATAGCTAGCCATTTCAGTCAGTCATTTGCTTTTTTTTTTTTTTGATGAATCCATTTTAGACTGGCTTCCGTATCCTAGTATAATAACTCTATGCTTATTTAATTAGAATATACTTTTATTTCAGTCTGTAATATTGATAAAATTTGCCCAAAATTAAAGCATATTCATTGGGAGTAGCAATCGTATAATATAAATAAAATGCAGCTCCTGATATATCTAAGGACCGATGAACCCATCCAAGCCATGAAACATGAATTTCAAGATCGAAATATCTCGAAGATGACATACCTTCTGCTGACCTTGAATACACCATAGCCCCATGAAATTAGATTTTTGCAGTTCAAAATATGACATACATGACATGGCTAAATGCTGCAAGTAGTTATGGTACTCACTCTTCGTTATCCTGCATACCATCCCCCCAGGCGGCCCGAGGGGGTGGTTCCTCGTGAGCAGTGACTCGAGCCCCACGGGCTGTATTGTTCACCACCAGCGCAGGAGACGCTCCAGTCGATCTGTCTCTTGTACGGGAGCTGCTGCGCCTGTATATTTAATTAAAAAAGAGTTCTTCTTCTTCTTCAACAAATGGAAATCCACTGCTGGACATAAGGTCAGTTAAGGGTCTCGAAACCACGTTGTTTTTTGCCGCTTGGACCCAGTAGCTCCCTGCGACGTTTTTGAGATCGTCAGTCCACTTCATAGAGGGTCTACAGACGCTGCGTTTACCAATGCATAATCCCTATTCTAGCTCCTTAAGACCTTAACGACCATAGGATTTAAACCACACGGTTTTTGCCGCTTGGATCAGGAGCTCCCTAAACCATTTTGAGGTCTTGAGTCTACTTCGTAGGGGGTCTACCAACGCTGCGTTTTCCGGTGCGTAATCCCCATTCTAGCTCTTTCAGACCTTAACGCCCATAGGTTTTTAATCACACGGTTTTTGCCACTTGGGCCAGTAGCTCCCTAAACCTTTTTGAGGTCGTCAGTCCAATTCGTAGAGGGTCTACCGACGCTGCGCTTTCCGGTGCAAAATCCCCATTCTAGCTCTTTAAGACCCCAACGCCCATCGGTTCTACGTACTATGTGCCCCACCCACTCATCTTCGCGAGACGCTTAACTATGAGGGTAACTTTGGTTCTTTTACGAATCTTCTCATGTATGCTTTCATCATAAAGCATCATAAGCATAATTCGCTCCATCGCCCCCTGAGTGACTCTAAACTTTCTTATAGGGTCCATAGAAAAGAGTTAGGAATCATAGATTACAAGCTGTATCAAATCATTCCAAATAAAACTCAATAAACAAAAAAAAAATGGATAGAAGGACAAACTTATACTTCTATATAATGTTCGTGGTGTAGTTAAATAGCAAGTAATTCACAGTGGACTAACGACCTCAAAAAGGTCTCGGCGAGCCGCTGGGTCCAAGCGGCACAAGAACTTGTGGTGTTGAGATCCCATGACGAGATCTATGTTCAGCAGTGAACGTTCATCGGTTGACAAAGATACTTCTTTGTCTTTGAAAAAAACTTTTCTTTGAAGAAGAACTGACAGCCTTTAAATCACGAGATTCTAGATTCCAGAAATAATTTCATTTTGTATAGTTTGTAATAAGTAAGTAAGTAAGTAGCGGCCTGTTACTATCCCACTTCTGGGCATAGGCCTCTTCTCTCCGTTATTGGAGAGAAGGATTGGAGCTAAGACCTACCAAGCTGCTCCAATGCGGATTGGTAGGTTACAAATATCTCCAGAATTCTCTAGAGATATGCAGGTTTCCTCACGATGTTTTCCTTCACCGAAAAGCGTGTGATAAATTGCAATTATCAATTAGACACATAAGTTTTAATAGAAAAACTCATTGGTGTCTGCCCGGGTTCGAACCCATGATCGTCTCTAGAGATTCACACGGTCGCACCGCTAGGCCATCACAGCTTATAATAATGGATTTGTAATAATGGATTCGTAATTAACTATTCATACTAATAAAGGAAAAAATCTGTCTGTTTATCTGTTTGTTGCGCATTCCAGCGAATCCGCTGTACCAATAGTGACTAAACATGGCATAATTAAAGTTATACGCCAAGATAACATGTAGGATAAAAATATCCTGTTTTACTTTTGGAATTGCCTTTAGTGGCCTAAACGACGTCACGGCTGCTACTAATGTTGTTATTAATACGATTGAGGATTTAAATGCTTAAGTTGACGTACGAAGCGATTAGAGTTTATTTTAATATATTTATAGCAATGAAATATTATTACCTAACGAAACTTCTATTACTGGATCGGGACCTCCTCGCGTCCTCCAAAGCCTGTGTCTCGGTACGCGCTACTGTTGGGGCTGTGACCCCTGCTAGAGCCCCAAAGGCCCCCAAAAAGGGCTGTCTCCTCGGGGCCCTGAGCCTGAAGAACCCGTGTCTCTCAACGCTGCACCTCCAGAGGGCTTTAGACGCGCGTCCTGACCTCATATTAAACCCTAACACCGTGTCGTACGATTCGGACTGGAATATCAAATAACTTATTAATCTAATCATCATCTTCCTGCCCTTATCCCACTCTAAGTGGGATCAAAATGTATGCTTAGTTAGTATCTAATACAAGGTCTAGTATTATTGTATATATGTAGGTACTAGCATCGTACAGAAAATATTAAACACTAGTTTGCAAATTTAAACCTCATAAATTTGTCTGCAAATTTACTCAATTATTTCAAATATCATTGCCGAAATAGAAGCTCTTCAATTCCATCTTCATTTATCACTACTGTGTTCAAATTCTTCGTTAAAAACGAAAAGCCAACATCATCCTCCTGCCCTTATCCCACTCGAAGTGGAGGCGGCACATGTAATAAACGCTGTCACATAATTTTTGGCTGCGTTTTTACGACCGGCCGCCTGCCTTATGTCAACTTACCTCAGTCGTATTTTACGACACCTCGGTAAGAAAGAGGGTGGTCTATTCTACTAAACCGGATACCGCACGGTGGGTCAACTTACCTTAGTCGCCTTTTACGACACCTCGGTAAGAAATGAGGTTGATATATTTTACTCAGCCGGATACCACACGGCGGGTCGTCTTACCTTGGTCGCCTTTTACGACAACTCGGTAAGAAATGAGGTTGGTCTATTCACTCAGCCGGATACCACACGGCGTCTAATAAGTAATTAATCATTAATTTTTAATGAAATAAGTACAGTAGAAGCTCTTTATTCGCGGGGTTGAATTTGAATTTAGAATTTGAATTTAAATAACTTACTGGTTCTCGTTTCAGCTGTATGAAGAACTGTTTCTTCTTGAACGATATCTTTACAATCTTGCTCCAAGAGAACGTGTTCACTCGAATGTTGTTCTGAAACACGACTATACCTATTGACGTCACGCCGATGAATATGTCTTTTCCGTGGTAATCCTGGAAAAGAAACAAAAGATTATACTTGGATAGACGTAATTTAGCTACGCCCGCGTGGAAATCAGTCTGTCACAAAGTTTAGCCGCGTAAATCCCGATACCGCGAAATTTATAGGATAAGAAGCCCATATGATGCTGCACAACCTCCTTTAACTTCCACTGAAAGCCCCATAAAAATCTGTTCTGGTGTTCCGGAGAATAGAATAATAAGCTAAACTCTCCACAAAAATTGTACAATCTTTTAGCATTTACCATTGGAAAGCTGCATCTTTACTGCAACATAGGCTATATTAGATTAAAAAATATGGTAATAAAAATGTAATAAGGTGTAAAAAATTAGTCATAAAAATCTGTCATCGCATGCGCTGCGAAACTATTGATGATATATTTAACAATAATAAATCTATACTCCGGCTTGGTAGACTTTCCACTGCCATGAGATCGGTATATACGCGGGTGAAACCGCGGGATATTACTAGTAATTAATACAATCCTAATATCAGGTCATACATCTGGTAAATCACCATAGGACGTCATACGTCATGAAAATTCCATTGCTATTTTCGGAACAGGATATAATTATTTCCTTGACATTATACTGACAATTATCAGTGTACAAATACCACAATTATATAATGTTAATTTACAGAAATAGAATAACCTCATCATCCTCATGGGCTTATCCCACTCTAAGTGGGGTAACATGATTTGGCTACGTATTCTACGACCGGCTGCTTCCTGACGTCAACTTACCTCAATCGTATTTTACGACACCTCAGCAAGACAGAGTGTGGTCTATATTACTCAAAACAGATACCACACCACGGTAGGTCAACTTACATTTATCTTATTTTGCGACACCTCGGCAAGAAAGAGGGTGGTCTATTTTACTCAGCAGGATACCCGATGGCGGGTTGACTTACCTAAGTTGCCTTGTACGACACCTCGGTAAGATATGAGGGTGGTACTATTCTATCCAGCTGGATACCACACGGCGGAATTAGAGAAACCTAACCAATGTTTAATAAAAAAAAACCTTGTGAGGTTTATTTTTTAAGTAAAGATCATACTGAATTACGTATAAGAAACAAGCATATAAGTTTCCACAAGCAACTAAAACTTTACAGTGACTCGGCAATGAACAGGCGCTGTAACCACTAAGGCATGACCCCTATTACCTATATCTTTACCTTATAGCCTTTTTATATATCCTAAACCTATACCCCTAACTAATATATAAAGCTGAAGAGTTTGTTTGTTTGATTAATTGTTTAATCTTAGAACCTAACTTGAACCATTTTGAAAAATACTTTAAGTGTAAGATAGTCCATTTATCGCGGAAGGCGGAATAGGTAAAGAGCAGTAATAAAAAAATAGTACAAAATTTAAAGCTTTCCTTGCGTGCGCTGAGTAAATGACAGTTATTAAAAAATCATATATTAGAAAATTGTTTCCCTCTAAAAGTTCTAAATAAAAGTCCGCAACAGCGTGTGTCTAGCTTTTAAGGTTAACCTACTTCAGCCATTTTTAAGGTTATCAAAACACTATATAACGGTTTTAATCTTTCCACGCGGGCGGAGCCGCTGGCGATTGCTAGTCACCTATAAAACTTTGTAAATTAAAGTCTCACCTTCGCCGGGTGTGATTCGACCCCGTAGCAATCCAATCTCTTAGCGTGCTCTAAGAAGTTAGCTTCCGCGTCTGCTGGAGACTGTCCCCTATGAAGCTTATGGAGCTCCCTGATCCGTCTCTCGTCTTCTGTAGTCTGCTTCGGCAACAAGCACAATTCCGATAGGTAGTTTGGTTGGTGCTCTGTACCATTGTAATCTCCTATTTCAGCTAAAAAACGACGAATTTATATTTTTTTCCAATTATCTTGTGCGTCGTACAACATTCCTAATAAAAACCTAACAAAAAGGGTAAATTCTATTACGTTTCGCATAATACAAAGTCTCATAGGGTCTCTTTTTGGTTACTTTCAATAGGGATTATTTAGGATTAGGATCTTATACGTCAGTAGCGTTAACAATTAATGGTATTATAAGCTTCTGAAGATGAGCTGCTCTAAAAAGCTATTGATGGAGTTGGAGTGCAGAAAATATGCGGTCCATTTATAAACTAATGAATCCATACTAATATTACAAATGTTAAAGTCTGTGTGACCTTACGCCTTCACGGTAAATCGACTGGACAAATAATGATGAAATTTGGCACAGTAAAATGTTTTATCTAACGAGTTAAATAAACCTGTTCTTCTTTTGGGAACAGGGAAAAACGCATTTGGTATTATTGAAGATACGCTTAAGTTAGCGTGTACGAGCGTTTTTGTGGTTTTAGTGACCACAGACATTAATAAACAGACAGTGAGGGTAAGGCTCAAAATAGCGGACTTCAAATAGGTCAGAAAGTGCTGCTGTATTCAAGCGGCGCAGTAATTTGTAGCTTAGAAATACTAAATAAAGAAATTTGTATTATTTTATGCATTAATGATAGCTTAAGTCTAGTTTTGCGTAGTCTTTTGTCTTCGCTCTAGTCATACATCTTCGTTCATGTTTAAAACTCTTTTGGTCACATGATGTTCATCCCTCCTCATTACATGACCATACTAACTTAGTCTCGCACTTCTCATCTTTTCTGTAATGGGCGCAACTTTCAGACTTCCCCTAATATACTCTTTATTCATTTCGGATGTTATGGGCAAAAACGACTGCATATCTATTATATGTATTAGTTGTAATAATACTCACCCTGTACAGTAAACGATGCTAGGAGAAGAGCTGTGTTCTTGGGAGCAGTCATTCTACCGTCCAACAACAGTTTCCTTAGCTGCAAGCAGAGGAGGTATCTGGTGAACTCCTCGGCAAGACGCGAGGGCTCGGGCGGGTAGAATCGCACTGCTAGCCAGAACTGCGCGTTCACGCCCACTTGCTTCTTCACGGACTTGCCACTGTCCAGCCAACGCTGAAAACAATTTCTGTAATCACTAACATTGAAATATCACAAATAAGAATTATTTAAGTACAAGAAAAAATTAAAAAAAAATTACGTTCGTTCCTTTGTTTGAGTATGTACCAAAGGACAAATTGAATTTTTTCTTTTACTTAGCTAAAAAACGACAATCTAAAGTGTTAAATTTATTTTTGGCTGTATGGACAACGACTTTAATCTACTGTTAGGCACGGGTTAATAAAAGAAAAAATAAGTTTTGATATTTGCTTTAAAGGAAAATTAAATATTTGTTTATATACCTAACATATAAAAAATAAATTAATAATTAAGCATATACTAATAAATTCAAATTTAATTTATTTGCTTATTGTGGCACACAATGATTTTACATAAATACATTTAACCACTAAATATTTAAAAAAAACATGACATTTATACCTGTATTTTTCATAAAAAACGATTGAAGCTTCACCGAAAATCATTTAGGTTATCATAATCACATTAATATTGTTTAATAAATCAAGAATTTTAAAATTTTTGTAATTCGTTTTAATATTAATAATTTTATTAAATAGCACAATTTTTGATACTCATTCAATACCATAGATTATTTAAAAAAAATCAAATTTTAAACGAAATAAATATTTTAGCTCGGTTGTGGCGTACGCTTTGAGGCTCTACGTCTGTTTAAAATGTCTGGTAAAACATGAGTTAAAAGAAACTTCTAAGAACGTGAATCAACAAAGATAATTAGAATTTTTACGCACATTAAGGAATGACATCCTGATATGGCTTCACTTCGCGGTTCAAGTGTTGTATGACTAATACGCGTTAAAATGTTCTTAATGATATTTTTCACTACTATCCATAGTTAGTACCATTCCTATAGTTATTAGCTTAAATGAGAGCAAAGCAGACTTAAAGGAGCTTCGTTTTAATGTTAAACACGAGTACAATAGGGCTTATGATTATCACAAGGCACAATCGCACAATCATTATCATTATTATGACTGGCCCGTTAGCGCAGTGGGTAGTGATCCTGCCTTCAGCTCCGCGGGTCGCGGGTTCGATTCCCGCCGAGGGCCAACATTTTCTATAAAAAGAATTTGTTGGCCTTTGAGCCTGGGTGTATATTTGTATTTAAGTATGTATTTAAAAATATATAAGTATATATACACCAGTTTTCTGTCTACCATAACACAAGTATTAAGTTACTTACTTTGGGGACGGACGACCGTGTGTGTAAGTGCCCTATATATTTATTTATTTATTATTTATTTATCACACATCTGGGCGTACTTTAGCGTCACAATATATATAGTACTTGGATAACTAAGCCTTACTCGGTAATTTTTTTAAGATATAAAAAAATTGAAAAAAAAAGAACATTGAAAAAAAAATGAAAAATTTGTTGGGCAGGTGGGGCTCGAACCTAGGTATTTTCACCTCTCTAAGCCGCCCGTTCCCCAAATAAACTACTATGATTTTACGTTGGACAGCGAAAATTGTTTTTTAACGTAAATTTTAGCATTTTCTCAAAAAAGGGATAAAAAGACATTTTTTTAATGAAACCTAGCTAAATTTTTCCCCTCAAAACCCCCTACATGCCGAATTTCAATAAAAACGATTTTATTCTTGAAGATTATTTCGATAATAAAGCATTTTATTATCAAGGATTCGAAAATCTTTTCAGCTTCAAACAAGACTGTGGTTTAACAAATTTACACGGACAGATAGTTATGATATGGCGGCGAGTAAAAGTCTTTTTAAAAAATTATTTATTTATTACAAAAGATGAAAATTATACAAGACTTTACTATCTGAATACAAGAATGCAAGTGAATTTAGAAATAATTTAAATAAAAATGAAAAATTATTATATTCCCGAAACCCGGTTATGATTCCGCGAAGCCCATTGTTTTCGAGCTTGCCTCATCAGCGGATTCCAATGGTTACGGCACCTTAACTCCTCCCTCCTTAAGATGGAAGATGGTCCTGCAGCTTCCAGGAGCGTCCTCGCGCTGCATGTCCTTAGGGGGACTCTTGCTTGGGTAGAACTTCCATGCTGCAAAGGCTATGATTAGAACATACAGGAATACGGTTGACCAACTAGGGATCACCATCATTTTGATCCAGGAACTATAATCTATTTCATCTACATCTTCTATTTTGTTCAGGAGCTCGTGGATGTTATCTAAGGATACGTCTTCTAGGTGTAATTCATAGTGCGCTTCTTCTTGATGTAAGATATCCTTATTAGGTAATGGAACAATCTCGTTCATCGTAATGGTGTTCGTATGCGCGTCTAGGGTCCTGTTCATGACCGTGATATTGCAGTTTCCTGTTATAGTTATAAGAAATGATCCTGATGATCTTCGATATTCGGTTTTACTTCCGCATTGCGTCTTTAATACCTCTGGTTCTATAGTTATCACCAACCATGTGTTTTCTTGGATTTTCTGAATTATTCCTCGTTTGAGATTCATCTTAGCGCGGGTGCAGTTTCCCTTTTGATGTTTAATAAGAGATATGATACAGTCATCGGACTTCTCTGTGATTTTGGAGTTGAGAGATTTGCAAAGTCGAGTGTCTTCTGATATCTTCTTACACTCTTCTTCCAGGTAAGCATACTCATCGCTTCCAAGTGCAAGGAAATTGGATTTAGGGATAATGGTAAGGTTTTCTTTATTTGGAAGGGAGTATAAATGTATATAATCGTATATCTTATGATCAATGGACGGGATTTCTAATATAAATGTTAAAGAGTGCTCTGTGCTGTATGCCTTTACATTAATAGACTTTTCTATTATATGAATATTATTAATACTAATGTCTGCTACGGGCCTTAAGGGATAAAGTCTTTGCATATTATTAAGTTCTGATAGTAAATTACGAGGGCTTATAATACTAGGGTGCATTATACCTAATTGCGAGAATGTCATCGCATCTTCTAGTATCATTAACTTATCTAAAATTATTTGTAAACTAAAACTTATTTGAATGTATATCTCTAGGAAGTGCAATTGATTTATTGTGGTATTAGAGGTAATCGTAATATTTTGTAAAATAGAAACCAACCTATTTTGATTATTATTAATTTTATTTAACTGAGTAGAAAACTCATTAATATTATTTTCCGCCAAATAGAGTGTTTGCTTTTGAGACCTTTGAATTTTGAATACTGAATTGCGTAATTTATTAATTTCGGTTTCGAAACGAATCGCATCTTCGTTATCTAAGTTACCTGTAATTAATTTAACAACTGAACCTAAACCGTTTATAATACCACGTCTAACTCTTATCTTAGGTGCAATAAAAATAATCTTTTTATCAATTAAATCTAAATTATGCTCTATTTGATTCCTATATATCCTATGTAGATTCTGTGAAGCAGTGTTGTTCTCTGCTGCTTTGGTGCTTGCATATAATGACATGAGTTCTATAGAAACTAAATGCAACTGTGTGATATTATACACACATGCTAGGTTTAAGGAAGCAATTTGTTTTGTTATGAATCCTTGTTGTAATAAAAGGATTCCGTTAGCATTGTCTACGGGTTCAAAGGTAAGTTCGGATATTATTTGGAACACGTGGGCTCCGAAGACGAAGGTCCTGTAACAAGATGGGGTCTTCGTAGTAGTTTATAATGTACTCTAATAGATTTAGAATTAGGGTGATTGCCTATGATTTCAGCTATGCTATTGGGATGTAAATGAATAATTTTATACGGTCCTTTAAATACCGGTTTTGTTTTATCATTTCTCGCGGTCTTCGCCACCTGTTTAAAAACTGTTTCACCTACCTTGAAAGTAACAGCCTCTGCTGTCTGATTGCGTTTTGCGATGATCTGTTCCTTATTTTTGGACATGTGTGCAGTAACACACTCTTGAATGGCTTCTGCGTTTGTCCTGTGCTTAATTACATAATCTTGGTAAAACTGTTTGGAATAATGGAGTTCTAGAGGGTTTCTAGAAGCGGTGTGTCCGAATAGTAATTCATGAGGAGTATAATCAGTCGTAGAGTGAATAGAATTATTATACGCTATTACTGAAAACTTCATGAGTAGTTGAATAGGGTCGTCTTTGTTAGTCATCCTTTGTATCCTAATAATCTCTGCTATGGTTGAGTGAAAACGTTCTATTGGTGAATTAGAGTTCGGGTTATATGGGGTTGTAAAGTGAATGTTTATATCGTGTAAAGCACACATTTCCTTTATTACTTCATTGTCAAATTTAGAGTCGGAGTCTGTAGTTATTTTCAGGGGTGTTCCTAGTACTGAAAATATGTCAAATAATGCCTCAGCGATGTGCACGCTACTAGTCGCGTTTAGTGGGACGGCTTGAGCGTACTTTGAAAAGTTATCTATGATAGTAAGGAAAGTAGCTCCACCTGTAGAATATAAATCCATAAAGAGATGTTGCATAGGTTTAGTCGGAGTTTCAGTTAAAGCTAATGGGGGTCTAAGTGGATTTCGTTGATATTTAGCCTGTAAACAAACTGTACATTGATTTATGTAAGCTTGAATAGTTAATAACATACTAGGCCAATGATAATTTCTATGAATCTGTTTATACGTCTCCTGAATACCACGATGCATTGTTTTGCCTTCATGATATTTTTTAATTACTTCCTGTTGTTCCGTCTTGTTTTCAACGAGAGTAACGCGTGAAGTACATCTGAACAGTTTAGGGCCTCTATTATTAAATATCGTAGTATATACCCTAGAAAATGCCAGATATAAATCTTCGTCATGGAAATAACAATAGAATACTCTATCAGCAATGGTATGCTCTTTAAGAAATTGGATTATTTCCTTTTCCGTGTTGTTTACTGGGATAAACACATCTTTAATAGTAGTTCGTGAAGTCGTCGATCTATTGTCTACTCTATAAGTTGAGCCGGGGGTTGATCTTATATGAAATTGCTTTAACTGTCGATCTATTGCGTCTGATAAAATTGGTATACCTCTATTCTCATTATCGGGTTGAGTATGATTAGTAGAAACTAGATTGTCGGGGTCAAATGTCACGACACTCATAGTATCTGATTCCGATTGTAGTGTAGGGGGTTGCGTGTTCGTTTGGGGTAAATTATCGTTATTAGAGTCAATATTAGGGTTGTCATTGTTTTCGTTAGATGTTGTTGCTTGTATGTCCACTGTCTCGGACGGAGGTTCTGTCTCTGCTTGAACATCGTCAAATATCCTATTTATCACGTTTTCGTCGTCATTGTCATCTAAGTTAACTGCTAGAGAGTCAATGCTATTATGATAAATCTTTGCTCGTGATAGGGCGTCTGCGTTAGTATTTTGTCGTCCCTTTTTGTAAATAACGTTATAGTCGTATTCTGCAAGTTTCAGTCTCCATCGCGTCAGTTTAGAGTTAGGGTCTTTTAATGACATTAACCATGTTAGGGGCCTGTGATCGGTATAGATAGTAAACTTTCTACCGTAAAGATAAGGTCTGAAATATTTTACTGCCCATATTATAGCTAAAAGTTCCTTTTCAATAGTCGAATAACGAGTTTCCGTTTCAGATAATGTTCTAGATGCATAGGCTACAGGTTTATCTGAACCTACAGATCCTTGGGATAGTACTGCACCGAGGGCTATGTCTGATGCGTCGGTCGTTAATATAAAAGGTTCGTCAAAGTTGGGGTATTGTAAAATAGGGGCGTTAGTCAATATCTGTTTACACTTATTAAAAGATTCTAGGAATTGTGGGGAATGTACTACTTTGTTATTTTTCTTTAAGCATAGGGTCATAGGTTTAGTAAGCTTAGCAAAGTCTTTTATAAATTTTCTGTAGTAGCCAACGAGGCCAAGAAAGCTTTTAATATCCTTTTGAGTTTTCGGTAACGGGAAATTTAACACAGCTTTAATTTTGTCTTGGTTTGGTTTTACACCTTGGTCTGTCAGTTCATGTCCTAGAAATTTTACATGTTTTTGTAGGAACTCGGATTTGTCTAGCTGTACTTTTAAGTTATGAGTTTTGAATCTGTCAAACACCTGTCTAAGTTTCTCAATGTGTTCCTGTAGTGAAGTCGAAATAATTATTACGTCGTCTAAGTATGTATATACGTTTTCTATTCCTCTCAGAATATGGTCCATAAGCCGTTGAAAGGTACTAGGAGCATTCTTTAAACCGAATGGCATCCTAAGGAATTCATAATGTCCTCTTTCTGTCGTAAACGCAGTTTTTTCTATGTCTTCGGGGTGCATTTCTACCTGATGGTAGCCACTAGCAAGGTCGAGGGTCGTAAAGTACTGTGCTCTACCTAACCTGTCGAGTATGTCGTAAATGTTAGGTAATGGGTACTTGTCTTCTACTATTCGTTCGTTGAGTCTACGATAGTCGATAACAAGTCTCCACTTAACTTTACCTGAAGCGTCTGGTTTTTTCGGGACTATGTGAACGGGGCACGACCATGGAGATATGCTTTCTTGTATAATTCCCTGTTTTAAGAGATTATCTACTTGGTTCTGTATCTCTTTACGTTGTTGTGGGGGTTGTCTATAACTTCGTACAAATATCGGAGTCTGGTCAGTTAGTCTTAATTGATGTTTAACCGCGTGAGTGAAAGAGAGCGGAATATTTTCAGAATAAAAGATATCTCTATACTGAAAACAGATCTTAGTTATCTCACGAGATTCTTCTTCATTCATATGGCTGGTACGTATTTTATTTAAGTTATTATATAATTCGTTTTCAATGTCGGAATTTATTTGAATTGAATTTAAATTGAATTTTTTTATGGGGTCTTTATAGGGTTGTAGTTTAATATTCTGTGAGTTGGATATAATTCTTTTATCGGAATTATAATTAATAACTGAAGTATTAAATTTTCCTTTCTTCACTTCCACGATAGCTGCGGGGGATTTTACACCATGAAACCACATAAAGTCGTCATGTATATAATATCCATCTGTATAGTTAGTCTTAACAGTTATAATTTTTTCACATCTTGGCTCAATCTTAAGATTTTTACTAGGATAGTCAAAGTAAATAGGTATCTCTGCGTCAGCTGTACATAAGATCTTATTTTTTATGTTAATGTTACACGATAACGCTTTTAATAAGTCCAAGCCTATAAGTCCTTTATACTTAGGGTCAAAGTCGAAAAGAAGGAATTTATGGATAATATCGCTATTAAATGCCGGGGGAAGGGGTAAATAGGCTACTTGATCGTGACGCGTGACAGCGTGTGCTGTCTTAACTTCGAATGGTTCATATTCAATGAGCTCTTCGAACACGGTATCGAATATAACGCTAGGCGATATCATAGAGCGTGATGCGCCAGTATCTATTAGGAATTTACCTTGAAATTCTGGTAGTTCGATATACGGAAGGTGGTCTTTATCGTGGTGGTTTAGTTTTACTAAATCGGGTGGTCGGTGTTCGAGCCAGGAGGAAAATCCTGCTGGGTTTGACCGTCTTCTAGTTCACATTGCAATTCTTGATTATTAGGGATATCACTATCTAGGTATTGGTACTGACCTTGTTCATAGCACGGTTCTGCTTCTTCCTCGTAGTAGGCCGGTTCACTTGTTGAGGGTCCACCTGAGTAGAACAGCTCCTCAACGGCAAACTGTGGTGTTTGAGGCTTTGTAATAGACCTCATGGTTACGTCGGAAACCTTTTGGGGTGGATTCACCTGTTGTTGTTGGGGGATGTTGTTCCTAAAGTTACCTGAAGGGGGTCTGTAATTGCCTGATTGTGGGCGGTTCTTCCACGGTAACATAGACTGAACCCATTTTTGTCGTTGTTCGGGTGTCCAGTTATTTTGACGAGGTGTGTATGATGGGTTTGGTGAATGGTGTTGTGGGGTAGCTGGGTTATTAAATTTAAATGGACTTTGGTTCTGCTGGTGGTGGTTAAAAGATCTAATTGGCTCCTTTAACCTTGCTTGAGATGTTGACGGATTATTAAAATTATTAAATGTCTTATTATATGCAGCTCTAGCTTCTTCCTGCCTAGCAGCAACTATAGCTGTTTCTAGCGTCGCGGGTTGCGCTATTCTTACGCCTATTGATACTTGAAATTCTAAATTATTTATATATTGTTCTATAACCATGCTCTCATAATATGCTTTATTTGTGTGTGTGCCTACGGAGAATAAAGTATCTAATATTTCTCTTAGTCGCCTACCGAATGACTCGGCGTCCTCTTGCCTATTTCTACGCGTCCTACTTAATTCTTGCATAACCTGGATTTCATTACGGGGTTCACGTAGTCTACGTATGAGGGCTGCTTTAACATGCTCCCATGAGTCAAGACACTCTTCATAAGCTATTGCGTCTATTGCGGCACCACTTAATCTACTTTTTATTAATCGAATTGTTGCTGGGTGAGTCTTAGCGGACTCGTCTAGTACACTGATAATACTTTCTACCTCTCTTATATAATAATTTAACCGTTTTACGTTCCCATCGTAATGTGGCATAAAATCTGCTATTAATTTAAAACCAGAAAGATCGCAATTTAGAAAAGCCATCTTTTAATTAATTAATATATTTTATTTAATAAATTACAATTATGTTTATATTCGCTAGATTCAATATACGAATATTAGAATTAAAACTATGACGAAATATCGTCTTGAGTGAATCAATATGCCTAATAGTGCAATTTGAGCTTATAGACAGAAACACTTTTAAAATATACTATATACTATACGGTAGGAAATATAACAGAGGAACTTGGATAGCGAGAGTACTCACCATAAGATTACTTTTCTCTGCATCTCCTCTCCGGACTTGTTCTCTTGTTCAGCGCCGCCTTTGTAGGTTCTCTATTGCGATTTTTAACGATAGATATCGTTCAGCTGGTTAAGAGTTTGATTAACCAACTGTCACAATCCGCTACGACTGCGCCAGTTATGATATGGCGGCGAGTAAAAGTCTTTTTAAAAAATTATTTATTTATTACAAAAGATGAAAATTATACAAGACTTTACTATCTGAATACAAGAATGCAAGTGAATTTAGAAATAATTTAAATAAAAATGAAAAATTATTATATTCCCGAAACCCGGTTATGATTCCGCGAAGCCCATTGTTTTCGAGCTTGCCTCATCAGCGGATTCCAATGGTTACGGCACCTTAACTAGATTTAATACAAATATTTAATTTATATTATCTAAATAAATAAATAAGAAAATATTTTATATAGACAATCGTACGAAATAGTGGAAAATAAATATAGTTTCAAACAACCACTAAAACACACGATTTTGATAGCGGTTTTTTTTTCTTATACTATATCGCACGCTTGGTATTAAAGTGACCTAATTCAAAATTAGGCTAATTAAGTTGAGATATATCGATCACCCCACGCTATTTTTCACATTAATATTAATATTTTTCGTTCATTTCGTTCCACTCTAAGTAGGGGTCGCCACAACATGTTATAAACATGCTGTCACATGATTTGGCTGCGTTTTTACGACCGGCCGGCTGCCTGACGTCAACTTACCGCAGTCGTATTTTACGACACCTCGGTAAGAAAGAGGGTGGTCTTATTCTACTAAACCGGATACCACACAGTGGGTCAATTTACCTTAGTCGCCTTTTACGACACATCGGTAAGAAATGAGTTATGTCTATTCTACTCAGTCGGATACCACACGGCGGGTCGACTTATCTTAGTCGCCTCTTACGACACCTCGGTAAGAAATGAGGGTGGTACTATTCTATTCAGCCGGATACCACACGGTGTTTTCTTTCGCTAACAGTGCGTGGGAAAATATAAATGTCGTTCAATTACAAAGTTTTCATAGAAATGTCATAGATACGCCAGGTTTAGCGAGCTCAGCACTTACTTAAGTCGGTGTATCAAATTACGTTATTTGGTTTCTAATTACATTATATTATTCCCATGTATAAAATAACGATTTTATAATTCATTACTCGTGGAGGATAAAATTATAAATCGTTTTATATCAGGTTCACAACACATTTATTTTGTCTATATCGCGAGCGGTTTATGGCAATGGTCTACACTACACTACACTTTAATTGGGTTTGGTGATTTCAGAATTGACTTTATTACACCAATTGCAGTTCCGAAATCTCTCAGCTAGTAGTAAAAAATTAAGCTATCCTTAAACACTTTATATGATCAAATCAGAAACGAGTAGAAAATTACAGACAGTGATGGGTATATATAGGTCACATAGTACGAAGAACTGAAAAGCTTAGTCCTTGAATACCTAAGGTATTCTAAGGTATAATTAAATATTACATTAAGGAATTGGTAATTAAATTGCAAGGAGTTGCAGTTTATTTATTTATATCTGTAAGACCATCAAAGACAAAAACATCATTCACATTATATAATACATTATTAATATAAACCGGTTTTCAGTTAAACGTATCGTCAGTTACAGATGGTAACGAGGTGAGCATTACAGAGTGAGGTGGTATCGGCCTGAGAAGAATAGACCACCTTCATTTCTTACCGAAGTGTCGTAAAAGGCGACCAAGGTAAATCGACCCGCTGTGGGGTATCCGGCTGAATGGAATAGACCACCCTTTTTCTTATCGAGGTCACAAAATACGACTTAGGTAAGTTGACATCAGGCAGGCGGCTGGTCGTAAAATACGTGGCCAAATCACGTGACATGTTTGTAACATGTTGTCCCAACCCCACTTAGAGTAGGATAAGGGCAGGAGGAGGTTTAAAGATCAGCATTAAGGACACTATTAACTAGGGCAGACTAGGCCAAGCTTGCAGATAGTTTCCATTGGATCATAGCGACACAATAGTGTACCTTATGTTTGAAAGCGAACAACTATCAGTTGTAGTTACAACACACTATCATTTAACTACACCATCTTACCATAATTAACGACCACTAGAAAGAACCACACTGTCCATACCAGAGGTATTTATTTTTCACTAACTTTTTTAACAATAATTACCGTTATTTCAGTGTTTGTTGCACTTGGCGGTGAACCATTTTCCGTGAATTGTAATCCAAAATAATCCTTTTCAATCAGATCCAGATGTTGAAAGACATGTTCTAAAAGGACACTTCCCTTGGCTTTTTTCTGTAACAAAAAAAAAATTACTTTGAATTTTTTGTCTATGGTATTTACAGATAAGTAATTTAAAGAATCAGGGTTACTTTGCAAAGTTCCATAATAGAAAAAGTAATGAATTATTTAACTATAATCTGTAATAAGAGAAAATCTATGTAATGGTAAGTAGATTTTATTCATTTTCATTAAAGCGCTGGACAGTAGATAAACCTAAACCTTATGTACTATACAAATATATAGACAAAACAATTCATATAATTCTTTCAGGAATTTGAAAAATAATAGCGCATAATTAAGGGAAGGTTCTTTTTCATATTTGTTGCATCACAAAAATGCAAAAAAGCATAACAGATTAGGATTCGAAATTTGACAAACATAGTTTATAACCTAAATTACGACTTAATATTCTTTCTATCAGTTTTTTAAGTATAAAAATTTATTTTTAGAACACAAAATTAGGTACTGTTTATAAAAAGCTGAGTGTATAATATTTATTATGTTTAGAACCTAATAAGGAAAACAATAAATAAAAATCATCATTGCTGCCCTCATCCAGTTTCAAGAGGGTTGTCACAACATGTTTTAACCGTGTTGAGATATGATTTGGCTAGATATTTTACGATCAGCTTTCCCAACCCAAATTACCTTAGCTGCCTTTTAGGGCACCACAGTAAGAAATGAGGGTAGTCTATTCTACTCAGCTAGATACCACATGGTGTTTAAATTAAAATGTTAATGTAAATCACAATAAACAATTATTAATAAAACAATTTCTTGTGATTATCCAAATATTGATGGATTTCTGCAAAGAAACAATGTCTTTATGTCTATAAATTATTATGTATGTCTTTAAATTAATGAACATTTCAAAATATTTAGGACTAGAACTATTAGCTCGTAACAACTTAAAACAACAACTATCTCTTAACTAACTAACATTATATATTGACCATATTAAAGAATTTTTAACACTAATAGATGATCCATAAATTATATCTACATTTTATTATGTTGACTATATATCAATTTTTATCCCATCAGTGACAAGTCAGATAAAAATGTATTAATATATAAAATAAACAAAAAATCTTAACATTTTGTACCAGACAGTATAGTTATATTTAAGACAATGTGATCATGATATTTACATCTCGATCTTTCCATATCACCCTCAACTTATCAAAATTTACAATATTTATAGATATTAACATATTTATCACTACAATACCAAGGCAGCTTTTCTGTATAATATATGTAAATTTCCATTTCCATACTTGCAATGTCTGATTCAGTTGTATACATGAATCTAGAAACAAAATTCGCACAGATCTTTGTTGCCAATATAAATGCTGAATCCATAAATATGTAAATGATCATTATTCTCCTGCTTTTATTCTGCTCTAAGTGGGGTCGGCACAACATGTTCTTAACATGTTGTCACATGATTTGGCTTCGTATTTTACGACCGGCCACCTGCCTGACATTAACTTACCTTATTGGTATTTTACAACTCCTCGGTAAGAAATAGGATGGTTTATTCTACTCAACCGGATACCACATGGTGGGTCTTGACCATACCTTATTCGCCTTTTACGACACCTCGGTAAGAAATGAGGATGCTCTATTCTACTCAGCCTGATACCACACAGCTATGTAAATGATATAAGCGAAAAATGTTGCTATTATTTGTGCCTGTTACTGATCTTAATATAAACAAAACAGAATCATAATTTTTTATACATATATTTATCAAGCTTACCTCGATTTGAAATGAGTGCTGGGTGTCGTCCAAAAAAAAGATCGTGACATTGAAAATGTTCAGCTTCCTTTCCCGCGCCAGCTCTGATGCTCGGACATTGTAGGTGCCGCTAGAACTACTAAAGGCACGTCTCGACACACTTTCAATCATTTCACGGACTACTTGGATTCCTATCAGAAAATACGCACTCCTACAACTCAATTAGACATCAAGCTTCGTAACCTCTAACCTAGTGAATCATTACTCTCCTCGCAGAGTAATGTATAGGTGTTCCCGTATAAAATTGACGTAATACGATAAATATTAACGTACACTATAAATTTTTCATGTATTTATTATTTTCAAACATTCTAAACACATTATACGCAGATACCATTTAAAAATATTTGAAAAACACCATTCTTACGATGATCTAATTATTTTTTATGTGCAGGAATCATGTAAATATACTTTAACTCTAACTGTTCTTCCCTTGTTATGTTTACAAACGTGTTTAATTTAAGGCAGTGAGTTTTATCGCATTGATTCGTTCCAATTGACGACTGACGTACGATCGCTGCGCCATATTGCATTTTGACATTGACGTTTAACATATGCCACTCGTTTAGTAACAAATTTAGATTTTTGAAAAGTGTTAACATGATTACGTAAAGCAAAAAAATATGTGATAAATTTAGTTTTCAATTGAAACGTAAGATTATTGTAAAAATAGGCAATAGATTTTTTTTTAAATTATTAGTATGCTACAATAATTGTAGTATGCATACTTTTTATTTGTAATGTTCATTGATACCTGTTTTTGTACTTGGTAGATTGCTGAACATAGTTTATGTATTTATTACCTTACATATAATTATTGAGCAATGGATTTAGTAGTATTGCCTACGAACTTTACATTTGTTTATTAGTTTTTCTTATAATAAGAAATCAATCTAAGATAGCAATATCCATAGCCAGCATAAATTTATTAAAGTTTTGTATAATGAGGCGTTTATTGTATATTTTTCCTTTTGAAAAGTCTTTATGTCACTTGCAGTTTTACATGATGTTCCCTTTCTCTGTTAAGCGTGTGAACTGTTAGCATCAATTAAGCACATAAGTAATTTAACAGGAAACTGCCAGGTGTAAAACCTGCAACCCACTGGTAAAGACCACGTGGTCCAGCTCAAAGGTAATCTATCTATCTCTGTTGTTGTCCATAGCTATCTAAGTTGGGTTTTATATCAAGCTTGTTATAAAGGTTAAGAGTCGTCAATAAAACAATCATTCAAACAGTTATCTGCCTTTAATCTGCCTCTCTTCATAATCCAGCAGCCATAGTCATCCATTCGGTACCATTACAGGAAGAAAAATTAATACACTATTATATACTGTTACAGTTTGGTTTGAATATGTGTTACAGATGAAGTTATGTGAAGTAGATTTTTTATAATTGTATTATAAACTATTATTACCATAAATACATGCGGATCATGAAAACCAGGGTGCGATGCGGCTTTGCATAGTAATTAAAATGTTATAATAGTTTTATATGTAACGGACTAGTAGTTTATCGTTAAATAATTATTTGTACTTAGCATTCTATGCTGAACTATTACACTAGTGTTTGTTGGGAATCAAATATTTCGTATCGTAAATCGATATTAAAGCACGGTAACTATCGAATGCTTTGAATAGAATTCTACATCGGACAAACTGATTGTATCTAGTGAAACACAGAATATGTATATACTTATAATCCTAAGGTATCCAATTAGGTCTAAACACGATTAAAAATTGATATATCTGTATACAAAACACTTGATTCCATTATAAATATATTACGCGCAATACCGCATCGCACATTTTTAAGTCGCTGTTAACCTTACTGCTTGTTTTGTGGGTTTAGTGGTGTGTTTAGTCGATAAAAGTTCCGTACTCGATAAATTTTGATTATGGCCAAACATTCCATTTTTTTTTTAAATACACATTTTTTGCACTTGTAATAATTTTTGAAAATATAAATTTTGATAATATTTTTTTTCCTTTGTTCCTAAATATTAATCCAAATAGTTTTATTATCCTTAATATTGTATTTACAATTTTTCAACAGCCGAAAAATATGTTCAATTTTTATAATATTATTTTTTAACGACTCTTGTTAAGTAGTAGGTAACAGTACAAATATTAATGATCACAAGTTGGTTTTCATTGGTCATTAACATACGTTAAATTACAGCCTTATTACTATCGGCAATACAGTTAACAGTGGGTCTACAATTGAAATTTGCTTATTTACACATTTTAAGCTTGTTTGATTGGTATTGGATTCTGTATTAAAAAACAATATTATTTAAACGTTAAATAAACATCAAATTGTTAAACAATATGTGTGTTAATAGTATAAAAATTCGTTCATATATAGAAAATGTAATAGACAAATGGCAAATTTTTATCCAGTAAATAAAATTATACACAAAGAAATACATTTACGGATGGTTCTATTTTCTTTTGTAGAAATGTATAATATGTGCATACTTTTTGGGCACCTCCTTCACTTAAAACATATATATATAATAATTTTTATATTTTTTTTGAAAATCTATAAGTATATTTCGAAATCTACTTTCCAAATGCGAGGCAATTTTATTAGTTTTGTAGTAGCTACCCAAATAATATGCACAGAGAAGTTTATTGACTAACTCAAGTCAGACCCACTGTCACATGTATTTAATAATAGAAAATTGCATTGAACTAATATTCTCCAAACATGAAAATGAAGGCATTGACAAATCATCATATATTGCAACAAATATCTAACTTAAATACCTAAAAAAGATCTTACAAAGCTAAACTTATAGTTCAGTTATAATTACATAAAACTAATAATACAATTTAATAAACTAAAATTATAAGAACAATATTTACAATTTACGACAATGCATATAATTATTCTATACATATCGCTTTTAAACCTATCTATTAACAGAAACTAATAATGAAAGGAAATCAGTAGGCCACTAAGACTGACGACATATTTTATCTACTTTCATAATATTGTTATTTTATCCTAAAACTATAAAGTGCAACATTCGCTATGTAAAACGAAACAACTCAAGAGTATTTCAATAAATTAATGTATCTATAAACTACATTCTCGTATCGCTTTGAGTTTATTTTCAAAATGTTGTACTTATTTACAAAATGCACAAATAAAAATTAAAGTAACATTGATCATATAACTTAATTGTCATGTTAAGCCTGTAACTGACTCAAATTAATCAAGGCTATCGACATTTAAACTATCGATATATGTCACGGTATATTTCGCATTACTATTTTTCGAATAGAACAAAAATAATATATAATAAATTTTAAATGCATTCAGCTTATTTTAAGCTTGTTGGTAGCATCTAATAGATTTATAATAATTTGCGAAAAAGTATTTTATCTGTATCTTTAATATTATTTCATGGCATAATCGTAAGATCACTTTGCCTCACAGAAAGCTTTATTCCCATAGAGTAATTATACTAGTATCCAACGATTAATAAGAGAGGGAAGATGTGAGACATATACTTATCCTTGTCTTATAACACATGCCCAGATAAATATTTATGGCGCGGTCTTAATTTAAATTATTAGAACAACGTTGAGTTGCAAGTGCAAAAAAAGAAAGACAAATACCTATTAGCGTTTTCTTTTTTTCGATGGCGACATTTTATGCTGGCTCCTATATCCAATTATAATAACTCTATGATTCCAAAGTAATAAAAAAATTGTTTTGCTTTATTTCGCGATGAATGAAAATTCAGCAAAATAATTTCATTATTTATCCGTAGGCAAAGTAACGCCTAATTCTATAAACTCTATGATTATTCCACACTGGCGATAGAAATTATCCCGAGATAAATCAATAACACTAGTTATTGCTATAGTGTTTTATTTTTCGCAAATTATTACATTATACAGACTTCCATGAAGTATAAAGCGTCGTCCTCTAAAATTTTTTGTAAAGTGTATTAATTGCGACGATCATTCGTATTATTTTTGTACTAAACACCTATATTATTCTACCATTTATATATCATTGTAAAAGTAGCTAGTCAAGACGAATATATCAGTCGAAATGTTAATTTACATTTTACGTTAAAAAAATCGTATTACGTTTCTAAAGTTGGCTGGAATCGATCGTGATTCGTATAAGGCCTATGTTAAATTTTTGAAAAGAAATTTACTTAAGCACGTCTATTACATTGTTTTGCAAATAATAAGAAGACTAAACGCCTTTGGGATTTGTATAAGTTTATGTTTATGACATATTTAGCAGTTATGGCTAAGCTGTATATTGTAATTTACCAAGAGTGATATCATATACACTTTTCCCTTTTTAATACAAAAGTTTATTATTAGCGAGCTGTTTGTTATATTTAATAAATAACTTTCTTAAATCATTGTTCATTTGCTTAAGTGTGGAAGGCATGTAATTACTAAAGAAAAACTTGCTTGTCGCTTTGTTGGTATTGACAAGCATTGGATTGATTTAACATTTAAGATATCTTTTAAAATATTAAAATATTTCTGGGCAGACCAGGAAGTTTTACTTAACCCCAAATTCTTACGGTTTTTTCTTACCGATTTCCCCTATCGTGTCTTTATAAAAGATAATATTTATAATTAAATTGAATATAAAGCATATAACAGAATTGAATTGAAGAAGTATTAAAGATTACTTGGATGACAAAAATGCCTCGATTTGAAAATCCTTTCAGCTTCAAACAAGACTGCGGTTTAATAATGTAAAATAAAAAATGTTTAAAAGATCGACCGCCGAGTTTCTTGGTTCTTCTGGGTAAGAGCAACATTCCGAACCAGGTGTAGCTTCATCACTCCTATCCTTGAAGGTTCAAAAAATCTTGAAAGAGCTTATTTGAATTAAGATTATATTGATTTGAATACTAATTAAAGAAAGATATCTCTTTACGTTGAAGCTAAAAATAAATATAGTAGAGAAGAAAACATTACAGATACATTAGCCTAAGCTAAAGGAATGAAACAGAAAAATATTAAAGATACAAGTAGATTAGCTTAAGCTAAAGTAATGAAGAAGAAAATATCTAGAAACAGTTATAAGTATATTGGTTTAAAAACCAAAATCAGAAGTAGACTTGTTTGAAGTGCAGATGCACAATATATAAAAGAAAACAACGTTATAGAAACACCTATAGAAAGTTTAATTTAATTTTTAGCTATCACTCTCGGTAACTTGGTTATTTGGTTTCGCGTATTCAATTCAACAGCTATGTCCGATGTTAGCTTTCGGGTTGATGTAATCTGTTCCTTAGTAACAGGTAATCCTTGGTTTTTATACTATGTCATTCAAACCATGCCTTTTGACATCATCCGCACGGTGTTCTTCAAGGCCTGTCGTTTGTTGCAAAACCATATTCTGATGACCTCCCGTTCGTAGCCTAGTTGGTGGGCGAGACCGGTTATTTCGGTTCCTGGAAACCAAACAATTGATTTAAAAAGATAAGATAGTAATTTTATTAATATTTCCTCATTTTTCATTGCCCCGGGTCGCGCCCCTAGACTTCTAGAGGCATACGGGTGAGCACGTTACATATACGCGGTTACGTAGTCCTTAAAGTTACATGTTTTTTTTGTAACTTTTTTACTTATTATTTATACATTGTAATAAATAATTTATAGAATTAAGCGTTACTTTGCGGAGATCCATAATACAAAAGTAATAGTAAAATCATTTTGCTATAATCCGCGAAGAAGTAAAATAGAAAATATATATAATGCTAAATGTAGAGTGGACAATCGGTTATCATACCTGATACATGCAGGATTCGTAAAAACACATGCACAAACCTCCACCACCGCCACCACAATACACAAGCACTACATACCTTCACTAACACAAACTCAACAATCGTTTCGCCCCGCAACCGAAGCATCATCAGGAGATGCGATTTTGGTTGTGGAGTCTATCTCCTTCTTCGCGGATTATAGCAAAATAATTTTACTATTACTTTTGTACATTGTAATAACTCAGTTAAATTTATCCAGTAAAAAGAACCAAAATATATATAAAAACTTTAAAAAAAATCTTTGGACGTTATCCAAACGACGTGATATAGAACCTTCTTTAACTTAGATTTTACCTGGCCTTGACACATCATGAAATAAAAAAAACTTTGATATGCTAATAATAGATGCCGTTTTTCAATGGCATCCTATTCCTGTTGAATTTACAGGATTTCTACAGCCTATATCTTATGAGGAACAATTGTGCTAAATTTCATCGATAATGGTTCAGCGTTTTCGCCGTGAAATAGTAAAAACATACATTCTATACATACAAACTTTCACATTTATAATATTAGTAGGATAGAATTTAGTAACGATAGACCTACCAGAAGGATGCGTATTTCTTTCGAAATGCGCATTAAGCAATTCCAGCGCTTGAGGCGTAAACGACGTCCGCCGCTTGCGTTTCTTGCTAGGCTCCATACCTATGAAGTCCGTAAGGTGGTTCTGCCCCGAGGCGTACCTGGAATGATATAATTTGGTATTCAATTCCAAGGATTTAATGTGCTTATTTGACATAACTTTCAAAGTTAACAATAATGGATGAACACACACGATGAACTCATTTTTAAAATTATAACGATCTGAGAGTTTCATTAACGAAACTGTCAAACCATGTTGAAAAAAAGCTTGATAGCTTTGGTATTTTTCACGAGCTCGCCATGTAACCGTCCATTAATGCAACTGTTGAAATTAATACTATAATAGGAATTAGGTAATTATACGTCAATATAAATTAAAGTTAGAGCATTATCAACTATTTATAATTCTGTATTTGTGTAGTAGTAATGAAAAAACTCCCAGTAAATTTCATCGAAATAATTTATAGAATTAGGCGTGACTTTGCGGAGATCCATAATAAAAAAGTAATAATAAAATAATTTTATTATTACTTTTGTATAACTTTATACTTTTATCAAATTAAGACTCCACTAACAGTATGTACCAGCTACCTTAATTTAATTAATGTAACACTATTTATTTTTCAAAAAAATTCAAATCGTAATTATTTCGTCACATAAATAATTCATATTACAATTCAAATATAGCTTTGAATTATTAACGCAGATGACAAAGTAGACTCCATCTAATATTGAACTTCTTCAAGTTCATATTAAAAACCGAAGCAGATGAACGACAAATGTACCTTGTTCTAGTTTCATAATTCCATTGCCATTTGAATCCCCTTACATAAATGAATCTTTAACACTTAGAATACGCTTAGCATATATCTGCAGTTGGTATATTTGAAGGGCCAAACGTATTTACAATTGTTCATGTTATTACATAATGTCAAAAGTTTGTACTGTCCAGTTTATCTTTGCAATGTCTTCACTACTTGATTCACAGTTATTTCATATTAAAAACTCCCATATGATATAAACATAATGAGATTGTAACGAAAAAATTACTTAACTTAGGAGAATTAATATACAAGAAATAGACATATGTATTTTATTAAATAAAAAAAATGAGTAGCACAGAACTGATTCATTATGTAATTGCAGAAAGAGTTGACTTATAAATTTTATTAAATATAAATCATTTCCTTTTTAAAGAACAATTTATAGATAAAATAAACAACGCAAAAGACGCCTAGGCCACAACTATTTTTGGGATCAAAACGAGCTAACAAATGGCTGTCGGACAATTAAAATATTTACAGGGTGATTTGCTAGTTACCGCTAATGAAGACGAAATGGATGAGTCTATATCTTTATTAATTCAAGGACCGTCGTTAACAGAGGCGCTCGTTAAAAATTACCACCAAGAGAGAGCCGATTGCAAATTCAACACACTATTTGCAATGTTAAACCAGGCCCGTTGCATTCAGATAATGCATTTTAACGATGCAGAATGTTAAATCGATAGATCCTATTGATCCTTGCAAGATGGTGAGTGATCTACGGGGTTTTAAATAACACCTGAATCTTATGAAACTTTATGTAACAAGTCAGACGTATTTATTTCGCGTGAATTAATTCCCTATTACGTCTCGGCTTCATTTCGAATACAATTTAATTCACTTAAACCAAATGAGTTCTACAAATAATAAGCAACTATGTTACTGTATTTTATATTACACGATATTAATTTATATGAATTATTTATGCATTCAGAATTCCTTATGTATATTAATTATGTATATGAATTATTAAAAGTATTAAGTGCTTATAATCTGTAATAAACATAGTAGTAGGTTTGTTATAAATGTGTTATTAAATGTTAATCATTTCTGCATGAATAACACTACATTTGGACGTTGTGTAAGTCATGCATAAATGTTATAATATATTTATAGGTATAAAATATAAATGAAAATGCGCTATCTAATAAGTAATATAAAGCAGAACGGATGCACATAAAACCTAACCAAAGCTGAGTTAGTCCAGATTTGAGAAATATATTTCACGTTGCTAAGCGTTAAAGGCCAAATGTGGTACACGAACACGATTGCACTATACGTACAAATTCACTCAAACAATAATATTTACCTCTCTTCAGCTTCCTTCATCCAACGTTCAAGCACCGGTTTGATTTTCTGCGCACTTTTTGGAGTTATATCCAATTTCTCAAATCTGTATCGAACATAAATTTTAATGTTAGATATTTACTTGCACGTTCCGGTTAAAGAGAACTACCGCGATTAAGCTGTTACGCGTTACACTTATCCCAAACCACAGCAGGCAAAATACAGGACATTGACATTGCGTTAACGTTTAGAGGTAAAAAAAAAACAATAGGCAATTTAGGCCGCGGTGGTAATCAGTTTGATTAATACCGAACGTGGTAACAATAAAATGAATTCAATTAGAAATGAAAGGTAACGTATGCCAATGCCCTGGCTTTGAATTGCGCAAAATGAATATTAACAAAAATAAAAATCATACATCATGCTAGATAAGATGGAAAGTCCGAAATTAGTCGAGACGTAACATATAACAAATTTGATAAAATTCTCCCAACAATTAGTTATAATGTCGAACGAACGCTTGGTAGCCGGTACATTAATGTAGCGCATTTGTCTTAACATCAAAATGAGATTCGCTTGATGCATAACGCCTTCTAATAATTACGAGTATGTAAATACGATATACGTGTGAAAAGGAAAAGAATGAACGCCAAAACTGGTAATTAGAAATAAATGTATGCGGCTTACATTCACGTGGTATGCACGGATCACCGATCGAGATAAGATTACATTAAATAGCGTTGAAACATTTTGATTTAAAGACAATCTACGTACGGCCTGGGTCGTTGAGTGAGTTGAAGCGTGTGCTTAATGCATATAATACAGTAGTGTGTTCAAAGCTAACACCATCCCCCTTCCAAAAGTCTAGTCAAATTTAAGAGCATTAACTTTGGAGAATAAAGTTTGGTATATTGCTAATATTGGTTTGTAAGATGTAAATGATGTTAGCTTCGATGTTCGGTGTAGGGATAAATAAAAACAAAACACATACATGTTTTGTTGTTGTGAAGACAGCTGAGCTGCTAGCATCTGCGAAGCCAGGGCACTGGGGACGGTAACAAATTATATGTTAGAGTTTATTTGATGAGAAAGCACCCCTCTGAATATAAGGAGCACAACACTTATGTAATCAATATAAAGGTGATGCACGCTTGGTTTAACCGTAGACTAAAACTAATTATGCTTTTGGTTCCATAGGTTAGATATTTAAACCTAATTTTTCATAATTAATATAAAAAACTTAATTGTTCATACCGTTCCAAATAAGCTAGGATTTTTGCATTCGAACATTTGTTTACATTTCTCACCCTATTTTCTTAAATTAATCCGTATTTTCTAATGAAATACTCGTATTTACTTCTGTCATTGTCGTTTTTGCTGTCTTTAGAGTTAAGTAACAATGGTCGCGATTGAAAACCATCGCTGAAGTATACCTCAACTTAAGCTAAGTTAAGCTAGAATTTACTCCTTTTTACTGTTCATTATTTTAACTTTCTAATATGACGTTACTAATAAAATGTTTTTGACTGGATTCGATATTAAATAAATAAGGTACTGATACTAAATTTATTTAAAGCTTCTCCCAAATTACATTAATTAAATTAAATGGATTGAGAAGATTATGTAAATACCACGTCAGGAAAAACGCTACAGCAAAAAGGACGACAAAAGCCATCCAGTAACCGTAAACAATACCTTCGTAATTTACGCAGTCTGCCTAATATAAAATTGTAATAACTTCGGCCATGCTTAATTCAATGTTTGTCGAGGGTAAGTTACAATTATCATAGGCGTTGACCAGATAAGTGGGAAACGATATTCAGTTTTAAAGGGAACATTGACAATCATAAAGCTTACAGGGATTTATTCGAATGTCAGAACGAATATGATCTACGTAGAGCAATTTTAGATCCTTATATTTACAACTAGCAAACTTCTTGCAATCTAACATTGTAGTTAAAGGAAATCGTACTATAACTTTACACTTCAGAGATCTTAGATGATTTCTAAGTGATTTCGAATTTCAGCAGTTCTAAGACTCTATGATAACGAGCAATATAAGATAAATTAAAATCTAAAACATCATCATCCTCCTGCCATTATCCCACTCTAAGTATGATCGGCACGTCATGTTATAAACATGTTGTTACATGATTTGGCTGCGTTTTTACGACCGGTCGCCTGCCTGACGTCAACTTACCTTGGTCGTATTTTACGACACTTCGGTAAGAAAGAGGGTGGTCTATTCTACTAAACCGGATACCACACGATGGGTCAACTTACCTTAGTCGCCTTTTACGACACCTCGGTAAGAAATGAGGTTGGTCTATTCTACTCAGCCGCATACCACACGGCGGGTCGACTTACCTTAGTCGCTTTTTACGACACCTCGGTAAGTAATGAGGGTGGTTTATACCTCAATATAATAGCAATTATTGTTGATGCCGCTATTTTAAGTAATGATAAATATAAAAGTCACCAAGAAAGCGTTCTAATTTTTTTTTATAAAATATTATTAGGCAGCACAAATATAATTAATTCTTTTGTAATCGCTGCCAGCGGCGACACCGGTCTCTAAGTGATGCATAAGGAATAATAAATTTTAATTATAATGCAAATTAATTGAGTCCAGCATAATCAAAGGGGTAGCAGCCGTGTACCGGGCGTCACAATAGCAAATTGGGGCAAAAGAAAAATTAATGGAAAACGAAATCACGGCGGGACAAAGACAGGGGAATTCTACTCTTTTAATTACACGAAAAAAGTAATTACGGCAAGATAATTAATTAACTGGAACAGAAGTAACGATTAATGATTTTATTATACGAACGAGGTCGGCTGGGTCGAGTTGAATTTCCTTCGAGTTGTCTAACACCGCGCCCCGATCGGCCCAATCGTGAAAAAGGTTCTCAATCATTTGATTTACTTTCAATTAAACGTTATTAGTGAAAATCGATGAAGCCTTTGTAATGAAAACGAGGTTATTTGCTTGTTTCGGTGACCGATACACAGCCGTTCGAAATTTAGAATAAGAAATATATATAAACAGTTTTGTAAGACGACAGTGTTTCGAAAATTATACATTTGCAGTGCGTAAATCTATGCATGATAAACGGGAAAATCAATCTGTTTGTTTATATGTTTAAAATTAATTGTGCTCTACTGATGTCTATCAACAAAAATCACAATTTGTTCATATGTTAATATAGCCACAAAAAGCCAACGTTTTTTAGTTTTTACTTTTGTTGACAAAAAATTGAATTGACATTTTGATTGATAACGGATAAACATACTTACCTACAAGACATTTAAAAACAATCGAACTAGCAACTGTATCATTTATTAGCACCTAAAATATGTTCGAAACATATAAGAAACAATTGGTCCTTCGAGCCGGATATGTCCCTATGGGTTAAAGCCTATAATCCAATACTCGCATATCCAATACTCGATGTATAATATTAAACCAAGTAAACTCGCAGTATAATATTAAACCAAAAGTCTTCGAACAGTGCGTGTTGCCAGTGATGACATACGGATCCGAAACTTGGTCGCTGACTATGGGCCTCATAAGAAGGCTCAGAGTCGCTCAGCGAGCGATGGAGAGAGCTATGCTTTATGTATTTCCACGTGATCGAATCAGAAATGAGGAGATCCATAGTCACCGACATAGCTCAGCGGGTCGCGAAGCTGAAGAGGCGATTGGCGGGGCACATAGTGCGGAGAACCGTTGGACGTTGGGGTCTCAAAGTGTTGGAATGGCGACCCCGCACGGGAAAGCGCAGTGTCGGTAGACCCCCTACTAGATGGACTGACGACCTCAAAAAGGTCGCGGGGAGCCGCTGGATACAACCGGCACAAAATCGTGTGATCTGGAGATCCCATGAAGAGACCTATGTCCAGCAGTGGACGTCCATCGGTTGAAGAAGAAAAAGAATATTAAACCAAATACGCATTTACTTAATAGTAAACACAGAAAAGACGAAAAGAAATATTTCTAATTATGTCGGCCGTAAAAAATGTGTCGGCCACAACCGCGTACCACAACGGAAGCCGTCAAAATGGTAATTAATTAAACGAATTGTAAGCAATGAAAGGAGTCGTGCTGTTTTACAAATCACTTCAATTAACAATATTAAAAAGTTATTGTGATATCTGCGTGACGAAGGAACGATAAAAAAAATTGTTTATGTCGCTCCGTCGGGTAAGCCTGCTTCGGTTAATATATTAGGGGATACGTAGTAGAAAGCTTTACCCGGATTTCGTCCGCGTCAACTCCATCATCTTCCTGACCTTATCCTACTCTAAGTGGGGTCGGCACAACATGTTACAAACATGCTGTCACATGATTTGGCTGCGTTTTACGACCGGCCGCCTGCCTGACGTCAATTTACCTCACTCGTATTTTACGACACCTCGGTAAGAAAGAGGGTGGTCTATTCTACTAAACTGGATACCACACGGTGGGTCAACTTACTTTAGTCGCCTTTTACACACCTCGGTAAGAAATGAGGTTGGTCTATTCTACTCAGCCGGATACCACACGGCGTGTCGCCTTATCTTAGTCGCCTTTTATGACACCACGATGAGAAAAAGTGTGGTCTATTCTACTTAGGCGGGTACCACACGGCGGGTCAACTTACCTTAGTCGCCTTTTACGACGCCTCGGTAAGAAATGAGGTTGGTCTATTCTACTCAGCCGGATACCACACGGCGTGTCGCCTTACCTTAGTCGCCTTTTATGACACCACGATGAGAAAAAGTGTGGTCTATTCTACTCAGGCGGGTACCACACGGCGGTTCAACTTACCTTAGTCGCCTTTTATGACACCACGATGAGAAAAAGTGTGGTCTATTCTACTTAGGCGGGTACCACACGGCGGGTCAACTTACCTTAGTCGCCTTTTACGACGCCTCGGTAATAAATGAGGGTGGTCTATTCTACTTAGCCGGATACCACACGGCGTGTCGACTTACCTTAGTCGCCTTTTATGACACCACGATGAGAAAAAGTGTGGTCTATTCTACTTAGGCGGGTACCACACGGCGGGTCAACTTACCTTAGTCGCCTTTTACGACACTTCCGTAAGGAATGAGGATGGTCTATTCTACTCAGCCGGATATAACACGGCAGTTCAACTTAGCTTAGTCGTCTTTTACGACACCTCGGAAAGAAAAAAGGGTGGTCCATCCTACTCAGCCGGATATACACAGCGAACCAATCCACAGCAAAAATAAAAAAAACAAATTGAAAGCCTGTAGATAATGTGAAGTAATTTGTGAGAAAAGCGTCGTGATATACAACTAAAGCGTAAATTTGATACAAATTCTATCAACTGTCCTAGATCATGAAAGGTTTCAAGACCCATGTGTAAAACGATACTGTTTTCGGGCTATCTAAGAATCATACGACTTCTGATATAAGAAGAGTATACCGTGACTTTCGTAGTAGACATTTTTGAACACTAAGAGCCATCGTGGTCTACTATGAAATAACCTTGATTAAATTTTCTGTGAACTTTCACAGATCGTTTTTAGGTATGTGAAAAATAATTGATTCAATAAAGTTATTATTTAATCGATATAATAAAACGATTGTTTTATCAAAAAAATTAATACTGATCTATTATTTTATTATTATAATCGATTTTCTAAAAATCGTTTAAGCGTTTTTATATAAATAACCCATCATCTTTAATATT
The DNA here is from genome assembly GCA_029227775.1 of Morpho helenor. Lineage (NCBI taxonomy): Eukaryota > Metazoa > Arthropoda > Insecta > Lepidoptera > Nymphalidae > Morpho > Morpho helenor. Next base: position 3,574,766 of record JARGCU010000044.1, read on the forward strand.
TAAATGAGTTAATGTTGTATATATATTTTACGAATCTCGGAAAATGGCTCCAACGATTTTGATGTGGGGGGTTTTGGTAGAGAAAAATCAATCTAGATAGGTTTCATTTAAAAAAATTTCGTTTTATCCACTTTATTTTAGCATTTTTTTCGGGCACTGAAACAAATACTTATTGAAAACATATTGCTATAATAGCCTAACGGTTAGCGGGTGGACCAAGAAAATTCAAACCCAAGTTCGAGTCCTACATGTTACCGGAGCCTATTTTTTTTTTATCGTATTTTTAAAAAAAATTCCGAACAAGGTTCAGTCACTAAGGTACTAATCACTTAAGCGTGAACTTGGACTAAAAGTATAATATGCTTGCTTACTAAAATTTTATTCTTATTTTGAAGGCTTTGAGGAAACCCATATTTCGATAGATCCTCAATGAAGTTGTATTGACCAATCAATCGACCATTATAAATATATGTGCACATTAGACAGTGGAAGTAGTAACAGTTGCCAGAGTATTTGCTTGCATGCATTGTCATAGAGACTGGATCAGTATGTAAAATTTCAGCACAATCGGACACCGGGAAGTGGTTCAAATTTAGCTTCCCATACATACTAGTACATGACAAGTTAAATAAAAGCTTTTAATAATATAACCATATGTTGTAAATTCTTCACAAACTATTTGATAATCAGTGGCGTAAATCACTTACCTAAGGCAAAAAAAACTAGGGCCCCAACTAAAATCGTGTCGTCGTATCGTATCCGTATTTGTCGTGTTTCAAATTTGTCATAATCCAGATTCTTCATTCTTCGTCGTAATACAGTCGAACTCATAATAAAATTAAAATGACACAACACAAACCAAAAACACATTGTAACTTAATAACCGATTTGAAGGAGTATTCTCAATTAGACCGTATATGTTTATTTTTACGTGTTTCGATTTATAGTTTGTAAGTCAGAGTCCGAGAGGCCCCCTGAGCGCGTGTGGGCCCCGAGGCCTCATCTAGCCCTCCGATAGCTACACTGTTGATAGTTGTATATTTATGGACCATAGGTTTATCATCATACTGAACGAGTTACGAAATACTGTTAAGTTACGAATATACTGAAAATAACACCTTATATTATAGTTAAACCAAGCGTGCTCCAATAGAATGTATAGACGTTTATAATATAAATTACCTGAAATGATAATTGTGATATGATTGTATTTATGATATCAAAGGCAAATGTACAATATCGAAAAAACATGGCTACAATTTTTTCAAATGATTATTTTCTATTATAGAACAGAAGAGAAACATATTTTGATGTACGCCATAATTTTAAAATAAAAGCCACGCAGCGATCTCTTTTAGGCAAGCCTTTGGTAGATGACATACAAAAATAATATAGATTATTATTATTGAGTGATTTCTTGGTGTATTCTTCATTTAAGATTATTAATAAAAGGTTTTATTTAGACAGAGTGTGTACTACAATACTAGTTCAGTTAAATAAAAAAGAACTACGTCTTGGCGATTAATGGAGTGATTTTTTAATACCTTCTTTAAATATCTGGACTCTAAGGTTTATATACTCTTATGTAACCAAAAAGGTTGAAAAATACGCCTGAATCCTAATTCACTTACAATGGGTGTCTAGGTTATTTATATAGATAAAGAAAACTGATTTAGTGATTATCGGACTGATTTAGTATTACTGATGTATCAAATACTATTTTTTTTAATCTTTATTAATCATCCACTGGATTTTTATATAATGCAGCTAAGTTTCTAAGTGTCGATTCTTTTAATTTTTTTTCTTTAATTCTTTTAATTTAATTTTCTCGATTCGCAGTTAAGTTATCAGAAAGCTTCATCTAGAAGGTGACGGATAAAATTTCGTAGCGTTTTAATTTTCCAATTTTATATCAGAAATACTTTATTCTTTCTGTAAAGTAGCCTATGAATTTTCGAGAATGTATTTAGGCGTAATTTATCAAACAAAAGTGCAGTGTAGTGCATACATGTGTTGTCTATGATTACATTTCCTACCTGCATATCGCGCTTTGACTGTACGCGGGGCCCTCGGTGACTGAGAGGGCCTGACCGACTTGAGTCTGAGTCAGGCCAAGACCCAGCCGTCGCAGTTTAAAGGCCTTGGCGAACTCCTTGATGTCTTCTAAGTTGATGCCGTCCACTACGTTTCCTGACGACTGGCTGATGGTTGGTTGATCTAGCGAGAAAAAAAAGTTAAATTTATCTTCATGACTGCGCCAGAATGAATGGCATGTGGCTCAGAAGAATAGACCACTCTCGTTAGTTATCGAGGTGTCGTAAAGGGCGACTAAGGTAAGTCGACCCATCGTGTGTTATCCGGCTGCGTAAAATAGACTACCGTCATTTCTTACCTAGGTGTCGTAAAATACGACTAAGTTGATGTCAGGCAGGCCGGTCGTAAATTAACTTGCAAAATTATGTGAAAACATGTTTAAACATGTTGTTTCGACCCCACTTAAAGTGGAATAAGGTAGGATAAGGAAGGATGATGATCCGAATCGTTTACTTTATTTTATTTATCGTCTTAAATTGATCAAACGGCTCAGTTAATACATAACATTTATTAGGACGAAGTACTTACATAATATTTAAAACCGGAAATTGATCAGCTAAACAGGAACTAGACATTTCGATCCGGCGTCGAAGCGTCATATTCGAAGGAAAATTATAGCCAGGGTTTAGTGGGCAATTAACGTAATTAGCAGATGGTGGCGGTTCTAATTATGCGAAATATCATTAGACAGGAGACGTACCGCTGCATCCCCCTGCTTAGCTAACCGATGACAAATTACTGCCTACCTTCCCCCGCTAGTTTGAGTAGTCTTCAATAGTGATGTGAATAAACACACTCCTTATCTAAGAATATATTTGTATACGATAAGGAAATAAAAATAATAGATTGATTCTATGATAAGAATCGATCAATTCTATTGATTTACCGAATATAGGGTCAAAAAAAGTATTTCTAGTTTGATTAAACATCATAATTTTGGATGTTCAAACTTCTCCTATCACAAAATAAATAATATTTTGGTGCGAACTTTTTCAATTAGACTGCAGTAATTTTAACGTACTTTTTCCTCTTTGTATAATACACGGATTTTTCAATTAATAAAGTACTTAAAATACTTAAATTAGAATGTATTCTATTAATCTATTCATTGTTAACAAAACAATTTCTCTCATGACTTATAAGTAATATGGATTGCAAATTAAATATACTGATGTTGAATGATGGTAAGATTTTAAGTGAATTGCACCACCAAAATTTGTACACTTCGGCTAAAGTTTAAAAACCAGATTATCAGTATATTACTAGTTGTGCCCGCGGTTTAGCCTTCGCAGGAACCAGCGTGTCAAAAATATGTATCACAATAAACTACTACTAAACCTGTAAAATAATCATGCCAGTTCCCAATTAACACTTCACTAAAATCAACAAAAAATAATCGTCAAATTTTAAAATAAACTAAGAAACTTGTTGTTCACAATCTATTAACACTGTTAAAAACAGGCTGCTACAGAAAGCCTACTATACTCTTGAAGATTGTTTAGAAGATAAGAATGTGTGGATACTCTCTTTGAACCTGTACAAGACAGTAACGACTTAATGTAAATAGTATTAAGAATTATATTTTTAAAAGAGCAACCGCAGCTTTTCGAACCAGTAGTAGAGTTGACGATTCAATAGTACTTGTTTACAAGTTTATTTGAATAAAGAATATTTTGAATTTGAATTAGTTCTCTCACCATAAGCTTTAGAAAGATATTATGCAGTTTGAATGTGTTCCACATTACAGCTCTGTCCAGATCGAAGATTCTTCTTGATTTCAAATTCTGGCAATCAAGTGCTTATCAAATCCTAACACCTCGACACACTCATTGTCTAGTCGGACGTTTAACCTTTACTTCGACTCGGACAAAAGCTGCGTCACGTCACTACTCAGGACCAATTAAGACAAGGTAGGGTTGGTAAATTGGCAATCGTTCCTCCGTTTACCGGTGTACGGTGTACCGAACGCATCGGTTATTTCGTTTATACGATTGTTATTCTACTTCGTTTCGCTTTGCGCAGTCTTGATCACTTGCGATTGCGAAATTTTATTACCCAGTAGGGGATTTGTTCCTCATCAAAGTGCTATTATGTGTTATTTGTCAACAAATTACGTTGCGGAGAAATAGTTGCGTCAATTTTTGATAGTCGTTATCTTTGAGGTATGGTACTATACCTTAATATAATTGTTACAGCTTTAAGAATCTGAATTTAGTTTGAAAAATTGTCATAAAACGGTATATAGATATGAATGTGGATGGATATATGACTAGAAGGAGACTGAAATAGATAAATGGTATATGCATATAAAAAGAAAAGCGGCAGTAAGTAAGTAGCGGCCTGTTACTTGTTACTATCACACTGCTGAGAATAGGCCTCTTCTCTCCGTTTTTGGAGAGAAGGTTTGGAGCTAAGACCTACCACGCTACTCCAATGCGAATTGGTAGGTTACACATATCTCCAGAATTCTATAGAGATATGCAGGTTTCCTCACGATGTTTCCTTCACCGAAAAGCGTGTGATAAATTGCAATTATCAATTAAACACAAGTTTTAACAAAAAAAACTCATTGGCGTCTGCCCGGGTTTGAACTCTTAGACCTCCATAGCGGTAGATTTGACAAATAATAGGAAAAAGGGGAGAGAAAAACCTGTGACGACCGCACGTAGAATTGGTTAAGGACAGGAAAGATACAAATATATACTCGTAAAATAGATATACGTTGTAAGTACTTTAAAGTTGGCAATACCAACTTTAGGAACTTCAAATAAAGTTAATCGGTCGCAGAGATATCGAAACGTGTAGAATATATTTTTTGAAATAATTATATTTTGTAAGTGTATACGAGTATATAATAAATTTTTTAATGTTAATATTTCTTAAAATATTTTTTTTGTTCGTTTATTACATTATATTGCATCTATAAATATCACACGAAGTTCCCAAAAGCTTATAGTCTTTATGTGATCGATTTTCTCAGAATGTACTAACGGTTTTTTGTATAATTTTTACTACATGATAGTGCAATTCTTAAGCAAAGTTATTATTAGATTATTAGTAAATTGCGGTTTGACGTAAATTGAAACAGAATTCATTTATTTCTTTTTTTCTTATTTTTTTAATTTATTTCTGAAATTTTTATTTTTGATTTTATTTCTAATTTGCTTAGGCACGTCGCTACAGTTAATTGAATTTCATTTCTTAATTATTTATGCCTATTACTACTTTTCTTCCGTTTGTTTGCTTGCTGCACCTATTTAAATTTTCCATTCGATCCTGAGGTTGACTGCTAGAGAACGCTTATTTAGTCTTAAGTCCGCCTTTTGTACTTTTAATATCTCAATAGTGCATTAAAGATTTTAAAAAAAAGAACAGAAAATTTACGACATACTAATTTCCACGTGGACAAAGCTGCTGTCATAGATAAAAAATAACATAGTCTAGTAAACAAAAAAAAAAACAATTATACATGTTTTGGTAAAATGCTCCATTTATTTATCAATTAAGTCGGGAGGTTAAAGTTAAGAGCCAGTTTTATCGCGTGATGAGTCTCACCCATTAATTAATTTACAAAGATAAGTCAATTGGCTTAGTCTACCAATGGCGCCGAATTCGACAATAATGCATCAAGATACCGTACATTTAATTGTTTAATACATGTTATAAATTAATTAGATACAATTACAGTTCGCGTGTTCGGTTCCGTCCGCACGTTTATTGACCCGCGTTACGTGTAAGAGAACAATTTGAAAAGTAATGCCAATTAAGTATTTCGGCTGTTACTTTCTTCGGAATTGGCGTGTTTTTAGACACGTTCTTAATTACGGAACGAGCTTCGACAACGTCCGCTTTTACTTTATACGAATTTTATGTCGTTGGTCGTCGAATGAGTTAGTTGTTTTCGAATGAGTTACCTACTTAGTAGTTTTCAAAGTAGTATAATATTAAATTTGAAAATAATTTTTTAATAACTAAACATACGAATGTTACCAATAATTTTATTGTTATTTAGATCTTTTTTGCATACTTGATATATATACCTATAATATATTGGCACTTGTACAATTTGTAGATGATAATATCTTTCATTAATGTTTATAAAAATGTTTCTAAACATGTCTGCAGGGATGCTGCATGTCTGTACAGATTTAGATATGTCACTAATTGCATTCTATAAGCACATTCTTGTTAAAAAAAGAATGTTATCGTAAAATATACATGAAATATAAAGTAAAAATAAATGAGTTTATAGTAAAACGAAAATTATGATTTAACTCAACTAAAGAAGCATATAAATAAAAAATACTTTTTTCTTATATTACTGGGTATATACATTTTTACATAACTTTCGCACCGCAGTTTTCTCCGAGACGCGTAGCTATTTTTATATAAATTCTTATTCTTATTTTTTGAACAAATTAGGGTAAATAAACTTACTGTATATGAGTCTAAATATCAGGCAAATTCTTGTACGGAGTCCAATAACTCGCGTCCAAGACTCGCGAACAAACTTAGGTTTAAATTATAAATCTCGAAACGGAATCTTTTGTAGCATCAAAAGATTTACCACCGTTTAAAAAATACACCGTTTCAAATCCTGGAGAAATATAAATGAAATAGAAATAGAAATAAATCTCCAAAATACTTTAATAGTTACTATCAATAGTACAAGTTACTTGAAAAAGCTATACCGTTCTAAATCGTAATAGTAACACAAAATAACACGATTCGGTGCGCGTAATTTGATCCATTACGTATATGTTCACAAATTTTTAATTTGCGTGTCTGAAACTAGCGATCAAACGATTCTAATCTTTATTAATATGGCATTACGTTCGTATTATTTATTTCTTGTGCTTATATATTTAATTCAGCTAATCACCCGAATACTTTAATTAAGGATAATCAACCGTTGAATATAAAATGCCGAAATAACGGACGCGGTTGATTATGGAGAATGTTTCCGTGTAGTAAATATGGATGGCGTTAGCATGTGAGAATGGCATTAGCTGGCTTTCGACGAACGCAAATTCGATATTAGTGATCATGAGAGGGAAACAATTTTAGAATTGAATTTTAGAAAATAGATAAATCATGTAAGAAATTAACGATGATGAATAAGGAACAGCGACATATCGTTGAGTCTATTTCCTGATGATGCTTCAGTTGCGGGGCGAAACGATTTTTTGTGATAGTTAACGTGTGTTTGCACATATTTTCAAGTTTACTTGAATAATGAATGATTTGAATTTGTTACTTGTCTGTAGTTCTTCCCTTCTTCAGAGTGTCGTGAAATTGTGCTGCCTTGTGCGAATAATAGTGAAAAGGCTAACAAATGTTATTCCCCGATAGAAAACCCAATATAAACAACCGTCAAAAATAATGAAAATATTATTTTTCTACATTCCGCGATTATAATTTTGGTATTTAAGTATGTATTTAAAAATTATATAAGTATATATTTACTAGTTGTCTGTCTCCCATAACACAAGTATTAAGTTACTTACTTTGGGGACGGACGACCGTGTGTGAAAAAAAAAGTATATAACTAAGCTTGTTTGGGTATTGCTCCGCTTTGCGATTTTGACGTGGAGTCTATCTCCTTATGATGCTTGATGATGATAGTGAACGTATGTAGTGCTAGTGTAATGTGGTGGCGGTGATGGAGGTTTGTGCGTGTGTTTTTATTAATCCTGCATGAATGAAATATGTGTATGAAAACCTGAAAACCTGAAAAAAATGTGATTGTCCACTCTACATTCAGCATTACATATATTTTCTATTGACTTTATTGCGAATTATAGCAAAATAATTTTATTATTACTTTTGTAATTTTCTTGTCACTAAAAGTACCTAGCCAAATCACATAACAACATTTCTAAAACATGTTGTGCCGACACCACTTCGAGTGAGATAAGGACAATTGATGATATTACCTATTTAAAGTACAAAATTAAATTATCCTAGTGAACAAAAGATACAATCATCTGAATAATGAATGATAGCGCTTCATGGCCATATAACTTGGCAAAATACATAACTAAGTCACTGTTTATATTCTGACCACGATTTAACGATATCCTAATAGATTATTAAGAGAATTTCTCATCGTAATTCCAATATCATCGCATAACATACAGCGAAATGTCGGCGTTCGACCGGTCCAACTCTTTGTTTCTTATCGATTGTGCTCGATTTATCGAGCCTTAATTATTTGTAATGGTTTTTAATTAGTTAATTAATTAATTTAGTCGGTGCCGGGAATGCGGCTCGGGTCGGCGCCTTTGAAGTCGCCATTTAAACCTTATTTTGACCGCTTTTGTGAAATTTAAGATTGGAAGGCTCTAGGAAATGATAATTGGGCGCTGTCGAAAAAATCGATTGAGTTTTATTGACAATGAAGAATATCATCGCTTTAACATTTTTCGTCTTAAATTTGTGACAATTGCGAGCATTTAAACATCTTTAATCATTTTCGTTCATTGGCAACTATTACGTATTACGTAACCTCTTATAGGTGACAGTTCTGTCGAACTTACAATATACTGATAATATTTTGACAACTGCGATTTGGACATACGCAGAAGCGTCGTCGAGGATGAGGAATGCGGAGATTATATTGTAGAGTTCTTTGTAAGGCTGGACTAACACTTAGGGCGACGTGAGGCAAAGTTACGTTGGACTTTTCTTCTTTGACACTTATGCTTTGAAGATTATGTATCTTCTAATGTGACTTCTAAGTGAGTGACGTTAGTAGAGGCATGGGATAAACATATGCCGGGAGATAGTTCCATTCCCGTGCTATGCGCAAAGGGAATGAAGCAGCAGAGCGCTGCGTACGCAAATTTACGTAAAAAATACTCGTACGTAAAATTCGTACGAGAATATTAAAAGAAGAGTTAATAAATTCTTTATGCAAGCAAAGTTTATCAGAAAAATAAAATAGTGCTCCAAAAACGTGTTTACATTCTAGTTAGAAAATTGCCGAATGAACGCAAACAATTAATGTTGCCCTTTTTACACGCTTTATCATAGTTGCAGACAGATTTTTAAATAAACTTTATACGATGATAAAATAAAAACTTGAAAAAAAAATTAATAACAAGTTTTTTAACAAACCATCACAAAAGTTATGATGTAATTATTTTTTATATTTAAATATATTTTAATTGTCATTTGTAAAGTGATAGCTCAGTGGGAAACGGGCAGAATAAAGCAGAGGTTATACGCAGAATCAAGCCTCTGTTATTATTGACCTCTTTTATTTTTTTGATATTTTATAATTTAAAAAAAATTAGCGAGCATGGCTCGGTCCCCCCAGGTACTTTTGATTTAATCCGGGAATAAAAATAATTTCATTATAATTTTTTGATTTTTTTATAATTTCATTATTAAAATAAAATAAATATTTTATTATTTATTTTATTATGGATCTCCGCAAAGTAACGCCTAATTCTATAAATAAATCAATCACACGAAAGTGAGAAATAAATAGACTTAATAAACGCCGTGTAGTATCCGGCTGAATAGAATAGACCACCCTCATTTCTTACCGAGGTGTCATAAAAGGCGACCAAGGTAAGTTGACTCGCCGTGTGGTATCCGGTTAAGTAGAATAGACCACTCTCTTTCTTATCGAGGTGTCGTAAAATACGACTAAGATAAGTGGACGTCAGGCAGGCGGCCGGTCGTAAAATACGTAGCCAAATCATGTGTTAACATGTTGTGCCGAACCCACTTAGAGTGGGATGAGGGCAGGGAGAAGAAGAAATAGACTTATTAAAACCTCAAAACATGCTTACGAAGTAAACGATGAAAAATAACTACAAATTATTATATATATAGTAGTATATAGTATATATAGTAGTAGTAGTGTATAGTAGTATAGGTACATAAAAATTATTAATTTTATTAATTTTAATGTACCTTTACTACGTTTCTTTTAGTTTTCCATCCACCAAGTGTCACTGGCAGAGATCTCTTATAGAGATAAGTTATCCTTTGTACTTGTTTTTCATTTAACTGTATTTTTTGTATGTTTTCTTTTATGGTACATAAATAAACAAATGTAGTATTAGTTCCGTGGGATGGTCGATATATATAAGATGATACAAAACTTTATTGAAAAGCTATTAAGAGAGGCCGGAGAAAACGTCGTTAGGGATGACGTCATCATCAGCTCTCATAAAAGTTCAAATAAAATAAACGAAACTAAAATGACAATAATTCCAATGCTTAATGTCATCGCAAATACATTGTAAGCCGTCAGCGAGTTGGCGCCTACTCTTATAATTGCACGATGAGTGCATCGATTTCACGCTATTTCTGTGTTGAATTGCTAATTAGGGTGAGATCCACTCTAAAAGAGTTAAGTGTGCCTATTTGTATCTATGTGCCACTCAATTAAGTGTGCCTATTTCTCTAAAAGAGAAATAGGCACACTTAATTGGATATGATAGTGATTTATAGAAGCAGTCGTTACTTAATGAATTAATTTAGTATGTAAAAACGCATGCATTAAAAATACAATACACAAGCACTGCACACGTTCACTATCATAAATTCCACAATGGTTTCGCCTCATTTATCCTCCACCTCAATTATCAGGAGATAGACTTGCGACAAAATTGCGAAGCCTTCACGTTTACTTTTGAGTCTAAGTATACTTTAAAATAACATTTAACATATGAATTTTATTATTTATAGAAACAGGCGTTACTTTGCGGAATTCCATAGTGCAGAAGTTATAGTAAAATTATTTTGCTGTAATCCGCGTCTGTTAAGAGTTTATATGTAATGCTTAGTGTATGCGTATATCCGACCGAAAGCGCCCTTACATTCTCATCAAGACGTCAGTCCAAGGTCCAATCTAAATGTACCCTATCGATTTAATATAGACAAATTAGCAGCGAGTAAACAGCAGAGGAACTGAGTAATTTAGTAATTGTATCCACTAACAACGAATTAAATAGTAATCAATAGAAACGGGGCCCCGGGCATCAACATTGATACTTTTTATAGAGACGATACGGACCCGACACGATAGGGGTATCGTTACGTCGGTATAAACTAATTGATTTGTTTTTTCTTTTTTTTTAATAAATAAATATATGGGACACTTACACACACGGTCGTCCGTCCCCAAAGTAAGTAACTTAATACTTGTGTTATGGTAAACAGACAACTGGTGAATATATACTTATATATTTTTTAAATACATACTTAAATACAAATATACACCCAGGCTCAAAGACCAACAAATTCATTTATAGAAAATGTTGGCCCTCGGCGGGAATCGAACCCGCGACCCGCGGCGCTGAAGGCAGGGTCACTACCCACTGCTCCAACGGGCCAGTCAATTAATTTATTAAAATTTATTTAAAATTTATTTAAAAGTAATTGATTTATTAGTGTATAAAAATTTCAAAATAATTCATCATATACGTAGAATAATAATCATCATCTTCCTGCCCTTATCTCACTCTAAGTGGGGTCGGCACAAAATGTTATAAACATGTTGTCACATGATTTGGCTACGTATTCTACGACCGACCGCCTGACTGACGTCAACTTACCGTTGTCGTATTTTACGAAATCTCGGTAAGAAAGAGCGCGGTCTATTCTACTCAACCGGATACCATACGGTATGTCGACTTACCTCAGTCGCCTTTTACGACACCTGGGTAAGAAATGAGGGTGGTCTATTCTGCTCAACCGGATAACACATCGCGGGTCAACTAACAACTTATCTTACTCGCCTTTTACGACAACATGGTAAGAAAGAGGGTGGACTATTCTACTCAACCGGATAACACATGGTGGGTCAATTTATATTAGTCGCCTTTTACGACACCTCGGTAAGAAAGAGCGTCTATTCTACTCAACCGGATAAAACATGGTGGGTAAACTTATCTTAGTCGCCTTTTACTACACCTCGGTAAGAAATGATGATGGTATATTCTACTCAGCCTGATACCACACGCATTTTATGTAGAATAATAATAACTAATAATTAATAATAACTAATAACTAATAATTAATAATAACTAATAATTAACTAATAATAAATAATAATAACTAAAAAGAATTAATAATAGGTAATTAATAATAATTAATATTTAATCGTAGAATAATAAGATTGAATATTTGTAATAATGTGGAAAAAAGCGTGGCGTACTCGATGTATCGCACGCTTATTATTAAAGTGGCCTAATTCAGAGTAGGCTTAATTGAGTTAGATACATTGTAATCCTTATTTTAATAATATATATGCGATATCAAGGTAACAACTAATAAAACAGGGAATGTTTTCTAACTCTTCCATGTTATGGGTCTCTTTCACACTCACGAGATTTGTAGGCGCTACGGTACATCGAAATTAATTTAAATTATTCAAATTACAATAATTATTTAATAATAATTATATGTACAAGCTGTGATGGCCTAGCGATGCGACCACTTGAATCTCTAGAGACGATCATGGGTTCAAACCCTGGCAGACACCAATGAGTTTTTCTATTAAAACTTATGTGTCTAATTGATAATTGCAATTTATCACACGCTTTTCGGTGAAGGAAAACATCGTGAGGAAACCTGCATATCTCTAGAGAATCCTAAGGATATGTATAACCTACCAATCCGCATTGGAGCAACGTGGTAGGTCTTAGGTCCAACCCTTCTCTCCAAAAATGGAGAGAGGAGGCCTATGCCCAGCAGTGGGATAGTAACAGGCCGTTACTTTTACTTACTTACTATATGTACTTATAGTTTTTGTATAATCGACTTATTGTAATTTATTAAAATTATTCAATGAAAGTTCCTCTTGTAAATTCAATTTAAAAAAATTCGAGTAAATTATAACTTTCAAAGAAGTTCTAGAATAAGTTTTAAGATCACATAACAGAAATAAAATTCTAGAGGCGCTTTAATAAGTTAATGGATCTGACGAAACATACGATTCCGAAAGATCTTCGTGCTGAATAAATTGGGTTAATAAAAATAGCCTATTTCAAATAGATTAATACCGTCTGGGTCTATAACGAATCTAATTTGTGCCTATAGTAAAAATAAACCGTCTGCATCTCGAGATAGGCTTATATCGGAAAGAATTCTTTGGCTCAAAGAGCCATACGTATATCATGATATGGGAACATCGTGAGTCCCTTCGCGAAAAGTTTTGCGAAAAAATAGCTTCCAATATAGAAGAAGCTGGGTGACCGAGCCTTGCTCGGTAATTATTAAAATGATGTAAAAAAAAAAAATTAAAAATAAAATTGAAAAGAAAAATGAAAAATTAATAGGGCAGGTGGGGCTCGATCCTAGGTATTTTCACCTCTTTATACCGCCCGCCTGTGCTACCATGACTTTACGTTTGACAACGAAAAATTGTGATTATATTCAACGTAAATTTAAAATAAATAAAATACACCGGGAAAATGTAAAAGTAAATAAGTAAAAATGTAGTATACTTATGAGTTTAGACATAACAAAAATAGCAGGGAATCTTCATGGTATGGGGTAAGGGGAATTTTAATCATTTCTTTCACTGAGTGACATAGGATATATATTTTATACCCGTGCGAAGCCGGAGCGGGCCACTAGTTAATGATAAAAAAGCTAGGATTTCCAAAGCTTTCCAGCTTTAGACAAATGCAGCTTAATTATGTCAATTGAAAATGTTAAAACGCCGAGTTTCTTGCTGATTCATATCTGTAAGAGCAATATTTCGAACCAGTGAATTTCGAACTTCATCAATCAATTTATTTAATTTATATAATCTAAAAATACTTTAAAAACTTATTTGAATAAAGATTATTTTGGTTTGATTTGATATATCGGTTCTGTATCACACATAATAAGCAATAAGATAAGATATTCGTTTATTGCTTGGAATAAGGTATATTAGAAAGATGTCCTTTAATTTCAAAATGTCCTTTAATTTCGCAAGAATTGCAAGCACACTAAAATTTTAAATATGTAAAGCTCAACGTATGAAAAATAATCCGCAATAAACGCAAGTCCTTGATAAAGATTTCACTAAATCACAGCTTTGCCAAAATTATTTGGAAAATAAATTATTATTGAAAAGTTATAACATACACGTAAATATCTTGCACATTACATTACGACTCTCGAGTCCATTGTACATAGAATGAAGAACTTATTCCGTTTGCAGGTTATCTAATCGACTTTACAGAATGTTGCCGACGCACTAACTTCAAACAAGGCCTTCCAACTCTTTATAGTATTAGTTGAAATAACTGTAGGACAATGTCGAAACTCGACGTCGGCTAATGGATCGCCTATGCTTAGAACGGCGAACTTTTATAGATGAGAACAATCGAGTTACAAAAGTCCGAAATAGCGCTCAGTTTACAGTTCGCTTCGCTTTGTTTCGTTTAATATTAATATAGGAGTCTGCAGAGATTAGTTATTTGAAAGCACCTAGTTAAAAAATATTTACCTGTGCAAATATTGGATATCTATTGTCTATGATAAATTCCTCTATAGTTCCAAATATTAAGTACTATATTATGAACTGGTTGTTTTGATTGAAGAAATATTTTCCAATGTTATATACTTTGTGAATAGTTCAGGAATAGGTTTTAATGGGAGGATTGTTTTTGAATTATTGGGATTGTTAATGACCTGCTTTAAAATATAAAAAGCAGTGCTGTTCTAAAATAAGCGCCTTGCACTTTTTGGACATCATATATTGTTGTCGCTATATATTTAGTGAATCTTGTCTTATATAAAACACTGTAAAATTACGTCGTAGCTGAGGCTTACTTCAAAATATAATATCTCTTTAGAAATAGAAAGCTTTTCGTATCAATTATTACACTTAGTGTTTTTCAGCCTTAGTGAAAATCATCTGGAAAACATCTATTTAATAAGATCGGAGTTTGTAAAGTTTATTAAATAAGTAAAATTTATTTTACCGTGTATAAAGCTTTTTAACTTTTAACCTTCATTATGTATCTAGCAGTTTTAATGAAGACTTTCTAATTTATACATTAAAGGCAGTTTTTTCTTTTACTTTAAGAATAACATAGGATAATTTTTCTGAAAACTTAGGTTTTGTAGCAGTTAGAGGTTTTGTACTTCGATATTTACTTACTTGGTGAATCAGCGAGCAAGTCCCCATCATCATGGCAAGGTGATTTAACAGATCCTGGAGACATTTTTACTGGTGGGTGAGGAGATGCAGTTGGTCCTGAGCCTACACTACCGGCGCTGCTCGCCGTCCCCGCGGTCGAATGAGATGTCGTGATCGTTATCTCCCCGTTGGATGCTGCGAGCCTGTGAACAAAATTTAACTATATTTTTGCCACTTAGCGCTCGAATATCTTATATGATAATAATAATCTTATTTCCTTAACATTATTCTATAGCTAATAGATGATTTCACTCCCCTGGTGAAATAATAATCTAATGTTCTTCTTTTTTTATTTATTCTTAAAGCTTCTATTAAAAGCTTTCCAACTTGCCTTGTATGTATGTGAATGTGGAATCTTGCAAGTTAAATTTGACCCACTTTCCGATTGAGTTGAAATTTTACATAGAGGTTCAGGTCCCGATGACAATGCATGTTTATGATAAGCATCACCTGGTACTGCTGCCAGTATTGGCTCCAGATGAGGAAACCCATCAAAGGTTATGTAACAGTAGGGACATGAGATTTTGTAAAAAGCTTTTAAACTTTACTTGTTTAATATATGTTTGGACTTTTTGCTATGTGCAATCTATACAAAAATATTATTGAGACAGAGTTACTGATAAAGTGCCGGATAGTTAACCGACAAATAAACTAAGCAGCAATTAAACGTATCTAAAAAGAGACTTTAATAAGAGAACAATAATTTAAAAAATAAAATCGCGGCCATTTTGAAATAGTATTTGCTATCCAGCTGTAAACAAAAGAACAGCCACATGATCTACCTGATAACTTATTAGGGACTTTAAGTGCTGAATGAGTCTATCAGAAACCTGAGAAATAGGCCCTAACTCATTTAAAGATTAAAGATATGGTTTCGCCAGTCATTGTCGCCAGAGTTAGGAACGTTCGTCGTTGAGGAATGGAGATATGTCTCATTTGAAAATAAAAGACCCTTGTACGAGCTAACAGAACAATAGTGTTGCAACCCGTTTTGTTGGTAGCAAGTGCGATGTATAAATGAGGCGCGCTTCATTAAGTGTGCCGTTGCATTAGTGGTAATTGCAGGCTAATTAGGGCCTCATCCGTTGCATTACACGCACATAGACGACGGGTAAAGTTGATGCGACCATAAACGATGCGTCTTTTTGTCATTCATCTTCCTGCCATTATCCTACTCTAAGTGGGGTCGGTACAACATGTTATAAACATTTTGGTTGCGTTTTTACGACCGGCCGCCTGCCTGACGTCAACTTACCGTAGTCGTAATTTACCACACGGTGGGTCGGTAAGAAAGAGGTTGGTGTATTCTACTCAGCCGGATACCACAAGGCGGGTCGACTTACCTTAGTCGCCTTTTACGACACCTCGGTAAGAAATGAGGTTGGTCTATTCTACTCAGCCGGATACCACACGGCGGGTCGACTTACCTTAGTCGCCTTTTACGACACCTCAGTAAGAAATGAGGATGGCCTAGTCCTCTTAGCCAGATACAACATAGTGGCTTAATTTAAAAATATTGTTTTGTTAAATTAAAGATGTTATAAATTCTACGGCTCACACAATTAATAGTAGATTATATTTAAATCACACAATCAATATTTGTATAAATTAATATTTTTGTCGGTTGGCATTAAACCTGATTTCATTATATTTTTTATATATATTTTTTCGTATCATTGTCATTATTATTGGTATTTTCTTCTATATAAAACATATTTAAATTCTAAAGAATAAAAAAAAAGTTATTTAACTTTTTGTATATTGTTTCAAGTAAATAAAGAATAATTATTATATTTTATTTATTCATAATCGAATTCTCAGGAGCGACATATCAATAACGTAAATTGCATTTATTGATGGTAATTCCATTAAAATGTGCATTTTTTTAATGAGATTTTATATACTAAGCGTGTAGGCCTTAGCCTGAAACCTTTCTAGGTTAGGTTTTCTAGTTAAAACTGTTATATAGTATACAGGGAAATATTTCGTAAATTTGTATTAAGTATAGGAAATGTAAGTTTCTATTACAGGTAATTAAAGCCTAATTAATTAGTCGTGGAACGCTCAAGAGATCACTTGAAACTGCTTTGCCGAAAAAGTTACAAACTGTAGTGGGTTATTTTTTTGGAATAAATAAGCTTGATAATATTCGGTTTGGTTTATTTGCAGAGTTAATTCCTTTGGATTGAGATATGAAGTACATCATCATTGATTGATTATTTGTGAAGTTCTCTCCGTAATGCGAGTACAAAGTTTAATAGTCAGAGCTTTCATCGAAATCGCATTTTAATCACGGGTTTTTCGTCAGTTAATTATAATCTGGACTAAAGTGAAGACCTCGTTTTATCTTTGACCTTGTATAAAACTTGTATAAATGTAACTACTAATAAGAATTATATTTTTAAAAGAACAACCGCGGAGTTTCTTGCTGGCTTTTCTCGGTAGGAACAGCTTTCCGAACCAGCAGTAGAGTTGACGATTCAAAAGGATTTGTTTACAAGTTTACTTGAATAAAGTCTATTTTGAAATTAAATTTAAATATGGTATTGCATGAGTTTTACGAATCCTGCTTGTATCAGGAATGAAAACGAATAATAATACACTCTACATTTAACATTAATAATACTACACTCTAAGACGGCATAACATTTTATTAACATGTTGTTATTTGGATTCATATTTAACGACCGGACGCCTGACGTCAACTTACCTTAATCGTATTTTACAGCTGTGTAAGAAAGAGGATGGTTGGGTTGGGTTGATGGTGGATGGGACCGGTTACCACACGGTGGGTCAACTTACCTTAGTCGCCTTTTACACCTCGGTGAGAAATGAAGGCGGTCTATTCTACTTTAAAAATAATATTCAAATTCAAAATATTCTTTATTCAAATAAACTTGTAAACAAGTGCTTTTGAATCGTCAACTCTACTGCTGGTTCGGAAAGCTGTTCCTACCGAGAAGAGCCAGCAAGAAACTCGGCGGTTGCTCTTTTAAAAATATAATTCTTAATACTATTTACATTGAGTCGTTACTGTCTTGTACAGGTTCAAAGAGAGCTATAACCACACATTCTTATCTTCTAAATAATCTTCAAGAGTATAGCAGGCTTTCTGTTATCGTTATTCTTATAGTGTAACATAATTTGCGTGTAAATTTAATTTAAACAATGGACATCCTCTGTTATTAACGGCGCAAGCTTATTTATCGTACGAACTTCTTGCACACACATCCTAGACTTGCACACACAAAGCCAAGTACAAGCACTTGACTACGCACACAGACGCGGAAAAACATTAATTGTTCCTTCAATTTATCAACACGTTGACTCGTGGAAACTACGCCTTTTGGATATATAATATTTTGAAAACAATGAATAATTTTACCGTAAGCTCCTACCGTCAAAACTAAACGTTCAAGTACTATTAATATATTTTTTTTACATTTAACATACATTAAAAAGCAGAAACACTTTATTGAAGTTGCAATTTAGACAAAAAGCTGATAAGCAATTTAAATGTAACCCAAACTTAAAAATTAATTTATTTCTTATATACACCCATTGAATTATAGTTTTTCTTGCTATGTCCTCCTGCCCTTATCCCACTCTAAGTGGGGTCGGCACAACATGTTATTAACATGCTGTAAAATGATTTGGCTGCGTTTTTACGACCGGCCGCCTGGCTGACGTCAACTTTAGTTAGTCGTGTTTTACGACACCTTGGTAATAAGGAGGGTGGTCTATTGTAATAAACCGGATACCGCACGGTGGGTCAACTTACCTTAGTCGCCTTTTACGACACACGGAGGGTCGATCGCGCACGCATGTATGTATATGTATTGTTTGTGTGTATGTTGTGTGAATGCGTTGTGTGTAGATATTTGTGAGTGAATTGTGTGGAAGTATTTATAATTGCATTGTGTGTGTAGAGAGCGCCATAAAAATATTTAAATTTTGGAACCGATATGTTGCTCCTTGTATATACTGGTTGTTATAGACTTTGTTCATAATTTGTATAAATTGCAATACAAGATAAGTCGAAAAAAACATAAAACATAAATTATTTGATTTTACGCTATTTGTCACAACTATTATTTCGGTGTTTATTGTTTCTCTATGCTAATTTTGTGTCTAGATAAAATAGGATAAGCTTGGAATGATTATTCCAATTAGATAAAACGCAAAACACAATATCATTATTATAAATACATAAAATTAAGCTTAAGACTAATTATTTCACTATTTGAGTCACCTTCACATATTAAAGTAAGAAGTAGGTTTTGCAATAATAGTCTCTTTAAAATCGGATAAGATGACAGACGGCCAAGTCAAAACATTTAAAAATGACTTGTCTGGACCGACCTTTACAAAATTATAATCCATTAAAGGAAATGAAACGAGAATATAGCCCCGAGGTATGATTATGAAGTCATGTATTGGGGTCAATAATTAATTACTTTTTAATACAGTAAAATCATACACACATGCCCATATGTGTTTTTTTTCAGCTACTTTTGTAACTGTACTCTATGGCGGACTACTCACGTCATTTTTGCTGCTTCGAGTCTCTAACCAACAATTAACAAGTGACTATCGTGAGAAGTGTGAATTTACACGTGAATTCAAAGAAAAACGTTTGTTTTTAGTTATTTTTGAGGAAACAATAAGGAAAAGAGAATTAACTCAATATAATCTCAGAGATACTGTGTTATGAATTTACACGTCAATTTATAGAAAAACATTTTTTTTTCGTTTTATTTCAGTGAACAAGAAAAAAAGATGATTAACTTAATAATTTCTCAGAGATTTAAAGAGAATACAGAACGGACAGACCATCTCAGATTGTTTATAGTTTTGATAATCGGTTAATTGCCATTTTTACCGACTTAACATATTTAACAATTTACCATTGATAATCGTGCGAAAATCTAATGATGAAATTGTAGAGGGAAAAATATGGTGCATTTGGTTATACCTGAGGAGTAGAAATTTTTTTTGAGTAAATTAAATAATTTCAGGGATTTAATAATGTTCACGCGATCAACTGTCTTTGATTGTATTCGTTACAATTCCGTATTCATTTTCCATCAAAATCTCTGGAGATAAGATCTTAAATTTTGCGGACAAAATGAGTTATACATTTTAAAAATAAGTTATACATTTTAAATACTTAGGTACTTTTAAATATTTGCGTGTATCGTAGTGATAATAGACAAGAATAAGATTATAGTTAATTTGATATTAGATAAATTAAACAATTATGTCTAGAATAAGTTGAAACAGTACGTCCTAATGCTTATTTGATATGGTGGCATTATGCATAGTTTTTATGTATCTGTTTGGTGGAAATCGTTCTTATAAATGTAAATATCAAGACAATATTTTTGTTTCTTCCATCTGAGTCTGGGATGCATTTTATATTTACCGACTTTATCAAAGATGCTTGTGAGAATTTAAAGATTGCGATCTGTTACTTGGGCTGATTTAAATCGTTCGCCGATTGTCGTAAGTGGGTGGAGGGCCTTATACCGGAATATATTTGGATATTAACAAGGGATGTATGGCCTAATTATTGCCTTGTTGTTTATGGGGTCTTGTTAAAAGTTTATTGGGCTCTATAATACCAAATTATCGTTCTTGCGAGAATTGGCAGTATAGTTAGCACAACAATTATTATATAATTTTTATGTTACCGTTTCTTTGATATTACGACCGGAAGTCAAAATAATATTTACTCATATTCATAACTGTTTCCTCTTTGCTAAGATTAGGGCTTGAGCCTATCACACTGCTACTTTTTGGATTGGTAGGTTACATATATCCTAAGAATACTTTAAGGGTGTTAGGTTTCGTATTTATTTATCTATTTATGTAATAGGCTTACCAGAAGAGTCACATTACATTACATTATATTAATTGTCAATTTAATTATTATTATACGCATTTTTTAGGTCTATTTTTAATGCTACCCTATTATAGGTGGACACAACTTGCTTATAAATGGATGGATCTATAAAATAATGTCAACATATTAGAACGTCCAAATATCAAATAATATATACGAATTTGTCATTCATCATCCTCAGTGTGAGCAAAACATGTTATAAACATGTTGTCATATAGTTTGGCTACGTATTTACCGGCCCCCTTCCTGACGTTAACTACCTACCTTAGTCGTATTTTACGAAACCTCGGTAAGAAATAGTGAAATAGACCACTGTCAATTCTACTCAACCGGATACCACACGACATGTATACAAATTTGTCATTACAATAAATGAAAAATAAATGTCAAAGCAGCAAATAATAATAATAAAATACATATAATAAGTTTATTATATAATTCTTTATTTCTTCTTATTTCTATTTTTTTAATATATATGAGACACACACACACGGTCCTCCACCCCAAAGTAAGTAACTTAATACTTGTATTATGGGTGACAGACAACTGGTGAATATATACATATATAATTTTTGAATACATACTTCAATAAAATATACAACCAGACTCGAAGAACAACAAATTCATTTATAGAAAATGTTGGCACTCGGCGGGAATAGAACCCGCGACCCACGAAGCTAAAGGCAAGATGACTACCTTTTTCTTTTTATTATTCTTCTTCTTTCTTTAGTCTTATTCTTTACTCTATTATATATTTCATTTTATAATTTGTAAAGCGCATGGATGAATAGCAATCAATCCCACAATTTACAAACGCGCTTGCCTAAAATTCGAACGTGCGAACATTTATTAAAGTTCACATGCTTTACCACCCGGTTTTTACGGTTTACGTTGTTAAATTTAATTAAAATTAAACATATAATTAATACACTCATTAATTTAAGTATGTCGAATCCAAGAATGGTAACGCATTATTTCATAACACGGTAATAAACAGCATTATAGCTTCCAACGGACTGTTTATAACGCAATATTATAAATGGCGTAGGCTTTCTGACCAATGATATGTATTCATGGCAAAGCGGCCTAAGAACATTTTTTAATATATTTTTTATATAATTTATATATGTATAGCCGTGTGGTATCCGGTTAAGTAGAATAGTACCACCCTCATTTCTTACAGAGGTGTCGTAAAAGGCGACTAAGGTAAGTCGACCCGCTGTGTGGTATCCGGCTGAGTAGAATAGACCACCCTCATTTCTTACCGAGGTGTCGTAAAAGGCGACTAAGGTAAGTTGGCGTCAGGCAGGCGGCCGGTCGTAAAAACGCGGCCAAATCATGCGACAGCATGTTTATAACATGTTGTGCCGACCCCACTTAAAGTGGGATAAGGGCAGGAGGATATATATAATTTATAGAAGAAGGTAGCTGCTATAATCTGCGTTTATATATTGTATATAATTAGATGTACCGGTGGCTTTGCCCGTGTGAAAATCACTCTGTCACAAAATTTCCCGCATTGAAATTTCAAACATAAAGTAGTTGTTGTGAGTAATTCATAAGAGATAGAGACATGCTGTTACGGACTTCTTTGAAGTATTTTGGTAGATCTACAATTCTCTAGTACATTAGTTTAGTTCTCTGTTGGTTTACGCGGCGCACGCGATTTAAAGCTCCCAGCAAGCAATTTTTTTTTACAACACACGCCCTCTTCAACACAATTTACATAAAATCGTAAAGTTCTATTAACCTAACCTTCCGGAACAATTGCACTATCTCTGACTAAAAACCGTACAAAAATTAGTTATGTAGATTTTGAGAAAATCGATCACATACAGACAGCTTTTGGGGACTTTGTTTATAATAAGTATTGATAAACGCGGATTATAGCAAAATAATTCTCAAATCGCATTTCACAAAAAGGTAAGAAAATTGTATGTACCTTTTACATTGTATAATTGTACAACGTAAAAGTTTACTTAATATATTTGTCCACCTCTAAGGCATTCAAAAGCACAGAATTATTTTAATATAGTTAGCGTTTTACCTGCTGATAGCTGGATATTTCTTTTGAAAATAATAACAAATATTTTATTTATTACTAAAAATCGTTATTTGTGATTAGGTCGCTTTAGTTTGCAAACTATACTATATATGCTAATATGTTTAATATTTTATATGTAATGAGCTTAAATTAAGATTTCAACTAATAAACATTTAAGAAACATGACAGGATGATTTTTATTTAATGTTAATGTTGAAGATTATCATAATTAGCTGTGTTTTCCAATTGTTCCACACGTAGGCCCGTTGTATAATTTGAATATGAAAAAAATATGGCTAATACACACACGTAACTTTCTTGCGTCAAATAACGCTACTTGTATATCTATATTTGAACTGATATTATAAGTAAAACAGTGTATCTGTCTTTTCGCCTGTTCGCTACCCTTCATGGCTATGCTACTGGATCTACTCGTATATATACTTAATATATCCCATCCAAATAATAAAGTTACATTTCCTGTTGGGACAACTTTGTTTGCTTTGGTTGGTAACTTTATTCTGCGGACGGGGCGATATAATAAAAATTACCTTTTTTGTTTCAGAACAGGAAAAAAATTGCATTAAATTGCATTTATATCAATAAACTGAAAAAAAGTATATACACTGGTTAAATTAAATAGCATGCAGAAGTAGAAACAAACAAAAAAGGGGCAGATAAACCAAACGTTCTCAAATGTAAAATTTTCTTTTTACTTATCATGAAGTACGCGTACAAAGTTGTGGGTGAAACTATGTGTTATAAAAAAGGATACACCTTTGCATAACGCTGTATCAGCAATTGCATTAACGATTAGTAGAAGTCAAGAATTATACTAATTTTTGACAGACATTGTCACTTTCATAATTTTATTAAAGCTGGTAAAAACTAATTGTCAGGATTAACTGCTTGATCTGGTTTATTAAAGACTTACATAATATATGTATAATAATATTTAAATACCGCCGTGTGGTATCCGGCTGCATAGAATAGTACCACCCTCTTTACTTACCGAGGTGTCATAAAAGGCGACTAAGGTAAGTCGACCCGGCGTGTGATATCCGGTTGAGTAGAATAGACCACCCTCATTTCTTACCGAGGTATCGTAAAAGGCGACTAATGTAAGTGACTCACCGTTTGGTATCCGATTAAGTAGATTAGACCACCTTTCTTATCGAGGTGTCGTAAAATACGACTAAGATAATTTGTCGTCAGGCAGGCGGCCGGTCGTAAAATACGTAGCTAAATCATGTGATAACATGTTGATAACATGTTGTGCCGAACCTACTTAGGGTGGGAATGGGGCAGGAAGATGATGAACGTAATATTTAAATACATATACTCTAGTAGATTTCATTTAAGTCGTTTAATGCTTATTGAGACTAATAGTTAACTAATATTGCGATACTTATTGATCAAGTTAATGAACTGTACTTTATTTAAATATGCCTTATGCTTTCATATTTCTTTTGAAATGCAATGCCTAAGAAAATGCAGCTTAAACTATTCGAGTAATTAATACAAGATCTTCGATGTAAATATATTAACTTTTATTTATAGTAGGCACATTACCAAAGCCAAACCCTTTTACTCTACATAGTAACTTTAATAGTTGACAAGAGATACTATCAATCCTCTTTTTTTATTCTTTATTGTGTTCACGTACACTTAAACGGAATTGAAGTATAAAATATCACTATTATCATTTTAAAAGCGACTTAAAACGGTACGGCGGCGCGTATGTTTCCACGCACGAGTCGTAATTTATACAAATTTGGCCTTGCAAGAGAATTATATACTTAAAAAAAACTTTTTGTTACGTATTCCACAATGATTCAACATTTTAATGTAACTTTAATAGACGTCAAATGACATACAATATTTATCTAGATTGTAGGCCAACAGAAATGAGGTATTAAACTTAATTATGGATGCGAGAATTAATGCTTCCAGTAATTATGAGGTCGCATTAAGTTAATGTCTTTGAAGTACACGCGCACACATATAAATTCACTTAATGGACGTGCGGTACAATCGAATAGTAAAATCTTTGTTTTATAATTCTATTGTGTTTTCCTAACGGTTTGTAACTGGCGTTTTTTTTTCTTATTATTAGCGGGAAACAGCGGCGCGGTATACTTTACAATCCTACTGATTTTGGGGCTTGAATATATCAGCGAGTTCAATAATTATATTAATATATAATGGGACACTTACACACACGGTCGTCCGTCTCCAAAGTAAGTAACTTAATACTTGTGTTATGGGTGACAGACAACTGGTGAATATATACCTATATATTTTTTAAATACATACTTAAATACAAATATACACCCAGGCTCAAAGACCAACAAATTCATTTATAGAAAATGTTGGCCCTTGGCGGGAATGGAACCCGCGAACCGCGGAGCTGAAGGCAGGGTCAGTACCCACTGCTCCAACGGGCCAGTCAATTCTCTAAATTTTTTAAGCGCTTGCTGATAACGTATTAGGAGTATGTCATGATATGACTAATGAGAATAAATTGATCGAATAACATCACTGTATTGAGTTAAAGCACGCGTTTTTACTTCAATATATTATTTGTTTTACTGTACCTTGAAATGTTGATAATGTTTTTGGAATCATTATTTTTTTTTTGCAGATACATGATTTTGGAACTAATACATAGTTATCTGAAAGTTTAATTCGAATGTTTACAACCATTTTTATTGATAACAGTGTTTAAATTTATGGTAAAAAAATTGATTTAAAAAAAATTATTTAAAAAAAAATTGGGAAAATTGCAAAAAATCGGGTTTGAATAAATTTTTTTGTTGAAATACACAAAAAACCTAAACCTAAATAACATTTTATTTATCAGTACACAAACGTGAAGAATAATCTAGTCATTAAATTTTTATAAGTAAAAACAATAATTTATAAATTTGAATTATAATTTTTATTATTATTATTTTTCCTTTTAGAAATTTTGTCAAAATGTATATTACTATCAAAGTCGACCCTGGTGGACCCTGGTTGTCTGAAATAAAGCTTTCTTATTGTTATTATTATTAAATAACTTTCTCAAACGTATATTAAACGTAAATTTATTTATGGCTACCCTGAAAAGTGTGCGTTTTGGACTTGTTAAGTTATTCACGCCTGGTATAGATATTTCCTTGTATTAAACAATGTCATTCGCATCCAGGATATCTATTTATCACTATTACTGAGCTTATTTGAGACGCAGCGCTAAGATGATTATACCATTGGAATACTTAATGCCCTAAGGCATGTCTAGGTATACAGTGAAACACTCGCCAAATAGATCGCGGGTACATAATATCTTCCTGAGAATATATTTATGAAATCAAAACTGCAAATCAATATCTAAGTAACAACATGGTTAGTACATGCTGTGCCGACCCCACTTAGAGTGGGATAAGGGCAGGAGAATGTAAGTACAACCGTTCGAACGCTAAGGCGATATAAGCAGACGCAAACTCAAAAACTTCCTTTTTCTAACATTTAAATTTAGTATATTTTTTTTTAATTTTAATTAACAACGTAGACATTAATGCAATACCTAATGTAAATGTAAAAAAAATTACAACAAATGGACATAATTCAAATTGATTTTTAATTTATAGAAGTAGGCGTTACTTACTTTGCGGAATTCCAGAGTTATGATAGAATTATTTTTCCTATAATCCGCCTTCGTTAAGAAAATCTATGTAATGCTAAGTGTATGAAACAGACAAAGTTCACATACCTTATATATGCAGGATTAGTCATCGCACGTATCACAAAACGCAGCTACCAAGAACACAAATACAAGCACTGCACATATTCACCCCTACAATATGATCGTTTCGCCCCGTAACCGTAATATCAAGAGAATAGGCTACTCCACGACAAATTCGTAATGCATTACAATTTTGTTGCATTATATAGATTTTCTTAACAAACGTAGATTATTGCAAAATAATTATATCATAAATTCTGATATTGTTTTCAATAACTACGCTAATTATAAGAACTAACACACTCACAAAACTCCACTTTCGGTATTAAAAAGCTTTAAAAAATATTATTCTACTTGTTTGCGCCTAGTGCAGACGGCGCCTAATTCGTTGACAACAGTCTATGGACTTTTTAAATTTAAAATCACGGCAAATAAACGGACACTACTTTTTGACAACAACAAGAATCGATTTGCTGCAAAAAATTGTATTAAAACCAATCTTAAAAATAAAGGATATAAGAAGAAGTCTTTTTCTAAAAGAAAAAAAAAGTAAGTAGCGGCCTGTTACTATCCCACTGCTGAGAATAGGCCTCTTCTTTCCATTTTTGGAGAGAAGGATTGGAGATAAGACCTACCACGTGGTTCCATTGCGGATTGGTAGTTTACACATATCTCCAGAATTCTCTAGAGATATGCAGGTTTCCTCACGATGTTTCCCTTCACCGAAAAGCGTGTGATAAATTGCAATTATCATTTAGACACATAAGTTTTAACAGAAAAACTCATTGGTGTCTGCCCGGGTTTGAACCCGTGATTTCCCCGAAAGAATCGCACGGTGTCATCGCTGGGATACCAGCAGTCTTTTTCTACTATCATCGAATTTATGTTTGAAATATACACTACTATTTCTGATTCAAATATATACTATCTAACTCGAATTTTTTTCGTATAAAGAAAAAAATTAGTCTTTTATGTCTATTTTAAAATTAAATTGCAAATAATTTTGAATTACTTCTATACAACAAGACATTATTGGCGCATAAAGTCTAATACATTGAAACTAGCACCGGAATCTATTTATCACTATTAGTCGTTGGATTATCCGAGTCACGGATTTAACGTAATTATACATGTTGGAATACTTAATGCCCCAAGTGTACCTAATTATATGTTTGCATTAAGATCTCCGTCAAATGGATAGCGATTGTGTTCGTAATCAAGATATTTCTGTTCATTTCTTATGATCTATCTTCATGAAATGATGTACAATAATATATAACTGTTCCCGCCTTGAGATCGCGCCAATGTTATTGCCTAATTTATTAATAATTTATTGATAAATGAATTCAGTCATAAAATCATAGACAATCTAAAATAATAATTAAAAACTTTGACAAAATAACTTTTAACTCTTATGTATTTTATAATGTAAATTCGATGCGTAAGCGACAAAATTGGCTAGTCTTTTTAATCTCAATTTAATAATTACGTTATTTTTAAAAATAAAACCTAGTTAAATCGATTTTTCCACCCAAAATCCCTACATGCCGAATCGTAGATATCGCATGAAAATTATGTATATACAAGTATAACTCATTTAAATATTAAAGATTTCTAGCCCTTAACTTGTTCAGTTAGCTTCATATAAACTTATAGATTGAAATGCAGTTTCAAATGAACAACTTTTATAGCAGATTTGTCTTAGATTAGAATAAAATAGACTTCTATTTTTTTAATTTTAATTTTATATATTGAAAATATGTTTACAAAATGATTACAAATCGCTTTCAAAGGATACAACGAATTGGGATTTTTGATGTCCTCAATAAAATACAAAAGTAATGAAAATATTATTTTGCTATAATCCGCGATAAAAGGAAATATATGTAATGCTAAATGTAGAGTGTACTATTCGTTCTCATACCTGATACATGCAGAATTTGTAAGAACTCATGCACTAACCGACTCGCAAAGCTTTGCGATTTTGTCGTGGGTCTATCTCCTGACGATGCTTCGGTTACGGGGCGAAACAATTGTTGAGATTGTGGTGGTGAATGTGTGCAGTGCTTGTGTATTGTTGTGCCATCGGTGTCGGGTAGTGCATGAGTTCTTATAAATTCTGCAAGTATCAGGGTATGAGAACGAATAATAGTACACTCTACATTTAGCATTACATATATTTCCTTTTATCGCGGATTATAGCAAAATAATATTCACATTACTTTTGTATTATGGACCTCCGCAAAGTAACGCCTAATTCTAAAAATTACTCAATAAAATACTTATCTTAAATTCAAAACTAAATCTTTAACGTACAAGTAATAAATACCGGAGCTTTATGCATGTGGTCGTAATCAAGCCTGACTCGTTTGTCCGTCCGTGTTCACATAGCAATATTGATTCTATACGCCCTCGCTAATGTAAGAGCTAAGACTGTAACTACTGGACCACGAAATGCTTTGTGGATCCAAATAAGCCGTAATGGTTGAACAGTAGAGGGCCTAGATTATAATTAAAATGGTGGTATTGCCGATTTCATGTGTAATTACATTCTATCAGCCATACTATAAAGTATACCTATGTATTGTAAGTAAAAAAAGTAAGTAGCGGCCTGTTACTATCCCACTACTGAGAAAAGGCCTCTTCTCTCCGTTTTTGGAGAGAAGGTTTTGGAGCTAAGACCTAACACGCTGCTCCAATGCGGATTGGTAGGTTACACATATCTCCAGAATTCTCTAGAGATATGCAGGTTTCCTCAGGATATTTTCCTTCACCAAAAAGCGTGTGATAAATTGCAATTATCAATTAGGCACATAAGTTTTAATAGAAAAACTCATTGGTGTCTGCCTGGGTTTGAACCCGTGACCTCCTCGAAAGAGTCGCACGGTGTTATCGATGGGCTATCACAGCTTATTGGTAATATTGCAAGTGTTTCCTGTTAAATGTTTGTCATGATCTTCCTGCCCTTACCCCACTCTAAGTGGGGTCGGCACAACATGTTATAAACATGATTTGGCTACTATTTCACGACCGGCCGCCTGCCTGACATCAACTTACCATGGTCGTATTTTACGACACCTCGGTAAGAAAGAGGGTGGTCTATTCTACTTAACCGGATACCACACGGTGGGTCAACTTACCTTAGTCGCCTTTTACGACACCTCGGTAAGAAATCAGGGTGGTCTATTCTACGCAGCCGGACAGCACACGGCGGGTCGGCTTACCTTAGTGGCCTTTTACGACACCTCGGTAAGAAATGAGGGTGGTACTATTCTATTCCGTCGGATACCACGCATTTTTTGTTAAATGTTTATATACAAATATTTTGATACTGATGGACAGGGACAAAAGGGGTCCAAGAAAAAAGAAGAATTAAATAAAAACTTCTTAGAATAAAAAAAGCTGTAGTAGCCCAGCGGTAACACCGTGCGACTCTTTCGAGGAGATCACGGATTAAAACCCGGACGGACACCAATGAGTTTTTCTGTTAAAACATATGTTTCTAATTGTTAATTGTTAATTGCAATTTATCACACGCTTTTCGGTGAAGGAAAACATTGTGAGGAAACCTGCATATCTCTACAGAATTCTGGAGATATGTGTAACATACCAATCCGCATTGGAGCAGCGTGGTAGGCCTTAGCTCCAAAACTTCTCTCCAAAAACGGCGAGAAGATGCATATTCTCAGCAGTGGGATAGTAACAGGCCGCTACTTACTTACTTTTACTTTAGAATAAAAGGTAAGAGAAAATTACCCTGAATTTAATCAGTAACTCAAAATTCCAAAACTATCGTCTTTAGTATATTGAAATCTCGCAAATTCAATTTAAATTGTACCACCATATCCTTATTTCTTATCGAGGTGTCGTAAAAATCGACTAAGTTAAGTTGACGTCAGGAAGGCGACCAGTTGTAAAATATTGAGTCAAATCATTTAACAATATGTTTAAAACATATGCCGACCCCACTTAGAGTGGGATAAAGGAAGGAGGATGATTCTACTTTTAAAATTCATTCTGAATTCAAAAACGTTTTGTATAATGTGAACACAATAAAACTAAACTCAATAGTAGTGCCGAGTTTCTTGCTGGCTCTTTTCGGTAGGAACAGCTTTCCGAACCAGCAGTAGAGTTGACGATTCAAAAGCACTTGTTTACAAGTTTATTTGAATAAAGAATATTTTGAATTGAATTGAGTAGATCGATAACTCGTACAATAAAGTATTCGCAATCTATTACAAAAATGTATAATATTTATGTATAATAAGGTACAGTCGGGGCATTAAGTGTTTGTTGTATAATTACCTAAGAGCCGTGACGCGGATAATCCGACCACTAATAGTGATAAATAGATCTACGGTATAACGTCAGATGTATAAGACTTTATGCTATAATAGCTCGTGATATTCGAATATACGATAATAATTTAAATGTATTTTATTTCGATATGAATTATGAAATATTAATAATATTCGATATAATTACGAAGTTTATTTGAATAAAGAATATTTTGAATTTGAATTTGAATTTAAGTTTGTATTAAAAATTATATCATCATCATCCTACTGCCCTTATCCTACTCTATAAGTAAGAGGGGTCGGCACAACTCGTTAAAAACATGTTGTCACATGATTTAGCTACGTATTTTACGACCGGCCACCTCATGAGGTAAACTTACCTTAGTCGTACGCCTCCTCTCTCAGTCTTTGAAGAGAAGGATCGGAGCTAAGACCTACCACGCTGCTCCAATGCGGATTGGTAAGTTACACATATCCCTAGAATTCTCAAGCGATATGCAGGTTTTCTCAGAATGTTTTCCTTCACCGAAAAGCGTGTGATCAATTGCAATTACCAATTAGACACATAAGGTTTAATAGAAATAGTTATTTGTTGCCTGCTCGGGATTAAAACCTGTGACTTCCTCGAAAGAAGCTTATTATAATATAATACATTCAACACATAAAAAAACCGACCATGTCTTGATGTTTTTAAATTTCAGTAAGAAGTAAGAACAAAACAGCGATAACTAATTCTATTATTCAATGTATTTCCCACCGAAAATGTTCTACATGATATTATTCAAAAAAACTTAATAACAACAAATGTTTCTGTGTTCACACAAAAAAAAACATTAATTAAAAACATTTATCAATAATGTATAAGATAAAAAACAGTCCACTTAGTTTGTAATTATGTATCTTATATTAAAACAGCGAATAATAAGGAAAACCCAGCACTCATTCGCCCATTATCTACCTTAATGAGGTATTTTATGCTAATCATAGGCAGGATGTAAAGTAACGCGGTGCTTGATATAATTACATAAATAATGCTGTACTCAAGTACTTTATGAACAATTTTCTGGTGTTGGCCGTGTGGAAAAATTAAAACAAGCCATCAAGTACATATTATTCAGTATTCAGTACTGATATATGTGTATCAGCTTTTCAGTTTTATATCTAAGGTATGTTTCATACATCAATATTTAAGATAATCATCATCCTCCTGCCCTTATCCCACTCTAAGTGGGGTTGGCACAACATGTTACAAACATGTTGTCATATGATTTGGCTACGTATTTTACGACCGGCCGCCTGCCTGACATCAACTCACCTTAGTCGTATTTTACGACTCCTCGGTAAGAAAGAGGGTGGTCTATTTTACTCAACCGGATACCACACAGTGGGTCAACTTACCTTAGTCGCTTTTTACGACACCTCAGTAAGAAAGAGGGTGGTCTATTCTACTCAGCCGGATACCACACGGCGGGTCGATTTACCTTAGTCGCCTTTTACGACACCTCGGTAAGATATGAGGGTGGTACTATTCTATTCAGCCGGATACCACACGGCGTCAATATTTAAGATAATATTGATTAAAAATCTGCGCCGTGTGGTATCCGGCTGAGTAGAATATACCATCCTCATTTCTTACCGAGATGTCGTAAAAGGCGACTAAGGTAAGTCGACCCGCCGTGTGGTATCCGGCTGAGTAGAATAGACTAACCTCATTTCTTACCGAGGTGTCGTAAAAAGCGACTAAGGTAAGTTGACCCACCGTGTGGTATCCGGTTAATTAGAATAGACCACCCTCTTTCTTACCAAGATGTCGTAAAATACGACTGAGGTAAGTTGACAGCAGCCAGGCGGGCGGTCGTAAAAACGCAGCCAAATCATGTGACAGCATGTTTATAACATGTTGTGCCGACCCCCACTTAGAGTGGGATAAGGGCAGGAAGATGATGATTGATTAAAAATCTAGAAGTTTTTATTTAACTTGACTTGTATGTTTTTATGTGAAGGTGGAATCTTGCAAGTTAAATTTGACTCACGTTCCGGTGTCCGATTGAGGTGAAATTTTACATATTTGGTCCAGTTACGATTTATTTTTTCATCGTATGGCAGTTCCGATGATAATTCATGTTTATGATAAGCATGACCTGATGATCACGGATTGGCTTCGAACGAGGGAACTCCTCAATGGTTAACAGTAGGGACATAATTTTAAAGCTTTTATACTACTTATTATTTTTGATTTATGAGTCACTGTTTTATTATTCTTGTCTATAATAGTCATTATATCAAGCCATTTGAAATAGTTATCGCGATCTTATTATATATCACAAAATATTGTAAATACATTAATAAATATTGCAATATATTTTAGTATAAATTTATTTACCATGCACAGAATGAATGAATGAATGAATGAAATATACTTTATTGTACACCAAAATATAAAAATAACAATAGACATAGTATAACTTAGATGTACATTGGGCGGCCTTATCGCTACGCGGCGATCTCTTCCAGGCAACCCATGGGTAGAGGACACATAGCATTAGAGATGGCATACGGGCGTACGTAAAAATAAATATATTATAAATATTATATTTATAAAGATACATAAACTAAGAATATAAATGTACAGTTAGACCATTTGATAATGTTTTTTTAACAAATCTTTGAAAACAAGAAGGGACTTTGCACATCTTACTGAAGCCGGTAGCGAATTCCAGAGAAGGACAGCTTTAACAGATGTGGCCCGTCTTTATCTTTGGCGTTTACAAACGATTAAGGGCGAGCAAGATCGTTTAGAGGACTATACTATCGACGTTACACGCCAGTCATCGCCTATGATCGCCTACGGACGTCAACAAGCAGGTAATCGTCGATTTTTCGGACACGCATCAAAGGGAATAGCTGGGTGATAAGAATGTACCGTATAGTTATATGATCATATAGACACTTCCACAATGACCGTGCCGATTACAGACGATCACACGATATGATGACACATCGCCGATAGTGTACAGATACAATATATTTAAATTTTTAATTTTTTGACTGAAGTTAGCTATTCTGGAAGTCCTTATTTATTTCCAATCAAAGAATGAAACCAAAACTATTGTTAATATATGTGTCTCTAGCAAGATATGCATTAAATTACATTTTAATTATATCGTGTATTAATGACGCGTAATAAGCAAGGGACGTTACCCCAACCGATAGCATCACTCGTGTTTTATTTCAAATGAATTGAAATGCTAATACTGTCATCGCATGATGTACATTTATCATTCAGTACAGTAATGAATTAAATGAAATTATAATAAATTATAATGTGGACCCATCTAATGCATAGAAAATGAACTGAAAGTATATCAATCATCTTTTTCATTACTGACGTCACATCTTTTTCTACCGACTTTTAATTCTTACACAACTCTAAAAAAAATGTTGTCAATAGCTGTATCATAGCTAGATTTAATCAGTGTGGCTGATTATAATTGGATGACTTAAAAATCAAATATCTAAATAATTTTGCATCACAAAACAAAGTCGCGTACAACGTAAAATTTTGAATTGATCAACCTCATTTCTTACCGAGGTGTCGTAAAAGGTGACTAAGGTAAGTTAACCAAGCGTATGGTATCCGGTTTAGTAGAATAGACCACCCTCTTTCTTAATAAACTATGACAGAGGTAAGTAAACGTCAGGTAGGCGGCCGGTCGTAAAAACGCAGCCAAATCATGTGACAGCATGTTTATAACATGTTGTGCCGACCCCACTTAGAGTAGTATTAGGGCATGATTGTATAGCATACTAGTTGTACGTTGTAAAGTATTTCTCATTTTCTTTAAGTTAAAAATATAAATCAAACCAAAATGAAATAAAAGAAAGATTAAAAAAATAGTTATTGTGGGTTAGCCATAAGAGATAGAAATATCCTATCGCGATTTCTTTGTAATATTTTGTAGATCTACAATTCTCTTATTTATTACAATTATTTTAGTGTTTCCCTGTCAGTTAACGCGACTCACTCGTCCAAAGCTCCTAGCGGGCATTTTTTTTATAACTTCGCGACCTCTTAACACCATTCATATAAAATCGTATTGTACTGTCTAAACTTTTCGGAAGAATCGAACTACCTTTTAGTAAAAACCGTATAAAAATCAGCTAAGTAGATTTCGTGAAAATCTATACATACAGACAGACAGCTTTTGGGGACTTTGTTTTATAATATCATAGCATATGTTCCTAGTAATATGTACTATATAATGCGAGATTACATAAAAACAAAGTCTGTACTACTGCATAACAAATGTTAGTAATTACTTGACAATAAATGCAATTACTCGCGCGTTCGTGTCTTATCATATAGCAAATGTCAGGGCACGCTTTGAAAGTTAACTTGCAATCTCCAATACGACATTTACTAGTAGCTAAAGTATATAACAATTTATAATATTACTTTATTGGAATATATTTGCTTAAGATTATCACCGTTTCAACTCCCCATAAGCGTAACGTAGAGAAATACAAGGTGTCATATTTCTACTTTTATTACTGAGCTTCTCACCCTCATTTCTTACCGAGGTGTCGCAACTACGGTAAGTTGACCCGCCGTGTGGTTTCCGGCTAAATAGAATAGACCACTCTATTTTTTTTACCGAGATGTCTTAAACTAAGGTAGGTTGATGTCGTCGGTCGGTCGTAAAATAAAAAATCATGTAACAAAATCTTTAATACATGTGCCTACCCCACTTAGAGTAGGATAAGGGCAGGAGAATGAAGAAAAACGATTTTCTCATAATCTTTGAATGGATTTTTGTACGGTTTTTACTTAAAGATTGTGCAGCTGTCCAGGAAGGTCTAAACCAATTTTTATGGGAGTTTAACTAGATGAAAGAGGTTTCGGAGCAAAATACAGGCAATTTTTTATTCTAGAAATCTCGCAGGGTCAGGATTTATTCAATTCAATTCAAAATATTCTTTATTCAAATAAACTTGTAAACAAGTGCTTTTGAATCGTCAACTCTACTGCTGGTTCAGAAAGCTGTTCCAACCGAGAAGAGCCAGCAAGAAACTCGGCGGTTGCACTTTTAAAAATATCATTCTTAATACTAGTTACATTTAATCGTTCCTATTTTGTACAGGGTCGAACAATATCTATATCCACGCATTCTTATCGTGTAAATAGTCCTCAACAGTATAGTAGGCTTTCTGTATCAGCCTCTTCTTAATAGTGTTTTTAAACTGCTGTAATGGCAAAGCTAAAATTGCTTGCGGAATTTTATTATAGAATTTTATACCCAAAAAAACGGTTGCCTGTAAAGTCGGTTTTACGGGCAAAGATTTTACCTGACAACGTCTTTTACAGACGTGAGCGGGCGTTACACTTTTTAATGAGTGACTCCAAGCCGCAACCTAATTTAAGACGTTGTCATGTCAAAAATTTACGTGGAGAAAACTTAGTGACAGGCTGATTTCTACACGGTCGAAGCCATCAGCACAGCTAGTATAATATAAATTTAAATAAAAGACACATCAAGATGAAATACAGGGATCATGTTGGCCGCAATTCGAAATGCAGGTACAATTCGTGAGGAATTACGTTTGTTACAAAGTCGGCGCTGAATGACAAATGTTGGTAGTAATTAGGGGACAATGAGTGTAATTACTCGCGCGCCCGTGTGCTTTACTAATCAACGGCTAATGTCAGGGTGCGTTTCATGTGTTTCGAAAACTACCCGCAATTTATCTTATAATTGTCGGCGATGATATTTTTCAAAAATAATGATTGATATTATCCTACTAACATTATGAAGGCCTAAAGATATGACGGTCGTGTATTAAGGCGCAATATTAGAAAAATAAATTAACAGTGAGGTACAAACCACTGGATACAAAGGACTAATATGGCTAAAATTTTAGAAAACATATACCAGAAGTGGGTGACGATCAATATAGAGAAATGTTATTGGGACTTCACTCTTCAAGCTTGACGTTTATTTAGAACACTTAAATATCACATAACTCAATTTCAATAAAGGTTGTCTGCAAGCGATAAGATCACTTGTAGTCGTTTTAAAGATAAATACTAATGTAATCTTAAACGAACGTAATGTTAATCTTAATGAATATAAGTAAATCATTATAGCTGTACGTTCAATATAGACTTTATAAGAAAACTCTGAGTTACTCAAAGAGCCATTGAAAGATAGATTTATAATCAATAACTTCCGTTAGTAAAAATAAAACACATCCTTACAGTAAGTATCACAGATAAAAATGTGTACAAAATTCTATAAATAATTTTGTCTTAAATATCTAGCTGACCCGACGGCTGTCTTGTGTTAACTATTTATGATAAGTAACAAAGTTTTCTTAAATTTTCTATTCTGCCGCTAAATTAAAAAAAAAATCATTTTTAAAAACCATATCATGCTCATAATTAATACAATGAACAAAAATCAGCAAAATTTTTTCATCCGTTCACGCGAGACGCATTTGGTCAAGGGAAACACAGATCATTTTATATACATAAGGTTTAAAAATTGACTTACCTATTAATATTGCTTAACGCTGCCGCTCCCGCATTCTCCCTTTCACTCCTTTCTCTTGATACTCCAGCGAAACGCTCAAAGTTTTCCCGTTCCTTATAATGCCTTTCAGGTCGCGGCGATGAAGACCTCCTGCCTGGCATCTGCTGAGGCATATGTTGCTGATTGTTCTGTTGGACAGTTTGCAACAGACTGTGGTTCGGTTGAGGCTGTTGCTGCTGCTGTAGAGCTTGGAGCAACTCCTGCGCATTGGCCGCGCCGTTCGACAAAAAGTTTGGCAAACCAGGATTTAGAAGGGCGTTCGATAGCGTCGGGTTCAACATGTTTGGCCGTATGTTTGGCGTCTGCTGCGGATTGGAGTTTAGTAACTGGTGAGGTTGAGCCATCGCTTGAAGGTTGGCCAAGGACGTGGACACAACTTGGCCGTTATTTAAGGCGAGATTTACCATCTGGTCGTTCGAGTTCACGTGATTAACGGGTATTGTTAAGATGGTTTGCGTTGCGATGCCTGTGGAAAAAAAATTTGCTGTATGTAATTAGTAATTACTTAAGTAATAGCATAATTAATATAGCTACAACGCTACTAATGGATATTGAAGTTTTTTGTATATTGAATGTAGATTGAACATTCGTATTTGTAATATTTTGTGATGTTATCGTCTATACAAGTTATTATCTTAATTGGATTATTCTTTGTATTAGATTAGACATTTTAATGTGCTAGTTAATCTAAAGTCTGAATTATTGAAAAGAATGTATCTAAAATTAATGGTAAAGTATTTTAACTTAAATACTAAAGTGAAAAACCTTACCTTGGGAGGTAGGTATAAGCAGTTGAGCTCCCTGTATTCCTTGGACGAGCTGACCTGAAGCCAGAATTAATTGAGGCATCGGCGAAGGCATCGCAGGTGGCAGCATATTGTTATTAGACACGGGGTTCGGTGAGCCCATACCTGAGAAAAAATTTTGCATTAGATATTTTATATATTTTTGGTAGGATGGAAGGAAGAAATGTGTCTCACAGTAATTTTAACTTTTTTTCTTCTCTGAACCAACCAACGCCAACCTTAAGTGTGAGTACTGCACAATATTCAAAAATCATTAAGACAAA
Source organism: Morpho helenor (assembly GCA_029227775.1). Classification (NCBI taxonomy): domain Eukaryota; kingdom Metazoa; phylum Arthropoda; class Insecta; order Lepidoptera; family Nymphalidae; genus Morpho; species Morpho helenor. The sequence continues at coordinate 3,613,652 of JARGCU010000044.1, forward strand.
AAATTTCATGCTGAATAGAATAGTACCACCCTCATTTCTTACCGAGGTGTCGTAATAGGCGTCTAAGGTAAGTTGACCCACCGTTTGGTATCCGGTTTAGTAGAATAGACCAACCTTATTTCTCAACGAGGTGTCGTAAAAGGCGACTAAGGTAAGTTAACCCACCGTGTGGTATCCGGTTTAGTAGAATAGACCACCCTCTTTCTTACCGGGATGTCGTAAAATACGACAGAGGTAAGTTGACGTCAGGCAGGCGGCCGGTCGTAAAAACGCAGCCAAATCATGTGACAGCATGTTTATAACATGTAGTGCCGACCCCACTTAGAGTGAGATAAGGGAAGGAAGACGATTAGAAATAATTTTACCGAACCACCCTTTTCACCCACCCAAGAATGAGGGTGGTCTATTCTACTTAGGTGGATACCACACAGCATATAATGCAAGTATAAATGTTGAACAATAAAATAATAAGTAAATTACAAATTCCATGTTACGAATATTCATAAAAATCCATCTGCAACCGACCAAGACTAATTTGCCGTGAACAAAACGATATCCCAAGAATCTAAAACACTAACAGCATATCTTACTACACAGTTAAAATTCGTCATTAACATAACGTATTAATTTAAACCATGACATTTCATATTTTGTAATAAACGCTCTCTCCTACGGTGCATCAATTAAGAGCCGAAAAAAATGTATAATTAGATCTATTAAGACAATAAAATTGTTAATGATACCGCGTTGGTGAAAAAATATGTAATTATTCTCATTATTTAAATAGTATTTCTTGGTCCGCGTCGGATATAATGGGCGGGCAAGAAGAGCCGCTATCTACGTTTCTTTAATCGATTGGTTTCGGTAATCACCTAATTATGAACGTGATTTTTCGAATTTGGAGTTTAATGCATGAACCGTGTCTCCTTGATTATCCCATTTTGTCTAATTAGTGATGTATCCTAGTGACTAGCCGTCTGCTTTAAATAGTGATGTAATTTAAATAAATAAATAAATATATGGGACACTTACACACACAGTCGTCCGTCCCCAAAGTAAGTAACTTAATTATTGTGTTATGGTTGACAGACAACTGGTGAATATATACTTATATATTTTTAAATACACACTTAAATACAAATATACACCCAGGCTCAAAGGCCAACAAATTCATTTATAGAAAATGTTGGCCCTCGGCGGGATCGAACCCACGACCCGCGGAGCTAAAGGCAGGGCCACTACCCATTACGCCAACGGGCCAGTCAAACAGCGCCAACGGGCCATTTGACTGGCCCATTGGCGCAGTGGGTAATGACTTCAGCTGCAAAGGTCGGGATTTCGTTTTCCGCCGAGGGCCAATATTTTCTATAAATAAAATTTGTTGGTCTTTGAGCCTGGGTGTATATTTGTATTTAAGTATGTATTTAAAAAATATATAAGTATATATTCACCAGTTGTCTGTCACCCATAACATATATTAAGTTACTTACTTTGGGGACGGACGCCCGTGTGTGTAAGTGTCCCATATATTTATTTATTTATATTTTATTTAATAAAAAAAGTTATAAAATATCAGCGTGTTCGGAAAAAATTTGCTTAGTATTTAACAATCCTAATATTTAATCCTAAGCCGGGTTTTTCAATATTTTACCATACAAAACATGAGAGATGCAAAAAGCATACGGTCCTATCTAATAATTTAAATGCGAATGTCTATCTGCTGGACCAATGTTGATAAATTCTTTGAGTGTAAGATAGTAATATATAACATCACGCTGAGATGAATAGGAGAGGAGCAGCAATAAAAAATATTGCAAAAACGGCAAAATTTAAAGCTTTCCTTACGTGCGCTAAGTAAACGGTGAAAGTTATTCAAAAATCATGTTTAACAAAATTGTTCCCCTCTAAAAGTTCCAAATAAAAGTCTGCGACAGCATATGTCTAGCTATTATGGTTTTTATATTTTAACCATTTTTATGGTTATCAAAAGACTATATTAGGTACGGTTTCCATACGGGCGGAGCCGCTAGCGATTGCTAATCAACTACATTTATTGATGAGAAATACATTATTAAAATTCATCCTCCTGCCCTTACCCCACTCTAAGTGGGGTCGGCACAACATGTTATAAACATGCTGTCACATGGTTTGGCTGCGTTTTTACGAACGGCCGCCTGCCTGACGGCAACTTACTTTAGTCGCCTTTAACAACGCCTCAGTAAGAAAAAGGGGGGGTCTATTCTATTATACCGGATACTACACGGCGGGTCGACTTACTTTAGTCGCTTTTTACGACACCTGGGTAAGAAATTAGGGTGGTCTATTCTACTCAGCCGGATACCACACGGCGTTAAATACATTATTATTATGTTTTGTCGCAAATTATTCCCTTACCTGGTGCGCTAACGCTCAAATTGAGCGGTGAGTTGATGACAGAGTTGGATGGCATCGAAGTTAGACCCTGGAGGTTGGCGGCCAGTTGAGACATTTGCTGGGACATCTGTTGCTGCGACATCGGCATGCTTTGCTGCATGTTGGCAAGGTTTTGTAGATTTTGGAACATCGATGCCACTGTGGGAGATAAAATTGTTTGAAATGGCGACTTTAATTACTTGATATCATATAATCTATACTAATATATAAAGCTGAAGAGGTTTTTTTGTTTGTTTGTACGCGCTAATCTCAGGAACTACTAGACCGATTTAAAAAATTCTTCGAGTGTAAGATAGTCCATTTATCGAGGAAGGCTATAGGCTATATAATATCACGCTAAGATAAATAGGAGAGGGGCAGCAATGAAAAATACTGCGGAAACGGCAAAATTACTTTTGCCACGCGGGCGAAGCTGCTGGTACAGCTAGAAATATATAAAATTAATTATCATTCTCCTGCCCTTATCCCACTTTAAGTAGGGTCAGCAAAGCGTGTTTTAAAGAAGTTCATGTTTTGGCTGGTCATTTTGCGACCGGCCGCCTATCTGACGTCAACTTATCTTAGTCGCCTTTTACGAGATCTAGGTAAGAAATGACGGTGGTCTATTCTACTCAACCGGATACCACATGGCGGGTCAACTTACTAGTTGCCTTTTACGACACCTCGGTAATAAATGAGGGTGGTCTATTCTATTCAGCCGGATACCACACGGCGAAATATGTTTAATTAATTAAAAAATGCCAAAGTCTATTAGGTACGTCTGTTACGTTTTCACAGTTTAAACAATATTTAATAAAATTTTGAAGTTTTGTAGCTTATCGATACCGCATTGATATATTATATATAATTTAAAAAATCTTTTTTATCTGCGATTTTGAAAATCAGATTGACACTGATATTAAAAATTCGAAAGTCTATCTATCTGTCTTTAAAATTTTTACTGCCCCTTCAATTCGCAATTTTTCATAAACCATTCTGACGTGAAGAAACGATCAAATTGGACACTTTGGCTTTTCCTAAGTTTGGATTAATATAGTGAAATATTTAAACAATAACATCAGGTTTTGCGGTTCTAAATCTAGATGGCTCTGTATTGAGGTTCTAGGACGATTCTCCTTTAAATGGTTTCAAGTAACGTACTAGGTGGCGCCACCTAACATAAACTTTGGTAGTTTTCATTTCCGCTTTGAAACAATTAATTCTCAGTAAGGTAATTGACTTCATATCTAAACTAACACTGTTAATTCGAAAGTCTGTCTGTGTTTTACGCTTTTACGACTAGTATACTTGAGTAATATAAATGAAATTTGATGCAATTGACGCTTTTCTACCGGGCTAACATAAAGGTTTTAAAAATTCATGGTTTTCTTCTAGAAACAGGAAAAGAGTACCTACATATTTGAGGGTAAGGTAAGATTTAAGTTGATGACAACGAAATCAATAGTAAAACATATTATGGTAAAAAGGTACCTTTGGTAAAAGGAAATGAACAATATCTATACATATTATAAAACAAAGTCTCTAAGAGCTGTCTGTATCTGATCGATTATCTCTAAATGTACTGAACGAATTTTTGTACGATTTTTACTAAAAAAATTACATTACAATTTTGTGTATATTGTGTTGACGAGGTCGCACGGTTGTAACAAAACTCACATCCTGGGAGCTTAATCGCGTGCGTCGCGTAAAGCATAAGAGAGACACTAAAGTAATGTAGTAGAGAATCTAAAAAAATAGTAGATCTACAAAAATACTATAAAAAAGTCTGCGACAGCATGTCTTTGCTAGAAGATAGAGGACGCTGTGAAATAATATTTATGCTAGTTTTTATCTTGAAAATCCCGGGGGGACGGGATGTATGCGGCAAAACCTTTTTGACACTAGTTTACATGTGGGCGTAGCCACTAGACCAGCTAGTAATACATAATTGAGGCGAATTTAACTCTAAAGTTATATACATTTTATTTGTCAATATGTATTGAATTTAGTGCCAGCAATGTACCCAAAGAACTAATAAAGAAGTAATAAAAATAAATAATTTATAGAATTAGGCGTTACTTTGCGGAGACCCATGATACAAAAGTATAAAATTATTTTGCTATAATCCGCGATGAAGTAAAATATATACAATGCTAAATGCAGAGTTGATAATCCGTTTACATATCAGACACATGCAGGAGATAGACTTCACGACAAAATCGCAAAGCTGCTTTACAATCGGCCGCCTGCCTGACGTTAACTTACCTTAGTCGTATTTTACGACATCTTGGTAATAAAGAGGGTGGTCTATTCTACTAAACCGGATACAACACGGTACGTTAACCTACCTACCTAAGTCGCCTTTTACGAAACCTTGCTTAGGAATGAGGATGGTCTATTGTACTCAGCCGGATACCACACGGCGGGTCGATTTACCTTAGTCGCCTCTTAAGACACTATAGTCCTTGCTAATATTACAAATGCGAAATTCACGGTTCATTGTTACTTTTGTAATAACTTACACGCTAGGAATATACAAATCATGCCCACGTGGAATGGTCCCAAGAATCCTGGCCCAAGAGTGTAAGTAATTTAAGATAGATATAACTTGTACATTTTTGTTGTGAATAAATAAAAAACTTTAGTAATATAAATAATATAAAGAGTGTTACGAACTCACTGGAGCCATTCAAGTGCGGTTGGTGCGGCGTGCGCGCGCGCGGCGACGGGGAGCGCGGCTCGGCTAGCTGCGCGCGCGCACCGCCGCCCTCCGGCGAACTCGCGCCGCTTTCACGGTCCGACTCCGCCTGCTGGACAAAACATACACTGTATGAGGTTTCATCTACGTAACATAACAAACGTACATCTTAAGCAATACAACTCGCCATTACACGGTGCCAGATCAAGTCTCTCAAGCGGCCATTTTTTTTATACATGACCTGTGTGCTCCACCACGCTGCCGATGGCAAGGACAGGGTATCTTTGTACACATTGCCCCCATCCTGCCGACAACCGCACTGATCCCAGAGTCATCTCCTCCGGGTAGGGACCTCTCAAAAGAAAAGTCCCCTTCCGCTAACCGATGCATCGGGAGCACCAGAAACATCGACCGCCTCGGGGACCTGTAAGCCAGGCGTCCGTTATACCCCGTTCGGAACACCCAAAGGTCCCCTTTTAGGGTGGCAGACAATGGGCTTGGGCACTCGCCCAACAACTGGACTCACCAGCAGCAGATTGGATACAGAACAAGAGTTCTCAGAACCGCTCCGCTGCCTCCCTCCACAGAGCAGAAGGAGGCCATCGCTGCCTGCGATCGCTCCCTGCCCACCGATGATTCATGATACGGTGGACAAGGAGAGATCGCGCCCCAAGTAGGGACCCCAGCGCCTTGGTGGGCGTCTCCGTCCCGACCGGGTAAATTTTTGTAGAGGTTTTCTTCCGATCCGAAGTATTTTCACTTTTCTGATCCGTCTGTTATCCGCTAAGCTATTAATATTGACAGCTAAAATATCATTTTCTTTCTACTCTACATTTTTGAAGGAAAACAGGGATAAAATACATTTTGTTTAAATGGAACCTAACTAGATCGATTTATCCCCCTAAAACGAGGGGTTTTTACATATTGAATTTCATGAATATCGTTTGAGCCGTTTCCGAACTTCGAAAAATATACAAACATATATAAACAAGGCTCTAATATTATAATAATATCTCTATATATACAAGTCTATTTATTTATTTATACTAAAATAACACATTTAAGTATTTTGAATTTAAATTACGAACTTCGTACTAAAAATCTTAAGATACATTGCTTTCTATGATAAACGTCACCTCAAACCAAATAGATAATATTACTTATTTTAACAAATTACCTTTTAAATTAAATATGAATTTATTTTTATTGTACGTATGTTATTAATGTAAATGTAATGCGATAGTATATCTTATCTGAATAGGTGTCACCACAAACCAATTTGTTAAATTAAAATAATTATAAAATTAATACATTGATTAAGACATTATCCCGATATATACGTCGTAATATAGCCGGGTTTATCGGACGCCGTGTGGTATCCGGCTGAATAGAATAGTACCACCCTCTTTTCTTACCGAGGTGTCGTAAAAGGCGACTAAGGTAAGTTAACTCACCGTGTGATATCCGGTTCAGTAGAATAGACCACCCTCTTTCTTATCGAGGTGTCGTAAAAGGCGACTAAGGTTAGTTGACTCGTCGTGTGGTATACGGTTAAGTAGAATAGACCACCCTCTTTCTTATCGAGGTGTCGTAAAATACGACTAAAATAAGTTGTCAGGCAGGCGGCCGGTCGTAAAATACGTAGCCAAATCATATGACAAAATGTTTATAACATGCTGTGCCGACCCCACTTAGAGTGAGATAGGGGCAGGGAGATAAATTGCAATTATCAATTAGACACATAAGTTTTATCAGAAAAACTCATTGGTGTCTGCCCGGGTTTGAATCCGTGACCTCCTCGAAAGAGTCGCACGGTGTTACCGCTGGGCTACCACAGCTTCATTTACTCAGCCAGCATTTTATAGATTTACTCTGTTCGTGGATGATTGCAAAATAATAATATCTATATATATAAAAGAAAGTTGGTCTAAGTTACACTATTTATAACTCAAGAACGGATGAACCAATTCGACTGAAAATTGGTGGAGAGGTTGCTTAGAACCAGGAGACGGACATAGGATACTTTTTATCCCGTTCGACCGCATTTATTTTATCCCGTCAAGTCGCTATAAAACGTGGTATAACAAAAACGACTATGACAGTAAAATAATAAAACGCAAATTTCAATGGAATAACAAAACATAAATGCCAGCTAAACGTAATTTTGTCTTTGATTTAGTATGGAAAAAAATTTGACAGTTATCAAAATAATAGCTAAACGTCACCACATAGTATAAAACAAAGTAGCTTTCTCTGTCTGTCCCTAAAAATGTAATATATGAATTTAGATATTCGAAAGATAGCAGGGAATCTTCATGGTATAGGGAAAGGGGAATTGTTACTTCAAATTTAATACGTGCCGGCCACGGGCAGTAATGAATAAAACGAAACTACTGGTTCGATTTTAATCATTTTTTTCACTGAGAGATATAGGCTATATATTTTATACCCGTGCAAAGCCGGAGCGGGCCACTAGTTATTTATAAAATGTATATTAATTACTTATTCTATAAATTATTTAAAATTAAATATTGTCTTAATAAACAGTGGTACCGATTTGAAAGGCAACATACTACAGTAATTATTAAAATCGTTAAGCATTGATTATTAAAATACTTCAAGGAAATACGACTACAATATAAACTATAATTCAAACTCAGTATCTGTTTGTTGGGTAATATTTCTAAATCTATACATATTAATTAATTATTAATGAAATTGCGTTAGGAGATGAATTTTGATGTTGGAACGTAAAATATTATGTTTGCAATAATGATTTATTATTAAATTCAGAAATCGAATCAGTAAGATCTTAAAGATGTTAACATTTTATTTGGATTTTATATTAATTAAAAAATTGAGAAGATAATAAATTATTTATATTTAATTGTATTCTTTATTTTTAAAATTAAATAATTCTTTTTATCTATATTTGAGAAAGTTTATGCTAACTTTAATTAAAATAAATAGTGAACGGAAATAAAAATGTAGTTTTACTAATAAAGAAGACTAGAAAGTTAATAAAAATATCCGAATTCATATTTGTTTTGAACAATTTAGTGAGATTTCTTAATGATGGCCCCTCTAATGGGATTTATTATGTTTTATATCTGAATTTCTTAGTCTTATTTAACAATTTTAAGAATTTTCGAAACATTTAAAGTATAATATATAGTACCTGGGTGACTGGTAATTTTTTATAATATATAAAAAAAATCTATATCTGGAATCGATCTTGTGTTGAGCTATCACGACTTTGCAACTGACAGCGTAATTATCTTATAATTTCTCATAAAATTATAGCAATTTTTAGTCTTGAAAACAGGGATAAAACGACATTTTTCAAATGAAACATAGCTAGATCAATTTTCCCCTCCCATCATCATCTTCCTGCCCTTATCCCACTCTAAATGGGGTCGGCACAACATGTTATAAAATGGTGTCACATGATTTGGCTGCGTTTTTACGACCGGCCGCCTGCCTGACGTCAACTTACCTCTGTCGTATTTTACGACTCCTCGGTAAGAAAGAGGGTGGTCTATTCTACTAAACCGGATACCACATGGTGGGTCAACTTACCTTAGTCGTCTTTTACGACACCTCGGTGTGAAATGAGGTTGGTCTATTCTACTCAGCCGGATACCCGATACCACACGGCGGGTCGACTTACATTAGTCGCCTTTAACGACACCTCGTTAAGAAATGAGGGTGATAATATTCTATTCAGCCGGATACCACACGGTTTTTCGCTCCAAAAACCCCCTATATACTGAATTTCATGAACATCGTTTTAGCACTTCAAAGAGCACCTTTCTTAAACAGGAGTAGCTTGATTATCTCCATTGTCTATCAGTTCTTAAAACTTTACGTACAAATAAAGATCTAAATAAAGATCACTGTTTCTATCACGCAACTATTTACGGTTCTCTTTTTTAATTCTGTATAAAGGTTTCTCTACAAAAAGGTGTTCGATAAAAAGTCGCGGCCATAGCTTGTGCCGTACATTTAATTATATTTTTCTTTATAAAATTATAAATATATAATTGCTATGAATTATTGAAAGGTAATTAAATATCGGCCTTGATAAATTAAATAAGGATATAGTTGATTATGTTTAATATGCATAATTATTTATAGCACAAAGAACGAACATAATGGATATAATTAAGGTAAACGCGTCTTAATGTTATGATAAAATGTAGTTTTGTTATTACGATTTAAAAACTATGTATATTTTTTTCCATAGATAACAGTTTTAGTGATGTCCGCCGTGTAGTATCCGGCTGAGTCGATTAGACCACCCTCGTATTTTACCGAAATGTCGTAAAATAGGACAAAGGTAATTCAACCCGCCGTGGTATCCGGCCGATTAGAATAGACCACTCTTATTTCTTACCGAGGTGTCGTAAAATGGGACAAATGTAAGTCAACCCGCTTTGTGGTATCCGGCTAAGTAGAATAGACCATCCTCATTTCTTACCGAGGTGTCTTAAAAGGCGACTCAGGTAAGTTGATCCGCTGTGTTATCCGGTTAAGCAGAATCCGGCTAAGTAGAATAGACCATCCTCTTTCTCAACGAGGTGTCATTAGATACGACTAAGGTAAGTTTACGTCAGGCAGACGGCTGGTCGTTAAATACGAAGCCAAATCATGTGATAACATGTTTATAACATATTCTCCCGACCCTACTTAGAGCGGGATAAGGGCAGGAGGATGATGAATTATTTATAGTGCAAAGAACAAACATAATGGATATAATTATCCAACTCTAGGGGTCGGTACAACATGTTTTAAACGTGTCCTTAGTTGATTTGGCTAGTTATTTTGCGATCGGCTACCTGTCTGACATCAACTTACCTTAGTCGCCTTTTGCAACATCTCGGTAAGATAAGAGGTTTGTCTATTCCGCTCAGCCTTATAACACATGGTAGATCAACTTACTCTTGTCGCCTTTACGACACGGTAAGATATGAGTGTCCCATATATTTATGAGAACATTTTAATCAAAAAGTTTCCAGAATGATCAATTTATTATTTTGTTTTAAGTTGCCCAACCGTCACCGATATTGCCACAAAAGTTTAGATTTATTTCATCATTACTTGTGAAAGTTAAGTCAAGTTGAGTACACGTGCCTCTGAGCGTGTTTACCATTTGAGAGAATTTTTATATTGTGCAACAAGGGGTTTACTTTAAACTTTGTGTTGATAATTTCGACAGTACGCCAACCTTAAAAATGTTAGGAAAGTGTTTCGCAACGATACTTTAAAAACAACAACCGTTTTCGAGTGGCACGAGAGGTTAAGAAAAGGTGAGTCCATCTCCAATAGCACAGCAGGCTATCGACGTCCAAAACCTAAGAAAACGTTGCAAAAGTAATAATGAAGTTATTTTGCTACAATCCGCGATTAACCCCTCCAACGTCTAGTGAACACGATGTACAGAAATTCAATTTCAAAAAATCAAATGTTTTCGTCACCAAAAATAAATGTAAGTTGTAAAATAATAAAATGATTTATTGTATTCAATGGAGAATTTGAAAACAAAGAAGATGGTATACAAATCATAAGTATAACTATTATACAATAAATAAAATGATCTAAAAATAAATGTAAAAATTCGTTTATTTCGCAAAGCATTGCCATTTTGTCGTGGAATTTCCTGTTGATGCTTCGGTTGTGGGGTGAAACTATTGTTGAGAAAGTAGAGAATTTGAGGCGTTTTTGTGAATCAATCAAAAAACGTAAGCATTTACGGGCAAAAAGCTGGATCATACACCACGACAACGCGCAATCGCACAATGCCATCATTTCCCGCGAGTTTGTGTCCAAAAACAACACGAATACCATACAACAATCACCGAATTTATCTGATTTAGCCCTCTGTGACTTGAATTGAGTCAAAAAACCACTGAGAGGAAAGGGTTTCAGTAGCCGAGAGGAGCTAAAGGAAAAATCGAAGATGGATCTAATGGAGATACCTAATATCAAGTTTAAAAAATAGTTTAAGGATTGTATTAAGGATTGGCATAAGAGCGTTGCAGTCAATGGGGACTACTTTTAAGGGGACAACATAGAAAGAAAGAGACAAAGAGCGATTTCTTTCTTTTTTTATAAATTCTGGAAACTTTTTGATCTGCTATGGTCTCCTTTTTTAATAAATTACGGAAACTTTTTGATCAAGAAGGTATTCAGATCAGTCTTGTAAATATATCGTGTATCTAGGAATTACAAGGTGTAGCATCGATTTAAATAAATTATATGACAATTTTATTTCCTTGCAGATTTCTGGTTACAGATATAACGTGTATTTTTTGTCGTATTAACATTTTAAATTTATAAATAGCTATGCTGTCATTGTCATAGTGCTTGTGTTTTTTAAGTAATCTTTCTACATTACATATAGGTACGTATTACAAATGTAAGAGGCAGTCGTTTATGCTTTTACGGCTGATTTGCTGTACCGATATTGATTTAGTTTTGCACAATTAATACTCAATATACAGAATAAATTCCCGTATTTATTTCTGGAATAGTAACACATTGGAACTGGAACGAAACATTGCATTATTAAGGATTCTAGAAAATTAAGTACCATTACTTAATTTAATAATTTTTAAAATTGAGTTGACGAGAAATTATACTAGTATTAATATTGATAAAACTAGTCGTGTGGTATCCGGCTGAGTAGAATAGACCCTCTTTTTTTACCGAGGTGTCGTAAAAGACGACTAAAGTACCTAGCCAAATCATGTGACAACATGTTTAACATGTGGTGCCGACCCTACTTAAAGTAGGATAAGTGCAGAAGAATGATCATCATCATTTAGCTACGTTTCGTTTCGGAAATGACGTTAACGCAACATCCCGAGTAGAAAAAAGCATCTTAAAATTTATGATTTAACATATCTAATAAGTTCCTGGTAATTGCTTTAATAGAGGAAAAAATGAACACGTTATTTATGTCCTTATTTATGTTGCATAATTTTCTTAATAGGTTTTCTCTAATACAAATACAAATACAAATTTATTTATTGCTTTATGTGGTACACAGAGATGTTACATAAATATAATCTAGAACAACACATTCTGCCTATTATAAGCATGCAAATAGTACATTGTACAATTTTATATAATATTATCTTTTATCACTTTACTAATATTTATTTTTAGCTATTAAATTATTATATTTATCAAAATTAACATATTATTATTCTTATCACTATTATATTTATATTATATTCATAAAGACGTTGTGAAACATTATTAATAAGGTTTAAACTAATGTGTAATTAGGTTTAATAATGTGTAACTAGCAGTAGATTTGACGATTCAAAAGCTTTTATTTACAAGTTTACTTGAAAGAATATATAAATTGAATTTGTCTCATACATTTTGAATTATAAGATTATAAAAACAGTTTTATGTTTAATTCTTTTGAATAAAATAGAAATTTTGCCCTAAATGCATAAAGTTTGTGTATATATTGTGCGGATTCTTGTGAAAACTGTTTTCTTATAAACATAGACATTTTATTCATTTTCTGACGGCGCCGACGACTACAAGTATATAAATTAGGCGGATTTGTAAAAAATCAAAGGATTATATTATAAGGAATTATATATTAACTTTATTCTAGACTAGTTAACATATTAAATAATAAAAGAATATACTTGGATTTATAAAAATTGTTGCATTAAAAAAAAGCAGTTATTTTAAAAGATTCCACAATCCACATCTTTTAAAATACATAACTGCATAATCTTTAACATACTATCTCAGTTAAACATCGAATATTGATTTACAAATATGCCTGGACGATAACGTTACAAATACCGTTAGGACAATTATGTAAATGAAACTAAATTTAGGTAAGTAAAAAAATAATAAAAACATTCAGAAATTTTATACTTACAAACGATAATGTCATTCTCCCAAAACCTCGAGCAATTTTCACTCTATTTCCAAAAAAATATTACACCAACGTCCCGGAAATCATCCTTTATATAATTTTTAGATTGTCCCGACGAAAAACTTTTCAAATTTCGAAGGAGTTCGAATCTGACGCAACCGAGACGTCCGGAATTTTATCTCCGGCTAACGTAACTGACTGCGATATTAAAAATATTAACTTTATTTCTTAATTAATTACTTATTAAAATACAATTAATTAGATTTAGAAACGTATTAATAATACATTATTTAATTGTCACCGATAAAATGTCACTTTGGTGCAATCACTGGGTTTATTTTTATTCTAACACTTGTTTATAAAAGTTTTGTTGCACGTCAAAAGTTATTTTTTAGAGGGCGGTACGTAACGGAACCATAGAGTAGAGATACGCGGCGAAAAAGGAACACGGCCACTATCGACAAAGCGGGTTTTTTTTTTCTATTTATTTATCAACGTCCGTCACACATACAGCCGCGCGCCAAGTTGCACAGCGCAGAATGAAAGCGCGTCATCAGTTTAAAAAATCAACCCCTTCGGTGGTGGCTGGAAAAAATGCGGCCCCGGAGGGCGGTGGGTGGCCCCTCCGAAATCCTTGCCAAAGCGATCGCCATCGGCCCGACTTGTCACTTGTCGAATAAGCATAATAATTAGAGTTTTCGATTAGCGTTTTAATTGCGTTCAATTACCAATCCCGTTCGATGGTCTGGCCTAAGCTTTAATTAAAAATTCCTATTGATAATTTCAATTTCAGAATTTTAAATATTTACAAGGATTTATTACTTAGAACTTATTCCATTAAATGTAATGTATTTATGTAATGCAAAATTCCGCTTAATCACGATTTTGAAATCAGTATTTGAACCGGCTATATTCCGTTATACGCCCGATGTAAAGGGATGTTTAAAAATATACCGTTGGGGTGTAAAAATTTTTTTTTGCTAATTATTTACTTTACTGACATTACTTTTTATGTTATTTCGATTAATAGATAACTAGAATACAATCCCATTAGTACCAAATGTGATATTTTAAATTTATATTAGAAAAAAAATTGTCTTATTTAATTTCTTCAAGAATTTATTTTATTCCAATATCATCACTGAGAAGTATCGAACTTACAATGACTAATTTAATTCAGTATAATATGCTTTATTTTCATTAAATTTAAGGTATTATTTTAAATAAAAATCCTGAGTATTCATGTCGCATGCCATTTTTACACTGAGTTCAAAAACATAGCCGACCTTATGTCTTTCATATACATCTAGGTACAATTTTATAGGAAGAACGCATTTTGATATTTATTCTTAACATTATATCTATACATATCATAAAACAAAGGCCCCAAAAGCAGTCTGTCTGTATGTAAACGGAATTTTGTTCTGTGTTTAATAAAGGATAGTTGCAACTCTTGAGGAAGATTTACGTACATGGTAAAGTTCCCACGCGGTCCGGATTTACGCGGGAAAAATTGACACAGCTAGTTTGTTATAAAATTAGTCGTTTGTTTACAAAAAGATTGATCGAATTGTATAAATACTTCTAAACTAACTAACTTAACTTAAAAAAAACTTTTAGCGTAGTAGGTAGTGATCCTGCCTTTAACTCCGTTGGTCGCGGGTTCGAGTCCCACCAAGGGCCAACATTTTCTATAAAAGAATTTGATTCTTCGAGTCTGAATGTATATTTGTATTTATGTATGTATTTAAAAAATTGATATGTATATAATCACCAGTTGTCTCTCACCCATAACACAAGTAAAACTTACTTTGGGGACGGACGACCGTGTGTGTAAGTATCCCATATATTTATTAATAAAGTCATCTAGTAAAAAGTAAAATTGTCAATATTACTTAGTGAAAAATGATAAATTTCCGCTGTCAAGGAATGTATATTATATATCCCTGACCTATAAATAGATCATAAGTGCTTATAGTGGTATGTTACTGAATGTTTTAGGGGGCTTACACTCGTATATATGTAAGGGCAAGTTATTTATTGTCTTCTTGACCTATATACGTCCCATTCCATTCTATGCCATACGATCTTCTTTATTTGGTTTTAGTAGGTATTGTGACTTTTAAGTTATTCTGCCTTGGGCCTAAATATATGTCTCCTTGCTTATTCCCCAATCTAATACCAATATCTATCGGTTCTTATTACATCTTTCTCTGGCGACCTGAAATACAGGGAATCCTAGTTCAGGCGCCAGTTTCCTTCCATAGCAAGTTTAACGTAATAGCTAAATTAGGAATCATCAACAAAGAATCTGTGTATCTGTTTAATCTCTGCTGAATCATTAATTGTTCTTGTGTGTAATTGATACTTGATTTAATAAACTTTACTTTACTTTACTTAACGATTAAGGGTACACCGCAGTAAGCTGAATTTGGTATTGAGGAGATGAACTTTTCTTGTACTTTTCTTATATCAATTTGAATACTACTTTTCCCACATCATTACTAAATGCCAATTGTATGTCGATCATTTTGTCGATGTAAGCCATTATTTTAGGCACAGACACCCTGGAAAAAATAAATTAGTGTGACTGTATGAAAACTAACCGTATGGCATTAATCACTCGACGCCTTAGAGGATTTTGTTAATGTTTCTAAGGTGTGATAAATAAACCTTTGTAAATTTGTAAAATCTTTCTATGTGGCCAGGTATATACCACTGCCGAGCTATAGTAGCTTCTTTTTCTACTTCTTCTTTGTCAAACTGCTGGACGTAGATCTTTTAATGGGATCTCAACACCAAACGATCTTGTCCAAGCTTTTACATTTTTTTTCGAACTAACTATTTGCTGTTGGCTGTTGGCTAACTATACCCTATATGCTGTTGAAGGGCGAGCGCAGAAGCATCGTCGGGATTGCGAGAGTGTAGAGCGCAGATGGTCTAATAGCGTTGTGGAAATTTCAGGGAAGCGTCTAAAAGATAAGCAACGTTTCTCAAAGGATTGTTTTATTGTTAATCATCATCATTTTCATCCTCCTCCTGCCCTTATCTAAGTGGGTCGGCATAACATGTTATAAACATGTTGTCGCAACCGGCCGTTTGCCCGACGTCAACTTATCTTAGTCGCCTTTTACGACACCTTGCTAAGAAATGAGGGTGTCTATTCTACTTAGCTGGATACCACACGGCGGGTCAACATACCTTAGTCGCCTTTTACGACAACTCGGTAAGAAATGAGGGTGATCTATTCCACTTAGCTGGATACCACAAGCCCGGTCAACTTACCTTAGTCGTTTTTTGCGACACCTCAGTAAGAAATGAGGGTGGTCTATGCTATTCAGCCAGATACCACACGGCTGAAGCAGTAAATTGTTAATATCGATATTTTTTTAAACACGGTCGTCCGTCCCCAAAGTAAGTAACTTAATACTAATGTTATGGGTGACAGACAACTGGTGAATATATACTTATATATTTTTTAAATACATACTTAAATACAAATATACACCCATACCATATACAGAATATACCATAATTTAAGAAATAATAAAAATAATTTCGAATTTTAGAACTTCTAAACATTCTAAAAAATAATAGCCATATCTGTTTTTGAATCTATGATTGATCGCTTATAAAAACACAATCGTACGGATTTTATACTATTAAATTTCGGCGAAC
Source organism: Morpho helenor (assembly GCA_029227775.1). Classification (NCBI taxonomy): domain Eukaryota; kingdom Metazoa; phylum Arthropoda; class Insecta; order Lepidoptera; family Nymphalidae; genus Morpho; species Morpho helenor. The sequence goes on from JARGCU010000044.1 coordinate 3,630,349, forward strand.
ATAAAATGTCTGCGGATCATTGGGCGATAAAAGAATACGGCAAAACTAATTTTCGATTAGTTTGGTCTTAACGTTGTTAATTAATAACACCACATTAATTAGTTCTAATAGTTAGTATGGAAACAAACCGGTAATAGTTCGATACGGATTTTATACGATTCCATTTTATAGACTTACGTAAATTTTAAGTACTGACTCAGTAATTAGGGGCGATAACCGCTAGTCAGGATTCCGTTCCCAATAGATTTTATTACTTTTTAGCAAATCGTGTTTTTTATTCACGTTGTTATTAGAATAGGTAAAGAAGCGAAATAGAAGACGTGGCGATGGAGAAAAACACATACCTAGCTTGAATAGTTGATTCATTCATTCTCTTACCCTTATCCCACTCTAAGTGGGGTCGGCATAATATGTCTTCTTCTTCCATTCTCCTCTATCATTCGTCAACTCTGGTGCCACTCCTTTAATATGTATATCATTTTTCACACAATCCGTCCATATTTTTTCCGGCCTTACATCCATGCACATTTAGAAGATAAGATCATGTTTGAATCCATAATACCTTTGGAATTTCTGGAACTCTTTGGTGTTTAAGGTGTCTGCTAGATGGCGCTCTACGCTTAGCTTTATTGGAAATGAATCAAGCAGTTAAGGTAGAAATGTGTTTTGAATACCAATCAGATATCGTCATTTGCACAAATTATCTTCAGTGAATCTCATCATTTCTCTTCCCCTCTTTGGTGTATATAGGGCCTTATGCTTAAACATTACGTGTGCACGTGGATTTAGGACAACTACAATTTTAAAGAAGTTACAATAAAATTATTTTGCTGTATTCCGCATATGTTTAGAGCATATATGTAATGTTAAGTGTATGAAGTAGGCAACAACCAGACACCTTATACATGCAGGACAAGACACCACATGTATCGCAAAACGCCGCCAATAACAATACTCAACACAAGCACTACACACACTCACCACAACAACCTCTACAATCCTTTCGCCCCGAAACCGAAGTATCACAAAATCGTAATTGTACAATTTTGCATCTATGTATTTTTAGTTGCATATTAAATCTAGTACATTTAGTAAACAAAAAAAAGTTATTTTTTAACAATATTTAAAATTTGCAAATATTTTTTTAATTTAGTACAATGTAAGTGTATATACCGGGGTGACCATAAATTTAGGTATTTAAAAAAATCATCATTCTTCTGCCCTTAGCCCACTTGGCACAACATGTTGTAACATGATTTGGGTAGCTATTTTACGACCGGCCACATGCCTGACGTGAATTTACCTTAGTCGCCTTTTACGACACCTTGGTAAGAAAGAGGGTGGTCTTTTCTACTCAGCCGGATACCAAACGGTTGATTAACTTAGCTTAGCCGCCTTTTACGACACCACGGTAAGAAATGAGGGTCTATTCTACTGAGCCGGATACCATACAGCGGGTCACCTTACCTTATTCGCCTTCAACGACACGTCGATAAGAAATTAGGATGGTCTATTCTACTTAGCCGGATACCACACGGCGCTTAATATATAAAAGTAATAACTTAAATATAGATATATAATTATATATTTAGAGGTGCTTTTTATGTACCAAGTATTTACCACAATTTTAACTCACCTATGTTTATAGCTGGCAAAGCCGCGAGTAATAGCCTGTTACAGATAAACGTCTATTTCAATATAAACTTGTTTTTAATGTTCAATGGACTTAAAAAGGCACAGACAATAAAACGTGCTGATAAAGTTACAGCGGTGAACGGCACAATGTTAAACGTGTTCCAAAACGCGAAGCAGTTTGTGTATTTACGAATAACGAACTCGTGGAAGCTAACCGACGCGGCCAAACGTAAACGGAGGAATTATCACCGGCAAATAACATTCGAAATAATCAGCGGTACACGAAAAAATCAGTAATTATTCAGATGAAGTTGGACGATGGGGGTATGGGGGCAAAGGCCGGCCAAAATAAAAACGGCGTTGCGTAGGGGTGACACCCCTCTCGCCCCTCGCCTCTACAAATGTTATCTAACTGCGTTCGCTTCGCGCCGCTCCGCTTGGAATTAGCGTGCGAGCCGACGAATTTTCAATTTGTAGTCGTTTTTTTCGTCGGATAGTTGCTCCTAATGGAGACTAGGCGATCGCGGAATTCACGCGGCGTAATCGCCTGGCCTGCGTTTTTCTATCCGAATCGGATGTATTATTATATCCCACTTATCCCACTCTCAAGTGGCGTCGGCACAACATGTTATAAACATGTTGTCACATGATTTGGCTACTATTTCACGACCGGCCGCCTGTCTGACATCAACTTACCTCAGTCGTATTTTACGACACCTCGGTAAGAAGGAGGTTTGTCTATTCTACTAAATCGGATACCACACGGTGGGTCAACTTACCTTAGTCGCCTTTTACGACACCTTGGTAAGAAATGAGGTTGGTCTATTCTACTCAGCCGGATACCACACGGCGTGAATCGGATGTATTCATCATCATCTTCCTGCCCTTATCCCACTCTAAGTGAGGTCGGCACAACATGTTATAAACATGTTGTCACATGATTTGGCTACGTATTTTACGACCGGCCGCCTGCCTGACGTCAACTTATCTTAGTCGTATTTTACGACACCTCGATAAGAAAGAGGGTGGTCTATTCTACTTAACCGGATACCACACGGTGAGTCAACTTACCTTAGTCGCCTTTTACGACACCTCGGTACGTAATGAGGGTGGTCTATTCTACTCAGCCGGATACCACACGGCGGGTCGACTTACCTCAGTCGCCTTTTACGACACCTCGGTAAGATTAGAGGGTGGTACTATTCTATTCAGCCGGATACCACACGGCGTACATTAACGCAGATTATAGCAAAGTGAATCGGATGTATTATTATTTTTTTAAATTCAGCATCATCATTCTCTTACCCTTATCCCGCTCTAAGTGGGGTCGGCACAATATGTCTTCTTCTTGCATTCTTCTCTATCATTCGTCAACTCTGGTGTCCTTTGATATGCATATCATTTTTCACACAAACCATCCATCTTTATTATTTTTTAACATTATTGACTTTTATTAGACACTGAGTTAGAAATTTTAAAATACTTAATTTGTATTTAGGTTCAAGAACACTTTTGCTATAATCTGAGATTAAATTGCTAATCTCGGATTATAATAAAATAATCCGGAATTAGTTTTACTACTATTACTTTTGTATTATGAATACTAAGTAATCCTTTTTTCTATAAATTAAGTATATAGGTTAGGTAAATTTTAATTTATATGCATTCACATAATATAAATTTTAAGAATAATGATGTCAAAATAGATAATCTAAGATAGATATATAATCTTACGTCATAGAATATTTATATCCCATTTTTTAATGTTTATATATTTATCATAAATAAATACAATAGAATTTCCATTTTCATTAAAATCACATATACTCGTATATCTTTTATTTTTGAAATTATAACTCTTTTGAGTTGGTATTGGTCAGGTTTACTTAATACCTATGCTTCTGTAATAAATTTATTTTTCAGTTAGCGTAATTTCATGATGCTGATTAGCACTTACTGAAGATAACCAAGTGCGTCCTACATCCTCGTTCAAACACGGTTCCAGCGTCGTTCGAGACCGGACCTGGCTAACACCGCTTCAGCATTCCTCATTATTTGCCCCGCAAAGTGGGCATTATTGGGCAACCGTTCACACACGTGTACTTATCATCGCCCGTGTGTGTGTACATTTTTACTCATTAATTTTAAAACGCTCCGGATTTTTTTCAGGGCGGGTGCTGGGGGGTACGTGGGGGGTTAAAATTGGCGATGGCCGCCGGGCGGGGTGTCACCGGCGGGGGTTATTAAATAGATTGGTCCGCGGCCGAACGGAGCCGCCGATCTGCACTTGTACTCGCGTCATTAACGGGTTGAGAAGCGATTTTAAATCGTGAAATAACAGCCTGTTACAGGAAAAGTTGAGCGGGGCTTATCGGGGCTCTCGCAGTATTCTACAAGCTTAATTGCATTAAAATGTCTAAGTGTATTTACGTAGACGTCCGTTCGTTACGCCGTTAATTGTTTCAACGCTCTCAAGACGGACGTCTGCGCGCCGTAGAGCGACGGTCAACTCGTCCGCATGTCGCGTACACACACGCACGTTTTTTCTCCATCCGGGTGGGTGGAGAGGGGTGTTGGGGGGAGGAATTGTGAAAAATACTCGAAAAAAAAGGCGAAATTGTAGCAGATATATAATTAAAGTCCGACGTACAGCTACAGCGAGCGGCGATGTATTATGCAGACGCGCGCGCGGGTGTCGCGGCGACTCGTTGCGGCCCGCGGCGGGTGAGAAAAATTAATTGAACAGGCATATTTGTATGCGAATGATGGAGAGCGGAAATTATACTTTTTGCCGATAAGAAATTTGCTTCTCAATTTTAGACTATTATCCTCTCGTGTGTAATTGAATCTATATCAAACTACGATTATATTTTGAATTGCGTTTGCAATGTCTTACACTGTAACAAATTTGTACATCGCAAGAAAATTTGTGATGGCTGTTCCTATAACAAGGTTTCGCTAGTTTAACCTCTGGCATGCAAATATGAATTTTCTTTAAATACCCAAAATTACATGTTGGTAATGTTATTATTTTGTTGTAATCTGCGATTAAACTAATTTTGAAATTTATTCTTCGCAGATAATCCAAAATAATGTACTCATTAAATGAATGTGTAAATTCTCGATATAAGTTAAGTAAAGTTGATAAAGTAGCGGTTTGTTTCAATTCCATAGTTAGACAAAGGTGTCCGTTTTTTTGGTAAGATATTGGAGTTAAGAATTGGTAGAGATTGGTAAGTTATTATCAAGATTTTTTCCTAGCGATATTGTCACTGAGATGTAATAATAAACTTTATTTATTTAGCCAAAAAATGCCAAAAAATACAAAATACAAGATTCAAAAATAGATAATGAAATACAAAATTCACATCAACAAATATCGTAGACACTCGTACTAAGATAACTTGTGCTACGAGTGTCTATCTCCCTCTGGATCAAAAATAGTGATTCTCTAATCTAATATATAAACATTTCTACATAAACAAGTATTAAAACTGACGCGTCTGTTGTGTTTTCATGTTAAGTGTTTTTGTGTTTGTGTGCGTGTGTGTGTGTGTGTTTGTGTGTGTGTGCTCTCGTATGCTCGTTATGAACTATTATTGAAAAAAATTATAATTTGACACATCATTTTTTAAAGAAAGTCATTGGTCCCTTGCTTTACCTTTAGGGGGTTGAACCCACGATAGGCAAGAATAAAATGGTCTCCCCATGAAGCTGTTGCAACTTTAGCGACATATTTATACATGAAATTATATTAATTAGAATGTCAGTAAGTTAAATTAACTTCCTTAATTCCAGACTTTTCGAAACTAGGATGTTAATGATGCACTTGATAATTGATTGGGGTTTTCATTGGATCAACATACCATCATTCGAGTGGGCGATCCAATATTAAATATAATTAAGGATTTAAAAACTAATTTTAATTAAATATACGAAAGCGTTTTGTGATTTCTCAATTAATTTAAGCGCTTTTGAAAGTTTAATTTCATTTCGTCTTATAAATAAGATCTATAATAGTCAAATCTTTAGAGTGTCACGGGTTCAAAGCCCGAGCAGGCACCAATGAGTTTTTCTGTTAAAACTTATACATTATACATTAGACCGACATTAGACATTATAATTGATAATTGTAATTTATCACACGCCTTGCGGGGAAGAAAAACATAGTGCGGAAACCTGCGTCTTTAACGAATTCTGAATATGTGTAACCTACCAATCCACATTGGAGCAGCATGGTGGGTTAGCTCCAATCCTTCTCTCCAAAAAAAAAAATGGAGAGAGGAGGAGACCTATGTCCAGCTGTGGGATAGTAACAGCAGACCGCTATTTTTATAAATTACATTGAAAGAGTTAGTGACATCTCGATTGCTATTTCAATGTAAAGCATAAACTACATTATAAACTATTGGTAACTACAGCTTCTTTTGCTTCAACTTAAATGTTAAAAAACGCTCAATTATGTTACATACATTTTTCTTGTTCCCGAAATAAAACGTATTTTGATATACCGGGCTGATCATAAATTTAGGTATTTTAAAAACATTATTCTCCTGCTCTTATCCCACTCTAAGAGGGGTCGGCAAAACATTTTATAAAAATGTCGTCATATGATTTGAATAGGTATTTTACTGGCCGCATGCCTGACGTCAACTTACTATCTTACTTCCTACTAAACCTGCCAATCCTACTAATATTATAAATGCAAAAGTTTGTGAGTATGGATGTATGTTTGTTACACTTTCACGGGGAATGCGCTGAACCATTATCGATGAAATTTGGCACAACTATTCCTTATATACCTGAATAACATATAGGCTATACAAATCCTGGTAATTCTACAGGAATAGGATGACACTAAAAAACGCCATCTATTATCAACCTATCACGCGACAACAGTCCACGCAAACGAAATTGCAGGTAAAATCTAATAGTAAGATCATCATCATCTTTCTGCCATTATCCCACTTTAAGTGGGGGTCGGCACAACATGTTATAAATATGCTGTCACATGATTTAGCTGCGTTTTTACGACTGGCCGCCTGCTTGACATCGACTTACCTCAGTCGGATTTTACGACACATCAGTAAGAAAGAGGGTGGTCTATTCTCCTAAACCGGATACCACACGGTGGGTCAACTTACCTTAGTCGGCTCTTACGACACCTCGGTAAGAAATGAGGTTGGTCTATTCTACTCAGCCAGATACCACACGGCGGGTCGACTTACCTTAGTCGCCTTTTACGACACCTCGGTAAGAAATGAGAGTGGTACTATTCTATTCAGCCGGATACCACACGGCGGTCACGATTACCACTACTATGCCACAATATCTCAAAAGCATCTATCTATCCGTTTACCAAATTAATAAACGCACTTAAAACACAACAAATAATATAATAAAATTCATTGTTCAAGCACCGCTAGGGGGGGCTAATACGACAGATGGTTGGAGGGGGCTCACGATTAATTTGACATTAAATTCAATAATAACTCCCATTTATTGCGTAATTTCCTTTCAATTACGTTCATTTATCGCTCTGTAACGAGGTTACAGCTGTGATGAACGCGTGAGACTGTTTTTATCTACGCATCGGCACATCGATAAGTGCCCCGTCAGAGGATAGCGGCCTTGGGAGACAGTTTTCTTTGTAGATAGATATATAAATAAAAACTTTATTGCACAAACACATAAAAATACATGCGGACTTAAAGTAAACTTATATTTACTTTGTAACTTGACTTGGAAACTGGGACAGAATACCCCAATATCTCATATCAATATATGACAATATCTCACTATTTCAGCTTTGCCATTACAGTAGTTTAAAAACACTGTTACAAATAGGCTGATACAGAAAGCCTACTATACTATTGAAGATTATTTAGAAGACAAGAATGGGTGGATATAGCTCTCTTTAAACCTGTACAAGACAGTAACGACTTAATGTAAATAGTATTAAGAATTATATTTTTAAAAGAGCAATCGCCGAGTTTCTTACTGGCTCTTCTCGGTAGGAACAGCTTTCCGAACCAGCAGTAGAGTTGACGATTAAAAAGCACTTGTTTACAAGTTTATTTGAATAAAGAATATTTTGAATTTGAATTTGAATTATCACGTATCTCGCGCTTATATAACAGCTGCATAATGGACGAATTATCATCGGATATTGGCTGCGATGGGCTTTCATCATTTGTTAAAAAATGTACAAAAATTTTAAGTTCAGAGTTTGACCCTTAATTTTGTATTTTTTTAATGTTTTCATTATTTTCTTTGTTTTATTTTTCTGTTTATTTTAGGCTTAGAATTGTAAAATTGTTACTAAGATTGATGTGATTTCCTGTAATTGGTACTACATAATTAATATAAGACTATTTGGATATTTCTGGATTAAATAATATGTTATGCTGTTGGAAATCCGTATAAATAAATATAAATAAGTAATGACATGAAAGGTAAAAGAAGAATTTATAGAAGCACGCATTACTTTGCGGAATTACATGGTATAGAAGTTACAATAGAATTATTTTGCTGTAATCAGCGCTTGTTAGGACAATCTATGCAATGCTAAGTGTATGAAGCTGGCAACAATCACTTAACCAGCCTCAAACATGAAAACGTGAAAACACATTTATAACATGTTGTGCTGAACCCACTTAGAGTGGGATAAGGGCAGGAGGATGATGATGGTACTTCTACCATAGGTAGACAGCAAACTACCAAAATACCTTATTTATGGTCACCCCGGTATATACACTTACATTGTATTAAATTAAAATCCGTTTTATTTCGGGAATAAGAAAAATGCATATCTGCATACATAATTGAGGGTATTTTAATATTCAAGTTGACATAGAGCGCAACTTTTTTTAATTATATATTATGCATAATAATCTTAAAAACCCCATGAATATAAAAATTAAATCATACTTCAATATTTTTATTCACGCGCGTGCGACGATGACGTCACTTAATTTTTAAATCAGCCCCCCGCGTCGCAGCGCATGGGCACTCCACCATTCAGTCTACTGCTGAACATTCGAGTACTAAATTCAAATTTTTGAATTTCAATTGTCGTTCTATTTAGGGGTGAGCAATTATCGATGATTACTTTTATGGAACGGCGTGCTTAATGGTGCTTGTAGTATTAAAAAATTGTGCCCTTCAACCACCTTGTAAATTGAAAATATTTGATTGCATTTCTACATTTTATTTGTGTATTTACTAATGCATAATTAAAGCTTCTTTAAGGAATGGCTGGCAATTACAACTTTTTATTGGGAGGAAGGTAAAGTTAGCGAAGATTAGGTAATCAAATAGTTAAATTTATATAAACTTTTTCTTTTTCTCTATATGACCCGTACTCTCTTTCTACTTCAATTCTTGCCCTTTTCTTTCCATTACTCAAACGTTGACTGGAAGAGATCCCTTTTAGGGATAAGTCCGCCTTTATAAATGTGTTTTTTTTTATTTTTGTTTCTTTTTTCTAAATATATGTATAAAAAGAAATAAATAAAAAAAATGGAGCAATATTAATGAACTGTGGTACTTTAAAGCATAATCATCACGCTGTAATCTCGTCTAAATCTCAATCTAAATCTCGAAACACTTTTAATAAAGAAAATGTAATATAATGGCATTAATTGATTAGGTACGAAAGGAAATATATATTTTATATATAAATTCATAGCCAAACAAGCAACTAAATAAGCAACAACTAAAAAGCAACAACAAGCAACTAAAAGGTTGAACTGCAGGCATTTTAGACGAAATATCATAGCAGTATATTATATTAACATTATTAAGAGTCTCATAGCTTTTTTATTTTCTTATATTATCCGTGAAATAATAATTACTTTATTATCTTTTCTCATTTATGCCTTTATCCCTTGTCTATGGTTAGCACTCTATATATGAGTATAACAACGACTAATACGTAATCAGTGTTCGTAAAAATCTTATGCACTAATTTTGGACTAAGGATGAACATCGTGGAGCTACCGCGTGGAGCTAGCACAGCATCGTGGAGTAAGTTGTTTTAATTATTCTTGTAAAAATTCAAAAGCCTTAGCTTAAAATAAATTGGCGCACGAATAAAAGCCTATAGCCACACCCACTCGTTCAATCGACGTACGGGGCGAGCGGTAGTTTTTCAAATATGCAATTTACTGATTTACAAAAAAAAAGAAAGCCCGGACAGGTCGCCCGTACGGACCATGGAAAATGGCGTAAAAAAGGAAGAAAAAGTCCATGTAAAAATAGTGGGCTTGTAGGCATAGTAAGTAGTAACGAATGCTTTGCCCGGTACTAAACACGGATATTTGTATATTAAGGTTTATGTCTAAGGTAATTCTAATTCTTTATTCTTAGTTGTTGGTTTAAACGGTAAGCTCTTTACTGCCTTATTGCATTCTCACCATCTTCCTGCCCTTATCCCACTCTAAGTGGTGTCGGCACATGTTATAAACATGTTGTCACATGATTTGGCTGCGTTTTTACGACCGACCGCCTGCCTGACGTCAACTTACCTTAGTCGTATTTTACGACACTTCGGTAAGACAAGAGGGTGGTCTATTCTACTCAGCCGAATACCATACGGCGGGTCAACTTACCAACTTACCTTAGTCGCCTCTTACGACACCTCGGTAAGAAAAGAGGGTGGTACTATTCTATTCAGCCGGATACCACACGGCACTATCCTTTTTGCATTCACACACACATTACATTCACATTTACAAATGAGGATCTTATGTAACAGCAATATAAATATTTATACTTGATAATTCAAAAACACTAGTAAGAAAAAGAAATTCAACACTGTAGAATCAATAATAGTAATAATTTGTAATCACTTGTAATATTATTAAAGATAACAAACATTTTTATAAATATTTATGAGTCGATGTCGATAAAATTAACGAACGAGCGTCACTATAAATAAACTGTAAGGTTATTTTACTTAAAAAAAACTTAAATTGGCATCCAATAAACCATCAGACGTTACAAGGAACGAAAACGCAAGGCAATAATTATATTCAATAGAAAATTCACACTGTCATTACCGTCACAGAATAAATACACAATTTCTGAACGTTTATAGCGGTCACGTAAGCTGAACTATTCTTTACAGCCAAACCTTATATTATCTATGAACGACATTGTACAAAAGCGTTATTATTTAAATACCTTCACGCTATAATCGTCTATAACGTTACAGCACAAGGCATATATTACCGTGATGAATTAGAAATTGTAATTTGTTCCGTTGTAAAAGCAAATAAGAACGCATTTATATAATACATTATAGGGCGTCATTAAAAACACATAGAAAGAAATGTAGGCGACAATTAAAGCCACAGTTCGCAATTAAAATAATAGCTGTCACACCTATAAGACAATTAGGTGGTAGAAAACAGCAGGAATAATAATATTATGTTTCTGTAGACGTCCATTCGTTAATTAGGGCTAATCAAAAAAAGAAATGGTACATTTTATTATAGTTTTCGCGGTCTCTTGGTGGAATATAATGAAAGCTAATTATGTATGCTGGGCTTAAAATCGGCCCCGGGGGTGATTTTTGGTCATTAAGTTTGTTGTGGCTTTTCGTAGCGATTACGGTTTACGTATTTTTAATGAGGTTTTTTTTCTCTATCTAAGCATTTCGTGACGTTATTGAGGGTTTTTTTTAATGACAATATTTTATTCGGTACTCTATATATATCTTATAATACATAGATTTGAGAAATCGCACCGATGTCGCGTATCATTTTTCTGGCTTATCTTTGACTGGCTCGTTGGAGCAGTGGGTAGTGACCCTGCCTTAGGCTCCACGGGTCGCGGGTTCGATTCCCGCCGAGGACCAACATTTTCTTTAAAATGAATTTGTCGGTCTTTGAGCCTGGGTGTATATTTGTATTTAAAAAATATATAAGTATATATTCACCAGTTGTCTGTCTACCATAACACAAGTATTAAGTTACTTACTATGGGGACGGACGACCGTGTGTGTAAGTGTCCCATATATTTATTATTATTTATTATTATTATTTGTTATGTCAATTTATGTTTTGTGATCTTGTATGAAAGTAACTAGAAAGATTTTTTTGGTAATTTTTACATTTCAGATATTATCAATTTTATGTATAAGTTTGTATATATTAGATAATGTATATCGTTTATTATTTTAACATAAAATTAGGCTTTTATTTACCTAAGACGTTCAATTAGGGACAGCTTCATACAAAATTGTTATTTCATTCGGAAATTATATTTTTACTGTGTTATATCTTTTGTTGTACTGTGTGGTACCCGGCTGAGTTCAATAGACCAGCCTCATTTCTTACTCAGGTGTCGTAAAAGGCAATTAAAGTTAGCCGACCCGCCGTGTGGTATCCGGCATAGTAGAATAAACCACCCTCATTTCTGACTAAGGTGTCGCAAACGGCGACTAAGGTAAGTTGACCTACTGTGTGGTATTCGGTTAAGTAGAATAGACCATCCCCTTTCTTACAGAGGTATCGTAAAATACGACTAAGGTAAGTTGACGTCAGGCGGCCGGTCATAAAATACGAAATCAAATCATGTGACATGTTCATAACATGTTGTGGCGACCCCACTTAGAGTGGGATAAGGGCAGAAGAATGCAGATATTTTGTATCTTTTCATGTAAGGATGTATGTCTATAGGAAAAAGAATAAAAATTGTTTAATGAATGCACAAAAACCAAAAACTGATCTACTTTCTAGTGACAATACTTTATAAAAAAAACTTTATTGTTTGCGGTTTCTGGATCTTTGTTAATTCTGTGACCACAAATGACTTTATCAAAACAACATGACACGGTTCAAATTATTATACAAATTCAAATTCAAATTCAAAATATTCTTTATTCAAATAAACTTGTAAACAAGTGCTTTTGAATCGTCAACTCTACTGCTGGTTCGGAAAGCTGCTCCTACCGAGAAGAGCCAGCAAGAAACTCAGCGGTTGCTCTTTTAAAAAAATATAATTCTTAATATTATTTACATTAAGTCGTTACTGTCTTGTACAGGTTCAAAGAGAGCTATATCCACACATTCTTATCTTCCAAATAATCCTCACAATACAATACAATATTAATAATACCTATTGTGTTAAAGAGGAAAGGCCACAAATTAGAATTAATTGTGGCAATAAAGGATAACGTAAGTTATTAAGGAAAAATAAGATGTCAAAATTATTACGTATTAATGACGATGGTAAAATGTGGATGGGTTTTTGAATGGTTGTTTTGCATGGATAAACCTCTGATTGAGAAGTTACTGGGGAAATTGAAAAGCAAGTTTTTAGGAGTGTGACGTTCGGTCATGTTTCTCTGTTTGCGGCAAAATTATTTCTAATATCATTTACTATTCGTTACTTTACCTTTTGCTAAAACCAATCTAAAACAGTTTTCGTCCATGTCTAGGTTGCCTAAATTATTTAATTCCATCTGCGGAGAAGTTGGTATTTTTTATGAGAGTTTACAAAAAATCAAAAAAAGACAGTAAGATTGTTAAGAAGCGATTAACTAGATGCAATAGATATCTTCTTAGAATTTAATTTAATTTAATTTTTTGGTTACTTGTTTCGTTAACAGTAAATATTATTATTTTTTCTACCTATTATAATATTAATGTGATATGCTTAAGTTTTTATGTAATTTTTTTTAATGTACATTGTTTAATAATTTTTTGCTGCATGCCGTGACACCTTCATATGTTGTAAATGTTAAATAATTTTTTATATCTATTTTTATTATATGTAACAACAACTGGCTGTCAAAATAAATAAATAAATCATTCTCTTGCCTTTATCCCACTCTTAGTGGGGTCGGCAAATGTTATAAACAAGTTGTCACATTATTTAGCTAGTATTTTACTGCCGGCCGCATGCCTGACGTCAATTTACCTTAGTCATCTTTTACGGCACCTCGGTAAGAAAGAGGGTTTTCTTTTCTACTCAACCGGATACCACATGGCGAGTCAATTTACTTTAGTCGCCTTTTACGACACCTCGATTACAATCCGACAACCAGTCTAAAATAAATATAAACATGTTTCAGATTATTAAATAGGTATAGAAATAACTCAATTATTCAACAAATTTCGTGGCAAAACGAAATAACGCTATGTCGTGTGGTATCCGGTTGAATAGAATAGACCACCATCTTTTCTGCGACTAAGATAAGTTGACCCATTCTATGGTATTTGGTATTTGAGGACAAATTGCAATTCCAAATACAAAAATCGAATAGCATCGAAAAACTAACAGATCAATGCAAATGCCGTAAATATGCTGTCAGTATTTTAAATCGAAAAGCCGACGCGAACGTCTATCAGCTAGTTGAAAAGGGAAATCAGTCAATAATGCACTAATTTCCCCTCCTTAATGGCTCAGTCCGGCCTCTACTCAGACACTATTACGACACTGCAAGTTAGTGTATAATGAAATAACGCGCCAGCTTTTAGTTCGATGTTTGTCTAGAATTTTAAATTTAGAACAACAGATCTATTCCAAGTTTAAAAATACTTATGTACAAAACGAAATTATTCTTACATTTCTTCTTCCTGTACATTACTAATTTTATATTTGGAACTAGTTAATTACCTGTTTTATATTAATTATTTACAAACATATTTTATGTTTTTAAAACATTTAAATTAATTTACACAAAAAATAAGTTATTAAATACATCCTAATTCTTGTTTTTAGAACCTTCAATATGTTGTCTAATTAGATTTGATTTTATTGTTAACTTCAACGAAATTGGATTTAATTATATAGGAAATGAAATTTGGATATTAGTTTAATACACATCAAGAATATACTTTAAAACTTACTTCATCTTAAAATAATGTACCTTAGAATATTAAGTATTGACAGGACAAAGAGACCAGAACTTTATGACTTTTTGGTTTGTAATATTTTATTAACTTAATATCTTTATTTTTAAAATAAAAATATGCAAACTAAATAAAAATCACTATATTTTTTTTATCAAATAACGAACATTTATGTTTTTTTTTCAGTGGGAACTGGTTTCTTTTGTTGTTAGTACGTGCGAATTTACGCACTTTTTGCTCGATCTATATTATGCTGACAAATATAATAATCAATTATAGATAACACATGTCTATGGTCATACAATATATACGCAACATAGCAATATATGCGGAGAGCAGTAAAAAAACCGACATTGCTTAGCGAGACCATATTGACGATGGGTGGAGCATACAAATAAAAGAACTGGTGTACATTAATGTACCAAGGTGCTAGAATAGAAATCCGCGGAGACCCTAGGCACCCTATTTGTAGGTCTTCTAGTAAGTCCAAAGACATTAATTTGATTCTAGACGCCTAAGAGTCATCTTCATTCTCCTGCCCTTATCCCACTCTAAGTGGGGTCTAACATGTTACAAACATGTTGTCACATGATTTGGCTACGTATTTTACGACGGCCGCCTGCCTGACGTCGACTTAAGTTAGTCGTTTTTTAAGACACCTCGGTAAGACAGAGGGTGATCCATTTTACTCAAACGGATATTACACGGTGAGTCGACTTACCTAAGTCGTCTTTTATGACATCTCAGTAAGAACTGAGGGTGGTCTATTCTACTATTCTAAACGCAAGAGTGTAATGCGGATAAATCCACTACTTATATTTATGATAAAGTATTTCTTTATTGACTGTTATCGGTTGAAAGGAAATAATAATAATTTTATAAAGATTCTAGGGAACTCTTTGAACGAGTTGTGGCAACACCGATCGTAGGTCCCAATTAGTTTTATACGCGCTCCATTACCAACCAGTGTTAATTATTATTGTGAATGCTTCTCACTCGACGACCTAATTAGAGCGCGTTTTTTTCGCTTTTGTCAAATAAAAGGGGTGGGGTAAATGTACAGGTGGGGATTGAAGAGTGTTCGAGCTTTGTTATGGGACGCTGAGTTCATATCAGTATATCTATATATTGGCGAACCCTTTGGCTCAGTTTTAAAAGCAAATCGTGTTACTCAATTAGAATCGTATTTGAATTCCAAATACGCTATTACGAAGTAATTTTGAATCGTTAAGTTTTTAAAATTGGTAACGAATCCTAACACAATTTTGGGAGTTTTTTTCTATCGGGTAGAACTGAGAAAACATTTGATGATTACTAGTTTGTTATATTAGTAAGAATATAATAAAATATTTATTTAAAACATTCTTCTACAATTGTAATTGAAACAAAGTTGAAATGTCAGTTTACATCATTTTGATTTCCTTTTACAAGATATAAGAAATATAAGCAATAACGAAAGATTCCTTGTAAATTGAGAAATAATTCACATGTCCTTTGCCACGATGCAGGGACTTTCAATCAAAAACTACTAAATAACCTATAGTAAAGTTTTTGTATTATCTGTGACAGCTTACAACAGACATAAAAAAATCGATGTCATCAATTCATTACTAAAATCATTAAACAATCAAGCCTTAAACATTATATAGGACAAAGAAGTACGTAGAATTAAATACATTCGATATATATATATATATATATCCTCCTGCCCTTATCCCACTCTAACTGAGGTCGGCACAACATGTTATAAACATGCTTTCACATGATTTGTTTGCGTTTTTACGACCGGCCGCCTGCCTGACGTCAACTTACCTTAGTCGCCTTTTACGACACCTCGGTAAGAAGGAGGGTGGTCTATTTTACTAAACCGGATACCACACGGTGGGTCAACTTACCTTAGTCGTCTTTTACGACACCTCGGTAAGAAATGTAGGTGGTACTATTCTACTTAGCCGGATACCACACGGCTAATTAAATACATTCGAGAATGAATATAATATATCCAAAGTATCTAGGTATAACTAGTATAACATAAAGCGGCACTAAAACTAAGAATTACTAAAAAAACAGCCCAAATTACCAAAAAACTCATTGTAAACTTTTAATTCGATAATATAATTGTTGATTACGACTCGTGAGATATTAAAAATCGTGCTTAATAATCGTTGAAAAATTAATAATTGGTGAAATCAATGAAATAACATGGCAACAATCAACTAAATAACATGGCAACAATCAATTCGGCTAACCATTAAATAGAAAACGAATCGGGCTATAAAGAGCCGATAGCATTACAAAAGAAATCAATAAAATGATTAAAATTTTCTAATCGCACCAATTAGTGGGTGAATTTATGGTCTCGCTTATTAAAGAGTTACTGAGCACACACTTGTACGAGGTTGTTTCACACATTTAAACAATAACTGTTTATTACTTATTATTATATGTTGTCGCGGCGGAGGGCCACTATCACCTATAAGTAAATTGAGTGGACTGTATTTTTGCGTTATTATATTTAATATGCAGTGTCCACGTAACAAAGGAAAAAATGGCGGCACAGGGAAAAAGACCGGGAACGTGCACGTACCTGATAAACGGCCACTGCTATGAGTCCTGGATCCAGGCACACACACGAACACACACTCGTGGACACTTCGCGAGGTTGATAGCACCAATTCTCACCGGACACAATTTTGGATAGCGGATTAGCGAGAACTTAACCGAAGTTTATGTTCGTTGAAGTAATAAGCGGTATGCGGCGATTAGCGTTTGCGACAAGACTCGACTGACGTGTCTTTTTCTTCGGCCACAGTGCACGTAAGGAAAGGGGAAGGGGTTTTGATTGGTCATTAGAGACACTGCGATATCATTATAATAAAGGACGCGCGTCCACCAATAGATGGCGTTACCATTTCCCCCCGCCCTTAAAGGGTAGCCTTTAAGAAAACAATGCGATATACATAAATAGCGAGCGGGCGATAAATATACGTATATTGTAAAAGGAGCGATATATATACATAGGCGAAACATAATAAAAATTATTTATAATATATACATGAAATATAAATTGCGGGTCTTTATGGTTTACCTAATCTAACTTATTCCTAATAAATGCGTATCAACGTTACTGATTAGGCAGCGGGCATAAGCGAACTGCCAGACGTAAGAAGGTCCCCTTAGCCGTTCGGACTGTTACTGCGCGGACCACTCCATCTATCGAAGGATGGATCTTGTCTACAACACCTAACGACCATGCCAAAGTAGAGGCGTTATCGGTAATAATAACGACGACAGTACCTACAGCGATGGGACCAGAAGAGGTGTTCCGCTTTTGTCGAACTTGTAAATTATGTAGATACTCGACATTCCATCGCTTCCAGAAAGAGTGCACGATTTTACTTAAAAGCGAATGCCTATGAAGCAAACCAAGGTCCTTTGATTCTACGTCTGATGCGGGTATGACGAAATGACTTTGCGTTGAAGCGGTTGGTTCAGCAGGAACTGAACTGAGAGCGGTAAGCGGGCGCGATTTCAATAAAATTGAATTGTAAAATTCCTTAAAAGAACGTATCCCGACGAAGTTCCTCCCGTAGCCGGAGTATATACATTCGACCAGAGCTCTTCGTGCGAGAAAGCGTTTTAAAGCAGCTAGAGAACTGTCAGTTCTTAAATTTGTAGCGATACCATATATGTGAACCGCGCGAGTGGTGAGATAAGAAAAAACGCACAAATAAATTTTACGGCCTCTAACGTTTCGACCTCTTACAGGTGTGTATGAAAGAGGACCTGCGTAGTCGCAGCCTGTACGTATGAAAGTTTTAACAGCCTGCGTAACTCTAGGATTCGACATATCAGCCCTAAGAGGTAACGCAGAACGCGGTTTTAATATGAAGCAAGCATTACATTTATTAACTCGACTTCGCATAGATTTACCGGCGGACAGGATCCAAAACCTTTGTCTCAGTAAAGACATTAGAAGTTTCGGCCCGGCGTGGAAATACTTCATATGGTAATAATCAATCAATAAGTTAATTATGCGATCATTACGTCGCACCACAATAGGGTGTCTCTGCGAATAAATTAATTCTGAGTATCCTAGACGCCGTCCAACTCGAATAAGTCTATTTTCTAAAAATGGTTTTATTCTTCGTAGCGCGGGTAAGCAAGGTATGTTATTATTTAAATTATCGAAATCGTCTTTAAAATATTTTAATTGTAAAACTCTAAGCAATTTGTTTTCTGCAAATTCTAGATCACCGACTGTGACACTAGAAGATTTGCAGCGCGGTAATAATTTAATGAAGCGAAAAACGTAAACAAGCGTGCGTAATAATTTTGTCCAAGAGGACATGCGGGTAGCGAGGTCATAAATAATAGATTCTTCCACAGCAGTTAGTGTTGCATGCGAAAGTACCTTTTGCTCTGGTATATCATCACCAAATATATCACCCAGTTCCTTAATTGGCCACTGGTGAGGTGCGAAAGAAGCCCACTGGGGCCCGTGGAGCCACAGAGGGTGCTCAGGTAATTGTCGAGGCGACAAACCGCGGGAAAGACAATCGGCAGGGTTTTCGGATCCCGAAACATGGTAAAATTTACTAGCAGGTATACTGTCATTAAGCGCGACGACCCTGTTAGCGACAAATGTTTGCCAGCGGTGCGGTGAGCTTTTAATCCAATATAACACGACCTTGGAGTCTGTAAAAGCGTATATGTCCATTTTATATCGCGGGTTATAATTATCAAAAACTATGCGGAGTAACTTTGACAACAAAACAGCCGCACAAAGCTCAAGACGAGCAACCGAAAGCGTCTTGACTGGAGCTACCTTTGACTTAGCACAAACCAGCTGTACTTCGTTGCCGCTCGCAGACTGCACGTGCAAATATATGACGGCTCCGTACGCGTGCTGGCTGGCATCCGAGAACCCCATGAGAGTGACGACTACCCCATCGGCTACTCCCAAATAGCGTGGAATTTTAAATTCATTAAGCGACGGTAACTCGAAACAAAATTGTTTCCAGCTCTTAATAATATGCGACGGTGGTGTGTCATCCCAATCGAGTCCCGAGAGCCAGAGCTCCTTTATAAGTAATTTAGCGAAAAGAATTGTTGGAGCCAAAAATCCCATAATGTCCCATAGCCTGGCTATTGTAGACAGTATGGCGCGTTTAGTACACGTTTCGTCTGGAGATGAAATTTGAAAAAAGAAATTATCCGCGGAACTAGACCAACGCAAGCCTAATATTTTGTGCTGATTTAATTTATCAAACTCAATATCCGAAGGAAGTTTATGTGATTCGGGAATATTTTCTAAGACCGAGGATGAGTTGCTGCTCCACTTGCGTAATTCCCATTGAGCCTCCTTAAATAAGGCAGTCAGCTCGCCGGCTACAGCGACTCCTTCTTCCTCAGTCTTCACCGAAAAGACTAAGTCGTCCATATAAAGCGATGACGAAGCGACTTCACTTGCTTGCGGATACCTATTTCCTTCATCGATAATGAGCTGCTTTACCGTACGTAATGCGTGATAAGGACTGGACTTGACCCCAAAACATACTCTGTTAAATTCAAATATGGCAAGCGAGTCCTTCGGACTGAAGCGGTATAGGATGCGTTGGAAGCGGCGATCATTCTCACGGATGGCGATCTGAAGAAACATTTGTTTACAATCCGCGGAAAGAGCTATAGCGAATAGTCAAAAATTTAGAATTATTTTAAATAAATCACCCTGCAGATTCGGCCCACCATGAAGAATATCGTTTAAGGATTTGCCAGAACTAGTTTTACAACTAGCATCCAAAACAATGCGCAATTTAGTTGTGGTTTTATCTTCACGAACTACACCGTGATGCGGAATTATATAAGAAGGCGAATGCTTATCATGATCATGGGGAGGCGCAGGGGACATATAATTATTCTGCAAATACTCGCGAATTACGCTGTTATAAGCCATCCTCAACTGGGAGGACGCTTCTAATTTACGTTCTAAACATAAAAAACGTTTGTACGCAATTTGATAAGAATTGCCCAGAGAAAACATATCCTCGCGGAATGGCAATGCGACGGAGTACCTACCACTGACGGGATCTCGTTCAGTCGTAGTGCGGTAAAAATCTTCACATTCATTGTCATCGGGACTTTGAATGGGCGGACAAGAAAGCTCCTCGAGCTCCCAGAATTTTTTAATAGCGTCATCGATCGCGACAGTCTTACGATCTTGGACGATGGCGCAACAAGAAGTCGTAACTGTATGAGCGTAAGCGGGCGGCAGCGCGGGCACGTCACCCATGATAATATAACCGAGAACGGTCTGTATAGCGGGCGGCGCCGACGTGTTGCTGTAAACAACGCCGGGCAACAATAAATGCGGAAACAACGAAGCCCCAATCAAAATATCAATAGGGTTCGGAGTAGCGAACGTATCGTCTGCTAGCGGTAAATTATTTAAATGCGTGAGCGGGTATTTATCAATAAAAGTCGAAGGCAAGTTGTCCGTAATTTGGTTTACAACGAGTGCCGACATATCGAATTTAATATTGTTATTATATTTCGAATAAAATTGTAAGGACACCGACCCTTGAATATGTGTCTCTGAGCCTCCGATACCCTTAACAATTGTACGCGATCTTTGGATTGGGCTTATATTTAACCGAGTACAACAATCTGCGGAAATAAAATTACTTTGCGACGCGTTGTCAAGTAAACATCGTACTAGATGCGAGTTGCCCTCGCTATCGTAAATTATTACTTGAGCGGTGGCAAGTAAAATCGATGTAAACGCTGTACATTGCTTACTACGTTCGCTGGCGTTATTACTACGAATAGGGTGCGGAGCGGCAATGAATGTTGTACATAACGCGATATCCGTGCGCGCCGTTGTGTTATCGCTACGAGCGGGTGCGGGGACGGGGCGCGCGGGCGCAGTGCCATGCGGCGTGATGGTTGTAATGTCGGGCGCACGACTTGAAGTAGCGTGGTTTGAGTCGGGCGTATTAAAATGAAGTAAAGTGTGGTGTCGAAGATTACACACTCTGCAGTTTGTATCTGAGTTACAAAAGGAAACTTTATGATTTATGCTAAGACAATTAACACAAGCGTTGCATTCTTTAATTAATTTAAATCGTTCCTTTGGCGATACTTGACGAAACTGGGGGCATTTAAATATATGTTGATGCGTTATATTATTACATAAGCATTTAGCGTTAGGTTTATTAACAGCGGCAAAAAATGTATATTTTTGCGGGGAAATATTATTATTGTTGCGTCCACGGTCGACAATCTTTTTAATGTTAACAACTGGCTGCGCGCGTTGCATCAACTTAGATTGATCGCTTATAAATTTTATTAAACACTCGAAGGTAGGAATGGTTGACGCGTCGCCTAGCCGTTCGAATGTGCGCGCGGTATCGGAATCTAATTTCTTTAAAGCAACGTGCAATATTATAAAATCCGTTAGGTCGGGAATTTTTAGATTTTTAAGACCTCTAAAAGCGGTGACAAATTTATCCATGAATGAATCAAAATTATTGGCGGACGCGGTGCTGAAAGATTTAAATTCGAATATTTGATCGATGTATGTAGACGCGAGTAATCGTTTGTCATCATATTTATCAATCAGAGTTTGTAGTAACAAATTATAATTTTCTGCGCAAGGTGTGATCCCTGCGCAGGCGGTTTGCGCTTTACCAGTAATTTTGCCGAGAAGATAATATAATTTCTCGGAATCTGTGAGCGAAGGATTGTCGTGAATCGTAGATTTAAAACTAGCGTAGAACAATGACCACGAACGAATATCACCGTCAAATGACATTAGTTCGATGGGTGGCAAACTTGGCCTTGTTTTGCGCGGCAAAGTCTCATTAGTGTCTGCTTTAGGAAATTTTGAACTAATAAGTTTAATGCGGCCATATAAATCATCGAACGAAATTAAACAAGAAAAATTAGGTGTTGCATCGGGATCAACAGTTAATAAGCGGTCATTATATTGATCTAAAAGTCGTTGAAATTCGTTGCGAAGAGCGTCTAAAGTAACAATTGAACTAAGAAAACCTTCTGTTACGTCCTCGTTAGTATGAATGTTTTTCGATGAGTCATAAATTTTTTGAATACGTTCGAAAATAACGTTGCGTTTAGCTTCTAATAATTTTAATTCCTTGTCACTTGAAACTGAGGAAGCGATTCTTTTAGTTCTATCTTGAGACATTATTTATATAGGTATATGAGAAATATAATAGGTATATTTACTAAGCGTAACTGCGGGAGAATGCTTGTTAATAATTTTAATTATAATACAATGCGGTATGAAGTATGGGGAATATTGCATATAAATTATAAATATATACTTAAATCACTTATAATATATATTTTACTTATTTATATTTTATTTATATATATTTATATATATTTTAATCACTTATAAGACTATACTTAATAAGGGCGGGTGCGGTATGAAAGCTAAGCAAAATATATGCTCGCTTATCGATAAATGCGAATGCGAATCGAAACGGACCAACAAAATGTTGCAAATCCGAATCGAAGGACCATTATATTTAATTTTATATTTCGGTTTTCTGTACAATGGACCTAAGCTTAATTGAGATCACTGAGATTAAGATTCCTACGCCGTGTGGTGTCCGGCTGAATAGAATAGACCATCCTCATTTGATACCGAGGTGTCGTAAAAGGCGACTAAGGTAAGTTGACCCACCGTGTGGTATCCGGTTTAGTAGAAAAGACCACTCTCCTCCTTAGCGAGGTGTTGAAAAAATATGACTAAGGCAAGTTGACGTTAGGCAGGCGGCCGGTCGTAAAAACGCAGCCAAATCATGTTACAACACGTTTATAACATGTTGTACCGACCCCACTTAGAGTGGGATAAGGGCTAGAGGATGATGATGAGATTAAGATTCCTCGCAAAATATATTATATATTTTACAATAATCCATGAAATTTCGCTAGTAAAAGAAATTGCCGCCATTTTTTTTTCATTTATATTTATCAGTTTTATTTATTTATCGGTTAATTAGTTATCAATTATTATTATCGTCTAGATACAAAATGGACTCATAATCTCAAAAAGGTCGCGGGGAAACTCAGGATCTAAGCGGTACAAGTCGTGTGGAGTAGGGATTCCATGAAGAGAGATATGTCCAGCAATGGACGTCCATTGGTAGAAGAAGAAGGAAGAAGAAATTATCAATATTGCAACTTAATATTAACTAGTATACTACCAAAAGAGGTATCTTGCTTTTGTTTGAAATAGGTATTCTAACATTAGCTATACAGTATATTTTTAGCAATTTAATTTTGTGCATAAAAATATACATTATTTAAAAAGATTGGCGATGTATACTACAATAGACAATGTAGGAATCGACATAATCTTGCGCCTTGCAAAGTACGTTTGTTTGTAGGTTTCGGTATAAGATTCTATAATAAAATTCCGCAATCAATTTTAGCTTCGCCATTACAGCAGTTTAAAAACTATTATAAATAATACAAAAAGCCTATTATTCTATTGAGGATTACTTAGATGATAAAAATGCGTGGACATAGCTACTATCCGACTCTGTACAAGACAGTAATAAGTAAATGTAACTAATATTAAGAATTATATTTTGAAAAGAGCAACAATCATGTTTCTAGCTGGCTTTTCTCGAGAGATTTAAAAGCACGTGTTTACAAATTTACTTGAATAAAGAATAATATCTGAGCGTCCGAGCCTTGCTCCGTAATTAAAAAAAAAAAGAAACTTAAAAAAAATTAAAAATGATAGGGCAGGTGGGGCTTAATCCTAGGTATTTTCATTTCTCGCGACCACCCGTTCCCCGAATAAGCTACGCTAACTTGACAATTAATGACAAAAATTCAATTCAATATAAATTTTTGTATTTTTTAATGCCCAATAACAGGGATAAAATGATTTTTTTTACATAAAACCTAGCTAGATCGAGTTTTTCTTCTCGAAAACCCCTACATGCTGATTTCATGAAAATCGTTGGAGCCGTCTCCGAGATTCCGAAAATATATATATGTACATGTGCATGTACATACAAGATTAACTCATTAAAATATTCAAGATTTTGAATTTTGAATATTTAAAAAAAAATTATGTAAGGCATTGATTTTTTTTACAATCTGTAGCAGAAATAAAATCGAATCTGTGCTGAGTGTACAACGCACTTAGGATTATCCATCCTCGTATTTAACACGCGAAGGATTAGTTAATATACCCTTCAACCTCCATTACCGGTAGACACTATTGAAAAATTCAATAACAGACTAGTATATAAAGTGATGGGGGGGTCGCTCGTTGTTATTTTATTCGATATTATCGTCTTCCTGCCCTTACCCCACTCTAAATGGGGTAGTTACAACATGTTATAAACATGTTGTCACATGATATGAATATGTATTTTACGATCGGCTGCCTGCCTGACGTCTACTCATCTTAGTCGTATTTAACACTTCGGTAAGAAAGAGGGCGGTCTATTCTACTCAACCGGATACCACACCGTGGGTCAACTTAGTCGCCTTTTACGTAACCTCGATAAGAAATAAAGGTGGTCTATTTTATTCAGTCGGATACCACACGGCGGGTCGACTTTCCTTAGTCGCCTTTTACGACAGTTAGGTAAGAAATGAGGGTGGTCTATTCTATTCGGCCGGATACCACATGTCGTAATGACATGGCCGAACATAATTTTTTATTGTTTTTGTGGTGCGAAAAAGCATAAAGATTTATAACTTAAGATATTAATAAATAAATTACTGATGTTAAAGGAAAAATAAGCGGAACCAACGATGAGTCTCTAGAACTGTCGACTTTTTTTATATTTTTGAGATAAAATATGCTACCCACGTGGGCCACGCCTAGAAATATTAAGGTAATATTTCAAATCAGTCCATTGAGCATAATTTTACATTAAAATTTAATCAGAAGGTGGGTTTTTATAGTCATCGATTCCAAATAAGGCATAGTATTTTTTAACAAAACCTTCGAATACAAAACTATTTTTATGAGGAATTTATCAAAACAAAATTTCTTTGATGAAAATAAATATTTTTGCATAAATAAAATTAACCGTATGTTAAATTTAATATAAACTTATGAAGTGTATAAATATTTTATACTCTTCATTAATTTAAAAAGTTGTGCCGACCCCACTTAGAGTGGAATAAGGGCAGGAAGATGATGACTCTTAATTAATTAAAAAATGAAAATAACTATAAAAACTTAGCCGTGTGGTATCCGGCTAAGTAGAATAGTACCACCCTCATTTCTTACCGAGATGTCGTAAAAGGCGACTAGGGTAAGTCGACCCGCAGTGTGGTATCCGGCTGAGTAGAATTGACCACCCTCATTTCTTACCGAGGTGTCGTAAAAGGCGACTTAGGTAAGTTGATGTCGGGCCGGTGGCCGGTCGTAAAACCGCAGCCAAATCACGTTACAGCATGTATATAACATGTTGTGCCGACCCCACTTAGAGTGGATAAGGGCAGGAGGATATATATAACAACTATAAAAACGGTCTGTTACTATTTTAATTGCAAGGCATCCTTTCTTCTTTGAAAAAATTTTGAGCTCAGGCACACCACGTCGTGCAGAGTAGCAGCTTACCTATATCTTAGTTATTTAATTAATAATTATTTTTTTAATAGCAACCTCATCATGAAATGTAAATACTATAATGTTAGTTTTCATAGAAATCTAATAAGTTTCTACTTAGGATTAGAACCCGTAAACAATGCGAAAAATGCAAGTCGTCATTAGTAAATAGACGCCTAGTGGATAGAAGCGTTAATATATTATACATAACGTGAATGTATATTTATATTTGATTCATATACTTGAGTATTTTTAAGGAATTAAAAGTTATAGTTTTATAACAATAGCTTCAGTACATAGATAATAGAATAAAAATAATAGAAGTTTACATCATACCTAAGTCTTGAATCGTTTTGTAATTGATTGACCATAAAACATGAGTTCCGCTAGAAGCGAACAAATAGTTCTGACAATATACTTAACATATAGTAAGTATTATGTTCTACTTTAAATGCGTTTAATACTTACATATTTTATTACATAATACAGAAGTTAAATATTACATTGAACTTCAGAACTGAAATATTTTAGAACAGATAATAAGGTATTTAGTCTGTCATTTTCATTTTTTACCGAGGTGTCGTAAAAGGCGACCCGCCGTGTGTTATCCAGCTGAGTAGAATAGACCACCCTCTTTTTACCGAGGTGTTGTAAAAGGCGATTAAGGTAAGTTGACCCACCGGGTGGTACCCGGTTAAGTAGAATAGACCACTCTTTTTCTTACCGAGGTGTCTGAAAATACAACAAAGGTAATTATGAATGTTGTGCCGACCCCACTTAGAGTGGGATAAGGTCAGGAGGATGATAATGAATAAGGCATTTAGTTTGATCATTTAATCTATTCTTCTATGAAAACATTTAGTTTATGCTTTTTCTTTTCTTTATTCAACGAAAAAACTGTTTGCTTAGGAAATATTACATTTACAGGCTGTTATAAATTTAAAAATGAAAATATTTTAAGGTATTTGCACCAGGCCGCCACTTTGTTTTTAGACAATCTTTGGTTAACAATTTAATATTGTTAGCTTTTTGTTCGCTTACATTGGAACACTAGCTTTAATATCTTGATATTTTCAACATTAGCAAGGTGAATATTAAGGCATTAAAATTTAAAGAACCTATACCACGTGAGCTAGTATTAGCTTGCTTAATTATTTATAGACTGGAATAATTGCATATGTTCTGCATTATGAAATTGTAATTATACCGTTATACTTTACATACATTGTAACCGCATATGTGTGCTTGTTTTTGATTGATATAGTTAGTCTAAATAATCGTATCATATTTTTCATTCATATCATAATTTTAAAAAATGATTCAAAATAAATAAAATTATATATCATCTTCCTGCCCTTATCCCACTCTAAGTGGGGTCGGCACAACATGTCACAAACATGTTGTCATATGATTTGGCTACGTATTTTACGACCGGCCGCCTGCCTGACGTCAACTTACCTCAGTCGTATTTTACGACACCTCGGTAAGAAAAAGGGTGGTCTATTTTACTCAACCGGATACCACACGGTGGGTCAACTTACCTTAGTCACCTTTTACGACACCTCGGTAAGAAATGAGGGTGGTACCTATTCTATTCAGCCGGATACCACTCGGCGTTCAAAATAATCGTATCATAATGTTACAACATGTTTTTAATACAACCTCCTTCATAGAGTTGGCGATTAATATGAAAAAGCATTGTGGCTGTCATATTTTTATGTGTCATTCATTGAGTTGTAGCGAGAGAGTAAATGGGTTGACTCTGGGAAAACTGTTTTTTATTTATTGAATAAGAATAAAGGAGAAATATAGCCGTTTGTTATATTCAGAAGTGAGATGTAACCTAAACTCACAAATAGAGTGGACAAAAGGAATATCTGGAAATTTAAAGAGTTTAAAGAAAAGACAAATGACGATCAATATTTTGAGGCAACATGGAGAGTGCGAATTTCGTATAATTTGAGAGATAGTTGCGATATGCGATGCTTTGGAATAAAAAATGGAGTTTTTATTGGAGAGATTATTGATGGTAATTGGTATTCGGTTAATTAATTCTGTGAGATCAACGTGACGATGTGCTATGTGAGGCCTTAGACGCGCCCGTGACTTTTGTTCGATGGAACTGTCAGCTAAAATGACGATTGTTCTCTGGATCTTTCCAGTTGTAACGATTGTTTTCTAGATTGTAGACATCTGCAACGACTGTCAGCTAGGCTCTGCCTAGAAGTGGTGATTGTTCTTTGAGCGTTATCATTTGCGAGTCTGTTTTCGTGTGTATCTGCTGAGTTGGTTGCCACTAATTGAGCTGTGTTATGCCATGACAATGATTGAGGGTGAGCTTGAGGTGCGAAATGCTTATGGTGCGAAAAGCTTAAAGAGTTGAGGAGTTGAGCTTAAAGAGTTGAGCATAAAGCGTGAGCTTAGAGTTGAGCATAAAGCGTGAGCGTAGTCCTGTCATGTCATGGCATGTGCGGTTTTTTTTTACAGATTAAAAGAGCAAGTATTGAGTTTCTTGCCGATTCTTCTCAGTACAATCAGCATTCCGAATCGGTGGTAGATTCATTCCCAGAAGTCAGCTTATGAGATTTGCGGGGTCGCAAATGTTGTCAGGATGGTCGACTGTTACAACATGTTTTTAATACAACCTCCTTCATAGAGTTGGCGATTAATATGAAAAAGCATTGTGGCTGTCATATTTTTATGTGTCATTCATTGAGTTGTAGAGAAAGAGTAAATGGGTTGACTCTGGGAAAACTGTTTTTTATTTATTGAATAAGAATAAAGGAGAAATATCGTCGTTTGTTATAATAATTTAAAAAAAATATTCAAAATACATAAAATTATATATGAACTACCTTATATTAATAGTAATCAAAGTTGCGGTTTATCTATACACTAGCTGTACCAGCAGCTTTGCTCGCATAGAAATCAGTTTCTCAGTTTTTTCCCGAATTGAAATTCGGAACATAAAAGTAGTTCATCGTTCTCTTACCCTTATCCCACTCTAAGTGGGGTCGGCACATTATGTCTTCTTCTTCATTTCTGCTCTAAAAAGTAGTTATAAAGTAGAACATAAAAGTAGTTATCGTGAGTTAATTATAATAGATTTTTGAATAACTTTCACCGTTTACTTAGCGCACGCAAGGGAAGCTTTAAATTTTGCCGTTTTCACAATATTTTTCCTTGCTGCTTGTCTCTTATTTATCTTAGAGTGATGTTTTATAGTCTACAGCCTTACTCGATAAATGGACTATCCTACACTCAAATTGTTCCAGTAGTTCCTGAGATTATCGCGCTCAAACAATCGAACAAAAAAAATCTTTACCTTTATATTTTGTATAGATACTCGTATTATAAAACAAAGAACCCAACAGTAGTCTGTATGTATGTGATCGATTTTCTCAAAAAGTACTAAACGGATTTTTGTACTGTTTTTACTAAAAGATAGTGTAATTCTTGAGTAAAGTTAAGATGAATAGAACATTATGGTTAAATACGCGTGGGGTGAGAATTTACGGCAGACTTATCCCTCAAAGGGAACTCTTCCAATCAACCTTAAACGTAATAATAAATACATGCTATAATCCGCGATAAAGTAAATAGAAAATATATAATATGCTAAATGTAGAGTGGACTATCCGTATTCATACCCGATACATGCAGGATTCGTAAAAACATAAGCACAAACCTCCACCATGTAGCTTAATTAATCATATTGATCCTTGACGATGCAAAAGTGCTTGAAAGAGCTTATTTCAATAAAGATTATTTTGATTTGATTTGAACACCGCCACCACAATACACAAGCACTAGACACGTTCACTATCACAAACTCAGCAATCGTTTCGCTCCGCAACCGAAGCATCATCAGGAGATAGACTCCACGACAAAATCGCAAAGCAACAGAATACAAGGAAAGTTAAATAAAAGCTTTTAAAAATGAAGCATGGGCTTGAACATATTAATTTTAGATCTACTTATCGATAAGCATCTTATTTGGTCTGTAGATCACCGCTAATCACTATCAGCTTACAGTAATATCAATCACGAATTACATAGTGGCAATATAATGATCTCGAAATAATGTAATGACGATGTTGGCCTTTCAATGGACCAGCATAACTTGATCTTCTGCTATTAAACTTTGAACCTTATTCCAATGAAATAGGTGTTTAGTATCAAAAGTCCTAAATAGCCAGAAATACATGAGATCATGCTGGCACTTGATTTATTCGTTTTAACCGTCTTGACCCACATTCGCGTATTGCCTTTAATTGTTAATAAGCATAATTAAAATGCGTGTTAAACATACGCACAATCGCGACTCGGATATTTGTGGGACAATGAATAACGCAATAATTTGTTAACAAGTTGCCCCACGTCTTTGGACCAATGTAAATTAATAATTATTTCGCTTTTATAACAGTATACGGCGATTTCGGCAGAGGAACAGGGCAGTGGCTTTAAACGAACTGAATAAAACTTTCTTGATATTGTATAGTACATAAAACCTACGACCTTGCTCTCCGCGGTTTTCTTTCCCTATACGCAGAATATAATTCTAAAATTCAAAATATTATTCTATCTTTTATCTAAATAAATTAATCCTTCTAACGTCTTTCTCATTCTTTCTTTTTCTGTTGTAGCGATTTTCCCTAACAAAAACATCAACGCGACAGCTGAATAACCGTTACCGTATTTTTTAGCTCTACTAGGTTTTACTGGCAAATTCGTTTACGTCGACTGTTATGTGATAGGATGATAATAGATGGCGCTTTTTAATGTCATCCTATACCTGTAGAATTAACAGAATTTGTATAGCCTATATGTTATTCCGGTGTATAAGGAATAATTGTGCCAAATTTCATCGATATTGGGTCAGCGGATTCGCCGTGAAAGATTAACAAACATACATCTATACTCACAAACTTTCACATTTATGATTATTAGGACAGGATAGTGACAAATTTAAATAAGCGGTTCTAACGATAATAGAATTGTTGCTAAAAGTAAATAAATTTTTGATTTACTGCGTGCTTACGGACGTATAAAAGTGTACAATAAATATTTTTAATCCTTAAAAATTAATATTTCGATATTCTTAAAAAGTAAAAAGAAAGCTCATTCGAAAGCTTACAGCTTAGGGCGATGAGAGCGGTTTAATATAAGTGGCTGCATCTGTTCAAATAAGTAATGCGAAGATCCGTAGAAATACCGAAAACACCGAAATATTTAATCATCATTCCTCATCATGCTTGACGGCAACTTTCCTTACTTATCTTTTATGTCACTCGGTAAGAAATGAAGGTAGTAGATTTTAAACTTTCGCGATTCATACTAATTAAAATATAAACAACCGGGTCACATCGCGATAATCACGTTACCTTTGTATAAGGTTCGACGTTTCGGCAGAGTTGCATCCACCGTGACCAGTCAGTTAAGTCAGTTCATGACCACGGTGGAATTAAGAAATCAAGGTAGTCTATTCTACTCAGTCGGATACTACACAGCGGGTCAACTTACCTTAGTCGCCTTTTGTGACACCTCAGTAGGAAATGAGAATTGTCTATTCTATTCAGCCGGATACCACACGGTGGGTCGACTGACCTTAGTCGCCTTTCACAATACCTCGATAAGAAAAAGGGTAGTCTATTCTACTCAGACGGATACAACACTGCGGGTCAACTGACCTTAGTCGCCTTCTATGATACCTCGGTAAGAAATGAGAATGAATGAGAAATGAGAAATGAATTTTCAAACACGAGTTGAGAAATTTACGTTGGGTTTCCTAAATTTAAAAACGAATTTCCTCATTAAGATTTTACAGATCTGTTTGATTTAATGGCACAAGATTATAGGACTTGGAAGTGACAGTGTTCAAAATTTAAAGTCTATTCGTTGAAGAAAGAACTAGAGAGAAAACAAACGTTATGAGAATTTACATTCATAAATAAGAAATATCTATAGAAAAGATCTATGTCCAGCTGTACATTAGCTTGTAAATGGGTGATAGAATACAGTCCAAAGTACCGCGAGCACAATCGAAGTATTAATTATACAAATATGCCCATTAACTTGCACGTGTATAATTATACATAAGAAGTAGGTAATAAGTTTATAATTAACCCATAAACTAGAAACCAATGTATAATTCATACGTGACCTCCGCTAGAGGCACTCAAATTATTAACAATCGGCCATTATGGCATTCAAATCGCAAATTTAACTTTTGGCGTTCCGTACACCAATATTCACCATTTGCTTTGACGTCTTAGCACTTATGAGTAAAGATTTACGAGTAACAGCGCTTTGTAATATTAGAGCTCTGTCTGACCTTATTTGTCTGTTGGTAAAAATTTTAACGGGGAATTAGGTCTCACATTTTCTTTGCATAATATCCAACATTATATCGAAACTATAAGAGAGCCCATAACACTCTCTAATCAGAATGTTAAAGACTTCTATAAAAGCTTACACATGATATTAATCCACTAACGCGGTTGATACGAGAGCATAAAGAACTTAGATATACAATATAGAGCTAGTTCTGGTGTAGATAAATAAGATGAAGCTGAAACAATAGATTTATTTTGCTAAATAAGGGTAGTAACATTACAAAATAAATAAGATAGCCTAAGCCACTCAATTAAGCAATAGACATATAATTTTATGCAAAGATTGGAAAATCGTCAGAAGTAAAATAAAAATAAAATTTTCAATATAAAATCAAAACTTATCGATAAATATATAATGAAAACAATATTATCTTAGCTTTTGTACTATTCAACTCCGCAAAGTAAAGCCTTCTATAAATGATAATCATATTACTAATAAATGTATAAAATACATTTATTCTTATTGCTTGTATCAGTTGTACATTGTAATAAACTACAATAGTATGACAGAAATGGCAGTAAACACTTATGCAGTAAAAGCATCAATAACATGTTCACTCCTTTGGATCTAGCAATGAACACAGCTAATGGGTCCAAGGATTGATGACTTCTTGGATCTTATAACTTTCTACTTAAAGTCTGCTATTCCAGCAATTTAGAGCAGCATCATACCGCACTATCAAAATTCTGTAATTATTATTCTCTTGCCCATATCCCACTTTAAGTACGGTTGGCAAAACATGTTATAAACATGTTGTCACATCATTTGGCTAGGTATTTTACGACCGACCGCCTGCCTGAATAAACTTATCTTATTCGCCCTTTGCAACGCCTCGGTAAACAAGAGGGTGGTCTATTCCACTCCTAGTCTACCTTAGTTGTTTTAAGATACCTAGGTAAGACATGAGGGTAGTCTATTCTACACAGCCGGATACTACACGACTTTATCAAAATTCTGTAAAACAGTATAAATATCTACGGAACCATTTTGATTAAGGCCCACGCACTTGACTACTTATATTGTATTAAAATTTTGTAATAAGCAATTTAATCGATGTGTGCTAATTATGTGCACGATCACTATGTGGGAAGTGGTAATTACGTTTGCAATTATTAATGTCGTAATTACCGCTTAAGAGACGCGAATTATAAGACGTCTAGGTTCTTACCTGGTGATCATTAACTCGATACAGACAGCAACTGGTTTGGTCTAGCGTAATCAAAAAACCTTGTAATAAATTAATAATAGTTGTTTTGCTGGTTATTATTTTTGAATTGATATGAGTTCATACATAACTTTAGTCTACATGTGGCGGACATTTCGTCAGGGTATTTGCGAAAATTAAAATATGTTATGTTATTTTCTATTTTCCTGTTAATTATGCTCTTACAACGTCAGAGGACGTAAAATCTCTGGAATTTCTATATTTTTTTAATTTATTTATTCCTTAGAACTTCCAACAGAATTACATGTGTAACTAAAGTAGCATGGTTATATTTCCTAGTGTTGCTAATGGCATATAAATCTAATTAAAGGTAGTCACAGCGTGCTTAAAAGGTAACAAACATACAATAACTATTATAGCTAACATTAGAAGAAAAAAAAAAGAAAATATAAAATATAACAAACTTAGGGAAAATATGGAAAAAAAATATAAACAAAAATATAGAAATATAAAAACAAAGAATTAATTTATATTACTGATATTATATAAATAACTAGCTTTTACCCGCGACTTCGTTCGCGTGGCTGATTATCGTGTCACAGATTGATAATAGATGGCGCTTCTCAATGTCATCCTATTCCTGTAGAATTAACAGGATTTAAATAACCTATATGTTATTCCGGTGTGTAAGCAATAATTGTGCCAAATTTAATTGACATTGGTTCAGCGGATTCACCTTGAAAGAATAACAAACATACATCCGTACTCACAAACTTTCGCATTTATAATATTAGTAGGATAGAATAGGATACATTATTTAGTCGAGCGCAAATAAAAAAGTGGTATCAGGAAATCTTTGTTATAATAACTTATTATGAAAATTAAAAAAATAACAAATGGTACCCCAAGATATGGATTTATGATCTAGTCCAATTATAGTCTTACAAAAGTTATTTACCCATTGCAGGACACAAATAGGTAACATTACTCATTTACTTTTACTTTTATGCGTCGATATGACATAAAGTTTAATAGAGTAAGTATAAATTCAGACATGACTCATCTTCGTAGGTATGACGTGTGGGGACTGGTTCAATACATATTATGCTCTTCACTATCGGCGATTATTATATTTTACAGACGATAAAATATTGGTCAAAAGTAATAATAAAATTATTTTTTTACAATCCACGATAGAGTAAAATAAATAATATATATTATTAGAAATTAAGTCTAAATTCAATTTAAAATGAATAATAAAAACATAAACGAATACGTTTAGAGAACTACGCCGGGCACCTTACTGTGCACCAACACTTTTCACTACAAAATCCAACGACAGAATGATTCTACCATAAGTTCGGAACACTAATCCACTTGAGAAGAACTGGCAAGAAACTCAGTGTTCGCTCTTATCACGAATAGCGATTTCTGGGTGATATTATGGTAAGGGGTGTTACACTAACGATATTTTTGAGGTCTAATAACACGAAACAATAAGACACCGCCCAAACACGTCTACCTCCTACGAATGTTGGACGCCAAAAGAGAGCGAATGACGTCAGCCGTAGTTTTTTATAGGTGTTACAGATTAGAGATATAGATTCCTAACAATACATACGATAAAATATTGGTCAAAAGTAACAATAAAATTATTTTTCTATAATCCGCGAAAAAGTAAAATAGAAAATATATATAATGCTAAATGTAGGGTGGACAATCCGTTTTCATACATGATACATGCAGGATTCTTAAAAATATTTACACAAACCTACACCACCTTGCTTTGCGATTTTGACGTGGAGTCTATCTCCTAATGATACTTCGGTTGCGGGGCGAAACGATTGTTAAGTTTGTGATAGTGGACGTGTGTAGTGCTTGTATATTGTGGTGGGGGTGGTGGAGGTTTGATTGTCCACACGGATTGTTTGCCGGATTTTGCACTCTACATTTAGCATTATATATATTTTCTATTTTACTTTATCGCGGATTATAGCAAAATAATTTCATTATTACTTTTGTATTACGGATCTCCGCAAAGTAACGCCTTATTCTATAAATAATTTAAAATGTTGGTATCGCGAGCGGGGATCGAATCCACGACCTCTGGAGCTAAAAATAGGGTCACTGTTGCCAGTGCCAATGGGGCAATTAGTCATGAAATAAATATGTGAAGCAACATTAAGTATTGAATAATAAAGCGCGCGTCCACCGTCGGCGAGGCGAGCGAGTGTATTGGCTAATGACGCTTCGATTATGATAGCGACGCTGAATACTTCAGCTCTATTGTTCGGCGAGAGTGTAGTGCTGCACGTAGCTTTCGAACATAAATGTCATTTAACCAATAATGATTATCAAAGAGTCGTGAACGTATTATATTAGTAATATTTTTAGTTATATTCGTCATCATCTTCATTCTTATCCCGAGACAAAATGTTTTAAACATGTTGTTACATGTTTTGGCTATGTATTCTACGACGTCGTCTGCCTGCCGTTAACTTACATTAGTCGCCTTTTAAGACGCCTCGGTAAAAATGAGGTCGCTATTCTACTCAGCCGAATACCACACGGCGAAATATTTTACGTTTTATTATTATTTGCAAATGGATTGTCAACAAACTGAAGTCTTAGTGCTTCGGCACTAATTATCTTTAGTTATTCGTAACTAAAGGTAATATAGGCATATACACCCGTACATGCACACCCGCACACACGCACAAAAACACCATTCTCTTGGACACACATTCACACACTCGATTCACTTGTAAAATTTTGGTAAAGGTGATATTCGTGTAAATCGTTTTCTTGCAAGTTTTCCGGATTAAGATGCATATGTAGTACGTGACTGTTTTATGCTCTCGGCTTTTGTCTTTATATAAATTTGCGTCGTTTAACCTAATAAACCATTCTTTAAGGGATATTATTATGTTCCTTAAAGCGACTAACAAGTTGTAAAGGGTGACACTATCAGGACACCAGTGAAATATATCCCAATATGGAGAAATGGGCACAATAATCCTAAATATGGACTGACCACCCGTCTGGTACAAACAAGCGTCTGATAGTATCGTAATAAAATTATAATACACTGTAAATTTAAACACCTTATGATAATAACAAAAGCGGTTATTTAAATGCGCCGTTAAATAAAGAAATTTCAAATTCTCGTTCGTCGTTAAAATGCATCTATTTCCAGTGTTCTCAAGACCAAAGTAGATGCAACTCTACCAAATTAAGAAGCTCTCAAAGCAAAATTATTAGCGTGATGTCAACCATAAAATTTAATTGAATGAATATAAAGAGCAACTAAATGTTCATTGAATTTTACGTATTAAATCATCTTTTTCATACATATTATAGAATTTTAATATACCTAAGTTATTAGGTTCACTTGTATTGTTTTATTAAGAACTTCATAGTTCTCGCTGATAGATCGCAAAACCAAATATCTGATAGTAAACTTAATAATATTTATGTAATTAACGATGTATTACCAATTAATTTATTTTTATGTATGCAATTTATTATACGCTTTTCGGTGAAGAAAATCATTGTGAGGAAACCTGCATATCTCTGGACAATTCTGGGGATATTGCAACCTACCAATCCGCATCAGGTGGGTCTAAATTCCAACCCTTCTCTTAAAAGAAGAAAGGAAGGCCACCTTTCTTCTACCTAGCAGTGGGATAGTAACAGGCCGTTACGTTACTGACTATAGTACCATAATTTTTTATTCCTTTTCTGAAAAATATATTCTATATAATTTAAAGCTTCATTATAATATAAATACTCGTAAACTATCAATAGGTGGTGAATTAATAAGCGCGCG
Organism: Morpho helenor; assembly: GCA_029227775.1. NCBI lineage: Eukaryota > Metazoa > Arthropoda > Insecta > Lepidoptera > Nymphalidae > Morpho > Morpho helenor. Next base: position 3,667,848 of record JARGCU010000044.1, read on the forward strand.
TCCACCGTCAGCGAGGCTAGCCCGCATGCATTACGTGCTAATCACGATTCGATTATGATCGCGCCGCGACAATAAATATTTCATCGCGCGCATTGTCCTGCGAGAGCGTGGGGCCGCATTGAACGTGTTCGCGAACACTAGCTTTAATACAACATTGAGCTTTAAATAATTTGCCACGGCTGTCAACACTCTACAGTGCCTGTACAGCGGAGTGATCCAGATATAAAGTAAAGAAGTAAAGTAACGGACTACTACTTTACTTATCTCACTGCGGAGCACAGGCCCCTTCTTTCCATTTTTGGAACTTAGACCTACCACCCTGCTCTAATGCGGTTAGTTAAATTACACATATCCCCTCCATGCTATAGATATATGTTTCCTTCACCAAATAGTGTGTGATAATTTGTATATATAATGTAGACACAAGTTTCAGCTGTTGCTTGCCTGAGGATTGAACCCGTAACTCTTTCAGAAGAGTCGCACGTTCTCACCGCTAGGCTATTACAACTTGATTTAGAACTTAAATTGAAAGTTAATGAACTTATTTCTGTTATGTACGTTGAATTCGTGAAATATAATATAAATAAAAATAATTAAATCTGTGCCATAATCATTAAGTTTTTTTGTATTTCTATATTATATTTAAATATAATAATAATAAATAAAATTGTTTAAAATAGAAGAAAGCCCTTAATCTGGTAATCGAGCCCGGTAGATTTGAAAAGCAAGTACTTGAATAAAGATTATTTATTATACACTAAATATTAATATTACAACAGTACTTTATATGAAACACACACATTGACAAATAGCGGTACATTATACGCATTACCACAAGCCTAATTATACATCATTATTACTAATTGTACAATACACCGACTAAGAAGTATTCGCTTCTATTAATGACAAAAGCAATTAGGGAGCACGCACACCAACAGAAACGTGTAAATGTCTGTCTGTGTTAGTTTTCCTCGAAGAGTCCGAACGTCAGGGGTTAAATAAAATATGTTTGTACATTAATAACCAAGTCGAATTCGTAAATTGAAAATGATAAAAATGGGTAATGACAACCTATAAATTACTAACTTCAATTTCTTTCTAAGTATATTAGAGGCTGTTGGCACAGGCAGTAAGCTTTTTCCAGGTCAGGTCGCGGATTCGATTCTCAAGAGCCAATATTTTTTGTAAACAATTTGTTATTTCTTCAAGCAATTACTAAGTTACAGACGTGTGTTATCCCTTATGTATTAGTTAAGTTTATTGTAATTGCAAATCCATTGGTAGAGTTTCTATCGGTTGTTATCTATACTAATATATAAAGCTGAGGAATTTGTTTGATTGTTTGTTGATAATCTCAGCAACTACTAAACCGATTTCAAAAATTCTTTCAGTGTAAGATAGTCCATCGAAGAAGGCTATAGGCTATATAACATCACGCTAAGATGAATAGGAGAGGAGCAGCAATAAAAAATAGTATGAAAACTTAATTTAAAGCTTTCGTGCGCTTTCGTGCGTTAAAGCGTGCGCTGAGTAAACGGTAATAGTTATTCAAATATCATGTATTACAAAATTGTTCCACTCTAAAAGTTCTAAATAAAAGTCCGCGACAGCATATGTCTAGCTTTTAAGGTTAACTCACTTTTATGGTTATCAAAATTTGATTGAATTTGATATCCATTTTTATGGTTATCAAAATCAATCAAAATATAGAATCATATTTATACGAATCTGTCCAACATTAATGCAGACCTTCAAATGGATAATTACACTTAAATCATTAAATCCAAGACACTGACATACCACTACGAGATTGATACCCGTAAAAACTTGTAGCGTGAATACCATTGTCTAGTGATGCGACAAATTTTGTTTAGGTATAAACTTTAACGTATTTAGGTTTAGGGGTTGGGGGTAAGGGGAAAAACGGAAATAACATCGAGTCGACCCCAACATTCAACCTCACCTGCACGTGGTGTCCCTTGCCAGATAACAGACGAGGGTCTGGTGAACGAACAATGGCGGTATAACCACACACCTGACAGGGCAACTAATCAGAAGAGGCTTCAGGAGCCTTTATAAAATCTGGTGCAGAAGGAAGAAACCACTGCAACTATTTTCCCAAGATAATCGCTATGCAAGTAAAGTCAAAGGAATCACGATTGCCATACGAACCGATTACCGCAAACCGCAAAAAATGGCGAGAAATTGTAAAGTGCATAACAACAGCCGCTACCATAACCGCAACTTGTAGGCGATCACGATTGCTCTGTTAAAAGCGCAACGATTGAGAAGAAGATTTAGGTTTAAATTTGAAGTCAATAGAGGTGTGGCAACCCCTGGCAGGCACCGTAGAGTTTTTCTGTTAAAACTGATGTCTAATTGATAATTGCAATTTATCACATACTTATCGGCGAAGAAAAAACATTGCGAGGAAACCTGCATATCTTTACAGAATTTTGCAGATCATCATTATCATTCTGTACTTATCCCACTCTAAGTGGGGTAAGGGGGTCTAAATCATGTGACAACATGTTGTCACATACAATATAACATATGACGAACATGCAACTGGTAAGTATATATAGGTACATTTAGTCGAAAATATATATGGGTTTCATCATAATGATTTCCTTCACCGAAAAGCGTGCAGCAATTTGCCTTATGACTACGTAGTCAAATAATTCATATAATCAAAGAGGCTTTACTTCAAAAGACTTTTTTTAGTTTAACAAATATGACTTCTGCTTTTAAGTACATAAATAAAAACTATCATTGGTTACATCACTAGTATTGACGTTATTAAAAGGTATTATGTTCGTGGACAATTAAGGGGACTTTGTGACGTTGCGACCATTGTTCTGTAACTGTTTTAGTTTTTGTTAAAGTGTAATTCTTTGTTAAAGATCACAGCCTTCACAATGGCATACTTGGGGGATATAATTATTTTGGTCCAGTTTAATGAAATCATTGACCGACATGGACTACAGTCTACTACTGAACCACAAGTGAAAGGCTTCTAATTTCTAAGCGGATCCCCTAATTTTACCTTTATTTGTCTAGACTTTGAAACTCTGATGATCTAGTGATGAAGATTTAGCAAGCATATGTACTCCGCTTGTTCCGCTACTTAAAATAAACATTTAGAATGAAAAACTAAAGCATCCTTTAAGGCAAACACGCTGAAAACTTAGACTGCATTATTATTTGCGGTCAAAAGTGCAAATTCTGCAGTAAAAAGAGTTCAACATGAGCTTTAAAGTACATGGAGATGAATCATTAATGGTTCATTAAATATGAAATGAGTTATAATCATGACCAAAATGGTCATGATTATAACTAAGCACTCTTTTGAAAAATTGGGAAATTATCTACTCAGTTTATTTCGTAATGCCAATATTGGATAGCTCTAATGGCTTTTACAACGCTACTGTTAGATTAGTGGGCGCAGAAGCTTCTTCGAGTGAATGCAACAAGAGTTATAATGACATCGTACTCAGGGATACCTTCTGTTAAGCTAGAACATGGGATCGGACAGAGTATGGTATGACTGCGACGTCATCAGGTACGCAAAAAAATGAACATCTCATTCGTACACTTATGTTCTAACTGTGACGTCATCACATACGACTTATAGCAAAACATCTCGTTCGTACAATCCATAGCAATTTGAATTTACTTTGTCTAGAATAAAACAGAACGAAATTAAACTTGACAAGCTCATCACCACTATATCTTAGACTTCGAGATACCTTAAAGAGACCTATGTCCAACAGTGGAGGTCCATCGGTTGAAGAAGAAGAAGGTCGTGACTTCTACTTAGTCCACTTAGTTCCACTTTAGTATTTAATAACAATTATTTAGTCAATAAATACTAGAGTTACTTATGTCATTTTCAATTCATCTCTTCTACTAACCCTTACCAACGATTATATCTGTTAGTCCATTGATACGTGATATTAGTATGGGTGTACAAGTTATGGCTGCGCCGTCTGTGGGCGCCCTTAAATGTATGACATTAGTATGTAGTTATGAGATCTCATTAGTGGAATGCTTAATGGGGTTAGGCATGCGGGCTAGTCTGCATCATCGCACGAACACTTGCCAGTTTTGTTTTAATTCTGTATCCCCCCCTTAAATTTTAAAGCCGTTTTCATAAGCCTCTGTTGCCCTGTGGTTAGAAAGAATTACTAATTAATACGTAAGTGCTAGGTTTTAGCTATAATTATGCGCTTTATTGATTTTAATAATACTTATGTGGTTGTGAAAAATATTACTACGAAACTGCTATATTTATCAATATTTTATTTAACTAGTAATATCTCGCGGTTTCACCTGTTTACATACCGATCTCAAGGCAGTGGAAAGTCTACTAAGTCGGCGTATCGATTTATTTTTGTTAATTTTTTTTTAATGGTATATAGCCTATGTTGCTCAGTAAAGATGCAGCTTTCCAATGGTGAAAGAGTTTTGAAACCGATCCAGTAGTTTTTGTGTGAAAACATTATAATCATAAATACAAATTTTTCATATTTATAATATTAGTATAGATATTAAAAATGTTGGCATGTTAAGTGTAAGTAATGTACACGATTTATTTTAAGGTAAAATATGAAAGCTAATTGAGATAAATAAAGTTAAATTTTTAAAAACTTTTAAGCACCAGATACATCGACCATCAACAAAAGCGTAACTGATATCACTATACAACATTGACTTGTTGAAAAATGTTAATGTTTCGAAAATGGTCTGGTAAAAGACGCTAGAACTCTTCAGGAGGGCAAATATATCAAAAGTAGGTACATTAAAGAAAACCGTGTATATATCAAGTCGAGGCCTAATTCAAAATTGTAACTGGCGTCATTGTTCACAAATTGGCTTAAAAGAACGAGGTAATTAGGGCTATTAACGAAATGGTAAGGATTAGCTGAGTCACGTCATTACAAATTGACTACCAGCCGAGCCACCCCTTCCTTTCTTACGTAAGCGCTACCTATTCTTTTCGGTAAACTACCCCCTATTAGCTTAGTGCTTATTACAAGTGGAGTGCTGAGTTTGTGGGATCCAAAAGCAACTATACGCAGGAACAGGGCCTCTTAATAAATCCCGTTACAGAAGCATAAGACTTACTCGAGATTAACTTTCAAGGTGTTAAGCTGTGGAATGATTTACCAGTATCAATCCGGAAATCTCTTTCCCTTTCGGTATTTAAGTTGCAGACTAGAAAATATTTGTGTTAAGTAATTATATATTAGTAGCATCTTTTCATCTATTTCTTCTTCTTCCTGCCCTTATCCCACTCTAAGCGGGGTCGGCACAACATGTTATAAACATGTTGTCACATGATTTGGCTGCGTATTTTACGACCGGCCGCTGCCTGACATCAACTTACTTTTGTCGCCTTTTATGACACCTCGGTAAGAAAGAGGGTGGTCTATTATACTTAACCGGATACCACACGGTGGGTCAACTTACCTTAGTCGCCTTTTACGACACCTCGGTAAGAAATGAGGGTGGTCTATTCTTCTCAGCCGGATACCACACGGCGTCATCTTTTCATCTATTTGTTTCAATAAAATTAATGAATAGATTAAATAGTTCAATTTATTTAATCCATTAATTAATTTTATATAAACTTTTTCTTTTTCTCTATATTACCCGTATTCTCTTTCTTCTTCAATTCTTGTCATTTTCCTTCTGTTACTCAAAGGTTGACTGGAAGAGATCCCTTTTAGGTATAAATCCGCCTTTATATATGTGCTTTTTACTTTTTCTTTCTCTTTTCTAAATACATGTATAAAAAGAAATAAATAAAGCATCATCAGAAGAAAAACACCTAGTTAAAAACGCAAACCTTTGCAAAACGATCATCGAGATTGTAATAGTGAATGTGTAAAGTTTTGTAGTGACCCGATATTGGTGGTATATGGTACGTGCAGTTTATCAACATGCAGGGTTATTGTATGAGAACGGATTGTGTTTTATACGAAAGCAGAACAGTAAAATGCAGAATGTAGAAGAGGAATTTTAAAAATTACTTCTTTTCTCTGACTCTTTCTACAAGAGACTTCCTCGCCTCATGATCTCATGGCGATTGGATCCGTCTGTTCTGTCCTGTCGTCTGTACACCTATGGAGGGTCGGTAAACAATACCTTTTCCGTTTTGAAAACCAAAACTTTGAGAAACCAACGTCCATTATTATGTCAACATATGCTGGTATGTCAACATATATTTAATCGATTTTATCTTCGGGACTCTTTAAGATACGTCACTTACTGCAAGAATCTCCTCATTTTTATTTTCTCATGCAAAAAAAAATAATCACAATCAATAAGAATTGTAAATAAACATTTTTTATATAGTTTCCAATGATAGGCAAAAATCAAACATTAAAAATGCATAATTAAAACCGTTTTCGATTACAAACTCTTTAAGTTGGCGACGCCATAATACAAGGAACAAAAGCCCACACACGTTAATAATACACACGCACATCATTATTCTCCTGCCCTTGTTGTGTTGTAACATGTTTGGGTTACGTATTTACGACCGACCGCCTGCCTGACAGCAACTTACCTTAGTCGCCTTTTACGACACCTCGGCAAGAAATGAGGTTGGCCTACTCAGCCGGATACCTCACTGTTGGTCAACTTACCTTGGTCGCCTTTTACGGAACCTCGGTATGAACTAGGGTAGTCTATTCTACTCAGCCGGATACCACATGGCACTAGCCTTAGTGGCCGTTTACGACACCTTGGTAAGAAATGAGGTTGGTCTATTCTACTCAAACGGATACCATACGGTGGATCAACTTACTTCATCGCCTTTTACGATATATCGGTAAGAAATGACGGTAGTCAATTCTATTCAGTCGGGTTAGTAAATATTTTCTTATATAGTTTCAAATGACAAGCAAAAAACAATCGACATAAAAAATGCATCATTACGAGTGGAACAGTTTTCGATTACACATTCATTAAGTTGGTGACGCCATAATACAAGGGACATTTTTCAAAAGCCCACACACATTAATAGCACGCACACAATCGCAGTTAAAATGCCTAATCAACGGGCACGGATTTTTCGGTTCGCAATCAAGCGAGCGAATTTCCACAGCTACGGGCGGCAATCGGAAAAATATAATTACCAACATAATCCTCGGCAAATTGGATTAAAAATGAAAAAAAAAAGTAGAAAGTGTTTTAGGGTGCGTCATTATTTTTTTCCGAGGGATCGGCTAATTACGACAGATGGATCGGTACAGTATGTAATACGCTAATTAATCGATCGGCGTGATCTCGACGGGTTTTTATGGCAACGAATGTTTTGAACGAATTCCCCGAGTACCTATGTTATGTGTTAGTGCTTCATAATACGTTGTACGAGTACTTACAATATCAAGCCTATTAGTATAGACTGGTATTGGTAAACCAGAGGACCTATTTGTTATGGCGAGGCGTAATGGTTACAGACTTTGTATAACATTTTCCTATTGTGTTTAATATTTTTTGATGATAAGTTAGAATACTTAATTTATTTGTGTTTACTTCATAATACGTTGGTCGAGTACTTACAATATCTAGCCTATTACAGTATTAGTACAGAATGATTTGGCAGTCATAAACCTATGGTTTATGACTGCGAACCTATTTGTTACTTGAGAGCCTTCATAGTTACATAAATTCTTCAAACATTATCAAAATTATGTGTAACATTTTTTATTATACATAATTTAGTTGTGTTTACTTCATAATACGTTATACAAGCACGTATAATATTTAGCCCATTACAGTATTAGTACAGATTAGTTTTGCAGTTATAAACCAACCTATTTGTTATTTGTAGCGAGATTTCATAGTTACATAAACTCTTAAAGCATTTTTCTGACGTTTTTAACATTTTTTATGGTTACGAATTCGAGAACATATTCTTAATTTATTTGTGTTTACTTCATAATACGTTATACGAGTACTTACAATATAGATATACTAATAGGCTAGAGCCTATTAGTATTAGTACAGATTGGTTTTACAGTTATAAACCAGAGAACCTATTTGTTACTTGAGTTGCTTCATAGTTACATAAATTCTTTTAAAATTTTCCAATTGTGTTTAAACAATTTTATGATTACAAATTCGAGCATATATACTTAATTTTACTTGCAATATTTAGCCTATTACAGTACCAGTACAGATAAGTTTTGTAGTTACAAACCAGAATCTATTTGTTATTTGTAGCGAGATCCATAAAGTCAGTCATAAAGTCTTAAAGTATTTTTCTTACGTTTCTAACATTTGTTATGGTTACAAATTTGAGCACACATACTTAATTTATTTGTGTTTAATTCATAGTCCGTTATATGAGTACCATTTCTAGCCTATTAGTATGAAATCATTTTGCAGTAATACAATCATAGAACTTATTCGTGTTTGTTATTTGTAGCGAGGCTTCATAGGTTATATAAATTCTTTAAACATATTTATTGTGTCTAAAAATGATTTAGCTACATATACCTTCTTATTTATGTTGACGCTCCATAATTCGTTATCAAATATTTACAATATCAGAATCACTTTGCGATATCAAAACGCATCTCCTCTCCTCTCCGCTTTGGTTGATACCGGGCTTTATTCTATAAATTGTTAATTTAAATAAAGAATATTTTGATTTCATTTGATAACAGTCCGTACATCTACAAGTCAGCCGCAGTACTCACATAAAAAGAAGTGAACAGAAACATTCAGAAATGACTAGTAGTACTAGTAACCTATGAAATGAAAGACAACATCGGCCGAGGGTTCGAACCGAGGCACTTAATTTCGCCCTTCTACCCTTCATTATAATCACCACCCGCACACAGACACTATCGATCCAGCCTATACACGTTTATACAAGTGATTAGTGTATTTAATTTGAAAATGCTAAGTAGTTGCCTTGTTCTCTACTGCAGTGTGTGTGTGTGCGTGTAGTGGGGTGTAACCCTTGCGATCGTAATTTTATGATTGTATTTAGATTCAGCGGTATGAAATTATTGTTATACAAAAACGCGATGCTATAACGTGGCTATCGATGGATGGTATTGACGAATAAGTAACGACCTGTTACTATCCCACTGCTGGGCATAGGCCTCCTCTCTCCATTTTTGGAGAGAAGGGTTGGAGCTAAGACCTACCACGCTGCTCCAATGCGGATTGGTAGGTTACACATATCCCTAGGATTCTCTAGAGATATGCAGGTTTCTTCACGATGTTTTCCTTCACCGAAAAGCGTGTGATAAATTGCAATTATCAATTAGACACATAAGTTATTATTAGAATAACTCATTGGTGTCTGCCCGGGTTTGAACCCATGATCGTCTCTAGAGATTCACACGGTCGCACCGCTAGGCCATCACATTGACGAATACATAGCTCCATAATCTATGATTCTGTACTTTAAGAGTAAAAAAAATATGACAAGCATATATTTACAGTTAATGTATAGAACCGGCTATACTCACGTCTTATTCTATCGGGCCCAGCGAGCTGCTGGACGCAGTTCCCGCCGCGATAACGTCGTGTAAAGAGCTCATGAATAAGTGCCCCCGATGGGTTCGAAAATAGTCGGGCTAACCCGATAGAATAATTCGTGAGTATAGCTGGTTCTATACATTAACTATGAATACTACTCACGATAATTTATATTTGCAGTATTTAAACTGTAAGTCAAGAGTAACAGGGGTCACGGTTTCAAATCCCAGGCGGGCAGAAATGAGTTGTAAAACCCTAGTTGCCTACTTGATATTGCCCCGAACATCATCTTCCCGCCCTTATCCCACTCTAAGTGGGGTCGGCACAACATGTTATAAACATGCTGTCACATGATTTGGCTGCGTTTTTACAACCGGCCGCCTTGTGTCGTCAACTAACCTTAGTCGCCTTTTGCGATACCACGGTAAGTAAGAGGGTGGTCTACTCTACTTAACCAGATACCACACGGCAGGTCGACTTTCCTTAGTAGCCTTTTACGACACCTAGGTAAGAAATAAGGGTGGTCTATTCTACTTAGCCGGATACCACAAGACATCGTTTTGCCTCATCATATAAATAACTACAGCTAATAATTCGCCTTCATCATGGAAGACAGTAAAATTATCATGGAATAATAAAATTTCCATTGAAAAGACGAAATTCGATGTGTATCATAGACATACGAGAGGTTACAAAAAGCTTATGATACCTGTGTCACGACTCAGCAGAGTTAGCAACTCATTCGATGGTCTCGGTATTCGCTTCTACAATAAAGTTCCTCAATTTATACTAGAACAATCTACAGAAAGGTTTAAGTTAAGTATAAGGATGTACTTATACGTAAAGCATATTACAAAATTGAATATTATTTGGATGGTAAAAAAGCCTGGTTTTGAAAATCCTTTCAGCTTCATAATGGACTGCGGTATAATAATGTAAAATTGAAAATTTAAAAGATTGACCGCCGTTTCGTTCTGGTTCTTCTCAGTAAGAGCAACATTCCGTACCAGTTGTAGCTTCATTAATCATATTGAAAAGACAATTCAAAAGTGCTTGAAAGAGCTTATTTGATAAAAGATTATTTTGATTTGATTTGATTGCAGAAATCGATGAATAATTAAATTGTCACTTGTATCGGTCAGTCGGCATTATAAATAGAGAAGTTGCAGTTTGTTAATGGGGAGGCAGGCGTATGTGTGCGTTATGGGGTGAGACCCTACTTTTTATCCATATTGTATAATGAGCAAGATCATTTATAATATTTTTTGGGTTTTGTTTTTGATGCGTTATCCTGAACTCTTAATTAGGACAGTAAATTTTATACCGAATATTTTAAAGCTTTCTGATTTTTTTACGGTTTTTACTGAAGAGTAGTTATTATATATTATGTTTTTGTTTATATATTTATTTCTCTTTTATTTTCTTCATTTATTTAACCCTAGCGGTGTATCACTCATTTTGAGAGCTATCACTCATTTTCTAAGATAACACAAAACCATAACACAAGTATTAAGTTTCTTACTTTGGGCATGCTCGACCGTGAGTACATTCACCTCATTGACCTATATATTTATATATTATTTATTAGTCTTAATGCCTTTTAACTAGCTATTGTTTTTAGGTAGAACCGCGGTGCACCTAGTCGCGAAAAAATGACAACTTAAGATGGTGTTAATTTGATATAAAACAAGTGTAATTTATGTATGCAAACAACTCTTAGCTAAAGTGCTTAGTAGTGTAACATTAAGTGTTGTGTGAAAGTATTCTTACAGTAACAATTAATTTGTGTAAAACTCCGAGAGCATTAGCAATTCGCAACAACACTTACACGGGAGTAATGACTCGTCTGTCCATATAATCATAGAGCAGCCATTACTTTGCTGTTAGGGTGTCTTCCAGTTGTAATATTTGTGGATATTTTTTATCAGATTCCAAAAAAAAAACATTTTTTTAAATATTATATTCAATTTTTAAGATTTAACTATCGTGAGTAGTATTTACAGTGACGAGTAGCGTCCAGCGAGGTGTACGCAGCTCCCGCCAGGATAACGTCGTGTGATGAGCTCATGAATAAGTGCCCCGGCTGGGCTCGAAACTAGTCTGGCTAACCCGATAAAATTAAACGTTAGTATAACCGGTTTCTATACATTAAATATTGCATTCTAATCTGAAAGAAAGAAAGAAAATCGAATCTAATACTATAATAACAATATATGTATTATAATTATAACAAATTTGTAAAAATTATCATCTCTTCTCTCGTCTCTTTCTCATACTTCACCCAATTTTGTTTTCTAATTAAGATTAAGAAATGAAGCCTTCATTTCGAAAATTACAAAAACCCAAGCCTCCATTATGCAATTGTATCATTGTTTATTTATTTAATTTACTAATAAAATTCGCGTTTTGAAATTGTTTTTTAAAATATATCTTTTGGTTTAAACACTATACAATGACAGCTGAAGGAAAGGAAGAATATATTCCTATATTTAACTTTGACAAATAAACTTTGTTTTGTAGATCACAAAAAGCAAGGTTTTGAAATGCCCCTAATAGTTAGCAGAAATATTATTATAGGTTTTAAGCGAAGAAGTTTGAATATTTAAAAACCATGAAAATGCTAGAATAGAGGTACCTATATTACCTAGTTTATATAAAACATTTAATAATAAAAAGTCACAATTTGAAAGTGATAAAACAACCCGTGTGGAATACGAACGGGACTTTCCTAAAGTAGTACACGCATTGGTCACTCTACATTGGGGGTGGAACTCTACGACATTAATTTCGTGAAATGAACCTAATTTACATTTAAATAAGGACTCGCCTTAGCCGGGATAAGTTGTGAAACTAGCGGCCGGGGGCTCTCTTTGCCCAAAGCAACTCGCTATTTCATTACTATAATTCAATTCGAGCGATATAATTTATTTTGCACTATGTATGCCGCTGTTATATACAAGAAATGAATCATAAGGACGTTTATTGTATCTCAGAATATTACAGCCTTTGTTGCGACCCTCAATTGCGGCATTTGCATTTTCTGGTATGTTAAACGCATTTTTATAAAATTAAATGTCAAACCATGAATATTATTAACTAAAACGTAATTACAATTTAAAAGTTGTTAATAACACCAAATAGTTTGATGTTATTGGAGTATCGAATCGAATAACGTTGATTATAATATTTTAATTAGCGAATCTAAAAAGATAATAATAAGTGCATATTTTAGGATATAAATTAAAAATTGACCAATCTTAGTCAATGTCGCTTTTTTGTTAAAAAAACAAGATTCATGAAATGCAGTTATTATCTATGTTTTTATAGACAACCAATTAGTTATGAGTTGTTTATTAAGAAATATTATAAATTAGAATATTTGATAATGCACATCTTAGCTTAGATATTAAAATTATTATAGATGTGAGCACATAATTAAACACACCGATATAAAGTGACTGTGAATATCGAGGTATTTCATAGCGAAGTCTCGCTACAATCAAATATGTTAATAACAAAAATGATCTTTTTATCTAATCATGGAGTCAACAAGGATGTCTTATTTGTATGTCAACATTCTCAAAATTTAGCGCAAAACTTAATTTAGTAAAGTACAAGAATATGAGTGAAGGATATGAACTTAGAAGATCAAAGAAAAATGTGGTTAGCACTGAATTTTCTAAGCGAGGCATGAGTTAACCGTTAGAATAGTCGAATAGTCGCGAACTTGCGACTTTGTTTTTCTCCATTCCTTTATTTTTTTATGCATAAGATATTGAAATGACGACGAATGGTGATGTGTGGTATCCGGATTAGTAGAAAGGACTACCCTATTTCTTATCGAGTCGTCGTAAAATAAGACTAAGTTAAGTTCACGTCAAGCAGGCGGCCAGTCGTGAAATACGTTGCCAAATCAGGTGACATGTTTACATCATGTTATGCTGACCCCACTTAGTAGGATAAGGGCAGAAGAATGATGATACGGTCCAAAATAAAAACTCGTCAAAATTCGATTGAGTTATTTAATACTCTGTAAAGATGCCCTTAATATAAATAAGAAAATTACGAACAAAAATCAGCGCTCCCGACTCCAACTTTTAACAACGTCCAATCCAATCGGACCGCGGGATATCATCAATAACAAAATTAAAAATTCCCCAATTTGAATTTTAATTGCGTCCGATTATAATCGCGACCGCGGACGGGTGCGGAACTTTTTCGGTAACCAACCTCTTAAATAATTCATCCTCAAACTTGATGCAACTACTTCGATCGAACCGGTTCAGGACGGGGGAGCAACTTTAATCCTTATAAATTTCCTTTTTACACAAAGCAATATAAGTAATTAGCATAATTTCGTTGAGTAAATGAAATATGGTAATGAGGGGGACATAACCCCTTCTTGGGAGGTTAGGGGGGAGGGAGGAAGGACCCTCCAGTCGCATCCTCATTGATACTCGTCACCGCTCGATGTAGTGATGATAACAATTAAATTATCCGCTTTTCTATGATAGCCATTTTGTTCTGATTTGCTTTTATCTAAATTAGGACTGTCATCGTCCTTATTTACTGGATTTAATTAAGGTTAAGGACTTCTTTTCAAGGATCGGAAAAATTGTGGGTTAGAAATTTTCAAGTTATGGTTTTATTGTCATTCATCAATATTAGTTTTTAGTTAAAACTTATGTGTCTAATTGATAAGGGCAAATCACACGCTTCTCGGTGAAGGAAAACAACGTGAGGAAACTTATATATCTCTAGAGAATTCTAGGAGTAACCCTACCAATCAGCATAGGAGCAGCTTTTATTCTAAAAAGGAGAGAGAAGGCCTATGCCCAGCAGTCGGATAGTAACAGGCCGTTACTTTAATAGGCCATCTTTTGGAAGTAGGGCTATGCAGAGCCCGAGAGCCCTGCATCACTTTGACCATTACTGATCTATTGTGATAGCCATAGAACGATGTAGCATTCACATGTTATGGCAACCCTTATTTGATTAGGCGTTAGGATTTCAACCTACGACTCTCGAGTAACTCATGCGCTAATACCAACGCTATACGTTGATATCGTACAATATATTCGATTTCGTGTACCTCCGTGTGTTATCCGGCTGAATAGAATAGATTACCCTCTATTCCTTACCGAGGTGTCATAAAAAGCGACTAAGTTAAGGTGACGTCTAGCAGGCGGTCGGTCGTAAAATACCTAGCCAAATCATTTAAGGACATGCTTACAACATTTTGTGCCGACCCCACTTATTGTGGTATAAGGGCAGGAGATATATGCTGAAGTTCGACTTTGTGTAAAGAGTATTTTTGTTATGTAATATATAATATAATACTTTTTTCTTTTCCCTCATTTTTTTTGACGAGAGACAACATTCAAAATTCGAAACTATTCTTGTTTACATCAATCAATGAGATTTTTTTTACAAACAATATTTGAACTAGTATTGAAAATGCATTTTGTATTTCGATTTTTTTTAATGAATCGAAGCTCCCGCCTAACTATACCTAGAATTCGGAACAGCTCACTCAATAGAAGTCCAATTAAAATCTAAGTGCTAATAAATTCCGAAAGAAATCGAACCGACGAATGCTCCACTTCGTGAAATGCCTCCGCGATAAAAGGTCTTCGAAAACACAATACCACGTTTCTACCCCTCGCCGCTATGTTAAAACGGGACAGGTACACCCAAGACAACATTAGCGTGAAAGGGATAGAGACCAATTGGAATTAATTAATTATAATTAAGTTTTAAGTTGACGCGCCGGTTACGAGTAAGCGTAGACTTTCGTTTAGAATGCGCTTGTGTGGGTGATAGTTTACGTGTGTTATGGTATCGATTTGGTGCTATGGGCAGAGATAATGAGCTGGGTAGGGCGTATTGTAATAAGTTTTTGAGGTCGATGTTTCTAATGTTAACCGGCCAAGGAGGGAGGCGTCTTATCTCATCTATAATAGTTGCGTTTTGAGACAACTTTATTCGGTTGCGTTATTCGTTATTGGATAAAGCTTTATTGAATATGGATATTCATAAATCGAACTGTAACAAGCAACTGACGTTTGGAAAAGATAACCAATCGAATTAGATTGTTCAGCCATAGACAACTTTTCAAATGCAAATATTTGAATCCAATTTTTTCTATTCCATGTTTAAGTGACTTTTTTGGATATTTGCTAGAAATATTTTTGCCTAAGGGATTTTCAGGTTGCGCAATCTTTTTAAATTGGCTCATGCCAACAACATTTTGAGGTTACTTGAGCTACTAAAGCTGTTTCCATTAATTCTTAGCAGTAAATAACACGTTGATAACTAGAATAGCTTCTCAATATGTTATGCCCGTAGTTTTGGTTCTTAGTTGGATTTCTCTATACCGATTTGATTGATTTAAAACTATGAACGATGCGTTAAACCTAAAAATATATTTTTTTATATTAAATGACGTATTTTAAATTATATTTTTTGAACGAAATCATGTTACAACATGTTCATAACATGCTGTGCCGACTACTTAGAGTGGGATAAGGGCAGCAGAATAACGATATTAGAAATAATAATGTCTCTATCAGAGACATCTTTTTAGAGTTGTCATAAAAATTCAATCAAGTTAAGCCGGAAAAATATAATCTGTATTTTTTATATTATAATTGCACTTTATGACCGTGACGGGTATTCACGTATCTTAAAAAAATACTTTTTTATGAAACTATACACAAATAAATTAAATGTTTTTATCATTTATATCGACATTTAAAATTAAGAGGTAGTCAGTCTTAATGCTATTTGCATTATCTACCAGTTAACCTTGGGATGCTTTAAGAAAATAACAGTGATTGCTCAGATGTAATTAATTCGGATTTAAGGACTCCTCCTGCCTTTATCCCACTCTAAGTGGGGTCGGCACTACATGTTACAAATATGTCACATGATTTGGCTAGGTATTTTACGACCTGCGTGACGTCAACTTGACTTAGCCGTATTTTACGACACCTCGGTAAGAAATGAAGGTGGTCTATTCTACTCAGCCGGATACCACACGGCGGGTCGACTTACTTTAGTCGCCTCTTAAGACACCTCAGTAAGAAATGAGGGTGGTACTATTCTATTCAGCCGGATACTACACGGCGTAAGTTGAATTATTTTGTATAAAATATTGGCTCTCGATGGGAATCAAACTCGCGACCCGCGGAATCGAAGGTCACTGCCAACTGCGCAGACGGGGCAGTCAAACATTATGAAAAATTATATTCATGAAGGAAAAGGGATGTTTTTTATCCTCCATGTAAAAACCTTGATTGTATCAAATTCCATTAATATTTATAATTCATAGAATTAGACGTTACTTTGCGGAGGTCCATAATAAAAAAGTAATCAAAATATTATTTTGCTATTATTCGCGATAAAAGAAAATATATGTAATGCTAATGATAAAAGAAATTATATGATAGACTCCACGACAAAATCGCAAAACTATGCGATTTTACGATCTATCTCCTGACGCTGCTTCTGTTACGGGGTGAAACGACTGTTGAGATTGTGGCGGTGAATGTGTGCAGTGCTTGTGTATAATTGGTGGCAGGTAGTGCATAAGATTTTATATCTGTATGTATCAGGTATAAGAACGGATAGTACACTCTACATTTAGCATTATATGTATTTTCTTTTATCACGGATTAGGTATAGTAAAATAATATTTTATTACTTTTGTCTTTTTACATCAATATTGTTCCAATATATTAACCTTGAAAGCATAACAGACAGACAGATATATATAGATATTATAATATTAGTATGGACCATAGATATTACTAATTGGACTGGCTCGTTAGCGCAGTGGGTAGTGACCCTGCCTTCGGCTCCGCGGGTCGCGGGTTTGATTCCCGCCGAGGGCCAACATTTTATATAAATGAATTTGTTGGTCTTTGAGCCTGGGTGTATATTTGTATTTAAGTATGTATTTAAAAAATATATGAGTATATATTCACCAGTTGTCTGTCTACCATAACACTTTTACTTTGGGGTTTATCCCATATTTTTTTATTTTTAGTAACAGTCTTCTTATTTATAGATTACCAAGACATGGAGAGACGCACTTGATTAAATTATTTATTTATTTATTTTATATATGTATATTTGTTTATGACACTTTATAATTAAATTGCTACATTTGCGAGAGTGGCATGTAATAGTATAAACTGTGCATATGCCATCCTCACAGTCAAAAATAAAATTTGACAGTGTTTTTTAAATTTGACGTTGACACATTTACAACAACAAAGCATTAATATAAGCGCGTCGTGTAGTATCCGGCTGAATAGAATAGTACCACCCTCATTTCTTACCGAGGTGTCGTAAAAGGCGACTAAGGTAAGTCGACCCACTGTGTGGTATCCGACTGAGTAGAATAGACTAACCTCATTTCTTACCGAGGTGTCGTAAAAGGCGACTAAGGTTAGTTGACCCACCGTGTGGTATCCGGTTTAGAAGAATAGACCACCCTCTTTCTTGCCGAGGTGTCGTAAAATACGACAGGGGTAAATTAACGTCAGGCAGGCGGCCGGTTGTAAAAACGCAGCCAAATCATGTGACAGCATGTTTTTAGAACATTTTGTGCTGACTCCACTTAGAGTGGGATAAGGGCAGGAAGATGATGATGCCATACTCGCAGTCAAAAATAAAGTTTGACAGTGTTTTTTGAATTTCAATGACGTTGACACATTTACAACAATAAATCATCAATATAAGCTGATATCGTTTTAAATCCACGTCTTAAAGCAACACAAACAGCAGGCAAAGGTTATCTCGATCCGATATTAAGCTTGCATGTCTCCAGTCCGGTTCCTCATCCAAAATCGATAGCTACCCCCTCGGCCCCTGTTGTTATAGCCGCTCCTAATACGTACCCCACGTATGGCGATCTTTGTCGTCTGACGTGCACCCCGTATTATTGGATGCGGCATTTTAAGGCCGTCGAAAAATTCACACGTAAAAATCTAAACAAATCCATTTTTATATAATAGCTGTGATGGCCTAGCGACCGTGTGAATCTCTAGAGACGATCATGGGTTCAAACCCGGGCAGACACCAATGAGTTTTTCTATTAAAACTTATGTGTCGAATTGATAATTGCAATTTATCACACGCTTTTCGGTGAAGGAAAACATCGTGAGGAAACCTGCATATCTCTAGAGAATCCTAGGGATATGTGTAACCTACCAATCCGCATTGGAGCAGCGTGGTAGGTCTTAGCTCCAACCCTTCACTCCAAAAATGGAGAGAGGAGGCCTATGCCCAGCAGTGGGATAGTAACAGGCCGTTACTTATTTATAATAGCTGAACCGGAAAACGTTTTGCCGTATAAATTATTCCTGCTTCTCTCCTATTCATTTTACAGTGATGTTATATATGTCTATAGCCTTCTCCGATAAATGGACTATCTTACTAAAGAGTTACTACTATCAACTAAAATAATTTTTCAAATCTTTCCATAGTTACTGACATTAACTCGTTCAAACAAACAGCTTTATATATTAGTACTAGCTTCTTCGCGTGAAAATCAGTGTTTCCGAAATTTTTCTCGAATTGAAAATTTGAATATAAAAGTAGTTATCGTGAGTTATAAGAGATTATTTCAATAAATTACGTTTACTTAGCCAACGCAAGAAAGGCTTTAATTTCACCGTTTTTGCAATTTGTTTTTTTTTTGTTGCTCTTGCCTTATTCATATTAGCATGATGTTATATAGCCTTTCTAGATAAATGGACTATATTCCACTTTAATAGTTTTTGAAATCGCTCCAGTAGTTCCTGAGATCAGCGTGTTCAAACAATCGAACAAACAAACTCTTCAGCTTTATATATTAATATGGATAAAACCACTTCTCCGTCTTTGCTGAGATCAGCCTTGAGTAGGAGAAATAATATGCAATTGATTGATGCAATTGATGGTCAAAATTTTCGTTGTACTAATTTTGTTATAATTAACAAAATCAATGCACTACTAATTAGAAGGCTATGTCACTTTAGTAAAGGATAATTAATTCAATAAAAACGCAATAACATTGCTAGAAAAAACTGCATTCATTTTAGTGCACGTACCGTTGACAACTACCAACATGGCCGCGCTGACCATAGACAAGACGTGCATTTAAACAAGTCAAATTAAAAAGCTTTAAGAAAATGTCATGTTCATGACCCTACTGTTAACCATTGAGAAGTTCTCTCGTTTGGAGCCAATCCTGTCAGCATTAGGTCATGCTTAATTTAAACATATATTGTAATAGCTACACATACATATATATAGGGGAAGTTAAATAAAAGCCGGCAGAATTCTGTGAGAATTCTTTAAACGCCGGCCAGAATTTTGTGAGTTTAAAAAATAAACTCACAGAATTCTTGCCGGCGATTACTGAACCCAGACTTTAGGTCGAAGCAATCCATTCAGAAAAATATTGATTTGCCTCACATTGCAGTATTAATAACTCGTTTTCTTCCTGTATGAATTAAAATTATTTAAATATTATTTGTACATACAAACATATACTATTTTTATGCCGTTTAATAGAAACGTTGGGTATGAGCAAAAACATTTTTAAATAGTTCCGACGATATCACGTGTTGCAAACGCATAACAATATTTTGACATGTTTGGTGTATCAATCATACCATATGTATGACGTAAAAAAACTTGTTGCGGTAGAGGCAATAAAAGTTCATAGATAGACATAGGTTTTTTAGGTCACGCAAACTTTTGAATAAGCTAGTAACTTTATAACTTTTTTTGAAATTGGTTACACGTTTTGCTTTTGATTTTATCTTAGCTGATGCTGAAGGTACAGTTTAAGTAGAACACCTAAAAAGGGGTTACCTTCACGATTTCTACAGATCGTCTTATTAAACCAAATTCTTTATAAACCTTTGCATTAGAGTGATAAGATGCCATGGCCGAAACAGCATAACACCAGAATAAACTAAAGATGACAATTTTGAAAATTTCAAATTTGAAAAATCGCATATCATACCGAAAACCAAATCCAAGACCTCTGAGAATGAGAAAGAATGAAATGAATGAAAAAGCGCCACACACTACAGTGCATTCTTGAAGAAGGTTTAGGTTAATAGTATATTACGTTTTTCTGTACTACCGCCGTGTGGTATCCAGCTGAGTAGAACAGACCACCCACATTTCTTACTAAGGTGTCATAAAAGGTGACTAAGTGGTCTGGTAGAGTACAACAGACCCCCCTCTTTCTTACCGAGTTGTCGTAAAAGGCAGGCGGTCGGTCGTAAAATACGTAGCCAAATCATGAAAACATGTTTATAGCATGTTGTGCCGATTTCACCTAGAGCGGGGTAAGAGAAGGAAGATGATGACATACGGATCCGAAACGTGGTCGCTGATTATGGCCTTCATAAGAAAACTCAGAGTCAGCTGACGATGGAGTGAGTTATGCTTGGAGTATCTCAACGGGATCAAATCAGAAGAGATCTGTAGAAGAGCCAAAGTCAGTAGTTCAGCGTATCCCGAAGCTGGAGTGGTGATGGTTGGGGCACATAGTGCGGAGAACCGTTGGGCGTTGGGGTCTTAAGGTGCTGGAATGGCGACTACGCTTTGGAAAAAGCAGAGTCGGTGTAACCTCTACCAGCTGAAAAGATGATCTAAGAAAGGTTTTAGGTAGCTGAATCCAAGCGGTACAAAACCTTGTATTGGAAAACGCATCATCGGTAGACTGCCCTACGAACTAGACAGATAGGTAATCTAAAAAATATAGGTAGTTAGATCCAAGCAGTACAATACCTTGTTGTGTTAAGATTCTGTAAAGAGACCTATTTCCAGCAGTGGACGTCCAACAATTGACGAAGAAGATGTCAACGCGTTAAAAGCTAGTACAAGTATAAAATCGTTAATATAAATGCAACCGTAGAATGTAGCTAAAGTAAAAGTAAAGTGTGCGGAACGGAGAGGCGCCTCGAGCGGTGCTAATAAAAAAAATGAAATTCTGACAAGTGCGAAGAGGGAAATGCAAAGGATTCTGTCGGAGGGTTAGCGGGTCGGCGCCACCGCGGGTTTCGAGTAAAACTGCGGTTAAATATTTGAATTTGTATTTAAAGTAGTTGACTTTTGCTCATTATGATTCTTTGCGTTTTTTAATTTAATATAAAGATTTCTGTAAACAATTTGGTCGTTTGTGTGAATAATCCAAAATAATTTTAGCAATTTGTAACTGTGTTTCTCCATTGTCATTAAACTACAAAATAATTACATATTTATCCTTTGTGGATTTTTAAAATAAAACAAATATTTATTAAGTATATTCCATCAATTTATATTGATTGCACTTATCAATAAATTTCAGTTCAAATATATTTGTGCATTATGCACAAATTAATTAAAACAAGCGGATTAATTGCTAAAGCATGCTTAAAAGACTTTATATATATAACACTAGTAATACTAGTAACTTACTAGGATGGTCCCAGATTCTGTTTATGATTTGTGAGAATTTGATATGGAAATAAATATTTTTTGATTTTGATTTTATATAACGTATGGCTAAAGAAGAGATGTCTAGCAGTTATACTTTTTCTAAGTAACTATAAAAAAAATCGACGAAGTCTATAATTTTATTATTAGTATACTACTAATTTAATTAGCGTTGTATATTATGTTTAAAAAATAATTTATTGATATATGTAATTTAATCGCTTATATATTTTTTAAATATGATAATAATCTTTCAAATTACGTAATTAGTTCTCCATAAAATAACAAGCAAATAAATTGAATTTGAATCAAGCAAATTAAATTTGTAAGATGAGACATAAGGTAAATGTAACAAAAAAAACGCTTATTATTTAAAATTTCATACAAAACCGTCAACTACTAATGCATGGTCAATTACTAGTGCCCTTTCCTAATCAATACCAAATGTTAAAACGCATTCATAAGTTTATAATTAGTTCTAAAAAAAACAAGCATACTACTATCACCCTTTGTTAAGTGACATCAAAATAAAACTACGTAAATATGCAAAAATATTCAAATTAAATTTAAATGATGAGAATCTTAATAATCTATATCAAAAACAACTGTTAAATTCCATTCATGCATGAAACAACATCCATTCATTGAAACGAAAACGTAAAAAGGGTAAACACTTTACAGAAAAAGACGACCGTCCCGTCCTCAAAAAAGACGACCTATCAAAAAGACAACGACAAATTGCTCCCTGTCTATTCGGATCAACACAAAGTTTCTAAACTTCGGTGGCGCCGGCCGGTAGCCTGTAAGCACATATTTGTTCGCGCCCCGTTTTTGACGTTCCTACATCGCTACTAACTTTTCTTAGGGCTGTTACAAGCTTAGTGATAGGGATAAACTGTTACCCTTTTTTCAGGGTTGCCAACAACGTTTTTTAAAAGTTATTTATTTATTTATGTACCATAAAAATGTTGGAAAAAACATTATTGATAAAAAAAGTGTACAAAGGTGTGTGTTATGATAGAATTATTTTGCGATTTTGTTAAGAAAGTCTATGTATCATCATTCTCCTGCCTTTATCCCACTCTAAGTGGGGTCGGCACAACATGTTACAAACATGTTGTCACATGATTTGGCTACGTGTTTTACAACTGCCTGCCTGGCGTCAACTTAACTTAGTCGTATTTTACGACACCTCGGCGAGAAAGAGGGTGGTCTATTTTACTCAAAGAGTAAAATTAGAACAAGAATTTTGGTAATATGGAATTCCGCAAAGTAACGCCTACATGTATAAATAAACAACATTGTTCATAAATCATATAGCGTTACTAAAATCATATCTCATCATATCACGTAAAAAAGAATCATATCGCAACGTTCTAAAAAAATCCGATAGGTTTATTTTAAAAGAAAGGATTTTGTTGTCGTTCTCAATATTCTTATAGTGCAAAAATAATAGTCGAAACTAATTTTATGCTACTAAATTTTAATTTACATTTATTTTTGAACACAATTACAAATAGGATTTTTTTTTATAAATTACAGAAAAGTGTTTAACGCGCCGGAGCGGTTCATTAAGTATCTATACCTTAAGTTTCCAAGGATAATTCCTTTCATTTCACGATAGCTAATAAGATTTAATTTTTAGGGTTGGTAATCACATTACTTTAAAAATCATACATTATTATACAGTAATAATAATATACAAAATTGAAGATTATTTGGATGATAAAATGCCTGGATTTAATCCTTTCAGCTTCATACAGGACTGCGTTTAATAATGTAAAATTGAAAATGTTTAAAAGATTGCCGAGTTTCTTTCTGGTTCTTCTCGGTAAGAGCAACATTCCGAACCAGTTGTAGCTTCATTAATCATATTGATCCTTGATAATTCAAAAGTGCTTGAAAGAGCTTATTTGAATAAAGATTATTTTCATTCGAATTGACTTAATTTGATACAAAATAGAAACATATTTGATTTGAATTTAGAACCCTTATTATTTTTATTAATTTATAGAATTAAGCCTTTCTTAGCGGAAGTCTATAATACAAAAGTAACGGAAATATTATTTACTATAATCCGCAATAAAATTTATTATTATCGTACTTATTGCAAAAATAAGAATAACTTCATTACTTTTCTATTGTCACTTAATAATTGAGAATAATTTATACAACTTATTTTTTGGACATGCTTGTTAATTAATTGTTAAAAAATAGATAACTTATAAAACTAAACTTAATTTATGATTCATTTGTAAAGTAAATAACAAATTTATTTATTTATTTATGTATACAGTAAAATAGCTAATACATATTAGGAATTTTGTATATATTTAGCAATGACACATTGTTAATACAAAAAATACACCAAGTAAAAAAGATATAAAACATGCATAGATCTGAAGGTATGATGCAATAACCTAACGTTTATAATAACGCAAAAAACCTTAAGCATTAACACATTTAAATGTTTCACAAGACAAATTATTCATTTTTTGTATTAATTATGTCTACTTATTATTTAAAGGTCAGTTAGCCAGTTTTGGATCCTTATATACTCAGTCACACCTTTACAAACAGTCCTTATAATGTTAAAAGTAATGAAGCTTTCACCGCGAAATCGCAATAATCAATGCCGCCAACACAAACTATTATTACTAACGGTAATAAAATTTATAATCGCGGTAATAAAAACAATTAAGTTTACGTACTAGCGTTATCAAAAGCAGCGACGGTTTAAAATGTAATCGTTAAAGTAATTACACAGGAAGATTAAAAAAAAAATTGATTTATTTTATTATAACTTGATACAAAAACTGATGAAACTATGTCAAACTAAATAATACAGTAGTTCATTATTGCCTTTCTTTCTACTGCAGATTATAAATACTTAAATAATACCAACATCACAAAATTCTTAAGAAAAAAAACAAATTTAGAAGTAGTAGGTCTCCTATATGATGAATTTTATACATCACTACATATTATAAAACAAAGTCCATATTTCCGTATGTACGCATAAAACTTTAAAACTACGCAACCGATTTTGATGCGGTTTTTTTTAATAGATAGAGTGATTCCAGAGGAAAGTTTGTACGTATAATAACATTCAATACGAAGTAGAGAAATACTGTAATTTTTGAGGTTTCTGTAAATAATTACATTTTTTTCCGCTTACATTGCAAACGCAGGCTAAACCCTACGAGATTTATCAAAATGATGTACTAAGTATTTGTACACCTTAAAAAGGTCTATAGAAAAGTCCGCGATGGTATATATCTATCTCTTATGGATAACCCACAATAGCAGTTTTTTTCATTTACTTTTTACGAAAAATGATTCCTTATGTTCAAAGCAATTTTTATACAATACAGCATTAATCCTTATCCAATTGAGTACCTTAAATAAATTGTTGATTTGATATAGATCAATATTGCCGTTTACAGCATGTAATTTAAGTGAACATTTTCGGAGATATTACAGATTTAAAATCCCGCGAGGAGGCCGCGCTTCGACCTATAAGCGCTTCGAATTTAGCAGCGACCGGAGGCGAAACTAAATGTCCTTCTTTCAAGTTTATAATGTCTAATGATAAGAAAGCTATGAATGTTGTATGTAAAGACATTGTCTAATCAATTGTAAAAATAAATAATATCACTACATAATATAAAACAAAGTCGCATTCTCTTCACTACATATTATAAAACAAAGTCCATATTTCCGTATGTACGCATAAAACTTTAAAACTACGCAACCGATTTTGATGCGGTTTTTTTTAATAGATAGAGTGATTCCAGAGGAAAGTTTGTACGTATAATAACATTCAATACGAAGTAGAGAAATACTGTAATTTTTGAGGTTTCTGTAAATAATTACATTTTTTTCCGCTTACATTGCAAACGCAGGCTAAACCCTACGAGATTTATCAAAATGATGTACTAAGTATTTGTACACCTTAAAAAGGTCTATAGAAAAGTCCGCGATGGTATATATCTATCTCTTATGGATAACCCACAATAGCAGTTTTTTTCATTTACTTTTTACGAAAAATGCTTCCTTATGTTCAAAGCAATTTTTATACAATACAGCATTAATCCTTATCCAATTGAGTACCTTAAATAAATTGTTGATTTAATATAGATCAATATTGCCGTATACAGCATGTAATTTAAGTGAACATTTTCGGAGATATTACAGATTTAAAATCCCGCGAGGAGGCCGCGCTTCGACCTATAAGCGCTTCGAATTTAGCAGCGACCGGAGGCGAAACTAAATGTCCTTCTTTCAAGTTTATAATGTCTAATGATAAGAAAGCTATGAATGTTGTATGTAAAGACATTGTCTAATCAATTGTAAAAATAAATAATATCACTACATAATATAAAACAAAGTCGCATTCTCTGTCTGTCCCTATGTCCGTATATCCCTATGTATGCTTCAATCTTTAAAACTATGCAACAGATTTTGATGCGGTTTTTTTTTAATAGATAGAGTTATTTTAGAGGAAGGTTTGTACGTATAATAAAATTCAATACAGAGTAGAGAAATACTGTAATTTTTGAGGTTTCTAATGTGATGTCGTAAATAATTACATTTTTTTCCGCTTACATTGCAAACGCAGGCTAAACCCTACGAGATTTATCAAAATGATGTACTAAGTATTTGTACACCATGAAAAGGCCTACAGAAAAGTCCGCGATGGTATATGTCTATCTCTTATGGATAACCCACTATACATTTTTTGTCATTTACTTTTTACGAAAAATGATGCCTTATGTTCAAAGCAATTTTTATACAATACAGCATTAATCATTATCCAATTAAGAACCTGAAATAAATAGTTGATTTAATATAGATCAATATGGCCGTTTACAGCATGTAATTTAAGTGAACATTTTCGGAGATATTACAGATTTAAAATGCCGTGAGGACGCCGCGCTTCGCCCTATAACACTTCGACTTTAACAGCGATGTCGCTCTTTCGAGAGTTTGTTTAAAGACATTCTGTAATTAATTGTAAAAATAAAATATATAGGGAAAAATGTTAAAATAAATACGCAAATATGTACTATATGAATTTAGATATTCAAAGATAGCAGGAAATCTTCTTGGAATAGGGAGAGGGAAATTGTTTTTCTCCAAATTTAACTCTTGCGGGCCACGGGCAGTAATGAATAAATCAAAACTACTGGATCGATTTTAATAATTTTTTTTCACTGAGTGACATGGGCTATATATTTTATACCCGTGCGAAGCAGGGGCAGGCCGCTAGTATTTATATATTTACATATTGTTTACAGCAACAATTTTTAAATTTGGTTGTTTTTAAATTTTCATTAATAAAAAATTTAAATACAACAAAATTAAACTTGCCATAATATTTTTGGAATTTAACTCATCCCTTGAAAAACTGGCATAAAACTTAGGCTACTATAATCATAATCATTCTTTTGCCCTTATCCCACTCTAAGTGGGATCGGCACAACATGTTGCAACATGTTTTGGCTAGGTATTTCACGAACGGCCACCTGCCTGACGTCAATTTACGACTCCTCGATAAGAAATGAGGGTGGTCTATTCTACTCAGCCGGATACCACGCGGCGCGCCGACTTACCTTAGTTGCCTTTTACGACACTTCGGTAAGGAATGAGGGTGACCTATTCTACTCAGCCGCATACCACACGGTTAACTAAGCTAATATTAACGATATTAATAAATAGTTTATTTTATATTTGTTGATGTTCTATTGAAAATCACATAACCTATAAGTCCAAAACTCTTTATCACTCGTAAAATAATAGAAAAGTATTTTATATTGTGCACATATAAAAGTAAGCGAGCGACAACCCTAGCGGAGGCAATGAAAAGTCGGTTAAGCTAATATTATCGAGAAATAAAAATGTATAATAAAATACAAACACGCCGCGTGAGGAAACAATTTGCCGCAGGAGACTGGAAGATTTCGTGCCGCTAACAAAATTAAAGACAGTTCTAAATACAACTTTAACACACTCGAACTAAGTCTAAATTACAGCGCAGAGTTTGTACAGAAAATTCCTTAAATTTTCTCAACAGTAACAGTTAGGGTTGAGCTTTATTATACGGTGATAAAGTCGATAATTGTCTGGCTAGTTGTATCTACAATTCAGGAAGAAAAGAGAGTTTTCCGGCTCGTCGGGGCGTCGTGACATTTGTGTTAAGCGGGGCCGAGGGAGAGCGCCATTCATAAAGGACGGAATAAAGCTACTACTGTTTGAAAAGTTGGATATTAAAAACACCTAAGTTGTTTATGTTTTTCTGATTCTTTTGAAACTATTTCAAGTACACATTTAAATTTGTACCTTAATCATAAACTTTATTATATTATTTTATAGATAGTTTGCATGTTTTTTTATTTTTATTCGATGCATCAGTAACGATTTATACAAACAATGATTAAGCTAAAGATATGTTTTAATTTAATATAATTGTCTTTTATAGCTCTAAACAAAATTTATAGTAATTTAAAAAAATAAAGAAAGTACAATAAATAACATATAATTTTTTAGTTATTTCATTCAAAAAAGGTTGGAAACCAAAAAACGATAAAAGTTTTAAATATTATATTACCATCAAAATAAAAACAAATCTTTTATTGTAAAGTGATAACTTAGATTAAAAATATGCCGCAATATATTGTTTAAAATAAGAACGAGTAAATCTGTTAGTTTATGAGAATTTCCGAACGAATAGAGAACGAATAGTCAATGGTTGCCAAGAAAAAGAAAAGTATCGCGCCATTCGAAATTCGAACATGTTGTTTTTTCTAATCCGTCGGCAAGGACACGCTTACGGCGGCACCTGTTGCGCGGGTCACGTGACTTTTTTGCTCCAAGGACGCGCGCCTCCTTCGCTCATTCATGGGCGGGTCGCCCCCACTCCTTACTAGGGGTTAGAGATTTTTTGTTCCCCTACGTGAGCCCCGAGGGCTTTCACCTACGTACGTTTTCGAGGTCACGGCGGGATATTTCGATGTTTTGCGCGTCGTTTTGGCGCGCCTCGACTTTGTTTAGGGTGTTACGGACTCTTCACTAGGGTACCGATTGCAGGCCGTTGACTTACTTGGGCGATTGTCCGATTTCGGTGAGATCGATTTAACAATTTTATACGCAATTGAGATAATCTTTAATTATCGTGAAGCGATTAGTTATTAGTATGTAATTCAAATAGAATATCGCTATAATAACACTTGTTGTAAATTACCGTGGATTAACGCGGCATGAAGCATTTTTTTTATTATCACTATCTGGAAAAGCTACAAAAACGATTATTTACAGATAATATAATAATATTGTTGCGAAACTGTGAGAATATCTAGTACGTTTTATGACCATAGATAATATTGTTCTTAATTCGTTTTATTATATTCAATTTACACATATTTGCGTCATTTTATTATATTATTTACATAAATGCTATTTACCACGATTTGTAATATAGGCGCTTTTTAATGTTAGAAATTGAATGATAATCACAAGATATTCAATGGCAATATTTTTAAAAGCTTTTATTCAACTTGCAATGAATATATCTGAAGGTGGAATTTTGCAAGTTAAATTTGACCAACTTCCCAGTCTCCAATTGAGCTGAAATTTTATATACTGCTCTTGTCCCAAATACAATTCATGTTTATGATAAGCATGACATATGCTCTTGTCAGGATTGGCTCCAAACGAGGGAACTCCTCAACGTTTAACAGTAGGGACATACAATTTCGTTAAAAGCTTTTTTGACTTGTATTGAATAAGCTTAGGTATAATAAGTTAGTAGCTTCATATCCTTCCTTCTCTTTTATAAAAAAGGTGACCTCTGACTAGCTATAGACGATTATTAAGCTGTTAAAATATTAAACTAAATTATTAAAAAAATTAAACTTTAAAATTTTATACAATGCGATGTACCTTTATAAAAAATATTACAAAATGGACCTCATATAAAAACTATCGTATGGTTTAACAATACAAATAATCAATAAATCTTTGTTTGTTTAAATGTTGCCAAAAGAATAAGTAACTTTTTTTAACTTTCCGGACATTATACTAATGTAAAAAATACACGAAACAACTAATTTACCTCCAACTAAAATTTGATTTGTATCTGTGACAAATTTGTGAGTAATATATTTACATAAAACTGTATAAAGCCGTAAACATATTTGTTAATATTACGTGTAAAATTTAATTGTTACTGTAATTGTAAAGAAAATTTTGTAATAAACAAACTACTATCATAAAAAATGCTTAATCACGCTATTTGACGCTTGATTTGAATAACTTTCATACATCAAATTGTTAAGGTTAATTTCTTTGATCCAGCATATTCAATTATTCGGGGTCTGTTCACATCGTAAAAGAATATGTAATACCTACTATATAGGTCCACTGCTGGACGATAGTGAAATAGCGGTATTTTACTTTTATCTATAGCGCTATTTTACTTTTATATATATTTTTAATATATTTACTTAATAACTAATACTTAATAACTTAATATATTTTTGTTAGCTTCATCATCCTCCTGCCTTATCCCACTCTAAGTAGGGTCGGTAAATGTTATAAACATGCTGTCACATGATTTGACTGCATATTTTGCGACCGGCCACCTGCCTGATGTTAACTTACCTTAGTAGTCTTTTACGACACCTCGGTAAGAAAGGGGGTGGTCTATTCTACTCAACCGGATACTACACGGTGGATATTTTTGTTAGATTATTTTGAATTTTGTTGTAAAACCTATAGAAGTTATATCCGCCGTGTGGTATTCGGTCGAATAGAATAGACAACCCTTATCAGAAGTGTTGTAAAAAGTGACTAAGGTAAGTTAACGTCAGGCAGGCGGCTAGTCGTAAAATAAGTAATCACGTATTTATATCCAGACCTTTATAAGTGCAGGAGAATAATGACTTCTACTATTTCTAGTTTTTCAGTAATGTTTAACTGATATAAAAGATTTTGGAACACAAATTTAAAAAGAGATAGGTGGACTATATGCAGTATGACTGAATAGGAGTAGCACTAGAATTAACGTGTGATAGGAGAGTGCCGACTTAAAGTGATAAGGGCAGAGATTGATGATGTGAAATATTGAATCTTGGCTATTAAATTCAAATTCAATTTTAAATTCATTTATTTTTGCATAGTAAGTAACTGCCTGTTACTATCCCACTGCTGGGCATAGGCCTCTTCTCTCCGTTTTTTGTTTTTTTGGAGAGAAGGATTGGAGCTAAGACCTACCACGCGGCTCCAATGCGGATTGGTAGGTTACACATATCTCCAATGCATGCAATGAATGCTCTAGAGATATGCAGGTTTCCTCACGATGTTTTCCTTCACCGAAAAGCGTGTGATAAATTGCAATTATCAATTAGACACATAAGTTTTACTAGAAAACTCATTGGTGCCTGCCCGGGGTTTGAACCCTTGACCTCCTCGAAAGAGGCGCACGGTCATACCGCTGGGCTACCACAGCTTGACATTGCTTATTATTTTTGCATAATACACACAAAAAGGTGTTACAATTATTACTTTCAGTGTATTACCAAGAAATATGATAAACTTAAAATTATAAGTTTATCATATTTCTTGATTGACACATAAAATAAATAAATGATAAATATATGGGACACTTACACACACGGTCGTCGGTCCCCAAAGTAAGTAACTTAATACTTGTGTTATGGGTGACAGACAACTGGTGAATATATACTTATATATTTTTAAATACATACATAAATACATATATACCACCCAGGCTCAAAGACCAACAAATTCATTTATAGAAAATGTTGGCCCTCGGCGGGAATCGAACCCGCGACCCGCGGAGCTGAAGGTAGGGTCACTACCCACTGTCGGCCAGTCGCACACATGAAAAAGAATTTACTTCCATATATTTCGATGAAATTGAAAATCACACGTTCTAATACAGATTTTTTTTATATATTTACATATAAAGTTTATATTGTCAATGTAAGTTATAACATAGGGCTTCATTTGAAAATTTAAATATTCATTTATCGAATAAACAATAATATAACCACTCATGTAGTTTGAATTTAAATTTAGGAAGACATACGTCTTTTATATGTTTAGGCAGCTTATTAAAGATTATAATTGACATACAATCATCATCTTCATCTTCCTGCCCTTATCCCACTATGAGTGGGGTCGGCACAACATGTTACAAACATGTTGTCACATGATTTGGCTATGTATTTTACGACCGGCCGCCTGCCTGACGTCAACTTACCTTAGTCGTATTTTACGACTCCTCGGTAAGAAAGAGGGTGGTCTATTTTACTGAACCGGATATCACACGGTGGGTCAACTTACCTTAGTCGCCTTTTACGACACCTCGGTAAGAAATGAGGTTGGTCTATTCTACTCAGCCGGATACCACACGGCGGGTCGACTTACCTTAGTCGCCTTTTACGACACCTCGGTAAGCAAAGAGGGTGGTACTATTCTATTCAGCCGGATACTACACGGCACTATAATTGACATACAATATGCATTATTTTTGTAAAGCGACAATTTTATTCTGGGTAAAAGTAATCTATCTTGTGTTATTTACTTGTAAAATAATCAGGATATTTTTTTACAAATATACATATTTCCTTGATATAAATGCAGGGCAATGGCAATATATTGAGCATTTTGAACAAGGGCTTTAATTCGAAGACTTTTCCAATATAAAGGATATTTTTCCGGTTTATCAAAGACTATTATCAGAATTAGCCGGATTGTAATTAAAGTCGGCCCTGATAGTGCACCGTGGAGCTGTAGACTGAGTAATTTACATTAATCCAATAATTGCATGGAGGTTTCCTAGTTAGAAATTCAAATGAGATGATGTACTGTGCGGTGGGTGGGGGCGAGGAGTGGGTGGCGGTCTTTGGGGGGGGGGCGAGGAAACGGCGCGGATAACCTACCATTATCTGATCAACACACGCTATTATTGCAGTTTTTCAAGAATAAGGTCTAAATCCTAAAGCCTATGCCGAAAGAGCTAACAGGTCTAAATCTTAACACACACATACACACACACACGCACACACACACACACACACACACACACACACACACACACAAACACGCGCGCGCACACACAGTGAGATAAGAGAGAGTATATGATGCTCCATAGCATCATATAGGCTCTTTATCATAGAATTCCCGCGGAATCGGGCAAAACTTTGTGACAAAAGGTAGTATAAAATAAACTTAGAGATCGTATATTTGGATGTATTTTTCTCTATAGTTTTTATTTCATCTAAGCAGGCAAGAGGTTAGTAAGTACGGCCTGTTACTATCCCACTGCTGGGCATAGGCCTCTTCTCTTTTTTTTTTTGGAGAGAAGGATTGGAGCTGAGACCTACCACGCTGCTCCAATGCGGATTGGTAGGTTACACATATCCCCAGAATTCTCTAGAGATATGCAGGTTTCCTCACGATGTTTTCCTTCACCGAAAAGCGTATGATAAATTGCAATTATCAATTAGACACATAAGTTTTACTAGAAAACTCATTGGTGCCTGCCTGGGGTTTGAACCCTAGACCTCCTCGAAAGAGGCGCACGTTGTTACCGATGGGCTACCACAGCTTTTTAGAGGCAAGAGGTTATTTTCATCAAAATACTAATTTTTATCATAAACTCTTAAACCATATTCAGTTTTAATAGATCGAATATATAAATGCAGATAGGCAAGTGCCTCAAAGTTAATTACAATTTAGATATGCCCGAGTTTATAAATGACAATAGTGCAGGGCTGTACAACCGTGGGGGCGATTTGATTAATTAAATTGTTATGTTAATGAGTGAAATCGATTTTTGCTTCGAAGCAGACAAGCAAACATTTTTTATAGCCTTGAAACATTTTTATAATCTTAAAGTTGAGTTCAGTGTTATCATGTGTGTAAAGAGTGTTGCCGTAAGAAAAAGCCGTGTAAAGAGTGTGTAAGGAACGAGTACAGGAAACTGTATTTGAAAATTGCTTTGAGTGTAAGATAGTCCATTTATTAAGGAAGGCTGTAAGCTATATAACATCACGTTAAGATATATAGGAGAGTATCAGCAATAAAAAATATTGCGAAAACGGCTTAATTTTTTCGTTACCTATGTAAACGGTGACAGTTATTAAAATATCTCTTATAATTAACTCACAATAACTACTTTCGTGTTCAAAATTTCACGAAAAAAAATTGTCACAATGATTTAAATGCGAAGCGAAGCTGGTGGCACAGTTAGTGAAATATAAATATCAATGAAGCACTTATGTTTTTATTGAAACTTATAAAATGTTGTCACATGATTTGGCTACGTATTTTACAATCGGTCGCCTGCCTGACGTCAACTTACCTTAGTCGTATTTTACAACACCTTGGTAAGAAAGAGAGTGTCATTGAGAGTCTATTCTACTAAACCAGATACCACACGGCAGGTCAACTTAGCTTAGACGCCTTTACGACACCTCGGTAAGAAGTGAAGGTGGTCTAGTCTACTCAGCCGGATACCACACGGCCGGTCAACTTACCTTCGACGTCTTTTACGACACCTCGATAAGAAGTGAGGATGGTTTTTTTCTACTCAGCCAGATACCTCAAGGCGGGTAAACTTTTTTTTTTTTGACAGGAAAAAACCCCTTATGGGTACCGCCGCCCGACGGGGACAGGCGACGGTTATGTCGGACTCGCATCGACTAAAATAACCTGTGTGCTTCACTAAGCTGCTGGTGGCGGGGATAGGGTACCCATGAAGACATTGCCCCCCATCCCCGCCAGCAGCAACTCTGTAGCCCAGAGTGCGCCACCTCTGGGTCGGGGCCTCTCTGAAAGTGGCCCCTCCCTCCGCTGGACGATGCATCGGGAGCACCAGATGCATCGAACGCCTCGGGGACAGGGTAAACTTAACTTAGTCGCCTTTTACGACATCTTGGTGAGAAAGAGGGTGGTCTATTCTACTTAGCCGTATACCACATGGCATTTTTTATTGAATACTCCTATTAAAACGCGAGTTTATAAAACAGATTTCGATCATTATAACTTATTTGCCTTATAAATACACTTATTGCTTGTCCTGACAAAGATATGTTGATTTCGTTAGTATTTAGAGATAAAGGCAAATGCCTCAAACTTAATTACAATTTAGATATGCCCGAGATTATAAATGGCAATAGTGCAGAGCTGTGTAACCGTTGGGGCGATTTGATTAATTAAATTGTTATGGTAATGAGGGACGTGGATTTTTGGTCGATATCTGCTTAAATGTCGTCAAGGGTTGTGGGTTTGGTTTTCAATAAATTTATGTAACTTTTGAACACATATTACGTCATTATAGGTCGTATTGTCTTTGTTTATGTCCCGATGGAACAAGATTCTGCCTTTATTTTAAAAGAATTATATGCAGCTTATCATACTATATTCGTGATCATTTCTTTTCAAGTCAGGGTATGAGCGATATCGCCATTTCTTCAAATTAATTGACTTTTCGGTTCAATGTAACTTTTCTTATTTTATAATAGCTTTCGCCAGCGGCTACGCCCGCGTGAAAAGATTAAAACCGTAATATAGAATTACGATAACCATAAAAGTGGTTAAATTAGTTTAACCTTAAAAGCTAGCAAAAGCAAGGCAAGCGGACTTTTATTAAGAACATTTAGAGTGGAACAATTTTGTACTACATGATTTTTGAACAACTTTCGCCATTTACTTAGCGCACGCAAGGAAAGCTTTAAATTTTGCCGTTCTCGTAATATTTTTTATCGCTGCTCCTCTCCTATTCATCTTAGCGTGATGTTATAGAGTGTATAGCCTTCTCCGATAAATGGACTATCTTACGCTGAAAGATTTTTTCAAATCGGTCCAGTAGTTCTTGAGATTATCGCGTTCAAACAATCAATCAAACAAACAAACTCTTCAGCTTTATATACTAGTATAGATAGGCTAATAAAAAAGATATTTTTTCTTTTTCTTTTATGTATTTGTATGCAATAAAGGATATTTCTATTCTATCCTTTTCTATTCTATTCATGTGTACATTAACCAGCTGTCCGTCACTCATAATTCAAGTATTAAGTTACTTACTTAAGGGACCGTTGACCGTGTATGTAATTATCCCAAATATTGTCTTTAATATTTAAATGAGTTAATCTTGTTTGTATATATATAAATATATTTTCCAAATCTCGGAAACGGCTCCAACGAATTTCCTGAAATTCAGGATGTAGGGGGTTTTGGGGGAGAAAAATCGATCTAGCAAGGTTTTATTTAAAAAAAATCGTTTTACCCTTATTTTTGGGCATTCAAGATATAATGTAGATTTGAAAGCAAATGATTTTTTTAGCTGTCAAACGTAATGTTGCGATAGCCGATGGGTAACGCGCGGACCGAAAATGTTTGAAACCTAGGTACGAATTCCACATGTCATCGGCGCATTCTTTCTTATTTTATTTCTATTAAATATATATTTTTTAAATATATTTTTTATATATTTTAAATATGAATGTGGATGGATGTATGACTAGGGGGAAGACCGAAAAAAAGATGGATGGATTGTGTGAAAAATGATATGCATGTTTTTTTTTTTAGGGGATCTCAGATCGGTGTATTTTTATCCACTGGCGAGAAACACCGAACTTGTGGCCAAACTCTGATATGCATGTTAAAGGAGTGGCGCCAGAGTCGACGAATGATAAAGGAGAATGGAAGAAGATATATTGTACCGAACCCACTTAGAGTGGGATAAGGGTAAGAGAATGATGATTTTTTTATATATTTAAAAAATTACCGTTCTAGGCTTGGTCACCCATATACTAATTTTTTAATTATGCATCTTATCAATACTGCAAATTAATAAACAAAATACGTCTATGTAAATTGTCCTATTAAAATTTATAGGGTAAACGTACCAGTGATTGACCATCTAACCGAAACGCAAGGAACGAGGTGGGGGGTGTATTGGGGGGGAGCGACGCCTTAGTAATTTCCGAAATCGCTTGTCGGCGATCGAGAATAGTGCTGCGCCGGTACGAATCGAATCCGAATAATTAGACTCCGATCTGTATCTAATTGCGATCATTGTAATTTGTTTCAATTGATCTCTTAGAGTTGTCAATTTTTGAAAATTTTATAACAATTTTCAAAACCACCGTGTCGTATCCGTCTGAGTAGAATAGACCACCCACATTTCTTAATAATGTCGTAAAAGATGTCGGTTATTTTAAATTCGTTTTATCCATATTTTTGGGCATTAAAAAGGACTAAAATTGACTTTTTATTTATTGAATACATAAACACTATTTTTGCCGTTAAATGTCAAGTAAGCGTAGCTTATTCGTAGAACGCGGTGGTCGCGAGAAATGAAAATACCTAAGATCGAGCCCCACCCAATTATTTTTTGAAAAATTAACGAGCAAATATCGGTCAAACGGGTACTTATAATAAATCATTATAAAACAGCAACCATTGAGATTTCAGTTCTTTTCGATAGACAAATGTAGCATATATATATATATAATTAAATAAATAAAAAATCTATATCTAAAAAAAAGCTATATATTCAAATTCAAATTCAAAATATTCTTTATTCAAATAAACTTGTAAACAAGTGCTTTTGAATCGTCAACTCTACTGCTGGTTCGGAAAGCCGTTCCAACCGAGAAGAGCCAGCAAGAAACTCGGCGGTTGCTCTTTTAGAAATATAATTCTTAATACTATTTACATTATGTCGTTACTGTCTTGTACAGGTTCAAAGAGAGCTATATCCACACATTCTTATCTTCTAAATAATCTTCAAGACTATAGTAGGCTGTCTGTATCAGCCTCTTTTTAACAGTGTTTCTAAACTGCTGTAATGGCAAAGCTGAAATTGATTGCGGAATTTTATTATATTATAGAATCTTATACCAAAACCCACAAACGACTTACATACTTTTGCAAGGCGCAAAGCAGGAGCCGCAAGCTTATGTCGGTTCCTGCTTTGTCTATTGTCTATATTCCGAGCTCCTTAGTAGAATCGATATAGTATTTAATCCAAATTTCGGTCACTTGACCAATCAATTTAATATTAACTGGAACTTCAATTGTTGCACTTGATCTATTATTATTATCCATATGAATATTATATATGCTAAGGTTATGTCTGTCGGTTAAGCTTTCACAGCTAATCCACGTAATATTGATAAAATTTGATTTAATCAAAGCTTCACCTGGATAAGAGGAAACTTTATTGATGTATAATGCATATGTTAACGCACATACAATACAATAACACGATATAGGTAATAGAAATACTACAATTCCAAGTTCCCAGATGCTCTTCTTTTGAAAGACGAACAAACACAAACAAAGCCACTGAAACGTTTTATCAAAAGGAAGACTCCACCGGAAACAATATGACACAGTGTTGCCACCATTTCAAACAAAAGGGCGCGAAACTCTTGTTTCATGACTGTGTTGTTATAAAATACAAACCGGAAGTCATTGGCGTTAATACACACACACACACACACACACACACACACACACACACACACACACACACACACACACATATATATATATATATATATTAAATATTTATATAGTAATAGACCCATTGTTGTTGTTTCCCAACAATAACATAAATAAATAACATATACAGTAAAAAAATCTCGTTTTTCTTACAGAAACATGGAAATAAACAACAGGGTTACAACAACTTAAACGCTTAAGTTGGCGTGGACGAAGTCGCAGTCTCCACTATCCATACCAATATTATAAATTCGAAAGTCTATCTTTTGTGTTTTCACGGCGAATCCGCTGAACCAATATCGATGTAATTTGGCACAATTATTTCTTATACACTGAGCTAACATACGTATATGTTGTTACTTCCTACTCATCGTCTTGCCCTTATCCCTCTCTAACTGAGGTTTGCACAACATGTTATAAACATGTTGTCATATAAACATGTTATACTCAGTCGGATAGCACATGGCGGGTCGACTTACCTTAGTCGCCTTTTACGACACCTCGGTAAGAAATGATGGTAGTACT
This sequence comes from Morpho helenor, assembly GCA_029227775.1. Classification (NCBI taxonomy): domain Eukaryota; kingdom Metazoa; phylum Arthropoda; class Insecta; order Lepidoptera; family Nymphalidae; genus Morpho; species Morpho helenor. The sequence goes on from JARGCU010000044.1 coordinate 3,706,908, forward strand.
ATTTTTTTCAGCCGGATACCACACGGCGTATTTTGTGAAATCCTACAAATATTATAAACTCTTTCAAGGCAAATCCGCTGAACCAATATCGATGAAAATTGAAACAATTATTCCTTATACACCGGAATAACATATAGGCTATAGAAATTCTGCTAATTCTACAGGAATAGAATGACACTAAAAAGCGCCTATGGACCTTTAACGCGACAACAGTTCACGCGAACGAATTCGCGGGTAAAAGCTTATCTTATATATAATAAGAACAGTGCAATAATACTATTACATATACAAATTTACAATTAACTCGATCGTAAGATAAATTGTTTCATTTACAAGGTTTAAGTAAATATGACCGGTTTAACAAACAATATTAGCATTTATCCTTGAGGGTTGGACGTTAGGTCATCTATTGATTTTGTCATTTCGCCCAGTGAGCTCGTATCTAGGGGTTTGCAACTTGAGACCATCGTATCTACGCTTTAAATTAATTACATTACCAATTCCTTATACCAGACCATTAGTTAAAGAAAGTAAAAAGCATGTCTAAATAAAAAAGTGAAAAATAACAAAAAAAATGTATTTTTGTAAAAAAAAAAGTTTGAGGCCCTATCTTTTGGTATATAACTTGATTACGAGAACAATTTAATACGATTGATTCTTAAGTAAATAAAATTAAAAAAAAATAGAGACAAAGATATCATATCACTGGTTGTCACTAGTTTTTGATAAGAATACAAAGCTTAAACCAAAATAAAATCTGTCGTTCGAAGTAGGTCAAAATTTTGTTTAAAGGAGTCCAATTCAAAAAACTTGTAAACAAGTGCTTTTGAATCGTATACATTCATACATACATATTGATGAAACTAATATGAAGACAAATTAATATCTAATTTACTTTGCTATAATCTACGATAAAGCAAATAGAAAAAAATAAATACACTGTTGGGATTGTCTTAGTGAATGTGTGGACTACTTGTGTATTGTTGCGTTATTGGTGAATAGTAATGACGCTTAACCTAAACACGTTTCCTTTTAGAAATTGGCCAAACTTTAGCAAGTCTTAAATAAGTATAAGGGTTACTTTAAATAAGTGTTATAATAAAATGTTAAAACTATTATCTTTATTATAATTATGCGTTATTCTCTGATATAACGCATGAATAATACAATCACTCTAAAAAATCAGATTTTCAATAAACAAAACCTCAGTAAAAATACTAGTATCTTATATAGATTCTAGGTATATTTATACTAGTACTACTATTATAATACACATGTACTTGTATTCTATTGAACAGAACACTAAAATCAGTTGCGCAATGGATTTCGAAATTAATTTCTTAATTCACAAACCATTATCTCAATTAACACATGACGTCCCAATTTTTCGCTACCACGTTAATTATTACAAAATTAATAATAGCAGCCGACAGTTTAAGTTAATAACTAGTCCGAGTTCGTTATAACTCCATAAAACAATGCTATAGGTTCCCATAAAAGTCGCCATTAAACAAGACAAGCGGTCCAAGGAACCGATAACTGTTCCTTCAGCCGCTAATCACCCCATGAATCCGCAAACCCACGGACAGTCCGTCATAATTCCGAACTTCAAAAGTAATGCCATCAACTCGGTGTTAACTTAATTTGAGTCACTTTAACAAGTCCAATTAAAGGAATTTGTGTTTCTCTTATCTTCAATATAACATTGAGCATAATTTCAAATTATATTTCAAACTTTCCGATAATGAAGGGAGGCGAGAGGGTTGGGCGGGGTACGGCACTTCGCTTATTTCATTAGTTACATAAATTCTCCTATTGAGGATGGCTGGCAGAAAGGGGACGGTTTACCCTTATTACGAGAGTCTCCTTATCAATACAATTATTAATATAATAATATTATTATTGTAATAATTTCTGAGCGGTGGAAAGAGGAGTCGTAGCTTAACTTTGCCAGCAATAAAGGGTGGCGAGAGATAATGGAATGGAAAACAGTTTGAAGTTTTATTGGAAAATTGGTACTTACTAATTGGCGGTGATATCGATTTGTTAGACTTAATACAAGAGTAGGCTTAGATAAATTAGGGTCTAGGCGTCGGGGCTATCAAATTAAAGATGATTGGGTCCGTTCCTTGGGAGCTTATTGATACATCATAGAACTATATAGGTATTTAAAGAATGTCTGTTTTTGTAGAAAATTTAATTTTTTCTTATAAAAGTGTTTATTTGTAAATCTTTAATATTTAAATGAGTTAATCTTGTATAATATATATTTTCACAATTTCCAACGATATTCATGAAATTCAGCATGCCAGAGGTTTTGAGGGAGAAAAATCGATCTAGGTAGGTTTTATTTAAAAAAATCGTTTTATTCCTGTTTTTAGGCATTGAATATATAATACACTATTTTTGCCGTTAAATATCAAGTCAGTGTAGCTTATTCGGGAACGGGTGGTCGCGAGAAATAAAAATACCTAGGATCGAGCCCCACCTACTCTATTATTTTTTCCTTTTTTTTTAAGTTTCTTTTTTTATTTTGCAAAAAATTATCGTGCAAGGTTCGGTGAACCAAGTACTTTTTAATATAATATCCATTAAATTTCATTTATCATAAAATGTTATGCATTTTGAATTTTAAATATCAAATATTCTCGAAGCTCGTAAGTTTGATTAGAAAATCTCATTGTTAACTGCCTGGGGATGAACGCGAAACACACCAGTCATGAAATCAAAATATTTTTTTATCAGAATTAGATTTTTCAAGCAATTTTTTAATCGTCGAAGCTCAATGCAATTAATGAAACTACCACTGGTTCGGAATGTTGCTCTTACCGAGAACAACCAGCAAGAAACTTTTAACACAGCGGTAAATTTGTAAACTACAGTCCTGTACGAAGCTAGAAGGATTTTCGAGTCTAAAAATGTTTCTATTAATATTAATATTCTTCAATTTTATAGTAAAAGTCAAACGTCTCACAGTTCGTAGGTATACCTATATAAATTTATTGGGAAATTTATACACACACATACACAAACACGAGCGCGCACACGAACACGCACACACACAGTTATTACACAATTGTACAGCCGTCCCCAAAGTAGTAACTAAGTAAAAGTAAGTAAGAGTTAATCTTTTTTATTTTTTTTAAATATATGGGACACTTCACACCTCATCCTCCCCAAGCTATCATAGCTTCTATAAATGATTAAATAACGCAAAAGTTAGTCATTAAAGTTAATCATTGACTTTACTATAAATTGTCTCACTTCTTAGGTTAGCTGGCAGAGATCTCTGTCTTAGGGATAAGTTGATTTTTGTACACTTTATTTATTATTATTTAGTACGCCGTGTGGTATCTAGCTGAGTAGAATAGACCACCCTGATTTCTTATCGTGGTGTCGTAAAGTACGACTAAGATAAGTTGACGTGAGTCAGGCGACCGTAAAACACGTAGCCAAATCATGTGACAACATGTTTATAACATGTTAATATAATAATAATATATGGGACACTTACACACACGGTCGTCCGTCCCCAAAGTAAGTAACTTAATACTTGTGTTATGGTAGATAGACAACTGGTGAATATATACTTATGTATATTTAAATACTTAAATACGAATATACACCCAGGCTTGAAGACCAACAAATTGATTTATAGAAAATGTTGGCCCTCGGCGGGAATCGAACCCGCGACCCGTGGAGCTGAAGGCAGAATCACTACCGACAGCGCAAACGGGCCAGTCCAGTACATAAATAAATAAATATATAAGCAAACAAAATTCAGTCGCATTTTGAATATGAACAATACAGTAATACATGTATATATGTATCATATAGATTTCGGTTTGTTCGTAGAGAGAAACACCGCATGCCATAAACTAATATTCGCTCTGGACACTACTTGGAGTTATTGGACAATGTAAATGAACGCTATCTCCTATAATGCCTGCCTTATTCCCCCCAAGCCAGGCCAGTGCCCGCAGCGACCCCGCCCGGGGAGGCACCCCCACCCGATGTCTCATCAGTAAGGATTGAACCCTTTAATGTATTCACCGTAACTTCGGGATGAGTCTTGTATTAGTGTTATAATGAGACGCGGCCCTAAGGAATTATGGCTATACTTATACGTCCTTCGGGGCCGGATTACGGACGGTATAGTTTCAATTTCTATATATGTAAGGTTTCATTGGATCATATTTGTAATATCCATACAAATATTTGACTAGCCCGTGTGAAAGTGACCCTGCTTTCAGCACCGCGGGTCCCGGTTTCGATTCCCGTCGAAGGCCAAGATTTTTTTAATACAATTTGTTTGTTCATTGATTCTGGTGTCTGTATTAAAATTTTTCTTAATACAGACACCAGAATTTATTTAATTTTATTACCACAATTTAAATTTAATTTTTCAATTTAATTTATGTACATAAAAATATTAATAATTATAAAACGATAGGTGATGTATACAATAGACAAAGCAGGAACCGACATAAGCTTGCGGCTCCTGCTTTGCGCCTTGCAAAAGTACGTAATTCGTTTGTGGGTTTTGGTATAAGATTCTATAATAAAATTCCGCAATCAATTTCAGCTTTACCATTACAGCAGTTTAAAAACACTGTTAAAAAGAGGCTGATACAGAAAGCCTACTATACTCTTGAGGATTATTTAGAAGATAAGAATGTGTGGATATAGCTCTCTTTGAGCCTATACAAGACAGTAACGACATAATGTAAATAGTATTAAGAATTATATTTTTAAAAGAGCAACCGCCGAGTTTTTGCTGGCTCGTCTCGGTAGGAACAGCTTTCCGAACCAGCAGTAGAGTTGACGATTCAAAAGCACTTGTTTACAAGTTTATTTGAATAAAGAATATTTTGAATTTGAATTTGAATATATAAGGTAAGAGCACTAGTAATTGACCATGTACTAGTAGTTGACCGTTTTGTATGGAATTTTAAATAATAAGCTTTTTGTTTGTTGTAGCTAATAAAAAATATTAAATAAAACTATTACATTTTATTAATTTGTCTGTCAAATGTCATCCTATTCCTGTAGATTTAAAAGGATTTCCATAGCTTATACTTGTATAAGGAATAATTGTGCTAAATTTCATCGATATTGGTTCAGCGGATTCGCCGTGCAAGAGTAACAAACATACACCTATACTCACAAACTTTCGCATTTATAATATTATTAGGATATTTTTACCAGTTGTGTATAGACCATCCTCATTTATTACCGAGGAGTCGTAAAAGGCGACTAAGGTAAGTTGACGTCAAGCAGGGTGCCGGTCGTAAAATACGTAGTCAAATCATGTGACAACATGTTTATATCATGTGCTGACCACACTTAGAGCGGGATGAGGGCAACACGTAACACTGTATTCAAACTGGCAAAATTTTAATTCAAACTCAAATTTTTCTTTGTCACAAGACGGATGTCCAATGTTGGACATAAATCTCTCAAGCTGTTTCAATAGCAGCTCCATATAACCTTTTGGAAATCATCTATATACTTAATGGTATTATCTACCATACCAAAACCTTATGATCCTAACAGCCAAATTTCCTTGCAGCACTGAACATTCGGTTACAATAATTAAAATTGTAACCAAATATTCCATCGAAGTCGAACTTTGGGTTGCAATGATTAAAATTGTAACCAAATATTATAATAATACTTTCATCACAACCGAAACGTTTGAATCATTTTAAAGATAATTAATATTTAATGCATATTATTAATAGAATTCCGAAGATATGTGTAACATACCAACCCGCATTGGAGCAGCGCGGTAGGTATTAACTCCAAAAACCGAGAGAGGAGGCCTATACCCAGCAGTTGGATAGTAACAGGCCTTTATTTAGGTTTGCGTTAATACTATAAGTTGTATAATCTCGTAGCTTAATACGACTGGCCCGTTGGCGCAGTGGATAGTGATTCTGCCTTCAGCTCCACGGGTCACGGGTTCGATTCCCACCGAGAGCAAACATTTTGTTTAAATGAATTTATTGGTTCTTCGAGCCTGAGTGTATATTTGTATTTATGTATACAATATTTATGTATACAATAGACAAAGCAGGAACCGACATAAGCTTGCGGCTCCTGCTTTGCGCCTTGCAAAAGTACGTAATTCGTTTGTGGGTTTTGGTATAAGATTCTATAATAAAATTCCGCAATCAATTTCAGCTTTGCCATTACAGCAGTTTAAAAACACTGTTATAAAGAGGCTGATACAGAAAGCCTACTATACTCTTGAAGATTATTTAGAAGATAAGAATGTGTGGAAATAGCTCTCTTTGAACCTGTACAAGACAGTAACGGCTTAATGTAAATAGTATAAAGAATTATATTTTTAAAAGAGCAACCGCCGAATTTCTTGCTGGCTCTTCTCGGTAGGAACAGCTTTCCGAACCAGCAGTAGAGTTGACGATTCAAAAGCACTTGTTTACAAGTTTATTTGAATAAAGAATATTTTGAATTTGAATTTGAATTTGTATGTATTTTGAAAATTCTATATGTATATGTTCACCAGTTTTCTAATAGCAGCAACGGAACCCTAAAAATTATCCCCATCTAACCAGACAATGTCATAACGTTGTATGTATTGACCAAGTTTCTCGCCGTCATCGACGGGCGTTTGACAATTTTCCAAAGGGAGGAATAATTTTAGGCTCGTAATTAATTCGATTTGGTTTTAATTAAAACGCCAATTTAGAAAAAAATTGAAGTCTCCGAAGACTTTCTGATTAGGAAATCGGTTGTTTGAATCGGTTAAGGGTATATATTCAAATTAAGATAAGTAGAGTAGAGTATATTATAACAAAGATATTATATTAGTGGTGCAAAAGTGATAAGAAGAAAGAGGTTGCGGTAGTGAGTGTGTGTAGTGCTTGTATGGAATGTTGGTGTTGGCGGCGTCTTGTCCTGCATGTATGTAGTATGTAATTGTTGCCTGCTTCATACACTTAGCATTGCATGTTTTCTATTAACAAATGTGTATTACAGCAAAATAATTTTATTGAACCAAACTTCTGTACTACGGAGATCCGCAAAGTAACGCCTGCTTCTATAAATCGTGATGTGAGAGAAATTATGACAGAAATATATTGCTATCATCCGCGTTTGTTTAGAGAATCTATGCAATGCTAAGTGTATGAAGCAACGTTCACATACCTTATACATGCAGGACCAGTTACCACGCGTATCACAAAATGACGCCACAAACAATACTCCACAAAAGCAGCTTGCTTAACCAACGTGGATTTTAGCAAAATAATTCTGTCATTACTTCTGTACTACGGAATTTCGCAAAGTAGCGCCTGCTTTAATAAATTAGTGATGCAAAAAGTAAAATAACCTAAGGATTTTTATTTAGTTTTAAAACATAAATATCAATAATACAACAAATACATGTATTTTGGATTTGCATAGATTTTTGATAATAGTTATGTATGGCGCAAAGGTTTCAAGAAATTTCTATCTTGAAAGAACCATTTTGTAAGATATAATTATTGTGGATTATATAAAAAATAATGATTACTTTGAAAGAAATAATTTTTAAATAAATCATAGATTTTTAAAAATAGTTATGAATGGGCGCAAAGGTTTCAAGAAATTTCTATCTTGGAAGAACCCCTTTGTAAGAAATAATTATTGTGGATTATAGAAAAAAATAATGATTACTTCGAAATAAATAATTCTTACATAAATCATAGATTTTCAAAAATAGTTATGAATGGGCGCAAAGGTTTTAAGAAATTTCTTTCTTGAAAGAACCCTCATGAAAGAAATATTTATAGTGCATTATAGAAAAAAATAATGATTACTTTTGAAAGAAATAATTCTTTAAGGAAAACAATGATTTTGAGTAATCGATATATGAGGTATTCAAAGACAGTATCGTGTTAAGCTGTTCGCACACAGACCACCAAAGTGAATTTCATTGCCATTTCGTTGTTTACGTTTCGGTTGCGTAGACCAGCTAGATAATAAGACAGGGTAGTGGACGCACTGACGGAAATATACGACGCTAGTATCAGAGACTGGCGTGCGGAGGACGTGCCACCACGTCGCAAATAGGGTTGCCAAGCGGATAAATATATTTTAATGTAAAAATATGTGATTACTAGCTTTTACCCGCCACTTTTTCTCTGGACTGTTGTCGTGTGATAGGTCGATAATAGATGGCGCTTTTCAATGTCATCCTATTCTTGTAGAATTAACAGGATTTCTATAACCTAAATGTTATTCCGGTGTCTAAGGAATAATTGTGCCAAATTTCATTAATATTTGTTCAGTGGATTTGTCGTGAAAGAGTAACAAACTCAAACAATCCATACTCAAAAACTTTCGTATTTATAATATTAGTACGATAGAATATGATAGGATAGCCGTGTGGTATACATCTGAGTAGAATAGACTATCTTCGTTTCTTACCGAGGGTCCTAAAAGGCGACTATCTTAAGTTGACTCGCCGTGTGGTATCCGGCTGAGTAGAACAGACAACGCTCTTTGTTACCGAGGTATGACTAAGTTACCGTACCTTATTAACTTAACTTACCTTACTTTGATTTGGGTCGTAAAATACGCAGCCAAATAATCTGATAACATGTTATATGACGTTGTGCCGACCCCACTTAAAGTGGGATAAGGCCAGGAAAATGATGAATGATGATGTAAAAATATGTGATTATATATATAGTAAAAAAAACGGTTGCCTGTAAAGTCGGTTTTAGGGGCAAAGATTTTACGTGACAACGTCTTTTTAAATGTGATGGATTGGAGTGGGAGAGAGACGCAAGGCATTCGCCAGTCCGGCGGGCCTCTCTTTCGTTCGGTGACTCATCGTAACAGACGTGAGCGAGCGTTACACTTATTCATGAGTGACTCTAAGCCGCAACCTAATTTAAGACGTTGTCACGTCAAAAAACATATAATCAATTAACCATTCCTGTATGAACTTTAATTGCAACAAATCTCTCGCGCTAAATGTAATTGAATGAATTGAAACTTGATGAAACGAAATGCTAATTCGTTTGAGTATGAATCTCTTTATGGGAATCTTAAATTTTTACCGATTTAAGTTGTGATCCCAAGGGTTGTGTACTCAAATTCTTATTTTTTTGTCGCGCGAGAGGGTTGGTTTGGCCAATATTAATTTACACCTTAGCACAGAAACACCTCAGCGAATCAACACCGACGGCGAATATTAAAAATTAGTTTTTACATTTTCCAATATCTGTCAACCCTAAGATCGAAGTGGACGCAACCCTACGCCCACATAAATACCCAGAATCAAGATGCATATATAAACTAACACAGGCACGTATTCTCACAGTTGTACAAAGGGTGGGCTTTATTCTCATTCGGTTCGGAGATGCACTATCCTAATTATTGAGAGGCTAGGCAAGACTAGGGAGGCTATTGTTCGGGAAACGTAATATTATTACTGGGAATGTTAAGTTTGCAGTAAAGCTTTATACGTGATCTGAGGATATATGCTGCTAGTACATGCCATTATATAAACAAATCAATATATAAAGCTGTAGAGTTTGTTTGATAGAAACGTAAATACTCTTTATTAGTTTTTTGTTCTTGCAAACTTTTAGTAACATTCGTAATTCTTTCTGGCTCAATCTATAATATTATAAAGCACATCTTACTGACATCATAGGATTAAACTCTACCAATTAGACAAGAATTAATTTTAACGCGGGTAATTACGTCATAACAGAACAAATAACGAACCCTGAATCAAAAATACAGCCTTACGTTTATGCATGATAAATATTTCAGTTAGTTCACAACTACTTAAAAGTTCTTTTTTAAGTTATATCTGTAGCTGTAGTATATATAAAGCTGAAGAGTTTGTTTATTTGATTGATTCTTTGATTGTTTGAACGTGCTAATCTCAGGAACGTCTGGATCGATTTGTAAAAATATAAGTGTAAGTTAATCCATTTAACGGGAAAAGCATATAACATCACGTTAAGATGATTAGGAGAGGAGCAGCAATAAATAATATTGCGAAAACGACAACATTTAAAGCTTTCCTTGCGTGCGCTAGGAAAAAAGTGTGAGTTAGTCCATTTATCGAGTCTATACTAATATATAAAGCTGAAGAGTTTGTTTTTTTTTTATTGATTGTTTGAACACGCTAATTATAAGAACTACTGGACTTAATCCATTTATCGAGAAAGGCTATACTATATAACGAGAAAGACTTTATAACATCACGCTAAGATGAATAGGAGAGGAGCAGCAATAAAATATATTACGATAACGTCAAAATTTAAAGCTTCCCTTGCGTGTGCTAAGTAAACGGTGAAAGTTATTCGAAAATCATGAACAACAAAATTTTTTAAGGCCTACAAACATTACATAGTACATTATTAAAGTACAATTTGCTGACAAAATAGGATTAAACTTTAACAATTAGACGACAATTAACTTCGACGCCGGTAATTACATCATACCAGAACAAATAATGAACTTTGAATCAAAAAGACAGCCTTACGTTTAGGCTCGTGCATGATAAATATTTCAGTTAGTTCACAAGTACTTGAAAGTTGTTTTTTAATGATACCTATACTAAAATATAAAGCTGAAGAATTGGATTGTTTGTTTGATTGTTTGAACAAGCTAACAACAAGAACTATTGCACCGATTTAAAAAATTATTTAAGTGTAAATTAGTGCATTTATTAATAAAAGCTATAGATTATATAACATCACGCTGAGATAAATAGGAGAGGAGCAGCAATAAATAATATTGTGAAAACGACAAAATTAATACTTTTCTTGCGTGCGCTGAGTAAACTGTGGAAGTTATTCAAAAATCTCTTATAATTAACTAACGATAACTAATAAATAAATAAATAATTATATGGGACACTTACACACACGATCGTCCGTCCCCATAGTAAGTAACTTAATACTTGTGTTATGGTAGACAGGCAACTGGTGAATATATACTTATATAATTTTTAAATACATACTTAAATACATGTACACTCAGACTCGAAGACCATCAAATTCATTTATAGAAAATGTTGGCCTTCGGCGGGAAACGAAACCACGACCCGCGGAGCTGAAGGCAGGGTCACCCACTGCACCAACGAGCCAGTCAGTCAACTACTTTTATGTTCTAATTTCAATTCGGGAAACAATTTGTGACACATGCGGGCGAAGCTAGCACAGCTAGTATCAAAATAAAGTTGCTTGTTTTGTAAAGTAAATTAATAGATAAATAAATTAATAATTATTTATAATTTTTTGTTAGTAAATTAATAAGTCCAAGGCTGCTTATTCTAAAACGAACTTGAATAATTTTCAGCGCCGATCATAATTCCATCGTAGGGTGTCGTCTAAGCATAAATTCATACGTGGCCGCACGCACGCACCGTACCGTCAAATAAACTGGCAGTTTAATCAAAGCCATTAGACAAGTGAGCCAAACACCACCAACCAGTATAACTCGACCCGTGAAAGTTGGCCCGGTCTAAAGTAACGACGGACACGTTCAGGGATCTAATAGACTTGGCGGGTGGACGTAGCTGATGCCTTTAACGCCTAGCTGGCTGTTGACCAACGCCAGGAGGCGGGAGGCCATGCGTTCTTAATAAAGATGGCGGAAACAACATGGCCGGTTTTGGCGGGAGAAATTTGGAGGAATTATGAGAGTGTAGCTTAGTTTCTAAGCTAGATTTTGAGATTGTGCACGATATAGGTTGTTTGTAAGTAAAATGGCTTCCAGGCGTGTACCAGTGTTGTGACCGGGTCAGCAAACTGTTATATATTCGATAACTCAATGTTAGCTAGTCAAAGACGTTTTAAGTTAGTTTGATACTAGTGTTAGCAATTTTAACATTTGCATAATAAGATAATAATAATTGTATTAAGTTTAATGTATAAGGAAGTATAAATATTGGCATTAGTCTCAATATTGTAATCTCAACTTAAGAGGAGATTTATAAATGGTAGAGGAATTAATTCATTTTGGCGGCATTCTGTTCTGACGAAAAATAATTGTTATTAAAGTAATTAAAAGTAATAAAGTGTTTTAAGAATTGTTTTGATATATTTTGGAAATCTTTTCTAAGTATTTTGATACTAGTTATAAGGTAGTATATAAATATAAACTTAAGGATTTTATTGATTTATTTTATCCAATCTATTTGAAACAAAATAACTAGGAATATTGTAACGCCTTTTCATTTAAATCTCTAATAACAAAGCAGTAACGTATATAATGACATACTTTTGAATGCATAGCAAAATTAAAACACGTTATTATATGTTATTATACACGTTATTATAAAAATAAATAGTTTTATTATACAATTATATACCCTCAAGTATTTACTATATTATTTTTTCCCATTTCCCAAGAAAAAACGAGAATTTTTATATCTTTTACTATAGTCCGCCGTGTGGTATTCGGCTGAGTAGAATAGACCACCTCATTTCTTACCGTGGTGTCGTAAGAGGCGACTAAGGAGAGTTGACCCACCATGTGATATCTGGTTGAGTAAAATAGACCACCCTCTTTCTTACCGAGGTGTCGTAAAATGCGACTAAGGTAAGTTGACGACAACAGGCGGCCGGTCGTAAAAAACTTTCCAAATCATGTCACAGCATGTTTTAAACACGTTTTGCCGAATCCTCTTAGAGTGGGATGAGGGCAGGAAGATGATGACGATATTTTAATGAACATAACAATATATAAATTAATAATAAAAACAAACTTATTTTTTACGTTTATTATTAATTTATACCAAATTTCTTTTATGTTGCTTTAGCTGGTTAGCCGTGAAAGCGGTACAGACAAACAAAAAGCCAAACAGACTTGCACATTTATGATATTCGTACGGATTGAAGTTTAAGATTAAAACGCGAAGGCAACAAAAATATAATTAAATTTCATTCATATATTTTTCAATTGAGTTCGGTGAAGTAGGCTGGTTGTGCGTGTATAATATAAACGAGTATTATAGTAACTTGTATGGAGCTAGTATGTTACGGGCATAACATTTATCAAGTCGAGCATCCCGTACACATTACCCGCCGATACAAAGCCATAATGAGAGGCCACTGCGTGTATAACCTACCCCCGCTTCCCGTTAAATTATTCAGGAGAGAGTAATCTTATTACATTTACATATTAATCAACGGATTTTAATTATCCACCTACCCCCGCCCTTGATAATTTGCCTTCAAAATGCGACTCGCCTCGATTAAGGGGGGGCACAAACTTACGTCTTACACTTGGCGAGTGTTTTCTTCGCGCTATATCTGAAAAGAACTGAACTATTTTTTATGCTATATTTATTTTAATACATTTTATACATTTTTAATTACAAAATAATAAATAAATAATTGATAAACATTAAAAAAAAAATCTATGTCCGCCGGATGCAGGGCAATATCCCAAACAACCGATGGTTAGTGCATCAGAGTGAAAAACTTCCTCACAATATGTGCCGTTTTTAGCAATACTGCCTTCTGTAACCGACTTTTGAATCAACAATAAAATTTTCCTTCCCTATCCCAATCTAAGTGGGGTCTAAGTGGGGCACATCGTGTTATAAACATGTTGTCACATAATTTGGCTATGTATTTTATGATCGGCCGCCTGCTTGATATCAACTTACCTTAGTCGTATTTTATGAAACCTCAGTAAGAAAGTGGGTGGTTTATTCTTCTTAACCGATTACCACACGGCGGGCCAAGTTACTTTAGTCGCCTTTTACGACCTAAAGCTCCAAAGTACCACAAAGTTTTTACTGATCTTGTAAACTCGTTTAATTATAGCTATCTATCGGTGTAGATATTGTCTTTCAATAATCTGTAGTAATATTATAAAGGTGAAAATATGTTGTTTGTTTTTTTGGCTTCTGTTCATTTCAGTACAGAAGCTCATGTACAAAAACATGCGGTATGTTATAAAATAATATTTTTTTAAAACTCAAAACAAAAATCTTTAATGGTCATTATGTGATTTGTTCGTATACATGTATTTTCTAATTTGAATTCATAAATTCTACGATACACTATTCTAAACATTCACAAATACTTAGGTAGTACAATTAAAAGTCTTAAGGCTGTATAACGCCCTAAAGATGTATGCGATTTTACTCCATAGTTTATTTGTAGTAACAATTCTCCCGTTCAAAACTTGTTAATTATTTGAAAATGAATTATTCATTTGAATTCAATTTGACTTACTCAATGATAATTGTTTCTGGAACTTACCTGAAAAAAATAATAATAATTTTAACAAAATCTAAGCATATTATAAGGTAGATAATATCGCTTGATTATTATTATTACTGTGTAACACAGTAACTTAACTAATGTTAGTTAAGCTCATCTAAGTTGTAAGTAGTAAATATAATACAAATCCTAAAATGTTTGTTAGACTGGTTTAATATCACGTAAAGATTTAACTAATGTTGAAACTTAATATACATACTACGCGTGAATTTTATGTATAAATACTAGGGAAAATTCTAGGAAAAAAGAAAGTAAAATATTAAGGAAAATAATAAAATAATAAGGAAAGTATAATATAGAAATGAATAATTCTGACTAATTTATAGACACACTTGATAGCTTTAGCCTGTGAGAGCTGAATATTTCTAGAGAATTCTAGATTATAGATAGAATAGAGGATATATGTATTCGCATATCAACATCCTCCTGCCAGTTACGATATAGTACGCAATTGAAGGTAGTTTCACAATAATTAAGAAGGTAAAGGCGTAAACGAAGTTGCGGGTAATACTTAAAGATTAATTAAAAAGAAGCAACGGTTAAAATTCAATTATTCCCGTTCGATTCTTTGATTAATTTTAAATTTGGAACAAAGTTCAAGGAATCACTCCTCGTAATTCCATATTTAAAATTGAAAAAACGCATAAGTGTTGTGAATAAATAAAAAGGAACAAGTTCCTCGTGCTGTTGAATCAACAGCTCATTTGTTCGGATCGTGGGGCGGGGAGCGTACAGCAGTGAGGTATTGCTACCAGAGCCTCCAGGCACTTAATAACTAAGTTAATGGCCAGTTGTATTTTTTATACGTGTTAGGTTCAGAATATTTATATTTAATACAAATTTAGAACATTCTTTATTTAAATAATATTGTGAAGACAGTTCTTTTTTCTTCTTAGTTAGGCGGGCTATTTTTCGCACTTTGTCGCATTTTGGCGACCATTGTATATTAGGGTGAAAGGGCTGGTTACTTAAGAAGCCTATCTCCTTCTAGAAGCCGAGGAGGACCCAATGCGGGTACTTCAAGACTGTAATGTCTTTGAATTTAAACTATCGTGAGTGGTATTCATAATTAATGTTAAGATTCCGGCTATACTCACGTCTTATTTTATACCCATACGGGGCTCTTATTCATGAGCTCATGAATAAGAGCCCCGTATGGGTATAAAATAAGACGTGAGTATAGCCGGAATCTTAACATTAATTATGACTGTAATGTCCTTGGTGAGCCAAGGATGTTTGCTCGTGCAATGCAGCTTGAGGTAAGATGGTGTTTTCGGTGTGAAAACCGTTATAATAACTACATACATACTGTATTTCAGGAAAATCGTTGGAGCCGTTACCGAGATTCAGAAAATATAGTTATATATATATACAAGATTAACTCATTTAAATATTAAAGATATATATTCATATAAATTAACACCTACTTCTGCAAATTAAACAACAGCCTATCAGAGTGCAATAAGCCGCTAGAGATGTTCTTGAGATGTTATAATTGGTGATAATTCGTATATTTTCCGTCACTCTCCCAAAGGTTTAATAATGTGAGTAAACAAAAATAATAAAGCCGGCTCTCCTCGGAAATACTGATTTCGCGCCAATTATTTTTCTCAGCCCATACTTATGGACGCCATTTTGTTTATTAATTTCGAAACGCATTTATCTTGCGATACGTTTAATAAAGATTTTGCTTCATTATGAATACAGAGAATAATAAAAAGACCTATAATATTATTGATGAAATGTAATTTGTTTAAAACACGTGATGTGTGTAATATAATTTGTGCGTAATTTTGTATTATACAACAAAAGGCTAAAGAGTGATATTAACTACTAATAGGCTCCCCTAATCTAGTAAAATAACTCCTTCTACCCTTATCCCACTCTATACACTGTCCATTATATTAACCATCTTCTGACAGATTGACGATTTACATATTTAGTGATGTCCTAAAGATTCTCGTATGCGATACCATTCCGATTATAGTACCTACTATCATTAATCGAATTACGTACCTAAGTAATTCGATTAATGATAACCTACGTAAACTAATAACAGATATAGAAATCAACATTTTGATTTAATATTGCCTTAGTTTTTTGAAAATAAATGTTAATCCGTGTGTATTTATTATAATCATAAAAAATATATTATACATCAACTGGCAACATCAACAGACCTTCCGCTCGGCCGCCATTTTGACGTGATCTGTCACTCTCAACGAAACGCCCGTGATAGTCACACGCATTTACGTTCGCTGAGTGTTCTCTCGCATCTGTTACACCTTGAGTTAAGTAGCTTTATTCCTCGGAAAAACTTTTGTGAAACTTATATTAATTGATCGTGAAAATGCCGAAAGGACGTGTGTTGAAAGCACAATCGAGACAGTTAGTGTTAAAACTTCATGAGTATTTTGAGCAAGAAAATCAAAATGGCGGACCTCTTATACCTATCACGCAAGTCCGAAACCGTGTTGCAGCCGCGTTGGGGATCAGTCTATCAACTGTGACTAAAATCACTACTGATGCCTACGGCAGGAGCGGCTTGGAGCAAAACAAACCATCTACACCAAAAAGAAAGCGCCGGGCTCATAAGGTGACAGCTGTTGATGACTTTGACGCTGACGCTATTCGTCGTCATGTATATGATTACTACTTGAGAAAAGAAATTCCAACTTTGAGAAAACTTATTGTTTCTTTGAAAAGAAGTGGTCTATTTCATGGTGAAAAATCTTCTTTGGTCAAAGTTTTGAACACAATTGGCTTTTCATATAAAAAGTTAAATAAAAGAAAATTATTAATGGAACGCACGTTGTGATTTTTTAAGAGAGGCAAAGAAAATACAAGATTGGGCAAATATTGTTTTCACGGATGAAACATGGCTCAACGCTAACCACACACTATCTCGTTTCTGGACTGATGATACTGCTGATTCCACTTCCTCAGTACCAATGGGAAAAGGTGAGCGCCTAATCATTTGCCATGCAGGTACAGCAAAAGGATTTGTACAAGACGCACTGTTGGCATTTAAATCGAAGAAATCAAATGACTACCACGAAGAGATGAATGCAAATGTGTATGAAGAGTGGTTCAAAAAAATGCTCATTTCATTGGAAGAACCATCAATAATTTTTATTGATAATGCGCCCTACCACTCCCGTCAAATTGACAAAATGCCAACACAGGCTAATAAAAAGCATGAAATAATTAATTGGCTTCGGGACAATGGAGAAAATGTGGACGACTCAATGTTAAAAGTTGAATTAATAAAAATATTAAAAACCAAAAAGAGAGCAAAACGCTATGTAATCAATGAAATGGCAGCAGAATATGGCCATACTGTTCTTCGGATTCCTCCATACCACTGCCAGTACAACGCAATAGAACTTATATGGGCACAAGTAAAAGGGCATGCTGCGAGATGCAATACAAGCCCCCCATTCACAGCGAATAAAATGTTGCAATTGCTAAAAAATGCTTGCACCCACGTAACGGCCGAGAACTGGGCAAGTGTGGTGGAAAGAACTAAAAGAGTAATATTCTCTGATTGGGAACGTGATATTGCGTTTGATAATATATTATCTACACAAGAGCTAATAATAACTGCTACTGAAGACTCCTCATCGGAGGAGTCTAGTGTTGATTATCATTCCGACGACTCGTGCTAATAAAATAAATTAAAATATCCTGATTGTTTTATTTGTATTCATGTATTAACTAAGAAGAAAGTAAAACTTTATATAATGTTATTAAATGTCTTTTAATACTCGTAACATCGATTTCTACCGATTATTTTTAATCTGTGGCATAATCGTAGTAACCATTATGTGTGACATCACTAAGTGGGCGGTACCCATCCATAAAGTACAAATATTATTTGTATGATATTTGTACGTAAGCAATACAAAACTTAATGAGCGTGAGCTGTCAAAAGACTGATAATATGATGGACGCAGTATAAGTGGGGTCGGAAGGTGGTCTCTTCAACTCAGCCGGATACCACACGGCGGGTCTACTTACCTTAGTCGCCTTTTACGACACCTCGGTAAGAAATGAGGGTGGTCTATTCTACTCAGCCCGATACCACACGGCGGGTCGACTTACCTTAGTCGTCTTTTACGACACCTCAGTAAGAAATGAGGGTGTTGCTATTCTATTCAGCCGGATACCACACGGCGTAGAAAATGATATTTTTATTAGTTTTGTATTATGGACATCCGCAAAGTAACGCCTAATTCTATAAATTATTTAAACTCAAAATGTCCAAAACAACGTTTTAATGAATACCTTGGTTTTGCCGCATTTTATCATAAGATAATTTCATCTTAATTAACTAAACTAAGCCCGATGGTGTGCGTGAACCTGTTTTTGTTAATTAAAATATAATTTACAACTTTGCCCGATCAGCGCACTTGAATACATAATTTATTAACTTAAATACATTCTTACTTTAATTATCCCGGGAGATAAGTTTCTTAATAAATGCTTTAATGTAACCTGTTAATGTCACATAACTTGTTGTAACCACTTCCTTTGTCAATTTTATTTTTATTTAGCTATAACTAGGGATGTAACTTGGAGTGCAAAAAACCGATTACTAAATAATCGATAATTTAATCGAATTACTTGTAAAAAAAAAAAACTGTGATAGCCCAGTATTAACACCGTGCAACTCTTTCGAGGAGGTCACGGGTTCAAACCCAGGCCAATGAGTTTTTCTGTTAAAACTTAGGTGTCTTTATCTGATTATTGAAATTTATCAAACGTTTTTTGGTGATTCTTCACCTTAGAAAAACATCTTGAGGAAACTTGCATATCTCTAGAGAATTCTAGGGATATGTGTAACCTACCAATCCGCATTGGAGCAGCGTGGTAGGTCTTAGCTCCAATCATTCTCTCCAAAAACGGAGAGAAGAGGCCTATTCACAGCAGTGGGAGAGTAACCGGCCGCTACTTACTTGTAAAAAGTTGAATTTTAATAATCAACTTTTCTGTGACTATTTGAAAATTTGGTTTTTTTATATGAATAATTAATTCGAATAAAGCCTTAGGTAGAATTAAAATGGACTAGTGCGAATAAAAATTAACATAAATACGGTGTTTGCGAAATTCGATTAAAAAGTGTAATTTGGCTACACTAGTTTCATCTAATAACGCATATCTTACTTACATTTAAAAAACAAGAAATAAGAGTTATTAAAGTTATCAGTGTTTTAAGAATCAATTTATAATGTTTAGAAATTCGATTAAAAGATATATTATAAATAATCGATTAATATACAAATTGATAATTTTCACATCACTAGCTATAACTCAGATTCTTTCAGTTTTGAGTTTATATCAGTTGGAAAATATGACGATGTATTTTAATTATTTGCGTTAACAATTCGTAAGGACCAATTTAATATTTATCACCATTTAATAATAGGTAGTTTTTATATGCTAATGTATTTGTCAATGTGTCTAAAATTTAGGGTATATAAATCTATACTAATTGTTTAAATACAATATCATTTGGTAGCTTTTATACCGGGCTAGCATAAAAGATAAAGAAATACTAAGTTGTCCTTTGAAAACATGATAACTATATACGTTACATAATTAAGGGTATTTTAACACTCAAGTTAACGCGATTACAACTTGCATTTAAAAAAGGGTGGGTGAATAAAAAACTGATTAATTAAAATTTAGATTACCAAGAATTAGGCTTTAGGTAAACCACAGATCAGCGTATGAGCTTTTTATACTTTATAGAATAGAGTACCCTCATTTCTTACCGAGGTATCGTAAAGGCGACTAAGGTAAGTCGACCGTATGGTATCCCGTTGAGTAGAATAGACCACCCTCATTTCTTACCGAGCTGTCGTACAAGACGACTAAGGTAAGTTGACCTACAGTGTGGTATCCGGTTAAGTAGAATCACCCTCTTTCTTACTGAGGTAGTCGTAAAACACGACTAAGTTAAGTTGGTGTCTGGCAGGCGGCCGGTCCTAAAATACGTAGCCAAATCATGTGACAGCATAGTTATAACATGTTGTGTTAACGGTAAGAAATAAGGGTGGTAGTATTCTATTCAGCCGGATATCAAACGCCGTGTAGCGAGCAATACTATTTAGATGATATAATGCGATGTTAATTGTCGCAAAGATTTAATTTCAAAAAGTTCCAAAAACACGCCCTTAAAAGCGTTATCTCATTATCCGTTGCAAAAAGGAAAGAAACAACGCGAATTAAATAAAAATCGAGAACCGGCGCAGGCGCATGCGATCACTTTGCATATTGATTAGGATCGAGATTGGACACCGTACTGCAATACCTAAGGACCTATGCACACGGACATGCTTAGGACACGTTCTGTAAGTGCGACATCAATATATTTTTGTCGAAATTATTTTATGAATTTAAACTATCGTGAGTGTTATTCATATTAATGTATAGAAACCGACTTTACTCACGTCTTATTTTATCGAAATAGCCCGACTATTTTCAAGCCCATACGTGGCTCTATTCATGGGCTCTATACGCGGCGTTATCGCGGAAAAATGAGAGTCCCGTATGGGCTTGAAACTAGTCGGGCTCATCCGATAAAATAAGACTTGAGTATTGCCGGTTTCTATACCTTAATTATGAAATTTAATTCATTCATTCATAAGACACTGATTGCCAAGCGGGCGAAGCCGAAAGCACAGCGAATATAATACAAAAAGAAACATATAAATGTTTAATAAGTCCAATTATTGCCCTTTACGCTACGTTGCTTAGAATCTAGACTCACGAGAGGCAGGTTTTTTCAAAACCGTTTAGCGCTAATAGTAAAATTGACCAAATGTTTAATATTATATATCTTTCAATAATTTTGTATTTTGAGTAAACATTTGTTTGTTTCTTTATAATCTCTTTATTGCATTCATAATAAAAACAAAAATAGAAAACAACATTATTTGCAATGGCGGGCTTATTTCGGAATCAAAATCTCTTTCAGCCAACCAGTCTAAAATTAAAAATGAGGTAAATATAAGTACAGTGAATTAAATTTAAAATTAACTTAAAACAGAAAATGTACCTTTGAATAATATCAAATAATAAAATAATATGCTAATATATATAATAAATATTAACGTCTTTATGTAAAACAATGCAAATGACATACATAACCATTGTATTAGTTTCTATGTTTATTATGTTCGTGCGTTTGGACCCTAAACCTTAACAAATAAATAACAAAAGCGAACTAATGAATAACAATGATCGTGTAGATCATAAATAGCAAATTGAAATGAGAAAGTATGAACGCAAGCTTCTAGAAAGTCGCGGAATGCGAATTTAATTATCTATTTGTAAAGATTTGAAATTTATTTGAGATGTGGCGATAATAGAAGCAATTTAAAGTCGAAATATAACTGTTTTGTCTTCAAGATATTTTCGGATTACCTTTCTGGCAGTATCTATTTTAATTTTAGTAAGTGGAATGTATAACAGATTTACAGCAAATAATTAGTGACTATTGTATACGCTTAAGGTCCAAACTTTGGCTAATTGTGATTGACTTGAAGATGGCATATAAACATGTTGTCACATGATTTGTCACAACCCTCTGCGCCGACGAGTCAGTCAGTATTTGTTTGATTACATGTCGTTATGATAAATTGAAACTTTATATGCTTTTGGTACTTGCCCGAAGATTCCTAACTTAGTATATCATCATTCTCCTGTTTGGACATGTTTTAAACATGTTGTTAAATGATTTGGCTAGGTATTTAAGGAACGGCTGCCTGCCTGACGTCAAATTACCTTAGTTGCCTTTAACAAAAGCTGGATAAGAAATGAGGGTTGTCTATTCTACTTAACCACATACCACACGGCGGGTCAATTTACCTTAGTCGTCTTTTACGACACCTCGGTAAGAAATGAGGATAGTCTATTCTACTCAGCCAGATACCACACGGCGGGTCAACTTACCTTAGTCACCTTTTACGACACCTCGGTAAGAAAGAGGGTGGTCTATTCTACTCAATCGGATACCTCAAGGCTATCCTATCATATTCTATCGTTCTAATATTTTAAATGCGAAAGTTTGTGAGTATGGATGTGTGTTTGTTACTCTTTCACGGCGAACTCGCTGAACCAATAACGATAAAATTTGGCACAATTATTCCTTATTCACCGTAACGTATAGACTATAGAAATCCTGTTACCTATCTTAACTTAGGCCCTAACTTAGGCCCTAACTTAGGCCCTAACTTAGACCCTAACTTAGTATAATTGTCTGATAAAAGAAGGCGCACAAGTCGTTTAGAATATTGCAAATGTTGTTTTTGAAACTTTGTAATGTTGTTGACATTTGCGTAAAGGTCTCAATATAGCATGACAATAGCGGTCACGTCGTATACGATAATTGTTAGTTCACGCAACAAAATTATATCGTTTTTTAGAATTCTTCAATGAAATAATGTTTGTACACATAACAATGTGTCGAACGGCGTCGGCAATTGTAAGGTCTATATAAGGTTGCAGCAAAACAACGCTAAAAGCCATTTAACGAAAGCTGATAGTGACGTCATTGGTTTTTGTATTCCCTTGTACTGCCAACAAATGTGTAATTTGCTTTATTACATGCTGTTAATTGCGTACTTTATAAACTACGTAATTTAATTTTAATACAAATCATCATACTCTTGTCCTTATCCCAGTCTAAGTGGAGTCAGCACAACATATTATAAACATGCTGTCACATGATTTGGCTGCATTTTTACGACCGACCGCCTGCCTGTCATCAATATACCTTAGACGTATTTTACGGATACCGTAAGAAAGAGGGTGGTATTCTACTAAACCGGATACCACACGGCGGGTCGACTTCCCTTAGTCGCCTTTTACGACACCTCGGTAAGAAATGAGGGTGGTACTATTCTATTGAGCCAGATACCACACGGCAAATGATTTTAATTTAAATATGACAGTAAAATTATAAATCTATACTAATATATAAAGCTGAAGAGTTTGTTTGATTGATTGTTTCAAAGCGCTAACCTCAGGAATTATTGGACCGATTTAAAAATTCTTTAAGTGTAAGATAGTTTATTTATCAAAAAAGATTAAAGACTATATAACATCACGCTTAGATGAATAGGAGAAGAGGAGCAATAAGAAATATTGTGAAAACCACAAAATTTAAAGCTTTCTTTGCATGCGAAATGAAAAGTAAAAATTGTGTTAATCGTTGATCAGAAATGCATTATGCAAGAGCTTGTTCTTATCCGTTGAGGTGCTAACGTTAAAACAGTACAAACAGTTACTCACACACGCACAATTTTTGCCATTGTAATATTAGTAAGATTTAATTCTCTCCTAGGTTCGCACAGTCTACGCCCAAAAGAGGTGAAAGATCTCGCTGAAAAAGATCCTGGAATTCCTGAAGAACACCAGCATTGGCAGTGAACTGTAGTCAGTGGCAATCACAATAGATCAGTAATGGTCAAAGTGATACTGGGCCTTCAGACCCTGCAAAGCCACTACTCCCAGAAGAAGAAGAAGATTTTTTATTTTAATCAAATCGTATGTAAATAATCTTTATTCAATAAACCCTTTTGAAGCAATTCGTTTTGTCAAGGTTCAATATGATTAATGAAGCTACAACTAGTTCGGAACGTTGCCCTTACCGAGAAGAACCGAAAGAAACTCTGCGGTCATTCTTTTAAACATTTACAATTTACTAATTAAGCTGTATGTCGAAAGCTGGAAGGATTTTTAAGTCCCAATATTTTTATAATTTATATTCTTTTAGTCTTCAATTGTATAACGGTTTGCGTATAACCAGTATTTTACAAAAGCCTTTAAATAAATCCATTGAATCTAATGTTTATATATTAAGAGAACTGTTGTTAACAGGAGGCGAATAGTGGCATTAGAAAGTAGGTACAAGGCCTAATTACAAAACTATATTTGCGCGAGCTTATTGACTGTACTTCCACGTTCTAAAGCTACGGTCACATCATTTAAATAAATAAATATATGGGACACTTACACACAGTCGTCCGTCTGCAAAGTAAGTCACTTAATACTTGTGTTATAGTAGACAGACAACTGGTGAATATATGCTTATATGTTTTTTAAATACATGCTTAAATACGAATATACACCCAGGCTCAAAGACCAACAAATTCATTTATAGAATATGTTGGCCCTCGGCGGGAATCGAACCCGCGACCTGCGGAGCTGAAGGCAGGGTCACTACCCACTGCGCCAACGAGCCAGTCAACTGGACTTAAGTACAAAGATAAAAAATAGCTAATGTCACTTTTCCGCCGATCGATTATCAATTGCTCTATTCAGGCGTTTTAGAAGGATTACCAGTTGCACACGAGTCCACATTTCATGATGATGCTTCAGAAAACAATTGTTGAGACTGTCGTAATGAATGTGTGTAGTGCTTCTGTAGTGTGGTAGTAGAGTTCGTATTGGTATCGGTAGGCGTGTTGTATGGTTGTATTGATGTATAAAAATATTATAAATTATTATAAAGTAAGAGATTGTCCTAAACTAAACATTACGTAGATTTGCTTAACGAACGCGAATAACGGCAAAAATAATTCTGGCATTACCTTTTCAAACCTATTTATTTATACTTGCAAGTTGAGGTGTTTAATGCGAAAGATACAAAGTAATAAATTTATGCAATAACTTAAATATTTTTGTACGACAACATATCGCGGGTATTTAAATCGCGACAAAATTTAGCCAGTACCTAGTGTAAATGTGCACCGAACGCATATAAAACGGCATACCTCTGTAATCACTTCCTAAATCACTTGTCGCCAATTATGACATCACGAACTGGACCGGCTTCATTATATGCTCTTATGTTGCGAAATATCTGCGGATATGTTGGAGGTATATAAAATAATCTGGGCTTTTTATATTTAGTCCAGTTACTGTGATATAGTGTATGGCAACACGTAAGCTTCACAGTATATTTTTAGCAATCGTTTCCTACCAATATTATAAATGAGAAAGTTTGTCAGTATGGATGTATGTTTGCTACTTTTTCATGGTGAATCCACTGAACTAATATCGATGAAATTTAGCACAATTATTCCTTATACAGCGGGGTAACATAAAGACTAGAAATCCTGTTAATTCTACAGGAATAGTATGACATTCAAAATCGCCATCTATTTTCTACCTATCACGCAAACGAAGTCGCGGGTATACTACAAAGATACATTATGAATAAATTTGGAATATAATAGACAAAGTATTTCAAAATTTGCGCCTCACAAAAGTACGTAAGTCGTTTATGGTTTTTGATTATAATATTCTATAATAAACCTCCACCATCAATTGTAGCTTTCCCATTACAGCATTTTAAAAAACTGAGGCTGGAGGCCGATACAAAAAGCGTATAACACTATTGAGGATACTATCCTAATAATATTATAAATTAAAGAAAGAAAGAAATAACGTTTATTTCATTCTCCCGTGATAAACAAGTTTGTGAGCATGGATGTGTTTCTTACTCTTTAACAGTGAATGCGCTGAACATATTACCCATTTAAAATAAATGTATCAAAAACATAAAAAATATTGAATAGCAAAATTATTAGAAATGTTTACAAAAATACCTATACTACGATTTACCTGTGGCATATACATTTTATCTCGTTTAGTGACAGGAAACCTCGTATCGACAATTATAGTAAAGGAGCGTGGGCCGATTATCGATAGTCAAATATGAATTTAATAATAACTGTGTTAATGATTATTTTCCCGCAGCGGAAGTATCGATATCTAGTGCGGTGCACTGTTAGGGACCGGTAGATAAATTAAGACAAAATACATAATAGGTGCTTTTAGCGGTACCTCATTTCTTATCATTACTGTATTACTTGTAGGTTACTGTCGGTTTATTAACATGAAAGGCTTTGCAGGGAAATTATTGTGTGCTAGTTTGTTTAAGGATAGCCAATTTGAATTTAGATTTTAATAATAATCATTTATTTGCCAGAATATGAGTAGAATACTAAGATGTTGACGTCGTGAGTAGTATTCATAGTTAATGTACAGAATACAATTTTAAGTAATTGTTTCATCCTCGAAAATTATAAAAGTTACGTCCCCCGCCACATTTGTCCGTCTGTTTGTTTGCGATGAACTCAAAAGTCATTTACACGGATTTTTATAAAGTATTCACCAATAGAAAGAGTGATTTATGAGGAAGGAAAGTTATTTGACGATTATTACTTATTAATTTTTGAAAAGCCATAAGAATTATGCTTCTTCTTCTGATATTCTTATTAATTCACTTAGTTATGTTAGTCATTCCACGTATAACTGTTAGCACGCCCAATATAGCAGGAGGAATTAGCAGCATCAGCTTTATTAACAAAATTATTTAACATTAGACAAATACCCAAAATATAAATATTTATGACATTCATAATAGTATTACTAATGAAATTTAAAAAAACAATTGAAGTTTATTTGTTTATTTTTAATTTTTTAATATTAAAAATTTATATAATTGAAGGAATTTTAACGTTAAATACGACGCGAACGATTTGGCGGATACAACTGGTATATCTACATTTACCATAAACCTAAACGGTATTGCTCATATTCTTGAAGTATTAATAATACAAAGTAACGGTCTTATTGTGAAGAGCCTCGTCCAACATCTTCCAGAGGCTTTCGCTTAACATTTGGATCAAGAATCGGATGCAGAAGGCAGTATTAGTCACTCTGGAGCACTAAACCACCAAGGGATATTGCCCCGCTACCGGCGGACGATAATTTTTTTATATTTTTTAAATGTTTTTTTAAGTACTTATGTTTTTTATAATTATAAATATTTAAAAATGTTAGGTCAAAGAAAAATAAAGTTATACTAATATATAAAGCTGAGTTTGATTGATTGTTTGAACGCGGTAATCTCAGGAACTACTAGACCGATTTGAAAAATTCTTTTAATGTAAGATAGTACATTTATCGAGGAAGGCTATAGACTACAAAACATCACACTAAGATTAATAGGAGAGGAGCAGCAATAAAAAATATTACGAAACTAGCAAAATTTACAACATTGTTTGCATGCGCTAAGTAAACGATGAAAGTTATTCAAAAATCTCTTATAATTAACTCACGATAACTTCTTTTATGTTCAAAATTTCAATTCGGGAAAAAAAATTGTGACATACTGATTTCAATGCGGGCGAAACTTGGCACTGCTAGTGATAAATAAAGTAATAAACAATTATTATTAATTATAACATCACTTCATCGTAAATATAAAGCGATATTGCCACAACAAAACAACAATGCAGCTCCTGGCCTACGAGCGACGGAGGCCGACAATCTTACTTTAATTGCGTGTAACATAAATTACGGCCAACTTATTACAACCCGCTCCTGTTCTATACATATACATGATCATAGTATGGATATACCTAGTCGATTGAGTAATGCGCTTGAATATTAATTTGCGGACGAAATTGCTAGACTTTAATATGTTTTAAATGTTTAATTATTTTTTTATTCTTGTCACACGTGCTCTGTACAAATAGCCTTCGAGAATTAATAAAATTAAATGGAACGATTACGATAGAAGCTGTGTGGTATCCGGCTTAGTAGAACAGACTAGTCTTATATCTTACTGAGATGTCGTAAAATACGACTACGGTAAGTTGACGTCAGGCAAGTGGCCGGTCGTTAAATACGTAGCCGAATCATGTGACGATAAGTTTATATCATGTTGTTCCGACTTCACTTATAGTGGGATAAGGGCACGCGGACAACGACTACAGACTAGAATAGACCACCCTCACTTCTTACCGAAGTACCGTAAAAGCGGCTAAAGTATATATAAAGCCGGTCATAAAATAACTACCCAGGTGTAACAACATGTTGTGCCGAGCCCACTTAGAATGGGATAAGGGCAGGACATGATTTTATATCAGTCTTTAGATTAACTTTTCTTCATAAATTCTCTTGTTATTTCCATTTAAAATAATTTAGGCGGAAGAAGCAAAAGTTCCATAAATTCAAATTCAAAATATTCTTTATTCAAGTGGACTGTTCAATACTTTTGAATCGTCAAATATAATAAAGAAGCTACCACTGATTCGGAAGTTTGCTACCGAGAAGAACCAGCAAGAAACTCGGCGGATAATCTTTAAAAAAAAATACAATTTGTTTAATGGAAAGCAGCAGCGTTTGACGTAAAAATATATAACACGTAAATATAACGCAGCTAACAGGAGAATGAATTTCATAAAATTCATTGTTTTGATATCATCATTGATAGTTGGCTATTCTGTGATCGGTTTTACCTATTGTCAATAGTTTAGAAATATTCAAATATCCATTGTATTTATCGAAACGAATTTTCGTTTAACACCAACAAAAGTTATACTGATACAAAATAAAAAATGTACGATTAAATTACGTTTTAATAGTACGTTTTTTTGCATACAAACATTTAGAAGAAATCAACAAGTTATTTTATACAGACGCTCGCATGGCAAATTCTTAGTCTTATCGGAACATGTTTATCTTTAAACATCCTGTTTAGGCTACTGTTGGTATTATACCCTTTCAACTTAATAATTTATATATTTTTGGAGGCAAGAAAAGTTTTATTTAGTTTTAATTTCCTTTGAAAAATAAACGCCGTGTGGTATCCGGCTGAATAATACTTACAACCGCATAATACTGTAGTATATATTATGATGACAGCAATACTAGGTACAAACCTTTGTGGTTTTTTATAGTATTAAGTAACATTTGTTAATAAATTGTTTAAATTGTTAAATATATAAAAAAAGTGATTTTGAAACTTTGCGGAATTCCATAGTACAAAAGTCGTATATAAATCTTTGCGATTTTGTCGTGGACCCTATTCTCCTGATGATAAATAATAATAAATAAATAAATATATGGAACACTTACACACACGGTCGTCCGTCCCCAAAGTAAATAACTTAATACTTGTGTTATGGTAGACTGACAAATGGTGAATATATACTTATATATTTTTTAAATAGATACTTAAATACAAATATACACCCAGGCTCAAAGACCAACAAATTCATTTATAGAAAATGTTAGCCCCCGGCGGGAATCGAACCCGCGACCCGCGGAGCTGAAGCAGGGTCACTACCCACTGCTCCAACGGGCCAGTCATGATGATGAAGATATTGCTTCGGTTACGCGACAAAACGATCGTTCACACTGTCGAAATGCATGTACAATTTTGTTAGTGTTGGTGTTTTGTGATACGTGCGGTAACAAATCCTTCATGTATGAGAGAATGAGAACAATTTTGGCTTCCTACACTTAGCATTGCATATATTTTCTTTTATAAGTTTTTTAAAAATAACTTTTTCATTCTTTCTTTTCAGTATCTAGTCTTACTAATAAAAGTGAAGTTTATTAAAAGCCTGTTGTGATGGCGTAATTGTTAATCTATTGTAAACTGATGCTTAATATTTAAGCAGTAGTGAACCTCCATTTCTAGCCTCGTACACTTCTTGAGCGCCTTGCCTCACAGCTGGTGATCGAAGTCGTGCGGGGCATCATTATGTATTGGGAAAAGATCAAACACACACACACTACACAATTAATGGGAAGTACACCCAAAAGACAAAAACACATACAAAAACACTCTACACACACACTAAAGATTCTTCAGATAAACTTGCACCACTGCAGAGAAGCCATGAGCGAACTCTGCGAATATGTGATTAGCAAGCAAATAGATGTGGCCCTGCTACAGGAACCATACGTTGTGAATGGACGTGTGGTCGGTATGGGTTGTTTAGGGGGAGACCTAACCTATCACAACAATGGTGAGTCGAACCCAAGAACATGTATCTATACCAGTAGCAGGATCAGAACCTTAGGTCTAATTGAAATAGAATGTTACAGAGATTTAGTAGTGGTGGAAGCCATGATTCCACTAGATGAAGAAAAGAAACTAAGGATGGCGTTTATGTCGGCCTACATTCCTAGCGAGACCGACTTCACGCCACCAACTAGAGAACTGGAAGAAACTGTCAACAAATACAGAGGTAAGAAAATTTCTTTTATAATAGGATGTGATGCTAACTCGCACAATGAGGTGTGGGGTAGTACAGACACAAATAGGAAAGGAGAAGCACTGTTAGAATTTATCATAAGTAACAATCTCGAGATAATGAACATTGGCAATGAACCAACGTTCGTTACAAGCACGAGAAAAGAAGTATTAGATATTACTCTAGCATCAGAAGACATGGCCAAATACATCAAAGATTGGAAGGTGGATCTAAACGATTCGTTATCAGATCATCGCAGAATCACCTTCCACATAAACAGCAAAATTGGCAAATTGCGCATTAGAAATGTTAAGAAGACAAACTGGGACAACTTTGGGTCCTTAATGAGCGAATGGAGATCCAAATACACTTCCTACAACACGATAAAGGAGTTAGAGGAAGGCGCATTGGAACTAAGCACAGCATTAAAAGATGCCTTTGTCAGTACGTGTCCACTACGTGAGGTTACACAAGGTACGGGCCAACCATGGTGGAACAACGAACTGAAAAAACTCAGGAAGAAAGTACGCAAATCTCAAAGAATTGCCCTTAAGAAAGGGGATGAATTGAGCTGGGCAGAATATAGGAAGTATAGGACGGAATTCCGAAAAAGGTGCAGGAAAGAGTCCAGAAATGGCTGGCAGGTGTATTGTACAGGGGTCACAGAATACCCTGAAGCAGCACGCCTTATGCGTATACTGGCAAAAGACAGAACATGCAGACTGGGTAGTATTAAAGTGGAGGAAACAATAGTTACGGATCCCAAAATAATACTAACCAAAATGGCAGAAGCACACTTTCCAGAATGTAAAGAAATTAAAGAAGAAATGATATCACCAAGCACCGATTACCACTGGTCAGACCCGGGAAATATCATAACAGAAGAGCAGATTAAGTGGAGTATCATGTCATTTGCACCATACAAAGCAGCTGGTCCAGATGAAATACTCCCTAAAATGCTACAGGTAGCATATGAATACATTAAAGGAAACATGTTAGCACTTTTCAATGCGAGTTTGGCGTGGGGCTATGTCCCGACGAGCTGGAGAAAAGTAAAAGCGGTGTTCATTCCAAAACCTGGAAAGAAAACCTATCAGGAACCGAAGTCATTTCGGTGTATAAGTTTGTCCTCGTTCATTCTAAAAACACTAGAAAAAGTGATAGAGGGACATATAAGAACTAACCTAGAACAAAGCAATCTTCCACTGCATGAAAACCAACATGCATATATGGGGGGCAAATCAACAGAAACAGCTCTCCATAACTTAGTGGTAAGAATAGAAAGAACCTTATGTAACAAAGAAATAGCATTAGGATGCTTCTTTGACGTAGAAGGTGCTTTTGACAAAGCAAATCGCAATGCTATAAGAAACTCAATTTGTAGGGAAGGAATAACAAATGAAGTGGGACGCTGGATAATGAACATGCTAGAGCATCGTTCAATCGTGGCGGAGCTAAGTGGAGTTACACACACAATAAAATCAACGAGAGGATTTCCTCAGGGAGGGTGTCTCTCTCCTCTTTTATGGTGTCTCCTACTAGATCCATTAGTTAGGAAGATTAATGATAGGAAGACATACATGCAAGCATACTCAGACGACGGAGTCCTTCTAGTTACAGGAAAAGACCTGAGCACTATAAGGAACATAATGAGTAATAGCATTAAAACAACACTAAGATGGTGTCAGGAAAGGGGATTAAACCTTAATCCTACAAAAACCAAACTAGTCCTTTTTACAAACAAAAGGAAAATAGCCAACTTTAATCCTCTCAGTATAAAGGGAGCAGAGATACAGTTGATAAAGGAAATAAAATACTTAGGTATAACGCTAGATAAAACCCTAAGGTTTAGAAGCCATATCAAAGATCAATGTAACAAAGCAAAAATTGCACTCATGCAATGCAGAAGAGCGGTGGGCAGAACCTGGGGTATGAAGCCAAAAATTATCAAGTGGATATATACGGCTATCATATTACCCAGATTACTGTACGGCGCTTCGATTTGGTGGCACAGAGCCAACATCGGAGTCAATAGCAAGGACTTAACGAAGATACAGAGGATAGCAACACTAATGATCACAGGTGCAGTGAGAACAACGCCATCTGCTGCACTAGAAGTTCTGGTGGGACTTTATCCTCTGGACCTAGCAGCCAAGAGAAAAGCTATAGAACAATGGTATAAGATGAAAGTGTTCCAACAATGGAAAGGAAACTTTACAGATAAAGGTCATACAGATATAGAAAAGATTTACGGAGAAAATCTGTCTATGGTAGTCAGGAGAAGTGACCTGATCAAGAGACAGAAAATCTTCAACAAAAAATATAGGATACATATAGGAGTAAAAGAAGATTGGAAAGTGGAATATAGTGAGATGAGTCAGACCATCTGCTACACGGATGGTTCAAGACGAGAATCCACGAAGCTGGCAGGAGCTGGCATTATCTACAGCACCTCGTCAGATTTACACCAGGTCCTAAATCTGGGTAAATATACAAGTGTCTTCCAGGCCGAAATGATGGCTATCATGGAGTGTGCCAGGAAACTTAAAGAAACACAAATAGCATCAGGACATAATATAGTTATATATAGCGACAGTCAAGCAGCTTTAAAAGCACTTGACCGCATAGAAACAACCTCAGCTATCGTGAAGGAATGTAAACGTGTACTAAACGAATTAGCTGAGAAGGGGGAAGTAACGATTGCATGGATTCCGGGGCATAGTGGCCATGCAGGGAACGAACAAGCTGACGAATTGGCAAGAAAGGGAGCTAGTCAAACATTCGTAGGACCAGAACCCTTTCTCCCAATTGCACATAAAATAATAAAGGGTGTGATAGAAAAAAGAATAGAAACAGAATCGAACAAAAGATGGAGAAACACAATGCTCAGACAAGCAAAGCTGTTTCTCAAATCGTTTGATACAAGGAAGTCTAAACAGCTGATGTCTCAGAGCAGGGAAAATATAGCAATTGTAACAGGCATTACAACTGGGCACTGCCTGTTAAACAGACACCTGTCAATAATGAGAATAACAGAAGATGCTGCGTGCCCAGAGTGTGGAGAGGAAGAAACGAGTCTTCACCTTATGGTTGA
The DNA here is from genome assembly GCA_029227775.1 of Morpho helenor. NCBI lineage: Eukaryota > Metazoa > Arthropoda > Insecta > Lepidoptera > Nymphalidae > Morpho > Morpho helenor. The sequence goes on from JARGCU010000044.1 coordinate 3,740,345, forward strand.
GTGCCCTATGTACTCGCTGGTAAGATGGGAGATACTAGGTAAGGATGAAATTGAAGTTGAGGACCTGATAAATATCTCCTTCAGGGATATTATCAGGTTCGTAAAAGCCACGGGTAGATTAGAGCAGGTGACACTGTCGGGACAGCAGTGAAACCCTTGTCCCAACATGGGGAAATGGGTGGAATAGTCCGGAATAGGAGCTGACCACCCGCCCTGCACCGACAGGCGTCCCCGAAATTAGATAGATAGACCTCCATTTCTACATTTCAAGGAAATAGCAAGCCTTTCTATTACATTTATTTCATTTTGATCATCAGCAATGTATGCCCTGACATTTCATATCAAATATCTATATACATTTCCAGTCTCATAGGTGAGTTCTACATTACGTATTGACAATGACCACTTTATCCTTTTATAAAAACTTTATAAAATAATATAGTAAAGTTAAGTATAGTAAGTAGGCCTTACTATCCCACTGCTGGGCATAGGCCTCTTCTCTTCGTTTTTGGGGAGAAGGATTGGAGCTAAGACCTACCACACTGCTCCAATGTGGATTAGTAGGTTACACATACCCACAGAATTCCCTAGAGATAAGTAGGTTTCCTCACGATGTTTTTCTTCATCGAAATGCGTATAGATTGCAATTATCAATTAGACACTTAAGTTTTTAATAGAAACTCATTGGTGCCTACTCTGGGTTTAATTAAACCTGCGACCTCCTCGAAAGAGTCGCACGGTTTTATACCGCTGGGCTATCACACCTTTAAAAAATATAAAAGAATAAAAAAATGAGCAGGGAACAAACCGAAGCTGCCTATGCTAGTCCGAGCTCGTATATCAAACGCTTGCAGAATAGCCGTTGTGCAAATTATTCATAGGCTCATTATCATAAAATTAACGATAATAAATCATGGAGGTCCAATTAAACGAGCCTGATACGGAGCAGGCTTAGGAACGCGGAAAAATTACTTTAAGTAGCCAATTATTTATTGTAGATAACATTTTGCTTAATAATTATTTTGTTTATTTATAAAGAGCTTCGGAATTTCCGGTATACATTTAGAAACCGTATAAAATTCAAATTCATATTAATTTTTTTTATTTCCAAACAGGTGTTTACATATTACTTTCTTAATCCATGCTATATTATAAAACGCAAAAAACCGTCTCTGTCTGTTACGTTTTCCTGGAAGTCTAGTCTTCTGGACCAATCTTGAATTTGACTGGTCCGTTGGTGCAGTGGGTAGTGACCCTGCCTTAAGCTCCGCGGTCAATTTAAAATATATAATTTAACATTTATAAAATGATAAGACATATATGATGATAAGAATGTGTGGTATAATAATTACTCTTTAACCCTTGTACAAGAAAGTAATTACTATATCTAAATATTTATAAAAATTATATGAAAAAACCAGCCGAGTTTCTTGCTGGATCTTTTTGGTAGAGGCAGCTTTTCGAATCAGCAATGGATTTGACGATTCGAAGCACTTGATTACAAGTTTACTTGAATAAAGAATATTTTGAATTTGAAATCACAGACGCACCTGCAACCTAAAAACACTTGTTATCAAGTTTACTTGAGTAAAGAATATTTTCAATTTTAATATCTAGGATAAAAAAGATTTTCTTTGAAGTACAAGGAATAAACATATTGCATTCATGAGGGTAATTAAACGCATAACTTTGGAAGAATGAAGTCGCGGATAGCATTAGTAAAAAGTATGTAGCTTAATCGTTGTAACTGTAAAACAAAAGTAATAATAAAATGATTTTGCCGCGATGAAGTAAAAATAGAAAATATATATAGTGCTAAATGTAGAGTGGACGATCCGTTTACATACAGGAATTGTAGAAACACATGCAAAAACCTCCACCACCGCCACCACAATACACAAGCACTACACACGTTCACTATAACAAACTCAACAATCGTTTCGCCCCGCAACCGAAGCATCATCAAACTTACAAACTAAAAACGTCGTAAGATTATCGACGAATTAGATTATCGGGCATATAAGATGTTGTCCTACTATAGCTTGTCATCAAACCAAATTAGATTTTTTTGTAACTGATTTGTTAGTACCTAAACTAGATTGGAGATTGATTCGTGAATCGAGATGATCGATCGAGTGATTCGAGAGTTTATCGTTTTAACTGTTCTCGACTAATAAGCTTACCAAGCTTAGCATATTTTTATTCAAAAACAGGGAACTTAGAAGAAAGTTTGCAATTTAAGAACTGATACAATATCCGTCAGAAGAGAGCTTGATAGATTATTCTCAGGGAGCTGATATCAAATGGCCGTTGCTCGGTAGGCGAGTGTACTTACCACGATATAAATGTGCCTCATTAATCAACCTAATTACATCATTACCGGGATACAGTTACTGTCCGTTCACTATCGCCGGGCTTTTTAAATGGCTCTGAGATTGCTTGAGTATATAGACATTATGTTATAAAAATCTAGACCTGGTTACTTCATTAAAAAGGTCCGGGTTAGATCCGAAGGGGTTGTAAGAATTAACTCAGATAACATCATGTTATTTTTTTATTGATGAGAAACAAACTTCTCTCTTTTTGGAAAGAAGAGTTGTATGTCATACATAAATGAACATCCGTATTGCACTTTTGCACATTCCGTATTGCACATTTGTATTGCAGGAGAATATATCTCCTGTCCCTATCCCACTGTGTGTATGGTCGGCACAACATGTTTTTCACTTCCTCTAGGCGTCTCGAACGGGGTTTATCGGACGCTCAAGTGAAAAGGTCCCCAAGGCGGTGCATCTGGTGCTCCCGATGCAAATAAAAAAATAATTTAAAAAAGAGGTTCAATAATAGCTTAATGTTAAGGCGGAAAAAGGGGCGCTATAATTTACCAATCGAGAAATATCACATTGCTCCTGCGCCTTTTGTCAAGTCAGATCTTGGATTATGGCAAAATGTCCTTAATGTCTTTAAGAACAACAAACTGAGTAAATGGCCTTATGGACGTCAAGAAAGGAAAACGTTGTATGACAATGACTTTTATAAGCTCGTACAAGTACAACAATGGCATGACTGTGTCTAGGAATTAGGTCATAAAGACATTAATTTGTTTATTTTGTCCATGTGTTAGTCAAAATTAAATAATTTACGTCATAAGGATAAATCTGTTTTAAAATTTTCCGCATTGGATAGTTTGTACTATCTCAGGGAAATAAAGGCACTTATAAAAGACAAAGAAGCACTTGGAATAAAATTCGCGAAACTGAAGAGAAATGCGTGCGTACAGATACACGGGAAGGATATAACATAAAAAAATCCCGTATGCATTATTGATGGTATTTACAATAGTACTTGTTGGCTAGGTATTATACGACCGGCGTCCTGCCTTGACTTACTAAAACATCAGAAATGAAATCATCATCATCATCCTCCTGCCCTTATCCCTCTCTAAGTAGGGTCGGCACAACATGTTACAAACATGTATTTTACGACCGGCCGCCTGCCTGACGTCAACTTACCTTAGTCGTATTTTACGACTCCTCGGTAAGAAAGAGGGTGGATCAGAAATGAAATAATTTCGTGAATAAAATATATCAATACATTTGACCAATATTATTATTTCCAACCGCATTACTTTCTAAACCGCAAGTCTTTCGTATTTCAAATAACGAACAGGGTATTACGTAGACCAATAACTCAAGTATCAAAATTCCTGATAATTAGCCAGCTAACGGCAATAAATATTGCCAAGACGATTATTAACCGGCGACGGCTAATCACAAGGAGTTCAGTGTGACTTCAAAAGCTAGAGACTTGAGGCGAAATTATGATATCACATATATATTAGAGGCAATCGTGGCCCGGTGGCGTTGAGAACTGGTCTCGAATATATTTTGATAGTTAAAGCTAATATTAAAAGTTGGTGCAGTCGACATTGATCTATAATGCTATTGCTGTGTAAAATTATGATTACAACCGACTAACTGCACTATTGGCTTATATCTATTAATTGGTAGAAGGAGAGACTTCTAAAATTTTTTGAGTAGAATTGTTTAGGCAATTTATCTTCTTTTAGTATTGCTTAATGCGGTAATACCCAGATTAGGTAGATTAAAATATTTTAGGAGAGACTTAGTATCAATAGGGCAAAATAGTATCAATATAATTTTTTTTTAAAAGTTCGGATTGTATATATAATAACAATCACCGACGTAAGCTTGCATTCGCTTCGTGCTTTTCAAAAGTAAGTCAGAACGGTTGTGGTTTATAGTATAAAATTTATCCTGTTGTATAATTCCACGATCAATTTAAACTTTGCAATGACATTAAAAAATTAACTTGTAAGAAGAATCAAGTTATATTCTTAATTCATAATATACGCTGACCTTGTGCAAATTTCAATGGAACCTCTGGATTCTAAATATATTTTGAAAAGACCATCTGCAAAGGTTTTATGTAGCTGACTTAATTTGATAGCATCAATTTTCCGATACTAGAAAAGTAAATGGTTTAAACAACGTTTAATAAAATTTATTTGAATAATCATTATGAAATATGTATTTAGTTGCTTCTGATAATTAAAATAATAAACAGTCCAAAGCTTTTGTAGTAGCACCGTTCTTAGCGCCGCGAGCTACACTGGTTTTCTGCACCCTTCTATATAATTAAAATGCACACCGCTGTAATTAGAGAGGTACAAAGAAATCATTCCGAAAGGAAAAGAGATAATATCACTTAGAGTAAGTAGCATTCGATACAAATGAATGATATCAGGCGCCGTATTATGCGTGGAATAATGTTATTCAAAATACTTCCAACAGAGCTCAAAATTCGTGTTTTATTGGTACCCACGATTTTGTTCGATTCGACTTTAGTGTTAAAATACCTTCAATTATGTGCTATATTGTTTTTTATTTTATATGTTAGTCCGGTTTATAGACATTAATTGTGTTAAAATTAAAGAAATTTAATACATTCGATTAAAACAATTTCAAAAAGTCATTTCTCAATGGCTAGAGCGCGTGGGTTTGAATCAGTAATTAATTTTTTGAAACTTGACTCTCTCCTAAGCATTTTTGTTTTATCAATTTATGTTGAAGCAAAACAATAAAATCTGCATAAGCAGTAAGATTTTTGGGGATGGCAAATGGGTGGTAGGCATTAAAGTTCATGCCCTGTTCTTTCAGTAATTAGAAAGTAATGGGCCAGTAAAAAGATGTTACTTAATTATTTTTATTATTGAATAACGTAAAAAAGCTTCCAATTTGTCTAACAAAATCAAGTCGAATTGATTGTTGTCTATATTTCTTTGTTAGCATCATATGTAAAATGGAAATAGTAATAAAACAAAAAACGTCAAGCACCACAAAGGGTTAGAAACTATATTCGAGCGTAAACAAAACCAGTACCGCAAAAGAACGTATAACAAGCGAATTTAAGCAAGATCAAGGACTCTCACCAGAGCGGGCTTTCGAATAGTTGACTCGTGAAAAATTTTTATTTTACACAGAATTTAATTTCCCGCGTTCACGTGTCACGGGCCTCAAAAACTATTGCACATCGCTCAGACGGTAATACAAAGCAATCTAAATTGGAAAATAGGCAATGCGCAGTGTGTGCTTACCAAAAACGACCATTCTGAATGCGACGCGATTAAAAAAAGAAGTCCGATGCCGATCGCGGCGCGGGAGGGTGTGGGCACCCACCCCGACGCCCCCCTTTTTTTTCGTATTTTTTTTCTTTTTTCGGGAGGTGGGCGAAGCACGGGTGCATGCAGTGCCCACCTTTGTTTCGCATAAACAAATTAATTTCGGCCGCTGTTTTTGATGCCTAATTCGTTGGGTGATCGTGAGCCAACAACCCGGAATAAACCTTCATCGTGAACCTTTTCAAACGCTATTCTAAGGTTGAATTAACTTTTGTTCCGCGAATGGTGTTTGCGCTTTTCTTTATCGTTTCAACTTGAACTAACACAGTTTTTAGAAGTGGGACCATGGCAATTATTTCGATATTAGTGGATCCGCGGCATGATTCCCGCTAACTTAAGCTTTTGAATAGCTTCAATGCCATATGTCTTGTTCCCTGTTACCCAAAAGAAAAACAATATTTTTTATACTCTATATAGCGGGCGGGTAGATCAACTCAATCGAACTAATATACACCATTTCTTACCGAGGTGTCGTAAAAGGCTTTTAAGGTAGGTTGATCCACCGTGTGGTATCCGATTGAGTAGAATAGACCACCCTCTTCTTACCGAGGTATCGTCAAATACGACTAAGGTGATGTCAGGCAGGCGGCCAGTAGTTAAATAGGTAGCAAAACCAAATAACAACATGTTTATAACATCTTGTGCCGAACCCACTTAGAGTGGGATAAGGGAAGGAGGATGATTAACTCATTCGTATAAATTTTCTTCAGCAGTTTTTCCAGCGGATTAGCCGTGAACAATATGACAGACAAACATTCGTATTAATAATGGATAAATGTGCTGTCTTAATTTATTTATACATTATGTATGTTTCTGCTACAAATATTGGATAAGAAGGTTTGTGTTTTGTGTCCCTATAGGCGAATGATATTATCGAGATATATATTTCGCGAATACCCATAAAAATAGCTCTTTATTAGTTGCCACCAGTTTATCGGTCTATCAGTCAGCAGGATGCTGCAGATTGGTGAGGTCGGCAATTGCAAACACAAAATTAACGCAATTAACAAAAACAAAAAATGTCGATAATGCTGAATAAAGTTTATTATAAAACTGAAAATTTTTATTAGATTCGAATAAATATCAGCAGAACATTACTAAATTAAAAATGCTTTACTACTCGTATATAAGATATTCTCAATAATCATTCTTATATGTATTTTGGCTATATTTTAGATTTAAGGTAACATTTTTTGAATCGTTTCAGTCTTTTAGTTACTTTATCAGATATTTTATAATAGCGTATTTTAGAGAGATATTTCCATCGGTAAGTAAGTTATATTTTGCGAACTTACAGATTTGAGTGATGATCATTCGATAACATTTTTTTTGCATTGGATTCTATTTATGGCGAATTAAAACAGCTGTAACATTTTAAGATAGTTAACCATCTAGGATCTGCTACATTCATAATCTACAAAATAGATTAAAAAAATGTGTTAAGTTTTACGTTACATCAAAAGTATTGTATAATTGTATAACAAATAAATTATTTAAGAAAGTTTATCTTAATACTTTTTTGGTAGTATATATAGTATCTTAATACTTTTTGTAAAAGTTTATCTTAAGTCATTTCGATGAAGGAAAACAGCGTAAGGAAGAATATCTCTAGAGAAAGCTAAGGATATGTGAAACCAAACAATCCGCATTGGAGCAGCGTGGTAGGTATTAGCTCCAATCCTTCTCTCCAAAAACGGAGAGAGGAGGCTTATGCCCAGCTGTTGGATAGTAACAGGCCGCTACTTACTTTTTACTTACCGTTTATTACTTTATTTTATTAATACTTCAAAGAATGGGAGTAACAAAATTTATAAATTCTATAATTTTATAAGAATAAGTTCGACAGAAAATGTATAATTACTAGTTGTATCTCCCAATTTATTCGCGTCATATTTAACGTTTTAATACCATCAAGTATATAAAATTTATTTTTAAAATGTGTTTTGGTTTAAAAAAATATTTTCTTTATAGCAGAACGATTTTTCTCGCCGACTATGCGACGGTTTGTATTTTAAAACAAAAAAAAACGAAAAATATGATATGGGCTGATGGAATCAGGTGATAATCAGGCACTTCGCACACGTCGCAGCAGGCGGGCAGGGCGCCACCACTCATTAAGGGGGTGGGCAGGACAATGCATGTTTGTACTGCTTTTTGCCCATTTTTTTCATTATTTCATTTCATTTCGCCCACCGCCCACACATCCGCGCTCGCGATTGTGCCTCCGCTTTTTTATAATTCGTTACCTTTTTTATCGGCCGCTCCATTTTCAGAGGATGGGCCGGGCGTAGCGCAAACGGGCGACTCGACTGCCGCGTTTCAAACGCTTGAATGCTCGTTCTTATTTTATTCAATAGATATGACTAGACTTAAATCACGTCGTGTGATATCCGGCTGAATATAATAGACTACCCTCATTTCTTAACGCAGTCTCGGAAAAGGCGACTAAGGTAAGCTGAATACAATAGACCACCCTCATTTCTTAACGAAGTCTCGTAAAAGGCGACTAAGGTAAGCTGAATATAATAGACCACCCTCATTTCTTACCGAGGTGTCGTAAAAGGCAACTAAGGTAAGTTGACCCGCAGTATGGTATCCGGTTGGGTGGAATAGACCACCATCAATTTTTACCGGTGTCATAAAATACGACTAAGGAAATTTGGCGTCAGGAACGCGGTCGGTCGTTAAATACGTAGCCAAATCATGTGACAACATGTTGATAACATACTGTGCCGACCTCAGTTAGAGTGGGATGAGGGCAGGAAGATGACACCTAGACTTAAATCATTCCAATAAAGAACTGATCCTGTGTCTGTTAAAGCACATCCATCTAATCGGTCAACATCATTATTCTCCTGCCCTTATCCTACTGTAGGGTACTAAGTGAGGTCGGCACAACATGTTTTAAAGTGTTTATTACTTTATTTTACAACTGGCACCTGCATGATGTCAACTTACTTAGTCTCATTTTACGACACCTCGGTAAGAAATGAGGGTGGTCTATTGTAGTCAGACAAATATCACACATCGTTTATAATTTAACACGCGTTTTTCGAAAACATCATGAAGAAACTTGCATATCTTAATAGAACACTCGCGATCCACACTAGCTAGACCTAAGTTCCTTCTTTGAAAAAGTATATAAGACAACTTCGTCCAGCAATGGAAGATTAACAGACCAAAATAAACAACTCTCGTATTTGACATATTTAGGTTGGATTGTGAATAGGGTTACCACCTTTATTTTTTTTTAAATAGTATGTTTCTTTTTAAATCAAAAAAATATAGTACTTTTAGGAAATTCAGGAAAAAAAATAGTACACATCTATTTTCAATCTTTATTTATTTTTCCATGATATTTATCATTTCTTCTCGCTGGACAATGACAAAGGAGTTAGAGTTACTAACTAACTAAGCCCCGTAAAAACATGAATGAGTTTCGTTCAAACATTCCCTATGCAGTGCTGCGGGTGCGTTCCATTCACAGTTGATTTGAAAAAAAGCGTGACAATTGAATTAGCGATAAAATTTAAAACCGATAAAATTGAATTAGCGATAGCCGTGTGGTATCCGGCTAAGTAGAATAGTACCACCCTCATTTCTTACCGAGGTGTCGTAAAAGGCGACTAAGGTAAGTTGACCCGCCGTGTGTGGTATCCGGTTTAGTAGAATAGACCACCCTCCTTACCGAGGTGTCGTAAAATACGACTAAGGTAAGTTGACGTCAGGCAGGCGGCCGGTCGTAAAAACGCAGCGAAATCATGTTACAGCATGTTTATAACATGTTGTGCCGACCTCACTTAGAGTGGGATAAGGGCAGGAGGATATAATTGAATTAGCGATAAAAATATAGTATTTTTTGTCCTATATTGTTTTTCTATAATATATTATATAGTACAATTGACTAAAATTTAGTACGATACTATATATTATAATATACTTAACAACATGTTGTAGAGATTTGGCAAAGAAAGATAGGACAGAATGGAAGAGAAAAACATGTTGTGCCGACCCCACTTAGAGTGGGATAAGGACAGGAAGATATACTATATATTATAATATAGTACGGATGGCAACCCTAATTGTGAAAGTCTATTCCATATTGCAAGTTCAGCACGTACGCATTGTAGTTAGGACTGTGATAAAAAGCGACGTTTTGGCCACCCATAGTTGCTAAACTACTGTCGTTATGTTAAAATAAAAATAGGATGCAATATGTCGCTTGAAACGGCTGTAAGATTTAGTAGTGTTACAATATGCACGATTTGCGTAACGTATGTTCGGCATACAAATGTTTTTACACAACAAACATACCATCACCAAAATTTTTATTGGTTTATGAAATAAAATGTTACTCGAAATCTAGAAAAAATCACTTCTTTGAGTGAAATAAATTTCTTTGGATATTAAATAAATAAATTAAAAAATTATGGGACACTTACACACACGGCTGTCCGTCCCCAAAGTAAGTAACTTTTGTATTATGGTAGACAGACAACTGATCAATATATAATTATAAAATTTTTAAATACATACTAAATACAAATATACACCCAGACTCGAAGCCCAACAAATTGATTTATGGAAAATGAAAAAGTGGAGCTGAATGCAAGACCACTACCCACTGCCCCAACGGGCCGGTCCGATTAATATCTAAATAAAATAATAAGCAAAATAATAAGAAATCTTGTGTGTATTACTCTTTCTATTAGTTTATATGCAAAAAACATAACTGAATGTTACTGATGTCAAAAATTTACCTCTTCTCTATTTCAACCAGCCTTTTTTTTTGTATGTACTTAAGATTTTGTACGATTTGTTTTAAAAAAAAGGTGCCTAAATAAAAAAATGTCAACGTTTTCGATTCATGGTAGAAAGGAGCAACAGCCTGAAGTGATATTGGCGCAGCGATTGTCGAAGAGCCGGAAAATAATATTTGTTATCTCTGTGACTGATGGTAGAAGAATTTTTTTTGGATTAAAGCGAGAATATTTAAAAAAAACAGAAACTATTTCTTTTTATATTAGCGATTACTACAAAGCATAATCTCTTCCTTTTCTTTTTAACTAGATAGACTTATCCATTGCCGAACATAGGTCTTTTTAGGGGTTTAGATATATGAGAGCTCAGCACATGCCTGTGATTTTTATGTTGCAATCCAGTAGAGTGAATAATTTTCTAATTATTCATTTACTTCCGTATTCGCTGCTCTAATATAAATCCGCAAAACCTATTAGCCTTGCCTACAAAACTTTAAATTGAAGTGTACGGAATATTGTTTTTGATAAAACTTGAAAAATTAAGAAAAACTAAAAGACAGGTGGACTCGATCTGGGGTGTATTCAAATATCATCTCTTTAGTTTTTATACCGGGAATACTGGTGGCGCGCTAATCACGTGACCAATAGAAAAAGCCTATGAAGTGAGACCATTGATCTTTCACGGTCAAAGTGCTTGAAAAAACTTATTTGAATAAAGATTATTTTGTGTTAAGATTCAATTTGTTTTGATATCAAAATTAGGAAATTAATAGATTAAAATATTCCTAAACGCCAGTCTAAGCTCGCGCAAATCAATGATTGCCATCGCCTTAGTTGTGCATTACTCATACATTCATAGCATCGTTGGGTGCAGTGATAGGTGACAACCCATTATACTCCGATGCAATCTGTTGCTAGAATGATCCACATCAAAGGATACTTTATTAACACTTATTTTTTGCTTCAAATCGATTAAAGTGTATCTGGAATGAGCTAATAGAGTTGATAGGAAAAATTCCGAGAATGATTTCAATGCTATAATTAAAAAGTTATTGACAATCTTAGATAAAAAATAAGTTAAACGTATCAAAAGCTTTAAATGAAAGCTTTTAACGAAATATTTTCATGTCCTTACTGTTAACTCTTGAAGATTTCCCTTTAGAACTAATCTTTGCAGCAACATTAGGTCACGCTTAACATAAACACGCTTTGTCATTGAAAATAGAGCAGTATGTAAAATTTCAGCTCAATTGGACACTGGGAAGTGGGTTCAATTCAATTTGCAAGATTCCACCTTCGCATACATACATGGTAAGTTAAATAAAAGCTTTCAAAAAGAAAGATCGCATTGAAATATCGAGTGAAGCAGTTTGATACTTAAAAAAATGTGAAATTAATATAATAATATCATTCTTATTTTAATTAATTTTTTATATAAATAAGAATGACATTTTTTATATTAATTCCGTATATTATAGCACGTGCATCGTACGATTATGAACTTTATCAATATAAGAGAGATGAAAGAGAAAGTCTTCTATTTCTTTTTTTAAACATTTTAAAAATTGTTTTGTTTTTATAAAGTATACCTAACATATAAAGGTTTTGGAATTCGAATTTGAATCACAATAACGATAAAAGGTTATGACACTGTTAGGAAAAAACGCGGACGAAGTAGATTTAACTCGTTTGAACTTTGCAATTTTTTTTCAATATCGAGTATAGACGATTTTCTATATGAGGATGTTTTTTTACAATAAAGGTTAGGGTTTACTGTCCTATTATAACATTTATGTTAACAACATTAAAGATAAGGTAAGAATAATTATCGGAAAAAATACTTACGACGTAGCAAGAGTAAATGGGTTATTAGTTAACATAAGGTCGCATTGTTAAGTTATCGAATAGTAGAGTTTAAATAATTGAGTAGAGGTTTTACAATGAGACTAGCAAGACCAAAAGATAAAAGTGCGATTCTTTCGAAGAGGTCGCTGGTTCAAACCTGGGGCAGAGTAGACCCGCCGTGTGGTATCCGGCTGAGTAGAATAGACTACCCTCATTGCTTACCGAGGTGTCCTAAAAGGCTATTAAAGTAAGTCGACCCACCGCATGGTATACAGCTAAATAGAATAGACCACCCTCATTGCTTACCGAGGTGTCGTAAAAGGTGACTAACGTAAGTCGACGTCATGCGCCGACCGGTTGTAAATTATGTAACAACATGTTTATAATGTTGTGCAGACCCCACTTAGAAAGGGATAAGGGTAGAAGGATGATGATAAAACTCAAATAAACATATGTATAGAACCGGCTATACTCGCGTCTTATTCTATCGGGTTAGCCCGACTAGTTTCGAACCCATTCAATAAACATGCTTATTACAAAAGAAAGTTAACAAATCGTTTACATATAAAATACATTCCGCACGTGGCACAAAACAGAATAAACCCACCAAATTCAAACGGCGCCAACCAAAGAACGTTAGCATTGCGGTAATTAAAACTAAATTCGGCTGCATTAGACGTAGAATCACGTGCTAATTGCGCAGGGCTAGCAGCCGCGACGCGAGCCTGACAAACGACTTTGATCAATCACCCTCCTCCGTGGCCAGCCCTGGCCGCGGCCGCCGCGCGATTTGTTTTGCCAACCCTGCCTCGAGGCATTCTGCTTATTTAATTGATAATGAACTCTATTTGTACCTAAAATATGGTTGTATTTCGAATGATGTGATTGGAAGTGTAGATTTGATGTATTTTGACGTAATTCTTGTGAAATATGATAGGCAAATGGTTTTTGGGCGATGACTTTGACTTGTATAATTTATTTGATAAGCGATAAGTGACTTAGAATATAAGTAACTTATTACTGCGTAATTAAGAAAAATATGTTCATTCAAACAAATTGAAATTGCGTAGCATCGTCATATAAAGTCTTAAGGTAAAGTTGTTACATTTAATAAGTAAACAACTTTCGATGTTGACTGCATAATCTAGAGAAGCAAGTCGAAAATTCGTTTCATTTTGGAATTTTGCTTGTTATGATGTGTGGTATCCGGCGGAATAGAATGAACCAACCTCATTTCATTCAAAAAAGATGTCATAAAAGGCGACTAAGATATGTTGACCCTCCGTGTGGTATCAGGCTAAGTAGAATAGACCACCCTCATTTCTTACCGAGGAGTCGTAAAATACGACTAAGGTAAGTTGACAGCAGGCAGACAGCGGGTCGTAAAATACGTAGTCAAAACATGTGAAAACATGTTTATAACATGTGCCTACCCCACTTAAAGGGATAAGGGCAGGAGGATGATAATTTGGAAGTTTGGGTTTTTCTTTTATTTTTGAGAGATTTATTTAATAATTATTATGTTCATAAGTATCACAATGCTTTTAAAAAAAAAATACGAAGGCTCACGGCATATCAACCGTCATTGAGGATTGCAGTACCTACTTCAAAAATCATTCTTAAATAATATTATTATTATTTAAGAATGATTTTTGTTATTCAATATATAATTTTTTTTTCCCAATTATGACAAACAATTTACAATTTAAGGTAAAACCATAGGAAAATTTGGATGACAAAGCAGATTTCTCAAGAAAACATTTCCCAAATGCGAATGGATTTGCGTGAAAAGTTATCCTCATATTTATAGGTACTAAAGAATACATAAAATGAATGCAAATGAAAACTTAAGTTTCCCTTTAAAACTACTTGATTGTAGTAAGCTAAGCAAAATACACGACTGTTTTATTCTAAATCCAAAAAAATATTATGCAGTATTGTCCAAATAAAAGTAAAAATATTGCTATATTAGATTGGTAGACCTGATTAGTGTTTAGGGGAAGAAACAAACATTAACGAAATCGGTTGTATAAAGGCTTTCTAAAAAACGATGATTTTCAAAAGATTTTCAGAAGATTTTCAGAAGCTGTACGATTTCCCGAAGCTGTTGTTGAAATAAGCTATATCTAATGGGAAAGTTTTATTCAAACAAATTCCATTAAGGTAGTATCGTAAAATATAAACGTTAACTTTACTTAAAAAAAACTCCTCAGACGTGCTGTATTAATAAGCTAGACTCGAGAGATCATAACCGCAATTCTTAGTATCTATATATGTTATATACAACAACGATATTTTCTCTTAATGCTTATGCAATAATAAAAAACAATTTTCCCAAAGTCAACACATTTACTCTTTCTCAACAACTCAATGACACATAAAGTTGATAAAATTGTTGCAAGTTGAACGGATTTATACTTTCATTTATAAAATAAATAGTTTGTGGACAGCAATGATTTAAGTATATTATTATTTCATAATTTTACTTAAGTCTTCTACATCTTAAAAGTCAGTGAAATTAAACAATAAAATCGTAAATCTCATCTACATCTTTAGCTCATAAAAAGCTATTTAAAAGACAAATCACAGATTATAAAATTGTCGTTTGACGGAAGATCGGAGATAAATGAGTTGCGAAATTAAATGAAAACTTTTCCTCTCCTTCACTCCTAAGCAATCGTATTTTTTATCCCGTTCTATCTTAATTCCTTTTTAATATTCATTCTTTCAACACTTATTATTATAGTTGTTTGATTTAGAAATTCGCTCTTATATCTCAAACCTATTTTGAATTTGACTGAAGTAGATGTTGCGTCCAGTATTTTCAACCCCTTTTTCCCAAATCTTCAAATGTCCCCCACAATTAAGATTCGGAAAAAAGGGAATCTTGCAATATCATTTCACATTTTTTCTTTTTTTTTAATAAAAAAACTATTGTAAATGCTTGAGGTATTTTGCGATCTGCAATATCATTAATATTATCCTTATATATCCTCTCTCCGTTTTTGGAGAGAAATATTGGAGCTAAGACCTACCACGCTGCTCCAAAGCGGTTTGGTAGATTTCACATATCCCCAGATTTCCTCAGGATGTTTTCCTTCACCGAAACACATTTAAATATTAAAGATACATTAAATATGATTGAAGCTGTGGTAGCCCAGCAGTAACCCCGTGCGACTCTTTCGAGGAGGTCACAGGTTCAAACCCGGGCAGGCACTAATGAGTTTTTCTGTTAAAACTTGTGTCTAGTCGATAATTGCAATTTTTCACACGCTTTTCGGTGAAGGAAAAGATCATGAGTAAACCTGGAGATGAGAATTCTGGAGATATGTGTAACCTACCAATACCAACCGCATTGGAGCATCGAGTAGGTCTTAGCTCCAAACCTTCTCTCCAAAAACGGAGAGAAGAGGCCTATTCTCAGCAGTGGGATAGTAACAGGCAGCTACTTACTACATATATAATATATAGCTAATATGTTTATAATCAAATGCACACACAAAATATGAGAATGGAAATAAATTTCACCGCCCTTACGTCCCGCGCAATCTACGAAACGGGTAGGAATTCCAAAACCGCACAACAGAACCGAAAAGAGAATCAACCCGACATTTTCACTATAAGTTTGTAAATTTACAAGGCAATTAAAATAAAAAATGGGATGCACCCCAACACCACCACCCCTTTAATTATGATTTTTTGCATTTTTTAATGATAATAAATTCGCTGGTCGCGTCGTGCTCATAAGGGTAATTCTTTTGTAGAAACAGATCACTTTGTTTTTTATTTTGTTATGTTTAAAAGTGCCGCGTTTAAGGTAAAGTGATTTTGCAAAATTTAATACGTTATTTTGCTAGTTACGACAAAATCGTAATGTCGTGGAGGCTACCCTCCTCATTATACTTCGGTTAGGGCGAAACGATCTTAGAGATTGTGGTAGTGAACGTGTGTAGTGTTAATATTGGCGGCATATTCCGGTACATGTAGTGACTTGTCCTTTTTTTTCAAATTGACTGTATGCTGTTAGCCCTAACGGCTTTTACAGCGTCACCGACGGGACGGGCGTGCGCAGAAGCATCGTCGAGGTTGCGAGATGCAGAGAGTAGAGCGCAAAAATTCTACTACCGTTGGAACGAGTGACTTGTTCTGCATGTATCATCATCCTACTGCCCTTATCCCACTCTAAGTAGGTCGGCACAACATGGTACAAATATGATGTCACATGATTTGGCTTCGTATTTATGACCCGTCTGTCTATATCAACCGTACCTTTTTACAAATCGGCCGAGCTAGAAATATCGAAACAATATTTTCTTTCAGCTCAGCGGTATGACTCGCGGGTAAGATTTAGGTATTTGTATATATAACGATTATTCGCATGTGTAAAATTATTTTAAATAGTCGGTTTCATATGAGCATGCATTTGATTCGTGGTCACTTTATCGTGACCACATTAATATAGGCATAACAAATAAAATAGGTTTGTGTTTTAAATAGAAACAGTGAACGCATTTATTTATTAATAATAGATTTACTTAAATCGCGCATTCTTTTATAAACGGGTATAGGTGTTTTCAAAATATATACAAGAAATCGAGTAAACCACCATGAAACCAACCACCTGTTTTTCCCGAATTTTGAACATAAAAGTAATTAACGTGAGTTATATATACGAGATTTTTGAATAACTTTCACAGTTTATTTAGCGCAGTCAAGGAAACTATAAAAATTTTGCCGTTTTCGGAATATTTATTATTGCTGCTCCTCTCCTATTCAGTTACTTATTTATTTATGTACCATAAAAAATGTTGGAAAAAAACATTATTAGTAAAATAACGTGTACAAACTGTGTGTTCAACTTATCTCTATAACAATGATCTCTACCAGCTAACCTACGAAGTGAGACAATTTATATTTAAGAAAAAGTTGGTACGCAAATATCAGAAATTATGCATTAAAAAATTACCTTAGTAAAAAATTTCCTAATTTAACTTAATTTAATTTATCTTAGCGTGATGTTATATAATCTAAAGCCTTCCTCGATAAATGGACTATCTTATACTCAAAGAATTTTTTAAATCGGTCGAGCTTTATATAATAGTATACTCGTACATTGTTAATATTATTTTTAAAATTACCAATGTACAACCATCGTGTAGTGTCAGGCTGGGTAAAATAGACCACCCTCATTTCTTACCGAGGTGTCGTAAAAGGCGACTAAGGTAAGTTTCGTTCAGGCAGTTTGTCATAAAATAACTATCCCAATCATCTTTTACAACATGTTTAAAACATTCTCCCGATTCTATTTAGAGTAGGATAACGGCAGGAGAATAATGAAGGCGAATGTACAAACTAATCCCTGGTAAAAAATAATTACCATTTCCATACGTGTGTGTAGAAAGATACGTTTGAATTAAATTACTAGCCTATACATTCAATGAATGGCCGCGACTTTTGAACGAGGAGCCAATAAAAAATCCCCCTAAAAACCGCCTAATTCATTGAATTTTATAAATTAACCGACGTCCGTGCATTTCAAAAGAACCGCCGATTCACATCGATACTGTATCGGGTAGGAATCTCGCAAAAAAGCCCACCGGTTAATGAAAAAAAAAACTACACGCAGTCAATATTTGATGAGAGCCAATTTAAATGTTCGTCCACTTGTAGACATCGCATAGTTCGCTGTAGCTGTATGCCACATGTGGGGGTAACGCCCGCCGATTTCCCGAAAAAAAGAAAAACGAAGAAAAATAAACATGGCGGCGCCTCCGTGCGCGGGAAAAAATGCAGATATAATGCCAGTAATAATAATAATAATAGGCGATCGGCCGCCGGTCCGGTCCGCCCGCCCCCACACAATTTTCATTCAAATGTGCTTGGGTTTTTTTTTTTTTTTTTACTATTTTTTTTACGATATTTTTTTCGGGATTTCCATTAGTAAAGCGAGTGTCGGATAGTTTGCGATGTAACCTGAATTGATTAATGGCTGTGTGTACAGATTACACGTATAAATGTAAGGCCATATACACTCGCGGAACTAAATGTTTTCTCCAAGAGTGCGATATTTTGAATATTCCCGCAAAGTCACAGATAGATAGAATTATTTAGAAATTATTACAAAAGTAATAATAAAATTATTAATAAATTATAAAATCATTTTCTCTCCGCAAAGTAATACCTAATTCTATAAATTAAAAATTATTATTTCAGAATTTTCCTATTATCCCACTGTTAAAGTTAGACTCACCACGCTACTCCAATGTGAATTGATAGGTAATATATATCCTTGCTATAAATAGCATAAGAAGCTGTGATGTGCTGTGAATCGAATTGTGCGACTCTTTCGAGGTGTCACGATTTCAAATCCACTATTAAGTTTTTCTATAAAAACTTATGTGTCTAATTGATAATTTATCGCACGCTTTTCCGTAAAGGAAAACATCGTGAGGAAACCTGCATATCTCTTGAGAATTTTGGGGATATGTTTAACCACAAATCCGCTATGGAGCAGCGTAGAGTGCGTGGAGTAGCCCCAATTCTTCTCTTCAAAAACGGAGAAACGAGACCTTTGCCCAGCAGTGGGATAATTATATAATGGGAACAGGTTGTAACTCTACTTTTTTACTTTTATATATCCCAGGAACTCTTCAGAGATATGCAGGTATCATTACGTTCACCGAAATTATTTATATCATGTTAATGCATTACAAATTCTACAACTTTTTGTGATTCCATTATGTAAGGGAATTTAGTGATAATTTGTAATCAAGTTATGTACCCACAATTTTGCTAATAAAAAAAGATTATTATTACTATTATTGCTTTCTTCTGTTTTGCAAAGAATTCTTTGTCGTGATATAAGTTCAAATCATATTGCAATGTTGATGATAAGAATTTTTTAAATATGTCAATCAATTACCTCCCACAAAAGGATAATCTCGAGATAATCAGTTTAATTGGACAGTGTAGCGGATTTCATATGAAAGAGAATTATGGATTTCTAATTCTGCCCTAAGATTTTAGTTATCTTTACTGAGATAAAAGCAATGACGATTTACATATACGCCTTCAGCCCTTCAAATATTTTATACCACAAATCACATCATCCTTTAATCCTTTCGGACGAGAGTAGGTCATACAATTTTCAGATTTCGAATATTAGTATGGATGAAGTTATTTTCAAATCTATTTTGGAATTATCTTCATTTTCGGTTTTTGATTTTTATTTTATTATAAATTCAAAAGTCTGTTTGTCTGTCTGTCATACCATCACGGCGAATCCGCTGGAACAACATTGAAATAAATTAAGGTTAACTGAAGCTTACGAAACTGAAGCATAACGTGGAGTATAGGAAAAAAAATGCTTTCTTTCTTACGGGAACAAAAAAGAAATACATAATTTATAACCGAGGGTGTTTAAAAATTCAAGTTGACGCAAATTTACGGGTACAGCTTGAACTAACTTGTAATGACACATCGTGATGGTATGAAGTTCAAAATGTTAAGGGCTTTTGCTAACCAAGCTGTGCAAATGGATATAGCTCGCTTAGTTCTTATACAAGACATTAATGACTAAACGTAACTAGTAATAAGAATTATATTTTTAAAAGAGCAACCGCCGAGATTCTTGCTGGCTCTTCTCGTAATGAACAGATTTCCGAACCAGCAGTAGAATTGACAATTCAAAAGCAATTCTTTACAAGTTTATTTTAATAAAGAATATTTTGAATTTGAATTTAAGAATAGATCAAGTTACGATCGTATATTCAAAGATCCATCAAATACCTTTAATTTAGACTACCTTCGCTATATACAATTCCGCGTATTAGTTTTGAACGATAACAAGGTACGCGCGCGTGCCCGAGTACTGAACGAAACGAAAAAAAGCGGGAACAATGCAACATGACATTCAATTTGAACTCGGCCGAAGGCCCACGCGTTCAATAATTAACATAATGTACTTTTTCTCCTTTTTGTACTTCCCGTTTGACACTCCATCACTCATGGAAATTCCATTTTCAATGCTGCTATATGAGAGGAGGGGCGCGGGTGGTCTTTGCATCCGCGCAATGGACATGGCGGTTTTGGGGGTGAGGGTGGTCGAAAAAAAGATTGTTAAAAAGGCTGGGCCCCCGCGACGGCGGTGTGTGAGTGCGTATGGGTAAAAAACTCACTAATCGATACTATAGATTCTGAAGGCAAGTATGCTGCGCCGGTAGCACGGCGATTGGCCGTTTTTTCGGCCCGCTAACGAAGCGGCGGGTGTTTAGTCTTTCGCAATCGCGAGGACCTTTTGACTTGTCCTCTTTTTACGGTCTAACTCGACGGTCAACACTTGAAAATTAAGCGTGCACGTTCGCACTTAACTTTGTCCTTGCTCGTTCTTTCTACCACGTGGTTGGGAAGGAAAACATTAAGAGCTTTTGTTCGACAGTGCGTTGGCTTTCCCCTTTTGTTTGTGGGATTTCACATGATCGAGGGGATTAAATGGATTTACGTGACTGGGACACTGTCTTAGAGCATCCATAATAGATTTTCGTTGCCAACGTATGTATATAAGGCTGAGTAGAATAGACCACCCTCTTTCTTACCGAGGTGTCGTAAAAGACGACTAAGGTAAGTTGACTCGCCGTGTGGTATCCAGTTAAGAATAGACCACCCTCTTTCTTAGCAAGGTGTCGTAAAATACGACTAAGGTAAGTTGACAAGCGGCCGATCGTAAAATACGTAGCCAAATCATATGACAACATGTTTGTAACATGTTGTGCCGACCCCACTCAGAGTGGGATAAGGGCAGGAGGATGATGCAAATTGGGCTATCTTTCTGTCTCTATTTCTTTTAAAATCAAATCAAAATCTTTATTCAAATAAGCTCTTACAAGCACTTTTGAATCGTCAAGGATCAATATGATTAATGAAGCTACAACTAGTTCGGAATGTTGCTCTTACCGAGAAGAACCAGAAAGAAAGTCGGCGGTCAATCTTTTAAACATTTTCAATTTAGTGTGATTAGACAAAAAGCTGTGGTAGCCCAGTGGTAACACCGTGCGCCTCTTTCGGGGAGGTCTAGGGTTCAAACCCGGGCAGGCACCAATGAGTTTTCTAGTAAAACTTATGTGTCTAATTGATAATTGCAATTTATCACACGCTTTTCGGTGAAGGAAAACATCGTGAGGAAACCTGCATATCTCTAGAGAATTCTGGGGATATGTGTAACCTACCAATCCGCATTGGAGCAGCGTGGTAGGTCTTAGCTCCAATCCTTCTCTCCAAAAAAAAAAAAAAACGGAGAGAAGAGGCCTATGCCCAGCAGTGGGATAGTAACAGGCCGTTACTTACTTACTTACTTACTTTAGACAGAGATAATTATAGGTATCTTATCTTCTCTCTCTTATTATTTATTATCACAGGCCTGACTCTGACTCTTTACTCTATGTATAATAACTCTATGGTACAACTCTTAAATAAGAATTAAATAGTCTGATTCATCATTGTAACCATCTATGATCTTTGTTCATTGTCTCGCTATTTCACGCTAAAGCATTCCCTGTTTTTATCCCGGCCTTCCCTTTGACTGCGCTTGTTGCGCTCTTTTGAGAATTAAGTGCTGTTAATACATTTCTGTTAGCTTTTTTGACTTTACATTTAGAGTATGCGTTCAGTTCCACTTTTGGGAATTTTTTTATGCACATATTTTTATATTAACAATAGACGTGTAGTATCTGGCTAAGTAGAATAGACCACACTCTTTCTTACCGAGGTGTCATAAAAGGCGACTAATGTAAGTCGACCCGCCGTGTGATATCAGATTGAGTAGAATAGACTAACCTCATTTCTTACCGAGGCGTCTTTTTAGTTGGTTAAACCTTCTCTTGTTCCAAAAGAAAAACTCATGATATAGATGAATTATAAACAACGCCGTGTGGTATCCGGCTTAATAGAATAGTACCACCCTAATTTCTTACCGAGGTGTCGTGAAAGGCGACTAAGGTAAGTCGACCCGCCATGGGGTATCTGGCTGAGTAGAATAGGCCAACCTCATTTCTTACCGAGATGTCGTATAAGGCGACTAAGGTAAGTTGACCCACCGTGTGGTATTAGGTTTAGTAGAATAGACCACCCTCTTTCTTACCGAGGTGTCGTAAAATACGACAGAGGTAAGTTGACGTCTCGCAGGCGGCCGGCCGTAAAAACGCAGCCAAATCATGTTTATAACATGTTGTTGCGAGCCCAATTGGAGTGGGATAAGGGCAGGAAGATGATGATATTTTTATAATAACAAACGCAGATAATAGCAAAATAGTTCTATCATTACTATTTGCGTTTCTTATGAAAAAAGTTAATTCGACTAAAGGCCGATTTTTCAATCGCCAGATAAAACGTCAAATAACTACTTGAAGAATAAAGTTATCCGATGTTATATACGGAGGAATAAACAAATTGTAATTAATAGAATATTAATCATGGTTTTTCTTTCATTTGTGGTAATCCAGAGCATCTATATTGCATAACAAAGTATGGCAAAATAAACAAGTCTGCAGAATTAATGATAATCCTAAATACAAGTTTTCTTAGTTAGGAGTCAGATGTTCTCCCACTTCAACGGCAAATTACAACTTTCTTTTTAATAACATCTTGTAAATGTGGGTTGTAATAAATGTTTACCATAAAAAAAAAAAAAAAAAAAAAAAAAAAAAAAAAAAAAAAAAAAAAAAAAAGTGAAATCAAATAATGAAAGAATACTTCCGTCAACTCTATTGGCAGATGCAGTGATTTAAGCACTTCGCACTCGGCAAGTGTGAAAGAGATAAACCTATCAAAATTGTAACATTATTTAGTCTTTTTTTATTATTTGTTTAATAATAAATATCGAAACCAAAAGAGACCTTGCTTTTAATTTCCGAAACGAAGAATTCCAAATATTAATTGAGAAATTTATAAATACAAAAATATAATTAAATAATAAAAACCCCGTAACAAACAATGAAACTCTGCTTCGGCCCAATTATCAACTGTCCTTGTCTAACAAACTTGTCTCTTTTCTTATAGTTGAAATTCAAATAATCATAAATATATCTTCTTCATACTATTGACACCGTAACTTTTTAAGATAAAAAAATGAATCTATCGAAGTTATTTAGGAAAAATGAGAGACGTACGTGACAAAAAGACCTCTTCAATGCAATTGACATAGCCACTTTTCTTCCATGCAAGCTCATTGTCTCCCCATTTGCACCGGAGCGATCCCAGTTTCATCCCCTGCCTTCCCTTTGACTACATTTGTTGTGCTCTTTTGAGAGTTAAGTGCGGTAATACACTTCTTTTAGCCTTTTTAGATACACCGCTACATTTCGTTCGACTGTTGGGTGATTATATTCTGTTATTGCTTATTGAAGGTAAAATGCGGTATGGTTTATGTTCTTATATCTTACACTGTTTGCATAAGACAACGTTTCTTAAACTGTGTTCCACTGCACCCCGGTTTTATGTAAAGATCACTTCTATCTTAAGTAATATTTCGAAAAGAGCAACCGTCGAGTTTCTTGCTGGCACATAGGAACAGCTTTCCCAACCAGCAGTAGAGTTAACGATTCAGAAGTAGTTACAAGTTTATTTGAAAAAAAGAAAATTTTGGATTTGAATTTATGGAGGGGTTTTGCGAAAGTTTCCGTCCTTTATTCATAAAATTAAAAAAAATAACATAATAGAGTAATAAAAATTTAACGGGACATCTAAATTCTCCTCACTAATAATGATAGTCGGTTCAAATGATTGTCGCATTATATTTAAGTAACGTTTTCAACGTAAATATTCTTTAAACTTTATTTGGTTTAAAGGTGGAGTTCTAATTTTTAGAATAAAAACCCGATGATTTAAAAAAAAGGAAGAAGATTTTTTTTATATAATACATAGAAAATTTACTAAAACTAAGTATTTTACTCAAAATTTAAATATCAACCTTTTTGAATTAGGAAAAGTGGAATTTAAAATGAAAATATATAGCATTTTTAACAAAGATCCTAGTTTGCCCAGTGAAATAATTGACATTTTTGTGGCATATAATCCGTTATTAGAGAATCATACTATTGAAAAACCCAAGGGTTTCACTTGTCCAAACTTTCAGAAACGCTGGCATAAGATAAAAAAATCTTGCTTTTTCTTCGGGAATAGGAAAAAACGTATAGGAACTGAGGATAATTGAACACTAAAGTCGATGCGAACAGAGATACTGCTAGTATTAAATATTTTAATAATATTCCTTTCAAAATTATCTTTGGTCTTAATACGCTTTATAAGATTGGTTTTGTTTTATTGACTTATACTGTTCAACAGTAATTTATCTTAAATTATTGGGTCATAAATTGTGACATGTAACAATAAATTTCGTCTGCCATTAAAATAATTATTCGTACAGTAGTTTGGCGCCAGAAAGAAAGGTCACTTTCTCGGCTGGATTCGAGTTAAGGGTTTCTCACACACGAGAATGTATATCTACAAGAAGTCCCTAAGAAATAACGAGACGAATTGTTCGACATTTGTGTTAGGGAATACAAGTGTTGCCATATTGATGGGAACTGTAAGATACTTATTCTGTAAGTCTGGTGTATGTAATCAATTTTCTCAAAAACTATCTACTGAACGGCTTTTAATTAAAGGTAGTGCCATTGTTCCGGAAGGTTTAGGTTAATAGTAATATTAAAGTATTGAATTAAAGTAGTAATTAAAAGAATAGTACAATTTTACGTAAATTGTATTGAAGAATTGTAAAAAAGCGTGGTTGTAAAAAAATACTCGCCTCGTTGGAGATTTAGTCGCGGTTGCCGCGTAAACGAGCAGAGTTACGCTGAAGTAATGTACTAGGAAAAAGATCTACAAAAATACTACAAAAAAGTCCGTGATAGTATATCTCTCTCCCTTACGGTAAAATTAGAATAACTACTTTTGTGTCTTCTGTGACGCACTGATTTTCACGCGGGTGAAGCCGTAGGCCCAACTAGTTTATTTATATATGTCTCTATTCTAGTATAGTTTTAAAAGAGTTTTGAAGTACTTGATCAATCAACTGAATTGATTTCTCCTCCTCCTTCTCCCTCCTATCTCCTTGGCGGAGATATACCAAGAGTGACTGAGATTGAAAATCGTTATAAGAACTCTGTCAAAATTAATATTCTATCTAATCTATCTAAAGACGAATGAATATTATTAAATTACCTTAAAAATAATCTGAAGTAAATGTAAGACAAATAATCTGAAGTACCAGGAGACTATAAGCAGCTCGGATGTCTTATTCCAAGAGAGTGCTCAAAGTTAAACAATGTGTTTTAATAACTGTAAAGAGGCAGTATATTCAGAGGAGCCTCACTTTATTCTTAAGATTGATGGGCTCCTAGGTCAAAATTAATATTCTATCTTTTTAAAGAAGAATCTTAAAAATAATCTAAAGTAAATGTAAGACGAATAATCTGAAGTACCAGGGGACTATAAGCAGCTTGGATGTCTTATTCCAAGAGAGTGCTCTAAGTTAAACAATGTGTGTTAATAAGTGTAAAGAGGCAGTAGGTTAAGAGGGGGCTCACCTCATTCTTGAGGTTGATGGGCTCTTGCTGCGGCCGGGGCGGCGAGTGCCGGCCCCCCTCCGCGCCCTCCAGCATATCAGCCTCGCATCCCGACTCGTCTGGAAATAAAACATTAACATTTAGGATACTTTTACGTTAGCCGAGCCAAACAAGTGATAAAAATGTTTATTGAAAAAAAAATTGGAAATTTCTGCATAAATAAATAAATATACTGGACACTTACACTCACGGTCGTCCGTCCCCAAAGTAAGTAACTTAATACTTGTGTTATGGGTGAGAAACAACTGGTGAATATATATTTTTTTAAATACATACTTAAATACAAATATACACCCAGGCTCAAAGACATACAAACTCATTTTATAGAAAATGTTTACCCTCGGCGGGAATCGAACCCACGATTCGCGGAGCTGATGGCAGGGCACTACCCACTGCGCCAACGGGCCAGTCAAAAGATCTAGAGTGCATAGACCTCTTCTCTTTTTTTTTGGAAGGTTCGACCTTAAATCCACCATAATGCTCCAATGCGGTTTGCTAGGTTACATTTATCCCCAAAATTGTCTAAAGATACGGACGTTTCCTCAGGATATTTTACTTCATGAAAAAGCGTGTGATAATTGCAAATATCAATTAGACACATAAGAAAAATGGTTAAAGGACTAAAAGTTGAAAAGTAAATGCCAATTTTAAATCATACAAAACATATCGTACAAAAACTTTTCTTGCAACGTATTTTATTGCATATAGTTATGTCATGACTATTATCGCACTTTAAGTAAAGTTTGTAATCTATAAAAGCGCACAAACCTGAAAGAAATGGATGGACCTACACTTTCAAATGGCAGAAATTCGTATCCATCAAAAGGAGGTGTTGAGAGCGCTTCGCAACTTGAATGTGAATAAGGCCAGTGGTCCGGACGGCATACCAGCAATCGTTCTGCGAAAATGCGCCCCAGAATTGTCTCCTGTTTTGACTCGTTTGTATCGCCTCTCATTAGAAAATGCTCATGTCCCAAAAGCATGGAAGACTGCCAATGTACAACCAGTACCAAAAAAGGGTATTCGTGCTGATCCGGTCAACTATCGACCTATAGCGATCACCTCGGTGCTTTGTAAAGTTATGGAGCGTATAATAAACAAAAAGCTCCTGGCATACCTAGAAGAAAACGATCTTCTGTCGGATTACCAGTTTGGTTTTCGACAAAATCGTTCTACTGGAGATCTTCTAATGTATGCCACTCATATCTGGGGTGAAGCTATTGAGAGACATGGTGAGGCTCTCGCCGTGTCCCTTGATGTCTCAAAAGCTTTTGACCGTGTCTGGCACGATGGTCTTCTAGGCAAACTTCCGGCTTATGGGCTGCCTACTACACTCTGTAACTGGATATCTGATTTCCTGAATGAACGATCGTTCAGAGTAGTCATTAATGGCTGCTCTTCTGATTTAATGACCACCAATGCTGGTGTTCCTCAGGGATCAGTTCTTTCCGCGACGCTATTCTTGCTGCACATCAACGATCTGCTAAGTCCCGCTATCTTTGGGTACGCAGATGACAGCACTGTCACGGAGAGATATATGTCCAGTTCCAGAGCTAGTAGTGCAGAGATTCTCCAACAAAGAGAGGCCATGGTTGAGCGCATTAACTTGACTCTGAAAGAGGTTTCCGACTGGGGTGAGGCCAACCTAGTCAAGTTTAATGCTGCCAAAACACAAGCGTGTCTGTTCACCGCCAAACGGAGTTCCTTCACATTAACTCCTACTTTCCGAAATATATCCGTACCGATTACCGATAGTACAGAGCTTCTGGGTATTGAAATAAGTTCCAAGCTCAACTTTGGTAAATGCATCGAATCCAAAGCAAAAACGGCTGCTAAAAAACTTGGCATCCTCAACAAAGTCAAGCGGTACTTCACACCGAATCAGCTTCTAACATTGTACCAAGCTCAAGTACGTTCGTGTATGGAGTACTGCTGTCATTTGTGGGACGGATCTGCCAAATACCAGTTAGATGCTTTGGATTCGGTGGATCGACGCGCCAGAAGGCTCATTTCGGACGAAACCCTGACCAATGCCAAATTACATAGTCTTCAACATCGGCGCAAAGTTGCCTGTCTATCGGTCTTCTACAGGATATATTTCGGAGAGTGTGCTGCGGCTCTCCATAACCTTGTTCCTCCATCGCCTTTCTATTATCGCACCGCAAGGCACCGGGAGAATTTCCACCCCTACATCATCGATCTCCCACGAAGGCGCACAGAGCGCTTCGCGTCCTCTTTTTTGTTGCGTACAGCAAGGGAATGGAATTCTCTCCCGGCATCAATATTTCCCACTTCATACAATATGGGCCTCTTTAAAGCTAGAGTGAATAGGCATCTTCTAGGCAAGCGTGCTTCATCTTAGACTGCATCATCGCTTACCATCAGGCATGATTGCAGTCAAGCGCTCGCCTATTCTGCAATAAAAAAAAAAAAAAAAAAAAAAAACTTTCTACATATCTTTTTGTAGAAATATCACCTCCTGCCCTTATCCCACTCTAAGTGGGGTCGGCACAACATGTTATAAACATGCTGTCTCATGATTTGGCTGCGTTTTTACGACTGGCCGCCTGCCTGCCGTCAACTTACCTTAGTCGTATTTTACGACCCCTCGGTAAGAAATAGGGTGGTCTATTCTACTAAACCGGAGACCACACGGTGGGTCAACTTCCCTTAGTCGTATTTTACGACACCTCGGTAAGAAATAGGGTGGTCTATTCTACTAAACCGGATACCACACGGTGGGTCAACTTACCTTAGTCGCCTTTTGCGACACTGTAAGAAGTGAGGTTGGTCTACTCTACTCAGCCGGATACCACACGGCGGGTTTTTGTAGAAACACTAAATCATTATTCATATTGGTAAGTATGTCGGTAAGCCACGGGCGAAACCTTCTATCAAATAACTAAACAAACAAAATTGCATATTATACTTGAAATTTAGTCTGGGTATATAGGAAAAAGGTAAAATAGTATATATACTACCTTTTTACTATAGGTGCAGTGACCAGTTCGTCAATACAGAGTAACAAAGTTAATTATGCATGCGATTTAACTGGGAAAGTTATAATGAGAAGAAACAGTCGTATCGAAGATATATCCTATTTTTCACACTTGCCTAAAGAGTATCTAAAATTAGGGACTATAAACCTCCTCGAAGCCATATATGCACAATATATTTCCTGTAAATTGAAAGTATATTGGCCAACTTGATTTTATAAAAAAATTACAGCTTAAAAAAATGTCCTTTAGTCTCGGGAAAAGGAAAAAAAACATATTGCATTAATGAGGGTACATCACCGCTTAAGTTTGGACATTTATTATTATAAAAAGAAATTATATTAAAACCCCCTAAAACGATTTCGGGTCTAACAAACAACGGAAATTTCGTTCGAAATTCAAAAGAGCTGAAGCCATAAGTTAAAAACATAGTGTAGTCTTTATCACGTACTACCTAAAATATGAACCAGAGACAAATAACATTCAAATAATTCTCCAATATGTCTTTACTATAATTTGTAAGCTCTTTTCTACAAAAAGCAAAACATGTTAACACATTTACATTGAAAAAGCATTCACGCACAAGCGCACGTACAAAACAAGATATTGTACAAAAGAACACAACCATGACCGTCCTCAACGCGTCTGAAGTAGGTCAAGACCCGGCGAAATGGAGGAATCTCCCACCCAGGGGGGCAAACTTCCGCACGACCCGCCGTGTATTTCTCTTATTGTTTTTCGTGTGCGTTATTTGTTTTGTATCCTTAAGAAGTTACTGATGCAACAATGAAACTCGTTATAAATATATAAAAGGAAATTTATAAAAGACTTTTTCGTTTTTTCCTCACGAAAATTTCATTGTGATTGAGTTATTCGAAAACATTTTATTAAAGTAAAAAAGTTTATAGAATTATGCGTTACTTTGCCAAGATCCTTAATACAAAAGAAATAATAAAGCATTTTGCTGCAATCCGCGATAAAGTAAATAGAAAATATACATAATGCTTTTATATAAATAATGCGGCTTACGAAGCCTTAAGAGATATCATGAGAATTCTGGGGATATGTGTAACCTACCAATCCACATTGGGGCAGCGTGGTAGGTCTTAGCCCCTATCCTTCTCTCCAAAAACGGAGAGAGAAGGTATATGCCCAGCAGTGGGATAGTAATAGGCAGTTACTTTACTTAAATTTTTTTTAGAGTCGACGTGAACAAAATCACGGGTTCCAATAAGAAATAAAATAAATATATAGGACAATTACAATATACTACTTATATAATTTTAAATATATATTTAAATACAAATATACACACAGGCAAACAGACTAAGTTGACCCACCGAATGGTATCGGATTGAGTAGAATAGAACACCCTCTTTCTTACCGACGTGTCGTAAAATACGACTAAGGTAAGTTGACCGACCGTGTGGTATCGGGTTGAGTAGAATAGAGGCCGGTCATAAAATACGTAGCCAAATACACATATACACCCAGACTCGAAAAACAAACAAATTGTTCATAGAAAATGTTGGCCCTCGGTGTCCAGTCGATATTATTCACTGTATTAAATTCACGAGAAGTCTATGCAATATAGAAATACTAGGAAGGTATTACATTGGAGTGTAACATTACTAAAGTTCATTCTGGTTAGTGCTCCGTATATTTGTATTTCCTTAATAAATAATATATAAAGGTCTTCTAGCGATCATATCAAACGAAACGTTATGTTTATATTGAATGTATATTTGTTTTATATAGCTTTATATATGTTTGCAGGAATTATTGTGAGGTAACGTCTCTATATTAATATTATACAATCAATTCTTGGACATGAAATATGTCCGTTGTTTTGAAAAGGGTTTGACGATTGAGGTGAAAATTGCAGGTTCTAGAAAATAATGTTCGTAATATTATAAAATCTTTATTTTTTATATTTCTCTCTCGAACGTTAACTCATTAACGCTGTTTTTGTTAGATAGATAGGTGATAGACTAGAAAGTGACATACACACACACAGGTACTTTTTATATCTACCTAACTCAACGCATTGCAATGAAATCAAGTACAATTGTAGATTACATCCGTAGATGACAAAAAGTTCGAGCTTTTCCTTCGCAAACACAATATAATATAATACAAAATTAATAGTATTTAACGAAACGGTATACTCTGATCATATTTATTTCGAGAAAACTTTGTATTAGAAAAGTTAACCCGAGTTAGGGGTACTAACTGTACCCCTAACTCGGGTTAATCAAGATTTTTAATTCATAAACGGTTGTCTGATCACAGTTTTTTTAAGAAGAGATATATAGACTTGAGACTTAGAACATAGCTCCAGCCAAAATTTAGTCTGATTATTTCGATTACAAACATAAGTTCCCTATTAGAGCAGTAATACGTAAACAAATAAATTATAATCAATATATGGGACAATTAACTAATAAAACAACCAGCAAATGGACTACTTATATAATTTAAATTGGTACTTCAATAAATTAAATACAACTAAACTCGAAGTTTCAACAGTTTCTATTTAGGAAATGATTGCAGTTGGCGGGAATCGAATTGGCGACCCCTGAAGCTAAAGAGTAACTGACGTTGACGCAATGGGCCAGGCAAAAAATGAACATATATTTTTTTCAATCTATCAAATTTGAATACAAAATATTGTTTGCGCTGCAAGTGCTTTTGAATCGCCAACTCTACTGCTGGTTCGAAAAGCTGTTCCTAAAGAGAAAAGCCAGCGAGAAACTCAACGGTTGCTCTTTTAAAAATATAATTCTTATGACTTACGTTACATTTACTCATTACTGTCTTGTACAGGGTATAAGCGAGCTATATCCACACATTCTTATATTTTAAGTAATCCTTAACAATATAGTAGGCTTGATCAGCCTCTTTCATCTCATACCTATCTATCTACTGAATAAATCCACTATCAGGTGTTACATGGTTATCCATTCATTACAAGACACCCTATATATAACATAATCAACCCTTAACTGCTACTTACGATGTAACAAAACCCTAATGACAATACAAACCAAGACACCACCGATTGTACTGCAAATAGGCCGGCGTAAGCAATAGAAGCTGATGCCAAAACATAGCAGCCGTCGAATATGATTGCTCCTAATGCGGCGGGCGACAGGGGGCGAAATGGGGTTAGGGGAGGGGGGTTACTGCGTCGCGCCGTGTTCCTGACCGAGCAGTAAGTCTGGCTTAATCCTATCGGAAACGCGGGCCCCCATTGAAGATCGGATAGTACTGAATGTGGGGCACCGATCCGAAGATATATCTCGAGATATCCCTTTATTCAACGGCGGTTTTGTGATTGGTGACTGTGTTTTGCCTATCTGCAACTGATTATTTATATTGCCATAATTGTTAAATTTAATAGGGTTTTAAATTTTCGATTAGGGTAAGATAACTATAAAATGAATGGATGCATTAATTATACTTTGTACACTACACAAATATACACAATAAAGATAATTCAAATTAAAATATAATCTGGCGGTCTTATCGCTACATAATGATCTAACCAACCGACAACACGTTACAAACATATTGCCATATGATTTGGCTACGTATTTTACGACCGGCCGCCTGCCTGACATCAACTTATCTTAGTCGTATTTTACGACACCTCGATAAGAAAGAGGGTGGTCTATTCTACTTAAACGGATACTACACGGCGGGTCGACTTACCTTAGTCGCCTTTTACGACACCTCCGTAAGAAAAGAGGGTGATACTATTCTATTCAGCCGGATACCACACGGCGGTAGAGGACTATAAAATGAATGCATTAATTATACTTTGTATACTACACAAATATACACAATAAACATAATGCAAATTAAAATATAACCTGGCGGTGTTATCGCTACATAATGATCTAACCAACCGATAACATAATCCAATTTCCAGACAAAAATATCAACAAAAAATACAATTATACATTCATATGTATAATTGTATTTTTTGTTGATTATAAATATGTATTAAATGGTTACAGATTCAAATTCAAAAATTGTAAAGTGTGACTGCAAACTTTCTCGTCTTTAATTTAATGTATAATTCACATGTTTCAAAAATGTTGAATTTCACTATTGCCATTTTCGACATTTTGCTTAGCGGTTGGTGATATAGACGTATTATCCAAAAACCGAAAGTTGCTTTTATGAACTTCAGCAAATTTTTAAAGTTAAAAATATAAGCTTTTATTATCTATATACAATCATAGTGGTATATTTTTGTGTATAAATTAATTACAACAAATTCAAATTCAAATTCAAAATATTCTTTATTCAAATAAACTTGTAAACAAGTGCTTTTGAATCGTCAACTCTACTGCTGGTTCGGAAAGCTGTTCCTACCGAGAAGAGCCAGCAAGAAACTCGGCGGTTGCTCTTTTAAAAATATAATTCTTAATATTATTTACATTAAGTCGTTACTGTCTTGTACAGGTTCAAAGAGAGCTATATCCACACATTCTTATCTTCTAAATAATCTTCAAGAGTATAGTAGGCTTTCTGTATCAGCCTCTTTTTAACAGTGTTTTTAAACTGCAGTAATGGCAGTGCTGAAATTGATTGCGGAATTTTATTATAGAATATTATACCAAAACCCACAAACGAGTTACGCACTTTTGCAAGGCGCAAAGCAGGAACCGTAAGCTTATGTCGAACAATTGAAACATTCCTCAATGTATGTGAATATTTTATTTCTATTATTAAACCATTAAAGCTTATTTTCAATGTATAAAATCTTTAATCTTTGATCAGTTGCATATATTTTGACTAATCGTATCAAAGATATCTGAAGAATTATCGTAGCAAACGTGTGCAATGTAGACCCTTATAAAAATTGAGGTCAAATAGCAAATAAATTATTTGGAAATTGTTTAATTGGAATCGACATTATGTTCTATTCAATACAGATACAAAAGTCTGTTCATTAGATTCATACTCTACTATTTATACTTATTACTCAAATAACCGATTGATTCGTTAGACGAACGAAAGTCGGCATAATATTTTTATTAGTACTATAGTTTAATGAAAATAAATACAGTAAAAACAAATTAATATTAAGAAAAATAACTGTTTTATTAATTTATACAAGCAGGCATTACTTTGCGGAATTCTATATTATAGAAGTTATGATAGAGTTAATTAATTACAAACGCGGATTATAGCAAAATAATTCTGTAATAAAATTTGTTTTTTTAATTAATAGAAAGCATGTTCGTTTCAAATTAGATGGTAAATTATTTTACGAATCATCTATAATATATTATCATAGTATAACTAACTCTACATGGTAGTGTCATAAATTAACTTTGAAAAAATTAATGATGATGCTGTATGTAGACTTTCGCAAGGTGACGTCAATTCTATACAATATTCGTTTTATAACTTAAAAGCTCGGCGAGTTATAACTTTTGTGTAATACAATTTTAATGCCAATATTTAACAAAATTATTTCATACGGGTAAAAATCACGTACCTAAGAGAAATATAATTTAAGAAGGCTAGTACTGAGATCGATTTCTAGTTTCTTTACATCCCAAATGCAGACATGGGGAGGCGTATGTCCAGCAGTGGACTGCGATAGGCTGATGGATGGATGGATGGATGGATTACATCCCAATGTGTGGGTTGTGGTGCAAGGGTCTATCCAAGTTCTACCAGGAGTAGCAAAAGCAGGCTGCTAATGAGGATGTAGACTTGTTGCGTCAGTATTCCTGTGCCCTGGTCACCAAGCAGCATGGGAATACCATGATATTTAAACCGGTAAGTGCCGACATAATTGCTTTCGTTTCCTCACAAAAAAAAATGTTCGTATTACATCCATAGAGTTATTATACTAAAGCAGGAAGCCTAAGATGTGTTATGTTTGATCAGACAAAGACGAAGTATACTAGTATAGGAGTTTAATCTTTCCTCTCATTGCTTATTGTGTGAATATCACTTACAGGCTATGGCTCCCAACTCTAGTATTAATAACTCTATGAGTATAACACTTCTAAAATCTCGGACCGGGAAATCAAACTACTGCGCTATCTATCAATAACCGAATTGAAATTTTTATGTTAAAAATTTAAATTTGGGTGTTGTAGTAGTTATCGTGAGTTAATTATAACAGATTTTTGAATAACTTTCACCGTTTACTTAACGCACGCAAGGAAGGTTTTAAATTTAGCCGTGTTCGTATGTTTTTTATTGCTGCTCCTCTCCTATTGATCTTAACGTGATGTTATATAGTCTTTAGCTCTTCGATAAATGGACTATCTTACAAATCTTATTTTTCAAATTGGTTTAGTAGTTCTTGAGATAAGCGCGTTCAAACAATCAAGCAAACAAACTCTTTAGCTTCATATATTAGCTTAGATATACTGATTTTCACGCGGGTGAAGCGCAATCACAGTTAAAATTCAAATTCAAAATATTCTTTATTCAAATTAATTTGTAAACAAGTGCTTTTGTATCGTCAACCCTACTGCTGGTTTGGAAAGATGTTCCTACCGAGAAGAACCAGAAAGAAATTCGGCAGTTGCTCTTATAAATATATTATTCTTATCACTAGTTACATTTAGTCAGTACCGTCTTGTACAAGGGTAGCTTTATCCACGCATTCTAATCAGCTAAGTAATCCTCAATAGCATAGTAGTAATATCCTTTCTGTATAAGCATTTTATTAAAAGTGTCTTTAAATTGATATAATGGCAATGCTAAAGGTAAAGACTAAATTACAGATGGTATTCAAGAATTAAACCAAAAATCGATAAAAAGATAAACACAACATCACTATCACACGTCTAACTCTATTTATTAATACGGTCACATAAGTCACAGTGTAACCGATAGTCGATCGTCATCAAAAGCCGGGACTTATCCTGCCTCCTTCTACCTCGTGTAGGCAAGGGGGGGACATTACAAATTAATAGCACAAAGA
Organism: Morpho helenor; assembly: GCA_029227775.1. NCBI lineage: Eukaryota > Metazoa > Arthropoda > Insecta > Lepidoptera > Nymphalidae > Morpho > Morpho helenor. The sequence continues at coordinate 3,776,230 of JARGCU010000044.1, forward strand.
CCGGCCGCAGATCGCCTGCGAAAATTTACAGGCTCCAGACACTTATAGTGCACTGCAGACGATAAAGCCTATACACGTATTATGTATTAAGGTTGGCTATTTTGGCAGTGGGTTACTTGCAGTGTAAATTTGCGACGCTTAACACCCTTTGTCGCTTAATCTTTGGTAGGGTTTGCATGTTGTTACTTGGACGATAAATCCGTTGGCTATATTTTTTTGGCTATTTATACCATAAATACTGGTGGTACAAAACAATAATATTTATTTCTTAGATATTTAATCGCTTCAAATATAACTGCTTAAGTTTTATACAGTTAAGTTTAACTATCTGGACAGTTGGTTACGTGAAAATTTGGGATGCTCTACAAAATTCCTTGTTTCTTAATAAGCTTCGTTAATAAGCTTGGTTAATAAGCTTCGTTTATTATTTGACGATTCAAAAGTGCTTGATAGAACTTATTTGAATAAACGTATGTGAAAATTCGTAGGCTATTATTAAAGATAACAAAGTTTATTAAGAAGAATTATAAGACTTTTGATTTATTTTTGATAAAGTGGATTTGTTGTTTATATATTTTCTTAAATCTTCATTACATAAAAATAAAAATGTACCGTAGAGATTCGTACAATGAAAAATTGTTCCTAACGAAACATATTCGCGGGATATTAAAACGACTACATCTTCATTCGCCGCTTTTCATTTATAGGTGAGTCGTTATTCAGGCGCAGCTCGTCACAGTGCCCGCGTATAGACGACCCAACAAACAGAATAACAACGATCCATTAGTAAGGATTGCTGAATACTTAACAGAGATTATTTTACAGTGTACCCTTTTCGCTTAATGCTTTTTTTCCGTTCGACTCGAATATCGAAGCTTTAACGAATGCCATCTACAAAAGTAAGCGGACAAATTGCTTCTAAAACAACAAAAGCCGACCGGAAAAATTCACAATCGTACCAAATCATTAATCTCAGAAACAAATGGAAATCGGCCGACATCTGCTGTACTGTGCTCGAAAAAAATGGCCGCCATAGTCGACAGTTGTCACGTTATTCTCGACGGGATTAATTAGAAATGCGATTAAAAGCAAACAAAACAGGGAATGGTGAACTTAAATTAATGAAAAATTACCACCCTCCGCGAGCACTCGTCAACTCTTTTTTTACAGGGTCGGTCCCGCGCATTAAGCGGCTTTAATTTGAATTCGAAATTAGAATTACGCGCGCTTTATAATTATTGTTTTTTTCGGGCGGCGGCCGATGTCTAATACAAGCGGTTGATTATACAGCCATTATGTGTTTTTAATTCTATGTATTTATACGAGTTATGACTACGAAATATTTAATATTGTTTTTAAATATAGCCGTGATGCATTAATGTGAATACATATTTATAAAAAGATGACTTATTACCAAGTAATTCTCTATAAATTATATTAATATTAAATCTGTATTTTACATAATATTATTTGTAATTACCGAATAACACTCTATACTGTGTCATTTTTCTTTTATATTATAATGATTCCTTAAAACCTATTATTAATAACAGACCAAAAATTTTAATTTATATAGGTACCTAAATTGTGTTCCATTTATTATTAAAAAAATTATGTGGTTACTTAACAACTATTGTCATATTAAAATCAACTGATTCATAAACAACTTAAAGACGCCTTTTTTAATACTATGTAATACAATAACTTAATCACAACCAAAATGTAAGCATGTATAGTGTAAAATAATAATAAAAAACATAATGACGTTCACGCAAAACTTTACCGCGCAATTTAAATTTAGAACAATGGCGTTCGGAAATAATAAGTGATCGGGACACCCGAAGGGCAATGATGAGTGCTTTTGTACGGCGAGTGCGCGACAAGGGCTCTCTACGTACGCGCTTCGAGAAATACCGACTTTTTTACAACGGCCAATGACAGCGTTTCATTCAGTCTGAAATAAATTATGTATAAAAAGGCCACGTTACAGGATTTTAAATTAAAACAAGATAAGATTAAATATAAAAATGCCCAAATAGATGAAAAAATAATATTGTATAAATAACATAATTTTTTATTATTATTATTTTATTATAATAGGACAACTCGCCTTGTCTTGTATGTATGTGATTGTTGCCTGCTTCATTATCTTATCATTGTATTCTCTTAACAAACGCGGATTACAGCAAAATAATTTTATTGTAACTTTTGGAAAAAATTTATCACTTCCGTACAGACAGCTTTAAGGGACTTTGTTTTATAATAAGTATAGATATAGATTTTAGAGTCGGTATAATATTGTAGAATAGATAATATCCGGAAAGGTTTCAAGAATTGAATCATATATTATAATACCCATTGCAATAATATGTCGCTCTGACAAATCCTTTGAACTAAAATTATGATAGTTCTTCACTCACAAACGTTTGTAGCAGGTTTATAGCAACATCAAGGGAACAACGGTCAAGGAAATGTGGTGTAAAATGTAATGCGTGATTTATGGGAAAATTACACATGCATGTAATTGCAAATGCATGCTCAAATAATAATGAATGTGGCAAATGACATGAGGAACCTACTGTTTATAATACACCATCCTGCATTACATTGTTTGCTATAACTAGTTCGCAGTGACGGATATCCGCATTTCGATTAAGACTATATATATTATTAAATAAAGTACCCAAATTCAAATTCAAATTTTTTATTCAAATAAACTTGTAAACAAGTGCTTTTGAATCGTTGATTTGGATAGCTGTTCCTACCAAGAAGAGCCAGCAAGAAACTAGGCGGTTGCTCTTTTCAACATAATATTTATAACTAGTTACATTAAGTCATAACTATCTTGTGCAGGGTCGGACAGTAGCTATAGCCACGCATTCTTATTGTCTAAATATTCCTCAACAGTATAGTAGGATTTTTGTATCAGCCTCTCTTTGATAGTGTTTTTAAACTGCTGTAACGGCATAGCTAAAATTGATTGCGGAATTTTATACCCAAAACCACAAACGAATTTCGTACCTTTACAAGGCGCAAAGCAGGAGGCACAAGCTTATGTCGGTTTCTACTTTGTCTATTATATACATCACCTATCGTTCTATAACTCTTTATATTTTTATGTACAAAAAAAGCTGACTATCTGTATGTGAACGTTTTTCTCAAAATCTACTGAATGGATTTTCGTACGATTTTAACTAAAGGATAGTGTAAATCTCAAGGAAGGTTTAAATTAATAGTAAACTATAATAGAAATTCCGCGGGGTCGGGATATACGTGGGAAAAACTTTGTGACACACTGATTTCCATATGGGAACAGCTAGTTATACTATGTATCCAAAACTGCGTTCTATTGGGATGATATACTGTTTGGAATCTTGATCGACATAAGCTCAATCTCCCAGCTAGTAATAAAGCATGCTTTGTAGGGAGATTTGATGATAAACATAAAGAATAAAGGAGATACAATGAACAAAAATTGCTGATATAGTTCATTGTACTGTCTAGCTTAAGCGACGATATATAGATCCACGAAAGGGATCAAAAAACGCAAACACCCATGGGCGTTAGGGCGAATTGCAGTGGAAAGCTTTATGGAGTTAGGCAGCAGGGATAGCCGAATCCATTCAGCGGAAGATCAGAAGTGTGAAGTAGAAATGCCTTTAACGGACCTATATTCAACAGTGGAAAAACTGTACTTGATTCCGTAAGACGGTTGCTTAAACTGACATATTTTGTCAACTACAAAAAAGATAAGTCAGCTAAATGATAAGCCATGGCATAATTGCACTTTGTTTAAAGCATTAACTTAAAATTAATAAACTTTATATAAGCATTTTAAAATTTACATGTTTAAGTTACCTGCTTTAGAAATATATTAAAGAAAATAACGAAGACAAAATTATCTAAAACACTTGTGAAACAGTATTTGCTTTACATTTAGTACCACATCATCATCCTTCTGCCCTTATACCAGTGGGGTCGGCACAACATGTCATAAACAGGCTATCTTATGATATAGCTACCGTTTTTTACGACCGGCCGCCTGCCTGACGTCAAATTAGCTTAGTCGTGTTTTACACCTCGGTAAGAAAGAGATTGGTCTATTCTACTTAACCGAATATCACACGGTGGATCAACTTACCTTCGTTGCCTTTTGCGACATCTCGGTAGTAAATGAGGATGGTCTATTCTATTCAGCTGGATACCACACGGAAGGTCGACTTCCCTTAGCCGCCCTTTATGACACCTCGCTAAGAAATGAGTAAAGTCTATTTTACTCAGTCGGATACCACACTGCGTCTTTACAATTAGCACCACACAGTTCGATAAAATCATAGTATTATTTCAATGTTTTACTTCTATGCTTTCATCACACCTATTAGAATGTTCTACTGTTCTTTTTATCATACCTCCTATCAAAAAGACTATATTATAATGCTGATTCTAATTAAATGTTCATTATTTATTCTAATTTCTATTAACCGATAGAGATACGTTAATAACGTCAGAGTTATGATGGAATTACCTACTTAATTATGCGTTGTTATTGTGTTATATATTATAGTGCTGCTATTCCGGACTAACCCAACACTGTCCCAGTTTCAGTTAAAGATATGCTAATGACTTGCTATTTATTCCAGATTGGGTTTTTCAGTTATATATTTACAAAATCTTGTACTTAAGCTATTGGTTTTCTTGAGCAGATTGCAACTGCAACGTAATATTTAATTCACGTGACGTGACATTTTTATTGCCTTTTCTTTTCTCATTCCTTCACATGATATTTTGATTCCTTTTTTCTTTCCTCATTCCTTGACATGATATTTTTAATTATTTTTTCTTTTCTCATAAGTTAACATTATATTTTTATAACATTTTATTTACTTATTTCTTGACAAGATAATTTATTGATTTGTTGCTCAAACCTTGACAAGATAATTTTATTGTATTTATTTACTCATTTGTTAACATTTTATTTTTATTGCTTCTTTCTTTTCTCATTTTTTCTGATGATAATTTTATTATTACTTTTGTACTATGGATCTCCGCAAAGTAACGCCTAATTCTATAAATTATTTGATAATTTTATTGTCGTTTTCTTTTCTCAAAGATAATATCCGGCTCAAATTGAGTTTGTTGTACACTAACAAAATATTGTTTTCATTGTGTTCCTTTTTTTATTAAGCTTGCCTTGTGTTATTTTGAAATGGGTCCATAGAGAAGCATTGAGTTCGATTAAATTTTTTGTCACATATAAAACCTTGTCCTTTAGCCAAAGATCAGGAAGGAAATTGCATCTGCAGTGAGAAGTACCTCGTTACTGCGTGTTACTTTTTCTTTAAATGTATTCTCGTAAATATAGCATATTAATACTTAATTAGTTAGGTTAATTCCTTTCTAGTTATTAATTTCCTACTCTAAATTAGACTTTCTTCTTTAGACAATAGCAATTTGTATTCAATTACTTTCTACAATAAGGGCTTGTTTGCCTACTGTTCTATACATATACGTTGCGATTTTAAAATTTATTTGTTAACAATAAATTTTCAACTTTAATTATATTTAGTACCTATTTTAACTTGTTCAGTAGCTATCGGGTATATTTAATAACCTGATTTTGTAATAAAATTGTTTTTGGATGCTATTCTATTTTTTTATATTAATTTTTTACTACAAAGATGGCATGAAATTTTAGCATTATCATAGTTTATTCTTTGTGTAGAGTTTCACAAGTGATTTTACAGCTTTTTATAAAGCTTTATATAAAGCTTTTTCTTCTTCCCTTTTCTTCTGTTTCTGATTTCGTATGTAATAAAGTAAATACAGTCATGGCTACATTATCCCAAACAGGGCTCGCGCTTCAAATTCCCACCTGATGACGTCACAGAGCGCGTTTTAAGCACAAAATTAACCCGCGAACATCCACAAATGTCGGTCAATTAACTGCAGAGTGAGATAACAATTGAAATCGGTTTCACTTTCATCGAGGCCCGGTTAACGCGCTAAATATAATAATAGTGCAGTATATATATCAATGGTTTGCACTCCAGTGTTTTCGTTCGCATTTCGTATATAATTCCATTGGAAAATGACCTTTATGTTTAAGTACATAAGGATTGTGTGGGGTCCCGTGTTTCACGCGCCACTTTCAGTTTTGCCGTTTCACAGATTAAATAAATGTTGGTTGTTGACGCTTTGACCACATGTTTTGGGATGGAATTACGCGCGCTTTATTAAATGTTACGATGGATACCTTCATATTGTTATCGTGATTTTATTATATTTAACATGATCTGACTTTTTTTATTTTATTTTTTCATAGAAATTATTCATATTAATTTTTTAAATGCGAAACTCTGCGTCTTTGTCTTTGACTTTTTGAAAGCTTTGTACAGGGCTAAGCCTAATTTTATTAATTAATTTTTCCTTACTTTTCTAATAGTGTGATTTAATTGATTGTAGTGTAAAATGTTTAAAAAATTGACCGCCGAGTTTCTTTTCGGTTCTTCTCGGTAAGAGCAACATTCCGAACCAGTTGTAGCTTCATTAATCATATTGATCCTTGACGATTCAAAAGTGTTTGAAAGAGTTTATTTGAATAAAGATTATTTTGATTTGATTTGATCTGAATTAAATACTATTAATTTTATAAATTTATTGCGCATATTTTAACACTTGAATTTGTATGTAGTAGTAGAAGAAATTATTTTATATTACTTACTATGCTGTTTATTTAGGATAGTTATTTAGTATCAACCTTATTCATATATGTAGAGTTGACGGTGATCGCTTTATCTTATCGAAGATGTCACGTCTCCTTCCACTTATATTAGTCTGATTAATACTAATACTAGACGAACCCGCGGTTTTGCCCGTGAGGAAATTCTATTGTAATGTACTATAATCCTTTCTTAAGACTGGCACTATCTTTTAGTGAAAATCAAATAAAAATCCGTCACATACATACGAAAATCGATCACATACATACACACAACTTTTGAGGAGTTTGGTTTAAAATATGTATATATAATAATAATATAAATAAAGTCGCCTGTCTGTCCCTATATCCCTATGTATGCCTAAGTCTTTAAAACTACGCAGCAGATTTGATGCGGTTTTTTTAATAGATAGAGTGATTAAAGAGGAAGGTTTATATGTATAATAACATTCAATATGGAGTAGAGAAATACTGTAATTTTTAAGGTTTCTAATGTGATGTCGTAAAATAATTACATTTTTTCCGCTTACATTGAGATTTATCAAAATGATCTACTAAGTATTTGTGCACCTTGAAAAGGTCTACAGAAAACTCCGCGATGGTATTAGTCTATCTCTTATGGATAACCCGCAATAGCATTTTTCGTCATTTACTTTTTCAAAGTGAAACTTAACAATTAAATAAATTAAATCGGACCCCTTTGATTCCCATCGCTTCGCGTCGCCAACATTAAAGGTTATTTAAAACAACAATAACATAATTAATGTTCACAATACCCGGCCGTTCGGAATGGAATCCATTCGTGCTCTTGACTACCGTCGAAAAGATTTTAACGATTTATTCCACTAACATCTGTACATACAATACGTGTAGAATCATAAAAATTGCTCATCCATAAACGTTTCTTATAATAATGATTTTATAACACACCATTCGGAAGTTAACTTTAAATATATGGAAGTAAAATTCATTTTTGAAATACATGCGTTCGTTTCATTAATGATCAGTATGAAAGGGTTGGCAAATCCAACTTGTATTGTTAATAGTCACGCGTCAAAGTATTAAGTATAATATTATAAAACAAAGTTCCGCAAAGCTGTCTGTTTGTATGTGATCTATTCTCATAATGTACTGAACGGGTTTTTGTACGGTTTTTACTAAAAGGTATTTCAATTCCTTCGAAAGGTTTAATTTGATTATACATTACGGTTTTAAGTATATTATGCTAAATAGGCACAGTTTAACAAAATTCGCCTACTGGTAGCTTTAGTCGCGTGCGCTGCGTAAACCAACAGAGATACATTAAAGTAATGTACTAAAGAATTGTAGATCTACAAAAATAATACAAAAAAGTCCGGGACAGCATGTCTCTAACTCTTATGGTTTACTCACAATAACTACTTTTATGTTCAAAATTTCAAGTAAATACACCGATTACAACGCCGCCGAAGCTGCAAGCACAGCTTGTGATATTATAAAACAAAGTCCCTTAAAGCTGTCTGTCTGTATGTGATCGATTCTCTAAATCTACTGAACGGGTATTTGTACAGTTTTTACTATTAAAAGGTAGTGCAATTCTTCCGGATGATTTACTTTGATAGTACATTACCGTTTTATGTAAATTGTGCTAAAGTGGACGCACAGTTGAAAAAAACTCGCCTACTACCTTTAGTGGCGTGCGCCGCGTTAACAAACAGAGACACACTAAAGTAATATACTAGACAATTGTAAATCTATAAAAATACTACAAGAAAGTCCGCGACAGCATGTCTCTAGGTCTTATGGTTAACTCACAATTACTACTTTTATGTTCAAAATTTTAATTATAAATATAACGTTATTTTGGTCGGAAAAACTTTACGACACACTGCTTCATGACTTCACACAGGCACATTTGTTTAATTTTCTAAAAGCCTTAAGTATTGAGTATAACATATAAAAAAGTAAAGCTATAAAGACTTAAATATTACAAATCTACGCCGCCGTGCCGATATACCGATAATGCGCTCAAATACAATTTCGAAAAGAAATCTATAAAAACAAGTTATATTAATATATTAATTCAATTCAAACTATTAAAGTCTGAAATAATACAGAAATGAGACTTAAATAGAGATTCAATAACAACATTAAAAAAATATTTACTAATACTTATTCATCATCTTCCTGCCCTTATCCCACTCTAAGTGGGGTCGGCACAACATGTTATAAACATGCTGTCACATGATTTGGCTGCGTTTTTACGACCGGCCGCCTGCCTGACGTCAACTTACCTCAGTCGTATTTTACGACACCTCGATAAGAAAGAGGGTGGTCTATACTACTAAACCAGATACCACACGGTAGGTCAACTTACCTTAGTCGCCTTTTACGACACCTCGACAAGAAATGGGGTTTGGTCTATTCTACTCAGCCGGATACCACATGGCGGACTAACTTTACTTATTAAAGAATAGAAATAAGCCAATTATCACAATTACTACTTTTATTTTCAAAATTTCAATTAAATACACTGACCACGCGGGCGAAGCCGGACTCACTGCTAGTTAAATAAAATTATATCGCTTCTATAGAAACTGCCATTTGCTTAATACATCGACTACAAAATATAGTACAAATTTAACCGGGTCAATCATTAATATCGCGTGCTTTGTATTCCATCAGATACCACGTGTAAGGATATAAAAGAGAAGAAATAATATGTGAAGTATTGACATGTGTTTTTGAATAAAAGGAGGTAATGAGGAACAATATCGCGAAATAGGGGTATACTTGGAATTTGGGATAAGGGGGTGTGAGATTTTTGGAAACAAAACTCGATGGGTGGATAGTAATTTAGTTTTTAATAAATTAATTTTGTGGACTAAAATAACTCAATTCAGTCAATTTAACTATGTATTTATTAATTAATTCAAATAGACTGTTGAGAATTTTAAAAAGTAAAAAAAACTACATGTACATACGTAATAATGAACTTAAGGCTTAATCGCCGATTACAGCAAAATAATGTCACCATTAGTTTTGTATCCGGCTGAGACTGAGTAGAATAAACCACCCTTATTCCTTACCGAGGTGTCGTAAAAGGCGACTAAGGTAAATTGACGCCAGGCAGGTAGCCATTCATAAAATAACCAGCCAAAACATGTTGTGCCGACTCCACTTAGAGTGGGATAAGGGCAGGAGAATAATAATTTCATTATTACATTTATAATACGTATATGTAATAACGATTCTTCAGTTTGTGATAGTGAACATGTGTAATGCCTGTGTATTGTGGTGGCGGTGGTAGAAGTTTGTGTATATGGTTTTAAGAATATTGCATGTATCGGGTATAAAAACAGATAAAGTACAGTCCGCTCTACATTTAACATAATATATATTTTCTATTTACTTTATTGCGGATTACAGAAAAATAAATTCTTTATCACATTTGTATTATGGATCTCCGCAAAGTAGCGCCTAAATTCAAATGTACTAAAAATTTTACGCAAGTTCAAATAGTTCACCTGTAAAAATACACCGTCATAGAACGTGTATCACAACGTTTTCTATGAGCAAAACCGACGCTACACATTACAATACCGGGTTAACACGGATACAGCTATAAACTCTCGTAGAAATCTCGTTGTGACGATCCTATAAAGTTCCGCAAGCTCTGTACAAAAAGCTTGCCGATATTTCTACTACTTCAAACCTTTTGAAAGTACATATATACTCAATAAGCTGATTTATTTATAGAAACCAGCTTTATTCAAGTCTTTAATATTGCGTTAGTCCGTAGTTTCGTGACAGTGCTTAGAGTGAGTTTATTTAACCTACTCGATCTAACCTAACCTACTAGTTTTTTAACCTAACCTAATCGTTAAAATCAAGTAAGCAATAAGTTTACAAGAAAAGTCATACTCTTTCGCGATATAAAAGGAGTGGCACCAGAGTTGACGAAAGATAGAGGAAAATAGACTCCAGTTAGAGTGGGATAAGAGTAAGAGAGTGTTGAGGTATGAGATATGCTCACGTCTGGATGAGTAAACCTCAACTGGTTAGTCCGATAGTCTTACCTTTACGAAGGGTCTTTAGTCATCAGTGTCGGCACAATGTCTTCGTCTTCCATTCTCCTCTATTATTTGTCAACTCTGGCGCAACTTCTTTTACATTGCGAAAGAGTATCAATGAGTTTTCTTGTAAACTTATTGCTTACTTGATTTTAACTATTCATTATGAGATTTTCAGTTAAGGAAAATATTGTAAGAAAACCTGCATCTCTCAAGGACTTTCTTTGGAATCTGCAGGATTCACGGGATATGTATACCTACCATTCAGCTTTGAAGTAGTCTGGTGGGTTTAAGGTTCAATCTTTTTCTCCGAAAGGAACCTAGAAGGCCTACAGAGAAGCAAAGGGTCAGCAAAACTCTACTGTTTTATAATAAATTTATTGTAAAATTTAAGTACCAATGTTTAAGTTATTGATTTGGTGTTAATTAATGTAGGGATTTTTTTAACTTATTTAAATCAGTAATTACTCAAATTATATGATAAAAAACATATGTTAAGATAGAGTGAATTTAGTGATTACACTACAAAAATATAAATATTAGTACACTATATAAAATTGTAAAAACATATTATATAACAAACTACTTTAGAATAGATTATAAAATTTAATTCATTTTGTATCATCGTTCAAAAGCCTTATAAAATTTTAAAAAGGCGTTTAATTATTATTAAATATTTTAATGTTGGAATCATTTTTTATTTATTTACTTGTTTTTTTTTAATTATTATTAATTTTTATATTTAAACATTAATATAATTTTGTTTAAATTAATTAATTTTAATGTTGGCAACTTCATTATTTGAATACCTTATTTATATAGAACTTATAAAAAATTCTCACTCTTATCCCATCGGTGGTTACCTGACAACAAAAAATAGATAGTTTAAATTTTTTTTAATTAAAAAATATCAAGTATTACAATATTATTAATTAATAATTAACATTTATTTTTATGAATAACACTGATAGTAAGTGATAGTGGTAAAGATATGTAGTTAGTTCTCAGAGATTACATCATTAGATAAAACCGGAAATATCCGAAATTTGAGGTACCTAAGTGGTGACATATTATTAGTCATTAGGATATCAATGAAGAAGCAATATACATACGTTTTATTTAGCTTGGTAGTGTTAAAAAAATAATACAAAAATGAATCACTCTTTAATACGATTACGTTTCAATAAAAAAAGCCCAAACGCCAGACATCTTGCTATTTCGATTCTAATTATATTTAATGTGCCTGTTATTTTTTGAGTTTTAATGCGCGCTATAAAAAGATAATCACAAAAATAATTGAAACGAAATAATACTGGGAGTAAGAAAGGGGGTTGGGGAGGCGATTAATGACGGGGGAGACGCGGGATAGTCGGCGCATTACGACCTAAATAATCAACATAATTACACTTTTTACCCCGCTTTCCCCTTTTTGCCCTCTAAGTGCTAGTGATAAGACTGTCTATTTGCTTTGGTTTTGGATATTAAATTCGCTCATGCGTTAAATATGACTTTTTTTAAATTTCTATGAAATTTCAAACATAAATTAAGTTTAAGTTTGTCTTCTAAATTGCTAACCTCACTTTGCGAGCCAATAATGATCTAATGGACTAGGCTTACTATAACTTTTCGTATAGGTTAATATATTTTTAAAAATTCCCCAAAAGCTGTCTGTCTATATTTGATCGATTTTCTAGAAATCTACCAAACAGATTATTTTACAGTTTTTACTAAAAGATAGTGCAATTTTTCCGGAATATTTAAGTTAATAGTACATTAAGGTTTTATGTAAATTGTGTAGAAGAAATCGTGCGATTGTAAAAAGATTCGCTTGCTGGAAACTTTTATCCCTAGCGCCGTGTAAACCAGCAAACATATACTAAAATAATGTACTAAAAAAATTGTAAATCTACAAATTTACTACAAAAAAGTCCGCGAGAGCATGTCTGTATTTCTTACGGTTGAACAAGAACTACTTTTATGCTCAAAATTTCAATTTGAGAAAATTTTGTCGCATACTGATATCGACGCAAACGCTGCTGCTGGCACAACTAGTATCTTAATAAATAACAGTTGTACTATTTGACGTTGTCCCTCTTTGTAACTACTAATTCAGCATTGTACGTCCACTCTCGTGCACGGCTTCTCTGATACTGACTACTGAGTGCTACGTATATAAAATGAATACACGAGATAGCGTTAGCATGTATCATGACTTGCACAATCGGTGTGTATCACTATAAAACGTAGTAATAACGTCAACGCTGTGTTGTAGTGTTGAGGTTATTAGTGAATAATAAAAATTTGAGATCTAATAGTTGTAATCACGAATGTAGTTGTAATAAATTATGGCCTAGTAGGCCTAACAAGCCTAGTAGAGGTCTCTATACTTATTCTCCTTTTTGTCCAAAATGAACGAACACTGTAAGGCATAAATCCTTCGAAGAACTTTTCTTCATACAGGTGTGATGTTTGAAACCATATGTGTGTATATATTTTTGTGTTTTATAGTTTTAATAGCACAGCAATACGATATTTTTTAATTAATTCAAATCGGACTTGTCTAGTTAAAACACAAATTTAAAAAATAAATTTAGTGATAAATTGGTACTAAAACATGGAACTACGAAATTAAATATATCTTTAAATAAGATAATCTTGTATGTATATATAGCATGCATGTATATATATAGCAGTAACAGCGAGTATGTTATAGGTTGTCTTCAAACGAAATGAGCAAGGAACGCTTGAGGAATCGGTAGGTATATAATTAAAGATAATGAGACGCCATTCAAGTGTCCGTCTTGGTCCTTGTGACGTGGAAGTAAGAAACAAACAAGATTATGAATGTGATATTTTTATCTGCCATTTTTTATTAATCGTAAAATTACTATATTTTTATCAGAGTTCAATTGAAACTACACATGTAGAGAACGTTTTTTTGATTATTGTTGGAACCTATGTGAATATACATACTTTCAGTGTTTGATGAAAGAGAACAGATTGAAAGCATGATAGCACTAAATCTTCCAGCAATAGCTCTTCAGGGCACTATCTAAAGAGGCAAATGACTAAAGGCCTTTTCCGTCGTTTTCAATAAATTTACATGTGACGACTCGTAGGATATTACCTAAGAATTTTTCAAGGGAAATTACTTTAATTATTTTTTTACATTTGGCTCTTTTTTGTTATTATGCCCAATTTATAAAGATTATATAAACAATAACAGATGATAGCCCAGCGGTGAGACCGTGCGACATTTTCGAGGGATCACAGCCCAGAGCAGGCACTAATGATTTTTCTATTAACACTTATTTATCTCATTGATAATATATCACATGCTTCGGTGCAGGAAAACATCGTGAAGAAACCGGCATATCTCTTGACAATTCTAAGGATATGTGTAACCTATCAATTCGCATTGGAGCAGCGTGGTAGGTTTTAAGCTCCAATTCTTCTATGCAAAAATAGAGAGAGGAGGCCTTTGCCCAGCAGTGGGATAGTCTTTAGTTACTTAATAAAAATTCTTATAATGACTAAGGGTTTAATGGTGTATGACTTATAGCGGTGGCCAAAAAATAAAAACTTACTGAATTTAAAGAAATATGTCATATCCAATTCAAACCTTCTTAGCTCCACGTCCGTCTCAACTAAGACAAGGACCCTAAATGAATGGGTTTAATTCAGTTAAATTTTATATTAAGAGCCTGTATAATTTATTACTTGTATAATAATTGTATTACGGGGCTTAAGTTTATTTATTGGAGTTTGTATTAAGGGATAATTGGCTTATTTCTATACTTTAATAAGTAAAGTTTGTATTAGTAAATATTTTTTAATGTTGTTATTGAATCTCAATTTGTTTCATTTCTTTATTATTTTAGGCTCTTTTATAGTTAGAATTAATTTGTAACTGGTTATTATTGATTTTTTCTCAAAACTGGTACAATTTAATACGAAATTTATGAAAATATTATTATGGTATGACTTATACCATACCTAATATTTATATGGTTTGGATATGGATGGAAATAGTTTTGCTATTTTGTCTATGTTCTCCTGACGATGTTTCGGGTAAGAGGCGATTGGGAGATTGTGGTAGTGAATTTGTGCAGTGCTTTTGTATTGTTGTGTTGTTGGTGGTGAGTTTTTACAAACGTATGTATCAGGTATGAGAATGGATGGTATACTCTACAATTAGCATTACATATATTTCCTTTTATCGCGTAATATTGCAAAATATATAATAAAGCTGTGGTAGCCCAGCGGTAACATCGTGCGACTCTTTCGAAGAGGTCACGGGTTCAAACCTGGGCACCAATGAGTTTTTCTGTTAAAACTTATGTGTCTAATTGATAATTTCCATCATTAGTGTCTGCCCGGGTTTGAACCCGTGACCTCTTCGAAAGTCGCACGGTGTTACCGCTGGGCTACCACAGCTTGTAATCCCAACAAATTCGGTTGTAATTTGACCCGAGGCGCTACGGGATCCGCTCTATTTTCGATCTCGATCAACTTCGACCAACTTTCCCGAGAATGAAAAGGAGGCTTGAAAAAAGTAACAAACACAAACGTTCGCCAGCTCCTAATTAAAATGATTAACTTAATGGTTCGTGCCATTAGCGATTTTAATTTCAAATTGCATATTTTTCCACGTCCAAAATTACATTTTCTTAAACAACTGCTTAAGAATTTAATTTATTTTTACCTAATTACAAATCGTTTTGCTTAAACATTAAAATATTTTCGTTAATTATGATCCCTTAAAATTTAAATTTTAAATTTCTGCCGTATGATATCTAGCTTAGTAGAATACTCCACTCTCATTTCTTACAGATATATCGTAAAAGGCGACCCGCCGTGTAGTATCCGGCTGAGCAGAGTAGACCACTCCAATTTCTTACTTTGGTGTTGTAAAATACGACTAAGGTAAGCTAACGTCAGGCAGGTCAATCGTAAATCATGTGACAGCATTTTTCTAACATATTGTGCCGACCCCACTTAGAGTGGGATAAGGGCAGGAGGGCGCAGGTTCTTAAGATGAGAAAGCAGGTTTCCTCAAGATGTTTTACTTTAGTTATAAGCGTGTAATGAGATGCACAGAAAAAATAACAGAAAATCTCTTTCGTATCCGAGGTTTGAACCTGTAATTGCGAAACTCGAAAGAGTCGCACGGTCTCACCACTAGGTTATCGCAACTTTGTGATCTTTTACTTCTACTTAAAAATGCCTTACGCGCCTCGACAAGACGCCATTATTATCCTTTTGCACACCTGTCACGCTCTTTTTTTTTTGATAATTCTGTAAGAAGAGTTGCCTGGAAGAGATCACTACTCAGTGATAAGGTCGCCCTTTGTACGTATATATAAGTGTACTTTAAGTACAATATATTTTTATATGTTTTATGTGTTTGTTCAATTATGTCATAAGTTTACTTAAAGTCCGCATATATTTTTATGTGTTTTATGTGTTTGTACAATTAAGTCATAAGTGTACTTTAAGTCCGCATATATTTTTATGTGTTTTATGTGTTTGTACAATTAAGTCATAAGTGTACTTTAAGTCCGCATATATTTTTATGTGTTTGTACAATTAAGTCATAAGTGTACTTTAAGTCCGCATATATTTTTATGTGTTTTATGTGTTTGTACAATTAAGTCATAAGTTTACTTTAAGTCTGCATATATTTTTATGTGTTTGTACAATTAAGTCATAAGTTTACTTTAAGTCTGCATATATTTTTATGTGTTTGTACAATTAAGTCAGAAGTGTATTTTAAGTATTTATCTATCTATGTTTATCATCTGCGGCGAACCGAAGTAAACATAACCTCCCTACTACATCATACATATTAATAGACTTTTTAATGTACAACTGCATTTGATGTCATCACAGTGTCACTAATGAGCTATTAATAAAGTAATTAACCCGTTATCGTAATAAACACCTTAATTAGAAGTTAATTAGAAAGCACATCATGTACAAATGTTTACCGACCATGTAATTTAATGATCTTTCGCTGTGTTTTCCAGTATTTTTATCGTTTTGTCTAGTTTACGATGTTCTTATTGAATAAAACTAGGGTTGGCGCAACTAAGGGCTCTTTTGTCGTTGAGTCTATCTTCTGATGATGCTTGGGTTGCGTTGCTAGACGATTTTTGAGCTTGTGGGTGCGAATCTTGCATGTATCAAGTATGAAAACGGATAGTTTACTCTACATTCATTATATATATTCTCTATTAAATTTATCGCAGATTATAACAAAATAATTTTATTAATACTTTTCTAGGGGTGCCACGTTTAAAGTCCAGTAGTAAATAAATAAATATATGGGACAATTATTTGTACGTTTATTCAACCCCTAAAGTAGGAAACTTAATTCTTATTTTATGGGTGACTAACTTTTACCCGCAACTTCGTTTCATGGACTGTTGCCACCTATCACAGGTTGATAATAAATGGCGCTTTTCAATTTCATCCTATTCCTGCAGAATTAGCAGGTTTTCTATAGTTTACATGTTACCCTGGTGTATATGGAACAATTGTTCCACATTTCATCGATATTGGTTCAGCGGATTTCCTATGAAACAGTAACAAACGTACTTTCTTACAAACTTTTACATTTAGTATTATTACTATTATGAGGCGGAGTCGAAGGCAGGGTCACCTGTACTAGGACAGTCAAAGTAGTGTAAACTTATGACTAGCTACTGCCCGAAATTTAGTCTGTATAGACTTAAGTTCCGAAATAAAAAGCATTAGTATAAAACTATTATATAGAAAATTCCATAAAACTAGTTATGCAAATACAAAAACTTTCACATTTGCACAGCACAAAACAGGACACTGATAAAAAACACCAAACAAACTTAATAATATAATGAATTGATTGACTGTATTTTTGTGTTTACACGGTGTATACAAATTTCATTGGAACAGTGTGGTAGGTTAGCTTCAATCCTTCTCTTCAAAAATGGAGAGAGGACGTCTTTGCCCAGAAGTGGGATAGTAACAGCCCATTACTTTTAGAAAAATACGAACAATAAAAAACAGGTTTACCTTCTTAATTTGACAACCCTAACTATCAATGCATCGGCGCCTTTTGGTTCGTGTAAAAAGATCTGTTTGATAGAATGAAGATAAGTGTTTTCAATGACACACTAAGGAAGTTACTGCGATTAACTTGAGGCCTGGTAAAGGTTAGTTAGACTAAATTGTAGACCAAGGCAGACCCTGAATTTAAACAAATTAAGAAAATCTATGAGATTTTGGTGCTAATAAATGAGATTGAATGTTTGTTTGTCTATCAGAGATATCGGCTATACTGGAATCATTTTTATTCGAGAGTCTCTTTACATATTAACTGTATTTCACATTTTGTGGGACCAACTCTTAGTGGCCTTGAATCGGCGGATGTTGGTCTCAATCTCGAGTTCTTGATGTTGAGAACTATATATTTTACCATTCACAAAGAAGTCTATATTCACAAACATCTCAGATTGGCACAGAGTAGCGATGAGAAAAAATAATCGGCTTTTAAAATAAGCGATTATTTTATCAAAATAATCGATTTTTAATAGTCGATTATTTTTTCATCAAAAATCGATTATTAAAAAATTCTTTTTTACTCTTTTTCTTGTTTTTAAGATTAGGTATGCATTGTTGGATGAAACCAATTTAGCCAAACTACACATTTTCTTTATATCCACTATTTTCTTAAAGGACAAAGTTAGGTAGCCATTTGGCCACCATTTCTTTAATTAAGAGTACATACATAAATTACTTCAAACACACCATCCAGCTGCAATAGCTACGTTTTTTTTAAATGCAGGCACTTCAAGTGCCTTCAAAGCAAGCCACAATCTAATGACATATTAATCTAATAATTAAGTTGTCTTAGGAAACAAACCGCCGTACGTTGCGGCCTTGTGGTCGGTTAATTGGTAAAGATAAAGAAATATTATTCTTTATTACCACTTAATGGCGCTCGTAAAGTGTAAAATATTCAGAGTCGATATAAACAGAAACGTGTGATAGAGATAATAACGTGTGATGTTTTTTTCAGTTGCCATATGAAATATATTCAGCTTCTTTAATATATTCTGAGTTTTTATTTGATTACTAGCTGAACCAACAGACGTTGTTCTGTATTAAATATTTAAGTAAGAGTTTTCTTAAATTTCCGCTAAACATACATTGATTTTTTCAATGAACTTTCTATGTACAAGAGGGTACCGAACATTCTCCTGCCCTTATCCCACTCTAAGCGGGGTCGTCACAACAAGTTTTAAAGATGGTGTTAGATGATTTGGCTACGTATTTTACGACTGGCCGGCTGAAGTACACCACCTTAGTCGTATTTTACAACACCTCGGTGAGAAAAGAGGGTGATCCATTCTACTCAGCCGGATACCAAACGAAGGGTGAACTACCCGTAGTCGCCTTTTTCGACACCTCGGTAAGAAATGAGGGTGGTCTATTCTATCCAGCCAAACACCACACGGCGAGTAGACTAACCTTCATACCCTTTGACGACACTACGGTAAGAAATGAGGGTGGTATATTCTACTCAATCAAACACCACATGGTAGATCGAGTTACTTTAGTTGTCTCTTACAACATCTCGGTAAGAAATTAGGGTGGTCTATTTTACTCAGCCGGATACCACACGGCGTTTTGTATACCTTAAATGTCAACACTAATTACAGTTGAGCTTAATTCTTATTACACAACAAAAGTAAAAGGAAATGACCTCTTGTAATGATTGTCTAAATCTGCCCCCCCATTGATAGTAAAATTTAACCAATTCATCAAATGGAGTGCCTCCTTCCGCGTAGTTAGCTAATTGTGGCGAATTACTAAGGTACTTAAACTAAAATTACCATGGGGGCCTTTTTATAACATTCATTGCTTAATTTTCCCCTTTCTACCGCAAGACTCTATATATCTGTTAACGCAAGATTCCAGACATAAACGTCAACTTCACATCCGGTAATCGAAACTTTCATTAGCTTTTATAAGCTTTTATTCGTAGACGCAAATCATCACCAATATCAATCCAATGAAATGAATCGTAGTTAATGTATAGAACCGGCTATACTCACGTCTTATTCTATCGGGTAAGCCCGACTAGTTTCGAACCCATCCGGGGCACTTATTCATGAGCTCTTTACACGACGTAATCGCGGCGGGAACAGAAATGAATGAAATGAATCGTAATGAAAATTATATACCCCTTGTCTCCCCTTGTACCCCTCTCTTATTTAATCCATACCAATATTAAAATTTGACCTTTGTCTGTTTGTAATGGCTAATTCGGAGCAATATATGTATATGAAATTTGAGTACAATTGAAGCTTGTATATCAGATTACATATAGGTTAAAAATTTCGATTGTATTTTTGTTCGACTGTATTGTTTTCGAAGGTTTCTTTCGACAGAACACATCCATACTAAAAGTCTGTCTGTCGCTGCGTGACCTTGTCATCCTCCTGCTCTTATCCCACTCTAAGTGGGGGTGTCACAACATGTTACAAACATGTTGTCACATGATTTGGCTACGTATCTTACGACCGGCCGCCTACCTCACGACAACTTACCCTAGTCGTATTTTACGACAACTTGGTATGAAATAAGGGTTGTCTATTCTGCTCAGCCAGATACCACACAGCACGTCATTACATTACATTGTATTGTATCTATTATATTGTGATAGTTCAAAATTAAACAAAATACAAAAACAAAACCCCAAAAGAAAATAGAAAAACACTATATAACATAGAAAATTATATTTGCAAGTATTTTCTAAGATTTAAAAACGCCGTGTGGTATCCGGCGGAATAGAATATAGTACCACCCTCATTTCTTACCGAGGTGTCGTACAAGGCGACTAAGGAAAGTTGACCCACTGTGTGGTATCCGGTTTAGTAGAATAGACCACCCTCTTTCTTACCGAGGTGTCGTAAAATACGACAGAGGTAAGTTGACGTCAGGCAGGCGCCCGGCCGTAAAAACGCAGCCAAATCATGTGACAGCATGTTTATAACATGTTGTGCCGACCCCACTTAGAGTGGGATGAGGGCGGGAAGATGAGATTTCTAAGATTTAAAAGAGCAAACGTACTTAGCTTAATCGAAAATGCTTAGTATTGGATTATAATCAAGGTCACTATAGGTATGGTCAGCAAAAGGAAGTTAAAACGGGAATTTTATCCCATATTTTACCAATATAGAAGCTTTAATTGTATTAAATTTTATCAGACAGACAGATAGACAGATCTGCATATGAATTATATTAGTATACATGTGATTGATGTGTGAAAAACTACATTTATTTTTAAGTAAATTAATCTTACTGTGAAATAAGTGTTTATTTAGAATGAAAATATAACATAAAAAAGTTTTAAAAAAATTAGGACATATGTACAAAACAAAAAAACAGCACAAAACAACTCAATAATTAAATATGAACACAAAAAATTACCCTCATCTTTCTAATGCAGTTATCCTATTCTAATTGGGGACGGCACAACATGTTGTAAACATGTTTTAAAATAATTTGGCTTTGTATTTTATAACCAGCGGCCTGTCTGACGTCAACTAACTTTAGTCAAATTTTGCAACACTGTATTCTACTTAGTCGGATATCACACGAAAGGTCAACTTACCGTAGTCGCTTTTTACGACACATTGGTAAGAAATGAGGGTGGTCTATTCTACTCAAGTGGATACCACACGGAATTTATAAGGAATTAAACATACATATATAAAAAAATTAGGACATATGTACAAACCAAAATAACATAGCATAAAACAACAATAGTTTAATACGCAAATAAACATACAAATAAATTAAACTAACAAAAACAAAAACTATTATATAAAATTAACGTTTAACTATGTTTATTAATATTTAAAGAAATAAGCGTTGTTTTTAGATTTCCAGTATACAAGTACAAAGATATTAAATTTGAAAACAGTCCTATTTACTATTTGAAATATGTTCAAGTATAGATGTAGTTCGAAATAATAGCACCTGTAAATAGTCCAAAATGATTTACATCAATTTTAACCTATTATTACAAAAGCAATTACAACTCCTATACAGTTACAAATAAAAAAGGTACTTTTTAATTTGCATATTATAATTTACTGAGCAAGTAATTTTATGCGGACCGTACGCCCGAGGCAAAGTGCGGGGGCCATCGCCGCGACGCGACGTGCGAATTAGCAATGAAAAACTCTATGCACTATTTTTTTATCTGATCTATTAATTCATGTTGTATAGAGTAATTTCGCGTTATTACCCCCTTCGTTTGCAAACAATAAACAACTAATTCAATTTTGCGTTTTCTAATCAAGTTACTATTGTTCAATCTATTGGAACAATGTTATAGTTCTAAGCTTTAGTTCTTCTACCCAAGGGATACTTCTATATTATAAGACTTATACTTATAGAGATAACTATTTAAGAGCCATTGTTTAAAAATTTAGTTGCTTTTTTACACGATGTAAAAAAATATATTCAATTCATCATTATCATCCTCACGCCCTTATCCCACTCTAAGTGAGGTCGGGTCAACATGCTATAAGCATATCACATGATTTGGCTAAGTATTTAACGACCAGCCACCTGCCTGACGTCAACTTACTTTAGACGTATTTTACCGGTACCGTAAGTCTACCGTACCGAATACCTCGGTAAGAAAGAGGGTTGTCTATTCCACTCAACCGGATAGCACACGGCGGGTCGACTTACCGTAATCGCCTTTTACGACATATCGGTAAGAAACGACGGTGGTCTATTCTACTTAGTTGGATACCACACAGCATCAAAAAAATATTCAATTCATACTATCTTCATCACGTCAGATTACAAAAAGTTACAAATAAAATTAAACGGCTAAAAAACGTTAACGGCCTAATTCGCAATTAACAAATCCCGCGAATTACATTAAACTGGGGCCTGCAAAAAAATATAATTATGCTCGCCAAATCGATCCCCATTAATCAACGTCGCTATAATGCAATCGGAAAGTAGTACCGTATTTTCGCGGGCAATCCTATACAAGCCCTAATAACAGTTCCCAATGAAGGGTTGCGAGCGGTTCGAATTTTAATGAAACATTTGATTTATACCCGAGAAAGATCAGGTAGCTTATTATCAGAATATATCATTAAACATTACGTATATAATTAAATTCTGGTGCCTCCAGCTACCCCAATTTGACCGGCATATAATTTTAATAAAATTGCCCGCCGACCGATGGATAAAAAAAAATAAAATTATAACACATCTGATTGATGTATTATTTGGTAATTTATTGGCTGTAATTACATCGTGTAATAGTGGATAATGCGGCGGTGTGGGAACGATTTATTAGTATTTATTAAAGTATGAATTATCGTATAATTATTGGATCGGAGCTTCCAAACTAAACAGAAATGTTGTCGGGATTTACGAGCGTTTCTCGGAGATCTAATCGGGCCTGCGGTGAAATTGTGAGTCACTTATTGAAAACCCGCTCTTTATTTATAATGTTATTACGCTAGATAGCATATCACTATTTAATTTCGATTTAATAATTTGATAAGAAAAATGAATTTTAATTATCAAACCGACAATCAAAATTGTCATTAGTGCATGTATTTTTAGTTATTTCCAGATAGTGATAGACTTGATGTGCAATTATTTGAAATGCCATAGAGGTCTTCAATCTTTTATACTCTTAGGAACCCTTGGATACCAAGGTTTTCGTGAAGGAACCTCATAAAAAAAATGTTATGTGATGTCAAAGGTTTTCTACTCCACTTTAATAAACATTTCAATACTGCATTAAATATAGTAAGATGGTGAATCATGATTATTTTTTTAAAATACATGCATTTAATTAATATTGTTGTAAACTATTTATTAAGTCATGAAGTTGTTAAATCGATTTAGCTAGATGTAATAATAAGATCTTTAATATTAAAATGAGTTAATCTTGTATGTATATATAAATTTCGAAATCTCGGAAACGGCTCCAACGATTTTCCTGAAATTCAGCATGCAGGAGGTTAACGGGGAAAAAAATCGAACTAGCTAGGTTTTATTTTAAAAGTTCGTTTTATCACTGTTTTTGGGCATTAAAAAAATACTAAAATTTACTTTTAATTCATTGAATATATAAAACACAATTGTTGCCGTTAAATGTCAAGTCAGCGTAGCTTATTCGGGAAACGGGTGGTCGCGAGAAACGAAACCTGGAATCGCGCCCCACCTATTATTTTTTTTTATTTTTTTATTGAAATTCCTTTTTTTTATTTCGTAAAAATTACCTAGCAAATCCCGGTCAAATAGCTACTTATTTGTATACGGATTATCCGTGATAAAATTTAATTTAAAAATTTATCGCCCATTATAGTAAATAACTTATTACTTTTGTATTATAGATCTCCGCAAATTAACTATTTATATAAATAATTTTTGATTTACCTAGGTTTTATTTAAAAAGAAATGTCATTTTATCCCTGTTTTCAGGCATTGTAAAACTGCAAAAATATTTTATTTATATAAGATACACCACATAGAATACGAAGTTAAAAAAAAACTGTTTATAATGTTATTTGAAAAGTTGTAATAGCTTAGGGAGCTTGGGTACGAGAGGATTAAAAAATACCCGGGTTCAAATCTCAAATGTCACCAGGCCTTTGCTTATTTGTAATTGAAAAAAAAATAGAAGACCTCCGGGCGTCGAATTGGGGGATTCGACGCTCTTGCTGGAGTGAGGTTCTTCGAGGTGGTCGATGCATTAAGTGTTCCCAATGCGTCGGTTTATGGTGAAAGAGTCTGTCCAGGCTCTACAAGAGTAGAAAGGGTAGGCTGTTGAAGAGGGTGCAGACGTGATGCGTCCAGTAGTCATAGCAAGTTGGAACACCATGAGGTTTTAGCCGGTAAGAGTCCGGCATAACTGCTTCCGCCTCCCAGCGAATAGGGTTTGAAGGGTTGAAGGGTTTCCTCATGTAAAAAAAAGTAAAGAACCGGCCTATTTCTCTCCCACTGCTGGAAATAGGCCTCTTCTCTCCGTTTTTGGAAGAGGATTGGAGCTAAGAACAACCACGCCCCTCCAATGCGAGTTGGTAGGTTACACATATCTCCAGAAATCTTTAGAGATATACAGGTTTCACGATGTTTCGCTTCACTGAAAAACGTGTGATGAATTGCAATTATCAATTAGACACATAAGTTTTTACAGAAAAACTCATTAGTGTTTGCCCGGGTTTGAACCCGTGATATCCTCAAAAGAGTCGCACCACTAACCACTAAACTTTAACCATTGTACATTTTCATTATTAATCTTTTATAATTTACAATAAAAATCCCATAGAATCGTTAACAGCATCCGTAATCGTTGAATTGTTCTAAAGCAAACACTCGCAGCAATGAGGCGTGTTGGTTTTACTCTCAAATTTTATAGACAAACATACATTTACATCAATTTTTATGGCTCCCAAAAGCCCTTCTTGTATTAGAAACGATAAACGAAGATCATCTGAAGATATTTCACAGATGTGGGACTATTATTAACTGCGCCTATAATTTATGCATCGACAGCATAATCGTTGTTAACATGTGTTATTTATGTAAGGTCAACAAAAAAAATATTAATAGCTTTAAATAGATATTGTTAGCATAAATTTATTAATATATGCATCGTTCCTATAATTGCGTATGTATTATTTGTGTAAGGTCAATAAAAACAACAATTTAAAATTATCGATTATTCGATGTTTATACAACATATTTCAGAAAATTTCTGTTTTTAATAACAGTGGTAATACAGTATTGTTGATTGCGTACAGTCAAAAAAGGTATTATGGTTTTAAAAAGATTTTCCCCGTAACAGTAGGGGTTATGGGGAACGGTAACGGTACGCCCGTTGGCGTAGAAGTCCTTGCCTTCAGCTCCGCAAATCGCGGGATGGATTCTGAGAGCCAACATTTTCCTTAAATACAACAATTTGTTGGTATTTCGAATCCGGGTGTATGTTTTGTTAAAGAAGATCCAGAAGTGAATATTAATAAAACCCTAAACTTTAATTCAACTTATATTCCCGTAATTAAATGTATCAATGTAATTAATTGTTTGATGTAATTAAAAAAGAAATATCATATCATACAAGATGGTTTGTTTTGCCGTTCCCATTGTAACTTTCATTTGTTGTTGCGCGTTACACCGAGCACCCCATCGGCTCTGTTCGTAGTACGCTCGCTGATAGGGAACTCTATAATTGCTTTCTGGCGCCGCGGCGAGTTCTTTATCCATCAACTGCACTCGTGATCCGCACGATAGCAGCGACCTCTTGCAATATCCGTTCAGAATATTTAAGTATTGATTTTAAGTAATATATGTATATATTTACCAGTTGTCTGTCATTTAGAACACAAATATTAAGTTACTTTGGGGACGGGTGACCGTGTGTGTCCCATATTTTTATTTATTTATTTTTCACCTTCGACGCCGGTAGAATAGAATAGAATAGAATAGAATACACTTTATTGCACACCAAAACAGTACATGAAATTAACAAAAAAAGTATTGGTACAATAGGCGGCCTTATCGCTAAAAGCGATCTCTTCCAGGCAACCTTAGGGTAGAGGATTTAATGAAATATCAGCGGTGGGGGTGTACAAAATAATTTATAAATATATACTATACTAAAACATAATAATGGAACAAATTTATAAGTAAAGGCTATATGACGAAAAAGATAGAAAAAATAAATAAATTAATTAATGAGAAAATATACTATAATGTTAGAAGATATGAAGGAAGAAGGAGATTACAATCAGGAAGAGTTTAAATAGTATTGTTTAACATTTTGTTTAAACACTGAAAGATTAGCGGATTTTCTAATATATACAGGAAGTGAGTTCCACAAAAGGATGGCCTTAACTCTAAAAGAATTTCCGTAGAAGGAGGTGGAGTGAGAAGGAATTTTTAGTTTTAAATTGTGGTCTGAACGAAGGGAAAAAGGATGTGTTTCCTTTAGAAATATAAATTGTTCTTTTAGGTAAGGAGGGGTAGATGGATTAAACAGAATAGCATATAGAAGATGAAGAACATGAGTATTCCTGCGAAGGCGGATAGGGAGCCACTTGAGCTTAGAGCGAAACTGAGAGACATGGTCATATTTGCGTAAACCAAATATGAACCGAATACATAGATTTTGGAGGCGCTCAAGTTTTTGAAGTTGTTCATCCGTCAAATTAACATAACAGGTATCAGCGTAATCAAAAATAGGTAAAAGGAGAGATTGAGCCAGCATAACTTTGGTAGCAGTGGGCAGAAAGTTGCGTAATCTGCGTAAGGAACCAACTGCGCAATGAATCCTCCTACTCACTTCATTAAGTTGAGGAGCCCATGACAAATTCCCATCGAATATGATACCCAGGTTTTTCACTTTATTACTATAAGGCAGATGTTTACCGTCAAGTGATATCGGAGGCAGGCTTGAAAATGTGACCCGTGGAATTAGCTTAGGGCTTCCAATTATGATTACTTGGGTCTTTTCCGGATTAATTTTGAGTCCAAAAGAATGACTCCACGCTGATATACGAGAAAGATCATCATTCACTTTCCCAATAGTTACAGGAAGGTCAAGTATATTACAATGAGCATATATTTGTAGATCATCTGCATACAGGTGGTAGGAAGAAGTAATACGAGAGCAGATACTATTGATAAAGATAGAAAACAAAAGAGGAGACAACACGCCACCTTGTGGAACACCGGCAACGACAGGGCACCAGTCTGAGTTTAAATGTTGATACCGTACACTTTGCCGGCGTCCATGCAAGTAACTATGAAACCAGCCAATGACCTTAGGAGATATGTTAAGAGTATTTAAAACGGCAAGGAGAAGATCAAAGTCCACGGTATTAAAGGCATTACTGAAGTCAAGCAACGTTAAAACAGTGATCTTTTGATTATCCATTGCTAGCCGAATGTCGTCAGTTATTCTGACTAAAGCAGTAGCCGTACTATGACCGGAACGGAAGCCAGATTGAAAAGTGTTTAATAGGTTATATTTAGAGAGAAAATCGCTAAACTGACGATGTACAAGACGCTCAAGTACTTTAGAAAGAAAAGGTAAGATTGAAATGGGACGGTAGTCAGAAGGAACCAAAGGAGTTGATTTCTTAGGAAGTGGAATAATTTGAGCGTCTTTCCATGATAAAGGAAATTTATTACAAATAATGGAACAGTTGAATATGTGTGTGATTATGGGAGTTAAGAGGTCTACAATAGGAATAATCATCTTACGGCTAATGTTATCAGAACCAACTGCGTCAGATTTAACAGATAAAATATACTTCTTAACATCACATTCGGTAAATTGGCTAAAGAAAAGACATGGAAAATCAGGAGTAGAGGCATTTGAAAGTTGAGTTAAAGTATTTAACTTTGTTATACTATTTATGGTAACGGAAGAAGAAAAGTGCTGATTAAGCTGATTTAAATCAAAATTAAGAATATCATTTTTTTGCAATTTACCAACTCCAAGTGATTTCAGAAAATTCCAAACCTTTGATGAGTCAATTTCCTCAACAATGGTTTTGTAGATATGGCGTCGTTGACTATCCCTACACAGCCTGTTGCAGCGATTTCTAGCCTTCTGATATTTTTTACGATTAGTATCATTAGGATTTAACCGAAACTTAACTTTGGCAATATTCTTCTTGTTCTGAAGTAATTTAATTTCTTCAGTGAGCCAAGGAGCAGGAAGATGTTTCATACGAACAGGTCGTATAGGAGCATGTTTATCGAACAACTGCGTTAGGAGAGATGTAAATACAGAAACTTGCTCATTAATATTACTGGTATTATAAACACCAGACCAATCAATATTTGAGGCATCTTCCCGCAATCTTTCTAGATCCATACCTCCAAAGTTACGCTGGAGAAAGATTCTTGATTTCGCTTTAGGTGGTTTTAATTTGTAAGATAAATAAAGAAGGTCGTGATAGGAAAATGCAGTTGCTGCGCATTGACCATGCTTTTCAACATGGTCGGTAGAGGAAACTATAATTAAATCGAGAAGGGAAGGTATGCAGTTCGGAAAAACGTGTGTAGCAGATAGAGGAAGTAAATGTAAGTTTGCACCCTGAACAAGAGATTGAAGACGAGAAGAGCGACTATCATTTTTGAGAAGACATGTATTGAAATCCCCCATAATAATGGTATGACTATATAAAGGTAAGAATTGATCAAGAAGGCTTTCAAATGAGGGGAAGTAATCGACTGTAAGGTTAGGGCTGTAATATACACCTAGAAGAAGCTTAGTGTGGCCAAATATTACCTCAACCAATAAATGTTCTGGGCCAGTATTGTTTTGCGATGGTGATAAACTTAAAATTGTATAGGGAATATGACAACGTAAATAGATGGCCACACCTCCTCCAGCCCTTCCTACACGATCACTACGAATCAAATGAAACCCTGGGAGCGAATACGATGTTGAGGATAGGCATGGTTTTAACCATGACTCTGAAATCAGAATGGCGTGAATATTATTATTATCGAAAGAGGACAACATATCAGGATAATGTGCAGGAATACTCTGTGCATTAATATGAATAATATTAAAGTTTTTGGAGACATCTGAAAAAAGCGAACCGAGGCTATCATTAAGAGAGGGAAAGCTGAGAAAACTATCATCACTGTTTAATCCGTCTGAAGAGGAAGTTAAGGAATAAAAAGTGTCATCTTGATCGTCAAACAACATCAAATATTATGGTATAAAATAAAATAAAAAAATAAAATATATATAATAATTAATTGACTAATTCATTCAATTGACCCACCCACTAGTTGCAAGGAAAATAATCACTTCACAAAAATACAATTACTAAATGACAATATATCTAATTAATAAGAAATAAAGTAATACAACAAAAACTACAAAACAAAATTAAAAAACAATAAAGAGGATAAACGAGTGCAACAATATTCGATAACATTAAATTAGTAGATATATATTATCTTTATAGCATTACAGCACAAAGAGAAAAGAATAAATAAATTACATAATAAATTGAATTAAAAAACTAAAAGCCTCGTATCCACTGCAATAATTTTAGTGACATAATAGTAATCGATATGTCAGACAATATAGTTTTTGACAAGTAAATAAGTTTACGAATAACAACAAAGTTGAAATAATTAAGTTTAGTGGGTAAACAGTTTATATATGAAATAAACAACGAGAAAAATAATTGTAAATAAAGATAGCAAAGAGAAATAAAATTAAACGGAATAATTACTTTCTATTAACTCCTTTTTTACGCAATGCAACTTTGATAGGGGGATTAGATGGAAGTACAGAGCTCGAAGCTTGAGGTTTAGGTGTAGGAATACTTTCGAGGTCTGACCTGCACTCGATCCGATGTCGTGTACCATCCGGCGCGATGATATGGATAGAACCATCTCTAGTCCAGCATTTGCCAATACCAAACCGCTGCCTTGCCTCGAGGAACACTTCATGCCGACTTTTCGTCAGGAATTCAGAGGCAGTCACCCCAGTTCCTTTGAACCCAGTCTTAGCGAACCACACCTTGTTCCGTATGACTGTATCAACAAATTTGACAACTATGGGCCTGGCCTTGTTGTCAGTATGCCTTCCTAAGCGATAACAAGATCTAATGGAGGCTGCAGAACAGGAAATATCTCCAAGGTGTTCAGATACAACACTTACTACATTTGCTGTAATATCCTCTGACTTCTCCTCCTTAATGCCGTGAATAAGAAGAATTTTCCGTCTTCTGTACATCTCTAAGCGGTCTACTTCTTTGCCCAGAAATTCAACCTGCCTTTGTATTGTATTCAATGCAGAGAGGATGAAGGAACGAAAGTTGTTAAAATCAGTCGCTAAAGAATTAGGCTGAGTTGGCAAAGATGACTTGTCAAGATTTTGTTGAAATTCACTCATCTTACTGTGGAATAAGTCTGCCATGGCATTAAGGGAGTCTTGAATAGAATCCATTGTGCTTCCTTGTATATAGTGGTATGTAAAATTTGGAGGTTATGTGAAGTGAATGTTTAGAGAAATTTTTGAAGGAAATAACTAGGTGGGTACAATAGGTCACACACACATTACTAAATAAAAAAAACTATTACTTCAAAATTATGTAACACTTATTTTTAAAATGTGTAAATATAAAGAGATGTTAAAACTGATGTTTACTTTAGTAGCACCTACCCACGAAAAAAAGTATCTTGGGAGTAAATTTTGCTTGCGAGATAATCAGAAAAACTTGTTGGCATTAATATTTTTGAAATTTGACATAGAACTGCCTTCCTTCGCGGTCTTAGTAAGGATACGGAAATGCAAGGATCAGAGTGCCAGAATGTATTATAACATTACGAATATTACCATCCATTCTAAATCATCGAGCGTAGTTTATAAACTTACGATAGGCTTTTATGTTGATCTTTGACACGAAATGCAAAAAAAAAACAATCTCTTATGAATAAAATAAGTCAACGAAAACAGCCACAGATAAAAACAACGGTGTTATGGTGGCTGTACACTCTCTGAAAGACACTCCGAGATATGCCGAGTGCGGAAGTGTACAGGTTAGCTCTCGCCTCCGCTCGGTATATCTAAGCCGCTCTCGCTCCCGTGTCGATTTTTGTGCTCGAATCAAAGGGCTTTTGACAATCGGCGTGTGCGTCACGGTTGACTCTCGAGAGTGTACACGGTTATAAGCTTAATCGTCCCGGCCGAGGTGTCTCAGGCACAGCGTATGCTCTCGTGAGAGAGTGTACAGCTGCCATAACACATTAAACACAGTCAAGACTACAAAGTGATTCCTTTTATTAATACAATGCAGCGACTTTAGTCGAACAAGTGTTATAAGCGACTTACCGGAGCCACTGGCAAATAGAAAGTCCCTTTGTAGGGAAGACGTTTTCAGGTAGGGGTAAAACAGCTTGCCGCCGTGCCGGAACCGAGCGCCGTGACTGCG
This sequence comes from Morpho helenor, assembly GCA_029227775.1. Taxonomy (NCBI): domain Eukaryota; kingdom Metazoa; phylum Arthropoda; class Insecta; order Lepidoptera; family Nymphalidae; genus Morpho; species Morpho helenor. Next base: position 3,808,008 of record JARGCU010000044.1, read on the forward strand.
ACAAACAAAAACACGTTGTTAATTTATTTATATATAATATAATAAGGATAATGAATTAATGAATAATACTATTATTTGACTGACCCGTTAGCGCAGTGGGTAGAGACCCTGCCTTTAGCTTTTTAGGTTCGATTCCCGCCGAGGGCCAACATTTTCTATAAAATGAATTTGTTGGTCTTTGAGCCTGGGTGAATATTTGTATTTAAGTATGGATTTAAAAAATATATAAGTATATATTCACCAGTTGTCTGTCATAACACAAGTATTAAGTTACTTACTTTGGGGACGGACGACCGTGTGTGTAAGTGTCCCATATATTTATTTATTTATTTATTTATTTTAGAAATATATAAAATGAGCATAATACAAATTTTCTTGATAAAAATGAAAAATGAATATTAAAGTAAGTAAATGATAACAATATTTAAAAAATTAATAAACTTAAATTCAATGAATTCAAATGAAATTTATAATTAAATTTATTTATTTACTTTTGAAATATTGAATAACCAATAATAAATATTTAGCCTATTGTTTGATATTTTAAATTTTATACATATTATTAATTAATATTTTTTATTAGCTACAACAAACAAAACGCTCATTATTTAAAATTTCATACAAAACGGTCAACTACTAGTGCATGGCCAATTACTAGTGCACTTACCTTATTTACTTACTGATAATAAAAAAACCTGCAATCAGGAGAGCCATTGAAGAATCGTAGTGACTTACATAATCATCATTCTCTTACCCTTATCCCACTCTAAGTGGCACAATATGACTTGTTCTTCCATTCTCCTCTATCATTCGTCAACTCTGGTACCACTCCTTTAACAAGCATATCATTCTTCACACAATCCAACCATCTTTTTTTCGGCCTCCCCCTAGCCATACATCCATCTATATTCATATTTAAAACTCTTTTGGTCACATGATTTTCATCCCTCCTCATTACATGACCATACCAACTTAGTCTTACACTTCTCATCTTTTCTGTAATGGGCGCAACTTTCAGACTTCCCAGTGACTCACATAAAAGGGAATATATTAAAACCTGAATATCTCTAAATATTGTAATAATTATGATTAACTCTTTAATTTTGTTTTCTTGACATATGTTTTAGCCTATATAATATTTATAATTTTGGGACCTCTAAAGAGTTAAAAGAACGACTTATGCCACGGCATATTATATTGCTCAATAAGACGAACCGAAACGTTAAATTGTTATCCAAAATAACCTAATAACATTTTATAATAACCTTCAATCTGACCTCCAGTTAATCGCTGTTTTAAAATTAATTCCATAATTAAATTAATGACACATAATGACATCGATGCGAATTACCATTAAATTAGATTCGCGCAATAAAAGCAAATTGTTTTTGTGGAAACCTTGGATGTTTTTAATTAATATTGACGATTATTCCAATGCAAATCAGATAAAATATATGTAGGAAAAGTAATTATACGTAATTATAAAACATTAGCTGTATAAAAATATCAATCAGAAGTGTAATAAAATATTTTATATTGGTAACTGAAGTAATTTAATATTTATGTAATATGATTAATGTGTAGAAAGTTAAAAGTAATTAAATTCAAACTCAAAATATTCTTTATTCAAGGAAACTTGTAAACAAGTGCTTTTAAATCGTCAACTCTACTGCTGGTTCAGAAAGCTGTTCCTACCGAGAAGAGCCAGCAACAATCTCCAGAAACTTCCAGCTTTTCCGAGGTGTCGCCTTATCATCCTCCTGCCCTTTTCCCACTCTAAATGGGGTGGGCACAACGTGTTACAAACATGCTGTCAGTTGATTTGGCTGCGTTTTTACGACCGGCCGCTAGCCTGAATTCAATTTACCTTAGTCGCCTTTCACGACACTTCGGTAGGAAATGAGGGTGGTCTATTTTTCTCAGCCAGATACAACACGGTGGGTCGTCTTACCTTAGTCGCCTTTTACGACACCTCGGTAAAAAATGAGAGTAGTACTATTCTATTCAGCCGGATACCAGAAGGCGGGCGACTTATCTTAGTTGCCTTTTACAACTAAGGTAAGTTGATGTCAGGTAGGCGGCCGGTCGTAAAATACGTAGCCAAATCATGTGGCAACATGTTTCTAACATTGAGTGCCGACCCCACTTAGAGTGGGATAAAGGCAGATGATGATATACGAAATGTTTTGTTTCCTTTTTTCAATAACGAATGTTATGAACAAACATATTAAATCTCTCCCAGCATTTTTCTTTTCTTACGTGTAGTATGTTAAAAGCATGAAAAAAAACATAAGGCTTTTTCTAGGTAAGTGCTCTTCACCTTAGACGGTATAGCTTTCCATGCTTTAGCATGCATAATGCATTATTACGGTCAAGCGCTCGACATAAAGCTATGAAAGGTGTTTGAATTGCATTAATCCTTTTTTGTATAAACTCTTTTTTACGCATTAGACGCAAAACATTATGTTTGCGATAACTTATGTCTAATTTTGAATTTAAAACCTAAAAAGATACTAGAATCCATGTGACTAGAAATTGATGCAATGGAAAAGAATATAAACAAAACGTTAGCATTATTTATAACTAACTGTGCTACTAATAATATAAATGCGAAAGTTTGTGAGTATGGATGTATGTTTGTTACTCTTTCACGGCTAATCCGATGAACCAATATAAATTAAATTTGGCACAATTATTCCTTATACACCCGGGTAACGTATAGGCTATAGAAATCTTGTAAATTCTACAAGAATATTATCATCCTCCTGCCCTTATCCCACTGTAAGTTGGGTCGGCACATGTTATAAACATGCTGTCACATGATTTGGCTGCGTTTTTACGATCGGTCGCCAGCCTGACGTCAACTTACCTTACTCGTATTTTACGACACCGGGGTAAGAAAGAGAGCGGTCTATTCTACTAAACGGATACCACACGGTGGATCAACTTACCTTAGTCACCTTTTACGGCACCTCGGTAAGAAATGAGGGTGGTCTATTCTACTCAGACAGATACCACACGGCGGGTTGACTTACCTTAGTATTATCTTACGACACCTTAGTAAGAAATGAGGGTTGTTTATTCTACTCAGCCGGATACCTCACGGCTACTTATAACATTAAAAAGCGCCATCTATTATCAACATATCACGCGACAATAGTCCACGCGAACGAAAAAAAAAACTCAAGCTAAAGGCAAAAGCTAGTCTACAACAAATTTACGTAACTTTTCAATAAACGATTTTTAACAATAACAGGCACTTAATAGAGAATTTAAAAACAATATGATTAGTTGTATCTTGTACTTACGATTTCAAAAAAAAATGGTTAACTTTCATAAATGATTCCACCGTGTTAGAATCTTAAAAAAATGTTTAGCTTCTATTGAATAATGTGATCCGGTTTAACTCAATTGTAAGTCCCCTTGCCTATTTTATACGCTAAGAGCTTATAGCAATGACATTCATTTCACTCATACAGTGTCAGCTTTAGCTCCTTACATCAACATAAGTAATATTAAAAAGTAAATTGAATTTGTTTTAAATATTTAAATACGAATGACATTAAATAAATGCATAGAGTCATTATACTAGAGTATGGGATCCAGCGAAAAATGTGTTCATCGAAAAAACAAGAAAAAGCAAATGAATCTATCTATCTATAAATGAATATCTGTCGCTTTATTTTAAATGCAACTAGACAAAGATAATTATGGGTCTCTTATCTTCCCTCTCTTATTATTTATTAGACAACAGTATTCACAAGACTATGACACTCCTATTTTATGTATGATAACTTTATGACTAAATGACATAAAAACTCGACAACCTGATCTAATATTCAAGTCCAATACTCTAATACACATTGACATATTTACTGCATGAACGCCGTGTGGTATCCCGCTGAATAGAATAGTACCACCCTTATTTCTTACCGAGGTGTCGTAAAAGGCAATTAAGGTAAGTCGACCCGCCGTAAGTATCCAGCTGAGTAGAATAGACCACTCTCATTTCTTAGCAAGGGTTCGTTAAATACTACTAAGGAAAGTTGAAGTCAGGCAGGCGGCTGGTCGTAAAATACGTAGCCAAATCATGTGACATGTTTATAACATGTTGTGCCGGCCCCACTTAAAATGGGATAAGGGCAGGAGGATGATGATATTTACTGCATTAATAACTTTCTTTCTTTTTTTTCATTTTACTTCATCGCGGATTATAACAAAATAATTGTACTTCTGTATTATGGATCTCCGCAAAGTAACCCTAATTCTATAAATTATGCATTATTAACTCTTAAATTTTATAATACTTCTGGATATATTTTAATCATTGCAACTACAGTTTTGCTTTTAATTATTTTGCTCATAGTAGGAATCAAATAATCTTGTAACTACGTCATAAGTAAAATAACCACTAGCTCTTCGCTTAAGTATAGCGTCAAGCTATAAGCAACGTTGGGATAGACTTGACATCTCCTTTTATTATGTCTTTCTGCATATTAATAAAAATTCCGCTTTCACAACAATACATCACTGTTAGCAATCAACATATCAACTAAGCCGTGTCTAGAAAATTCTTAATTGAACTAATGAGAAGTAATTACAATTTTTATTGCAGCCATAATGATTACGATGCCTTAAAATAATAAAAGCAATTAGACATTGATGGGCGTAGCGGAGTCGATGTATCCCTCTCACTCGCACGCGTTATATTTATTTGGGCGAGAGTGAAAAAGAAGTTGGGCCTGATTAGACGTAATTGTTCGAACGGTTATAAAACTTGATGTCGGACGGTATTCAGTTTGTCGTAAAATTGTTAGATGTTTCTACTTATTTATGTTAAATTAGATAGTATTTTTGAATTTAATGTGTGACAACGAAGTACTTAGCTTAATACGCATTTATTAAAACGTATCATTTAGACCGCTATTTCTTTTGCTAATATTTGAACAGAAATGATACATTTTACGAACTTGTTCATTTTTGTCAATTTTCCAACTCTTTAAAGATATGATTTCAACATAATCAAGCCGTATGGTATCCGGCTGAGTAGGATAGACCGCCCTCATTTCTTACCAAGGTGTCGTAAAAGGCGCCTAAGTAAGTCGACCCGTCGTGTGGTATCCAGCCGATCAGAATAGACCACCCTCATTCCTTACCGAGGTGTCGTAAAAGGCGACTAAGGTAAGTCGATCCACTGTGTGGTACCCGGCTGAGTAGAATAGACCGCCCTCATTCCTTACCGAGGTATTGTAAAAGGCGACTAAGGTAAGTTGAAGTACAGGCGGCCGGTCGTAAAATACCTAGTCAAATTATGTGACAACATGTTGTACCGATACCACTTAGAGTGGGATAAGGGCAGGAGAATCATGATGTTACAATATGATCTGTGATAAAAAAATATTTTTATACGAATAAATATGATTACATAAATAAATTTGTCATTAATAAAGTTGTTAATCTGTAATTTTTTAAATTGTCGCTCATGGCCTTTAGTCTTAAACGGTTGCTGATCCCTGCCATAGACTAATAATATGTAATATAATATTTATTATTACTTATTTATTAATTTATTTTATTATTACAAGTTATTTTTGATAACAGGCAACATACTTAAAATTATAGACATAATAAAATTATTCATCTAAACTATTTAATATGTTTATTACACTCTTAGGGCTGCTGGAAGAGATAGCTTATAGTGATAAGCTTTCTGTACACATTTTTCTATTTAAATAATTTATCTGTTAACTTGTGGTACATAAATAAATATATAATACGTCAAACAAAAACCCTCCTATTTTATGTGGGGCGCTTAGATGTATAGGGAAGGAATATTATTAATTGCATTTAGGAATCACCGTATTATAATGACCCAGCACAATTGGTATGAATGATTCACAACAATAATGTCACAACTGAGTCGTGACTCATAAGAGTTATATTAATTGAGTCCAATGAGTTTAGAGGAATAATGATGTGATGAGATAGAAATAGATTTGTCGATAAGATAGAGGGATGCTTTGAATGAGATTACGTCAAATCAAATTCAAAATAATTTTTTTACAAGTAAGCTTTTGAATCGTCAAGAATCAATTTGATTTTTAAATTAACGAGCAAGGCTAGATAATTTTATTAAAAATATATAAAAAAGAAAGAAAAAATTCAATAAAAAAAAATTAAAAAGAGAAAAAATGCAATTAATAAAAAAGAATAAGCCGGTATCCCGTAGGATTTGGACGCAGGTTTATTTCTTATATCTAGACCGTGTGTTTACCATTACACCACTTCAACTACCCAAATTGTAGTGAAAATTGTCTAGTGTATTTAATATCAATTTAAGAAATTTTTCAATGCCCGAAAACAGGGATAAAAAGACGTTTTTTAAAAATGAAACCTAGCTAAACCGATACTTAAATCTCGACATCAGACGCATAAGGTCGAATGTCGACATAATACCAAAAACGAATAATGTCTTCAGTTTCTAAAAAAATGATTTTTTTTAGTCTAATAAGTTAAATTTTATATTAATAGTGTTAGGAATCGAAATATATAAGCTTTCGCTAAAATATTAGCAATATTTCATTTAGAATTATCCATAAAAACGAAAATACTATCCCGATTAGTTTACAAAATTTCTTTTCGCTCTATTGTCATCAAAACACACATCAGACCTTATGCGTCTAAGGTCGAGAAATATAGACTAATAATAAAGACTTAAATCCAGTTTGCCATTTAAGAGTAATAAATGTGATATGTTTAAGCGTATTTGAATAATACGAAGGGTGCTTTCGCTTTGGCGACATGCACCTATGTACCTATATAAACGAGAAGCGAGATCGCTTAGTTTGCAAACTAACCGCTTTGAAATTTCGTCGTATAGACGACGGACTATCAGTATCCCAAGAGATAGTCTGACAACCCTAAGAAGTATCGTATTCTAAGTAAGAAGTATAGTATTCTAGGTATAAGTGAATTTAGTAAATTTTGGCACATAGTTTCATATCTACTAGCTTTTACCCGCAACTTCGTTCGCGTGGACTTTAGTCGTGTCGACTGTAGGTTGATAATAAATTGCACTTTTCGATTTCATTCTATTCCCGTAGAATTCGCAGGATTTCTATAGCCTATATATTACCCCGGTGTATGAGAAATGATTGTGCCAAATTTCATCGATATTGGTTTAACGAATTCGTCATGAAAGAGTAACAAACATACATCCATACTCCCAAACTTTCGCATTCATAATATTAGCTTTTACACCCGACTTCGTTGCGAGAACTGTCGTCGTGTGAAAGATTGATAATAGATGGCGCTTTTTAATGTCATCCTATTCCTGTACAATTAACAGAATTTCTATAGCCTATTTGTTACCCCGGTGTATAAGGAATAATTGTGCCAAATTTCATCGATATCGGTTCAACGGATTCGCAGTGAAAGAGTAACAAACATACATCTATACTCATAAACTTTCATATTTATAATATTAGTGGGATACTATCCCACTAATCTCAGAAATCTCAAAAAACACTATCAGTGTTTTTTTATTAAAAAAAAAAAAATTATATAGGATACCCATTAGAGTCTCAAATTAACAGATATAGCGACCCATGCTAAGAAAGGTTTTACAATTTTTTTATAGATTTGTTAAAAAAAAATTCAAAACAAATGATATATATTTATTAATTAGCAGTAATGTAATGAAGGAAATCCGTTTCGAGTACCGGAATCATTGTAATAGTAATTTCAATTTAACTCCCAAATTGATATGATGTTTGTGATGTGAGATGTTTGCAGGGTTATTGAGTTACAGAAGCTAATGTTTATTCCAAGACCTAGTAAATATAATACACAAGATCCTCTCTTATTACTTCAAATTGATAAATATGCGGTTACCTATGATTCCTTTTACCAAAAATTCAAACTCTTATTTTGGGTTTCATTTATGGATATACATCAGGCGAGGGTAATTTACTTATATATTCTAAGCTGCTTTAGAGCTTGTTTTCTTTTTTTTATTAACTGGTTTCTCTAATATAATAGACAGAATTCGTATTTTTTATTTTTGTCTATTATTATTTTACTTTGTACAGCTTATTTAGATTAATTTTATTTATCTGAATGTGAATACAGTATTTTTATAAATAAAAAAAATTTAAAGCATAGACAATAGCTGATCGGGAGATTCCGGTCCTTTCCTTGTTTAGGAAAGCAAAGCACTGTAGTTTCTTTCTTTCTTTTCTTTTATTATTTTAACCGATATAGCTTTTATCAAATAGTCGTAATATCGATGATAAGAATTAAAATAATGTTATAGTCCTTTTTTAAAGTTTCAATTTTTTTTTATTAACTTAAACGATAGAAGTTATTGTTGGACAAAAAATCCCAGAGATTTCCATGTAACACAATTTTGGATGCTTGACCTCTGAGACTTAATTGAATCAACTTTAAAATAGCCATTGTGTATGGTGGTTTTAAGTCAAACTAATATTTTTTTTAATTTATGTATACTAATTGTAGTTTATTTTATCTTATGAGATTCTCTATTATATTATGTGGTGTAACCTCAAATGTATTATTAACTTAACTTATACCTGATATCAATTTTTGAGTATTAAAATAATCTATAAAAACATAGTTCAAAAGTAATTTTTGCTCGTTTAGAAACGCGGATTGTAGCAAAATAATATTATAATAACTTATTTATTCCCGTGCTAAATGGAGAGTAGCTATTTAGCTTACTCTACTCTCTTTATATTAAGTTGGCCTTAAATTTGTCGAGAAGAATCTCGCTTTAAGGGGAATAAAAGGAGAAATAAAAGATTACTACAATCTTTTATTTTGCATTTACTTGTTTATATTTGTTGTCTATAGAATGAGTATTTTCAGTCTTAATATATTTTAACGCCTAGTTTGTATTAAAAAAAATAAGTTAATATGTCAAACAAATGACGAATTTTTGTGATCAAAAAAGAATTTAAAAAAATCATATTTTTTGAATGTGTGTGTGCAAAGTATGCGAGTGATCGTAATTCTAATATTTTTTTTAACTTGGCTGGTAAACTTGGTGAACTGTAATTTTTTTAGTTATGATTGGATTCGCTGTATGACATTTTGAGATTTAACTGTGGTAGGGATCGAACTTTTTAATAAGTTCTAGAAAAATATATTTACTATATTTTTGACTAGGTCTAATAATTTTAAAAAGCATACTTTTATAATAAGATTTATTAGTAAAAAATAACGTCATCATTCATTTTCTTGAAATTATCGTAAGGAACAAAATATTAGTTTAGAAAAATTAATACATATAGGTAAATGTTGATTTTAGTTAGATTTTGTTACTTTTATATATAAATATAAATTAATGTGTTAAAGTATTATGAAGTTGAGTAAATTAAGATGGATTGTTTATGTAAAAAACATTTTTGAAATGTGACTTTTTGTTATTTATGATAGTTAAATTGATGGTATACATGTGTAATATAATATGTTGTGTATTAATATGTCATTCTTGAATATTTTTTTTTTAAATGAATTGTAAGTAGTAGGGAATAGCCGGTTCTAACTCACTCCCAGCACCTTGAAATCCTTGAAATAGGCTAACTTAGCGGATTCTAAAAAAAGCTCGCCAAAGCAGATTCCAATCAGACTAAATTCCAATTGACCGTCGGAGGTCTCTTCGGATTTTCCAATTGGATCCTGGGTTGCAAAAGGAATTTCCTTACTTACCCTCGTAACGAATCGTTTTTTCTCGTATTTTATTAGATTAACTTAGCGGACTCCTTGACCAATTGGATTTTCCATTTGATCCACGACTTTCCTTTCCTTGATTAATTAATCAAATTAACTGAATTCTCATTACAGTATGAATGTCTGATATTTAATGGCCGGTTCTGGCACATTGGCTTGGTTTTATCAAACTTGATTAGGTTTCCAATCTAAGATTTTTCTTAATAAATAACATTAATCGTTCAATTTTGTTTTTATCATTAATTTGATATCAAACTGATAATAATTGAATAGGATGTGTGTCAGATATAAATTCAATATGAAAATGTAAATAAAAAAAAAGTCTCGTACAAATAACTCAAAGGTTTTATTTTTTCGAAGAAACGCTTTGACTTTTTGCTGCTATTTCAAAGAAAGTGTCTCATAAAATAATATTTTAAATTAGACAGGGTCGTAGTAATTTATTATAATAGACCCTAATAAATCAATGGAAATAATGGGCATCGACCATCCGCCCTCTTCCTTATAGTATTCTTTTATCCAGCCTAAACGTTGTATTCTGTGACGACAAGTTTAGACACGATCTCGCAAAAAGCAGATGTAAAAGGATCACATGGCATCATGTATATCATAATTTATTATAATAGACCTTAATAAATCAATGGAAATAATGGGCATCGAACATCCGCTCCTTTTTTATAATATCCTTTTATCCAACCTAAACGTTGTATTTTGTGGCGACACGTTCAGACACGATCTCAAAAAGCAGATATAAAAGGATCACATGCATCATGTATATCACAAGATATTTTAATACCACGCGGCTAGTATCCAGGCTGACGTAGTGTTCAAGTGAAGGCAGTAACTAGGCAATTATTAATCATGGAGGTAAGATTACGTACTTATATAGTATAATTTCATGATATATATGAATATTCGTATTAAATTTTAATCCCTGTTGACCAAGTGACAAGAATACGTGTTACAACGATATCTTTGTTACTAGTAAAGTTAAATTAATAATATTAGTAGATAAAGTTAAGTAATATTTTTTATAATTAAAATCTTATGTTTCTAACCTAACCTAACCTATAACGGTCACAAAAATCTATAGATTCATTCTGCAATAAAAATAATATTAATGTATTAGATTTTAATAATAATAAAGGTTCTTACTGTATATGAATAATTTTGATGACACTAGTGATTATATTTACTTATTTCTAATTTTTTTTTTTCAGATCTCACCGAATCTCGATGAATACAATGTAAAAAACTATTATTATCCTATTAACTTAAGCGATGACGAAAATGCAAGCAATTCTTGCATATTGAAAAATAAAAAAATCGCAACGAAAAGAGCTGGTAACAATATCGACATATTCTTTGAAAAGCCTAAGAAAAAGAAAAAAACCATTCCGTCTTCATGTGTGGCTCAAGCGTGTGATGGAGGTGTATCATTTATTTCTTCCAATGATAATGACGGAGCGAATGCTTCATACCTCATGAAAATAGAAATTTATGACATGAAGAATCTGAAAGAGGTTTCGCCTGTAGACTATTGGAAACATGCAGACTTGCGATTAAAGTACTACATACAATCCAATACTGATAAACATTATCAGAACACACGAGATATAATATACAACATTACAAAGCAGATCGCCTGCAAGGAAGACTGTAAAAAATATTTCATTGATAGAGACAGTAAGAAACAATAGAACTTTCTCTAACTCATCACAGATCAAACCTATAACATAACTTTACTTACAAAAACCTTTAAAAAAAATACAACCCCCACTGCCGCTCTCGCCTCGCAAACAAATTATAAAGAGATCAGTCATTCGCTACAAGCGTTCATACTAAGCGCAACGAAACACAATGGCTGAGCTTGACAACTCTGTAT